>WBMV01016873.1:1210344-1827400 GCA_013396655.1 Campylorhamphus procurvoides | reverse complement strand
GCGCCGCTCCGGCCCGCCCCGCTGCGCTCCGGGGCTCCGCTCCGCGCCCGCCGCCGGCAGGAAGTGACTCGGGGCGGCTCCGCCAAGGCAAGGGGGGAGCTTCGCCCCCCGAGCGCCCCGCTCGGCCCGTCCCGTCCAGCCCCGCCGCGGGGCCGGGTGCGGGGCTGGGTGCGGGGCTGGCGGAGCGCAGGGGACGGGACGGGAGGGGTGTCCTCGCCCGGTGCCGTGCCCGCTCCCTGCCAGCGCTCGGGAGTGCGCACTTCCCTGCAGAGCGCCCGTCGCGGCTCTGAAAGTCCCCGAGGGGAAGGGGAGAGTCGCTGATGTGCTGGCAGGCTCGGGAGTTTTCCTGATGACTTTTCTCAGCACGGTCAGCGCTTCTTAAGCGTCGCAAAGTTTCGTGGCCTTAAAATACACCTCTTCTTCATTTTTAACTTTTTTTTTTTTTGCTACCCTCGGCTCTGCAGACTTTCACTGAAAGCAGTAATGGTTCTGACTAATTCTACCTCAAGCAATAATTTTCTATAGAAGGAGGACATAATTTTCTACTACTCTCATCATGTTTTTGGAAAGCAGGAGCACGAAATTCTCTTACCGCATCCACTATCCCCCAGGCTCTGTAATCACAGGCAGAACCAGCCCTGAGCTTATGTTGCCCCAGTTTTGAAATAGCAGCAATGCTCTTCATCCAGCTCTGTAAAACACTGGAGAACTACTCAAAGGACACCTGCCAAATTAGAGCCAGGCTGAGAGCTGGATTCCCACTGACAACACTTATTCACTGCTTCTCTTCAGCCCCTAAATACTTAACTTTTAAAGAAAGAGGAGCGCTCAAGGAGGAGGCCTTTGGAATGACAAAGAAAGCTTGAGTGTGTGCACATGCTGGACTTCATTCTGCCTTCATATAGGGCAGAGTGAACTAGGAAGAGAAATTCATTGTAGTGAAGGAAGCTGGAGTGAAGGAAGAACACAGGCAATTTCTTACAGGCCGAGTTGAGCTATGACCATGGAATTGCACAGCTCTTTAAAGTCCCTATTGGATGGCCTAGAGAGAGGCAGTAGAAACAAGACCAGTACTAAGACCATGATATATCTCCTTGCTATGGCACACCAGTGAGTGCAGTAACCAGCCAGAAAGATAACCTCAGCTTCGGAGTCCTGTGCCTGTTTGATATGTCAGGGAGGGACTGTGACCCCTGCCACAGGCGAGACAGATAGTGCTAGGGGAGAGCTGCTGGCTGGGAATGGCTCTGCAGACGCACCTTGCTCTCTGTTGCAAGAGGTGCAGTAATTTTGACCGCTTGGCAAGTGTGCAAAGACTCGGATTATGCTTCACATGCAAAGATGGGCTGAGAGACCCCAGGGACAAAGGGGTTGGCCAAGTCCAGGTGGGGAGGAGAGACTGGTGAGTGTGAACAAATTTGCGTAACTGCTTACAGGCATTGCCCTCGTAATGGCACTACAAAATGAAACCTCCTTTTATTTTTGCTTCTGAGGAAACTTCTAGAAACCTCAAAGGGGGAATAAAGATTTACAGGTTTTGGCAGCATTAGAAGAGATCGGAGAGGGTGCCCTCAAAAGGGATGTCTCGTGCTGCTGTTCTTGGGGACAGAGTGAGGTTCAGAGACTGAAGGCATATCCAGCCTGTGCAGTGGGAATCCCCTTCCAGCAGTTTTTCAGGAGCTGGATGCTGTATGCAAGACTGTTGGTGAATTTTTTCATTATCTGCATCTACCCGTACTGAAACACCAGGAAATCTAGCCCAAGGCTCTTAGAGGAGCAAATGAAAATAATCATCCCTTTAGCCCAGGCTCCCTGGGTTCAGCAGGGGAAATAAAAATGGTAAAATTGACCCAACTTCACGCATAGTTGGAAATTCCCTTAAAAGAACATACAGTAAAACATCCCAGTTGCAACTCAGACACTGACCTGTTGAGTCCTGCTGCCTGCTGTCTGTATTTCATACCCGGGGGCAGGGCTAGGGCCATCTGTGATCACATCAGATATGCAAGACTGGTCCTCCAGCAGTCCGAGGTGAACGTGTTGTTCAGATCTGTGGAGTTACAAGGGGAAGCACACCATGAGGATTTCATAGGATTCCTATGTGGACTCAGCTGCAAATGCATCCTTTTTAGAAGGACAAACACATTTTCCAACAAACCCCCTTTAGAAGGACAAGGGGGAAGAAGTGCATTATGGTAAGGACTGATTGGTGGCAATGGCAGCAGCTGCTGAGAGGTCAGGTCTTTGTTGTTGCCTATTTCTGTGTGTCTGATAAGCCTCCCTGGTTACACATGCTGCTGTCTCATACCGTCCCGCTTCCCCTGCAGCCCACCATACAGAAAAGAAAGAGCAACCCCAGCCCACTAAGACAGACAACAGGGCTGGTCCTTACCTGAGAAGAAAGGTGACCCCGAGATGCGTAGAAAGGTAGAAGATTAAGCTCTCAGAGTCTCAAATTATTATCCCAAGCCTCTTTCTAAGGGAATCATCAGATTCAGTCTGCATTGGAGAAGCCTCCTCTCTCCCTTCTTGGCACTACTGGTGGCTGGAGAACAACAGATGCACAAAGCATACACGAAAATACAACTGCTCAGCAGCACATGTGAAATGCGTGTGGCAAGCACTGATCCTGGCTCTCTTAATCTAGCGCTTTGCCTGGTTAATTGGAAGACCTGAGAAATGAGTATTTGCTACAGAATGGTAATGGCTCCTTCCCTGACAGCCTGTGAACTCCCTGCCTGCAGTGCCTTGCACCATAGGGTTCAGACCACGGCTGGAGCAACTTGTGATAGTAAAGCCAATACTGATAACCAAAAATAATGGTCAAAAGGTACTAGTTACATGGTGTGGAGGAAAATCACTTATTACTGCTGAGGCCTGAAGTGCAGCTAACTTGTATGTGAATGCAGAGTGCTGTTTGTCTGCAGAAAGATGCTGTGCCTTTGATGCAGTGCATGCTTGATTCCCTCCCTGCTCATTAGTAGTGCTTGTTACTGTCCTCTCAGCAGGTTTCTCCCACATGCCTTGCTTTTTCCCAGGACCTTGGTGCCACTGAGTGAGATTAACCCCAAGCTTTGGTCTGATGACCACACTGAATAGAAATTAAACAGTGTCCAGTTTCAGCTGAAAACTGAGGAATCTGTTGAACTTCTCCCCAAGTCCTGGCTGTCCAGCCACTGTAAAAAGAAAAAAAAAAAGACTTTCTAGTGGATATTTTGATTTTGCACTGAATTCTGCAGCCTGGATGCCACAGAAGCACTTTACCCTGGCCTCATGCCGGAGAGACTCCCACCTGCTGGTGGCCCAGCACCGGTGCACTGACTGTGCTGCCACAGCCTCTGGTTTCACTGCTTGAGCAGAGTGTGTGCAGCTGGTTCTGGAAGCTTCCCCGAGATGGACACCTAAGTTCTTGCCAAGCAATCCCTTTCAGCTCTACAAACCCTCAAAAAATTTTCCTACCACCTTATCTGAACCATCCTTGTCAAAACCGGGATCCATGACATTTTGCTCTCAAACAAAAGCAGGGTGCCAGGTTCTGTCACCTTATCACATTAACCAGGAAAGGCCACTGCTGCTGATAGCACTGAGCTGAAATACTTGCTTTCTGAAGCAGTATGTTGATTTTCCATCCTGTAGCCCTTTGCACCTGCAGAATGCAACTTCTCAAATATTATTTCATAAAAACACTGGTATGAATGCCCATTTTGTACTGATACATAACAACCATAGTTAACAGCAGCAGAGAATCATGCTGGGGTGAACTTTTCACCATTAAGCGCTGGAGTAAACATTTCCAAGATCAGTATATAAAAGAAACAGGTTGGATAAAAAGTAGAAATGACATTAAATACCTCTGAAGAAGTACCTGGGAAATTAGTAATTGCACATGATAAAACAAAATGCTTGATAGATCTTTTAAAATCTGTGGCCGGATTTTGACACTTGTTCATACAAAGTAGCACTGTTGCCTTGAGAAATCTGGTTGAGTTTAGGGGGACAGGGCAGGGGAAAAGCAGCCAAAGGCATTTCTCACCCTCGGGATTCCCATTGATTTGGTAGGTATAACAGTGTACATTACCTAAAGTTAAGCAGGTTCACATGCCTTGTCAGAAAAAAAATATTAAGGGTTAGAATAGTGCAAGTAACATCTGGTCCAGAGTCATCAATATTGTAACCTGGTTAATTCCATAGCTTAACAGCCTTGCTGTTCCTACCTCCCACTATCCTCCTCTCAACAAAAACCCAAAAAAACCCACCTAATTACTTCCCAGGAATCCTTTTGCAATAATCTCCTGATCTCCTTGAAAATTTTCCTAGAGACCAAGAAACTAAAAACTGGGCTGTCTCTTCTCATTTTGAAATGCTGGCCTTTGTCAAAATAGATTTCAAGGGATCATTCCTTTAACTTTCTTGCTGCCACAGTTTAAAAATAAAATGTAAAATAAAGCAGCAGCTGTTTCCTTTTAAAAGCACCAGTGATGATGGGAGCAAACCAAATTACAGGCTCTGAGGACTACTCTGCCTGCATCTACTGGAAATTCTGTTGGTAGGACGGAAACTCCCATCAACCTTTTTATTCAGTGGTCGCAACTAGGGACTGTCTTGCCTTTTGTACCAGGCATTTATATTTCATTGGTTTATATACTGTTCCCAGCTGGGAGCTCATTTTCTGCTGATGTCTGATTTAGATGCTTGCATGAGGAAGGGGTGTGATTTACAGATACACACTGGAAAGCAAATTGACCTTGATCTCAGCACAACTGCAGTTGCTTCGACAGCAAGAGCAGCAAACCTGCCAAGCCTCCCACTAGGAGCATGGTAGGTGTTTGCTTCCTGCTCTGCTGTTTCTTGCACACTCACGGCAGAAAGGCACAGCCTTTCTCCCTGCTGCCCAAAGCAACTGGTCAGCTTTGTCTGCCATCCCTGCAAGAGCTGTGGCCAGGGTTATACAAAGAGAAGGGGACGCTCTCATGTCACTGCACAGCTGAGGTGGGGGCCAGCCAAGGACCTTGCAGCTCCAGGGAGGACTGTAAAGCCCTGCAGCAAGACACCACCTCGGTCCTGCCCTGCACAGCAGATGTCTCAATACACAGCAGCTCCAAGGAACACAACTTGGAGGAGGTGGAGGGTAGTAATTTTCCTACTGTGTTACATGGATCTCCTGCGAGCAAGGCTTTGCACAGAGCAGGGACTTGAGTGCACAGTGCTCATTTTTACAGTCTCATTATGGTGGCTGGGACAGAAGAGTCAGAGCATTTCAGCACAAATAGGTCTTGTAAGGGAAACATGCATTTCAAATTTCCTCTGGAAAGTAGGATTTTTTCTCTCTCCTTCCTTAAGATTTTGGCTCCTCCAAGGAAAAACTATATCTGCATATCATGAGGGTTCTGAAGGGAAGGGTAAAAACTGTCAAAATAGGACCCATAGGATTTTACCTGGCTCACAAACACCTAACTCAGAGCAGGTACATTGTCAGACTTTTCACAGGGACCTAAATTACCTTCTCTTGCATATTTCTCAGTGTTAGTGGCCACTGAATAATCAATATTTATTAAAAATATTTTCTGTCTTATTCTCACCTTGTGATGCAAATCCCAACAAATAACACCAAATCCTCTTGTGGGGAAAAAATTACAAATATTCCTATAGTTATATACCCAAGTCCCTCAGGGCAGGATGGAGTCTCAAGAGCCTAATCCTGTAATTTTTGATCAAATGGGAAAGTTTGACTGCATCCTACGTCTTGCTGCATCACCTCACAGTGCAACACATCAGTATTTAATGCCCAGGGGCACTACAAGAGCTTTCCTACTGCCCGAGTTTGGGGTTAAAAACAAGCACAACTATTCTCCAAGGAATAGGAGCCTTTCTCGTGATGGCCAGATTCACACCAGGATTACAGAACAGCCTGCATTTTGCTTTCCTACCATCTACATCTGGTGGGAACACAGTTGGGAGTCTGCATTACTGAGTAGTCCTAAACCTCACAGTAATTCATCATGACCTTGTCAGGGTGTTTGGAAGTTCAGTGCTTGCAGCCCTGTTAAGTCTCTGTCTGCATTCAGGTCCTATTGGACCTCGCCAGCAGTGGCAGGTGAGATGGGCACAACACCTGCACCCCGTGCTGATTTTCCTACTGCAATTCCAGCATGCCAGAGCAAGAAATTCTCTCCTTGGAGCCCAGGCACAGTTTGCATTCAAAAGATTCCCACGCTGGGGAAATGGACGTGGAGATGCCATCGGGAGATGTCTCCATATTCCAGGGCAATTTGAGCACTGTGCTCTTTAAACTATTTCTCTGAAGCTGGTGATAAGGAAGTGGGAGGCAGTGCTTGCCCATGCAGGCACAGTGCCTTTGCTGATAGGTTTGCAAGCCCAGGATTCTTAGTTTGAAGCCTGTAGTGAAAAGTCCAGATCTTTGGCTGTTGTAAGCGTTTGCTCAGACATTGTATTCATTTTTATCCCAGCCAAGGAACCACATCCAGGAAGTCTAATACAAACATCTGATAGAAAGAAACTTGTTAACAGTGCTTTTATACCTTCACAAAAGGTATAAACCAGATTATTCTAAACTGAGCTTTATTTCCTGGGAAGCATGTGACTCAATAGCACAGACAAGCCTGGTATCTTAGGAGCAGAGCAGGTAGCAAAGACTACTCAGAAATCTCTCTGAAAAGTCCTGTTTCCTGGACTTCCAATCTATTTCCATTGACTTGTTGATGATCAAAATGCCAGGATCCCTTCCCTGCAGCATTCACGTTGCTGCTGTGGTGCACACAGCCGTCTGAAATGGCTCCAAATGCATAAGGATAGGGGGAAAAAACCCCTGTAAATAACAACATAAATTGCCATTAGTGGTCAGAGCAGTACTGTAAAAGTCTCCTGAATCAAAAAATGAACATGCTGAGAAACTTTTCTTTCTCCTTAAAACCTTGTGTTGTAGGCAGGAAGAGAGGTCGCATTTGTTCCTCTCCCTCTTACATCAGAGAACCATGGGAAGGTCTGTCCCTTCTCTCCTCAGCACCCCATGTCCTGACAGCATAACCAGACCCTCCAGAAATACTGACATTGCTGAATCTTTCTACACTGAAGCAGCCTGGCCATGGGGAAAGAGCAAAATGGAAAAAGACAACAGTATGAAATGACATTTTCAAAGAAATCCATGTGACTTAGGTGCTACCCTCACTGACCATGTCTAGATGAGGTTTTGGGTTCCTAAATCTCTTTATTACTACTGAAACATTCCCTCATGACTAAAAACAGAGTTTCTTGTTTACTGAAGGAGGTGCAATTAACATAATCATCACCATCTAAATACCATTTGTGAGGCTGTACCCTCCACATACTGCCACAAAGTCAAACCGAGGTTTGTTACTGCAATATTAAGCATAAAGAAGTAATTGCATATGCCTGGACATGACAGGGCTGGTCAAATCCAATTCAAAGAGCTTCTATTTCATGAAAACCCCGACTGAAAAGGCACATAAATATTCTTAGTCAAGTTCATGACACTCTGTGTTTTCACTATTCTAGGAAGGCTAAGATACTATTTTCATTTAGACTAAAAATAATAAAGGCTTTTCTCCAGTCCTCTGAGTGTCCTAATTGAATTACATCTGCATTAGGAAATTCCAGCACTGCTAAAATCAGACAGCCATAATGTCTAGGAGGTGTATCAAGGAGGCATGGTGTCTGACTCCACCAGAAACTCTATCCAGAGATGTCTTTTGAAAAAGTTTGGTCCTGGAAAGGTACCAAAGCAGCTCAACAGGGAGAGGAGATAGTTCATTCCAAGTCTCTAAGCCACTGCAGAGAAAGCCAAACCAGCTGGCTTTTCTCTTTCATAAAGAAATCTTTCAAACAAAGACTTCACTCTAGTGTCCACGATACACAGAAGGGAACAGGGCATTGGATTTGCAGCTAGAGCTCTTATTACTACCACAATTAATTCAGGAGAAACAGCCCAAGTAGCCCTGCTGACTGCAGCCCAGACCACATAGATCAAAGGTTTGCAGGTGGTGCTTTAGCCTCTTGGAGATTTTGGCCATGGAGTGATGATTCATGAGTTTCTGCATCATGTGCCCCCAGGAACTTAAGCCTGTGAGTCCAAGTCTTAGTTTCCAAATGCTTGTAGTTGCAGCCCAGTGAGAATATGCCTGTCCCCTCCTATGGGTGACCCTGGAGGAGGTACCAGCATGACCTGAACGGTGACTTTCCATTTAGGCACAGATAGTCTGGCTGGTTGAATTACTGATGTTCTGCACCATTCAGGGCACGGTCAGACTTCCTCTCAGAGCACTTAGCTTGTAATGTTAGTACTGCTGAAAATGTTCAAGAACAGCTACCAAATCTATATATTGATGGCAGCTAACTTGTGTACTTTTTAAGAGGTTGTTGTCTTTTCAGCTGGTTACAATGAGACAGGCTCTACTCTTTCTGGTGTCACTAAAATAATCCACAGAAACACCCATGAGCCTGACCTTCTCTGAAGTTTGCTGTTGGTGAGGGAGAGAGAGAAAAAGCTAATTTGTTTCTACAGATGTTTTCAGCAATAGTGTGATTTCAGTAAAGCCGGTGAGAATTCCAATGCCTCTCTCAGCTGAGGAAGAAAGCAGTCATATACCTTGCCCAAACCCTCTTTCCAGTGAACAGTGCAGCCAGTGTCATTGGAAAAAAAAATAAATGAAGCAAGTAAGGTGTTCTTCTTTTTTTTTTTTTGGCTGTTATTTCTGCGGTTAAAGCTACAGCTAAAAGCAGCAGTAGCAGGTTACAGCAGAAACTGAATATGCTACTGTTCAGAGGTACAATTCAGTGAACTGGGCAGTCTTAAATTGCTTTTTAAACTTCATAAATGAAACAAAACATGATTATCTCTTTCAGTGGGGGCATGTTCAGAAAACACCAGCTGGACACAGTACAAGATAGCTCAGGCGTATGTTACGATGTTTAAAACCTGAAGCAATTAAAACTACACTGAAGCTTATTCTGTTTTACTTCCATTTGGCATCCTGGAGCTAATGGAGTGGAGGAGCTTGAACAAAGTGCTACAGTCAGCCTCTCTGTGGCTTATGCCCTGAAATGCCCCTGGCCAACAATTCCACGCTGCAGTTCTCCAGTCCTTCAGAGGGTTCTCCCAAACGTGGCATGGCAGACTAAAGCCACCCCCAGCCTTCTGGTTTTAACAGAGCAAGTCTAGGAATACCTAATAATTAGTGAGGAAATAAAAAAAACCTGCAGCTCAAATTGCAAGGCTGGCAGAGAAGGACATGCTCTGAATGAAATATAAATCCATACTGTACTGCAACATGACTCTCATCCAAGCTTGCATGGAGTGTGCAGGCTGAGGCTCCCTGTTCAGAGCTCCCCTTTGCATCACGAGGCTGGTGAGAGCCAGGGGCTGCTGCTGTGCCTCAACCTTCTGCTAAAGGGGGGTCAAATCCCTCGGGGCCGAAAGCACTGAGTTCATGTCACTTTTTAATGATGTCCACAGACCATGTGGAAATGCTTCATGCTGCCCAGCAAAGCAGCTGAAACTGAGCTGAAAGATAACCACTGAGAGGGAATCATGGTTATACATTATCTAGAAATATGGCCAGCCCAGAATATAAACTCTGGCTCCATGCAAGGAAAAGATTAGGAATTGGGAGAAAAATGTAATAAAGGTCTGTTATTCTGACAGTTAATTCTCACGCACACTGCAGTGCAGTATATATGGCTTTACTGTTGTCCCATACTTTTTATTCCCAATTCTGTTCCCAGTCCTGGGTGTGTCTGTGTGTGTGTCTAAGCAGCCGTGTGGTGTTTAACTGCCTGCCAGGTTAAACCATGACTACTGTCCTTTCCTATTCTGCTCTCTTAGCTATATTTTCTCTGCTAGTTGTTTTGTAGCCAGCTAAACTATTCCTGCAGAGCCCAACAGAGATTCATGGTGCTAAACCAGCCAAGCATGCAGGCAAGACGAATGCTGGCTTTCCAGAGCTTCCTCTCAAGGTGTCCAAAGCTTGAAAAAGTGGGCATGACTCCGTGAATCTCGTGAGCTACTGCCTGACTACACAGGAATTTATACTTCTGTGGTTGCTACAGCTTTAGCAGAGGAAGAGTTATACTTAACCAGTTTTCCAAATCTTAATTGGACTATTCAGGAGCCAAGAAAAGAAAACCATTTTCAGCTGAAGTCTCTCAAATGTATTCTGCTGTCAGTCAGGATAGTAGAAGGAAACCTAATCCTAAGTCCCAGTCTTTGTGACCAAGGTTAGGAATGGCAGAGAATGACACAAGGCAAAATCTCCTCATCTTGAAAGCAGTGTCTCTGACACCAGTCCTGCATTCAGAGAAGTCTGATGTGTGACTGCATGTTGATGTTTGGTAGTGTGACAATGACACTTAAAAAATTGCTATGAAAGAACTGTAAAGGAAAAGGTATCAATCAACAGCAACATGAAACCACTTCATGTTCTTCCTTAATGTGTTAAATAATGGCTGAATAAAGTAAAAATAGGTAACAGCTGAATGAAATATTAGACTGTACAAAAACACATGGCAGTGCTAAAAGTATCAGCTTTTCCTGCATGGAGTAGTGCTAGTTCTATATGGACTTAGCCATCACAACTTTCCATCCGCTCCAGCTTTTGAAACAATTAATCTCATGGAAGACAGAGCAGGAAATCCTGCTGGGGAACCAAATGTTTTAAAACCAGTACTTTTGTGAAAGATCCAAGAGCAGTGAAAGCAAATGCACCTGACTTTCTGGGCTGCATTCTCCAAAAGCCCACATTAGTTGCAGTGGCAGATGTGAATATCTCTGTTCTCCTGTACCATCTTTCTTTCCAACTTGAAATCATATTAAGTGATATTAAATAAACATCATATTAACTAAGTAAGGGTGAGGGGGAGAAATCTTTCCTTGACTAGCTTCAGATATCTGTTTTTCTCCTCATCCATAAAAGACTTTCCATCCACCCACCCTCAAGAATATTGGCTGTAAAATCAATCATCAGTCTGAAGAAATATGAACAAACCCACATAGCACAAGGATTTCCCAGGAGAATGGTGTTCATACCCTCTCCAGATACAGAATGTGCCATTTCTGACAGTACAGAACTTGGTACTAAATCACCATCTGAATACCCCCAGTTGCCAGGACCCCAGGAGACACCTGAGCAGAGGCAGGTGCCTGAATGATTCTCTGAGACAAGAGTAAACTTGGCCAGGCAAGATACTGAGATAGCAGGAAAGGCAGTGTCGTCTCCCACTTGGAGTGGCTGGTTCCAGAGGGATTGTAACAACTGGGAGATGTTCAGAATGCCCACGCTCATACAATCAACTAAAATCAGCCCATTTGCTGACTTCAGGGAGGGCTAAAAGGTACATCCTGGGACAGATTTTCCAGGATCAGCTCTACCAGGCAGAGGGGAAGTGGATGTGAAACCCCAAGTGTACTTGATTAAGAGAGGGAGAAAGGGGACAGAAGCAAGCTACTCAGCCTGGATTGTGGGATTGAGGAGAGAAGCAGGGAAAGCAAGTTATCCAGGAGACAGACTGTAACAGAAGGCAACGAAATGGACTGTGATTTTAGCATTTGTTTCATACTGGCTCTCAGGGCAGCCCTGCCTGATACCAGAAAACACAGTCAAGACATGGGAAGATTTGAGTTCAACACATGTGAGTGGTAGAATTTCTTTTAAAAGAGGGCTAAAACCCTCCACCATAACCCAGTAAGTAGTAAGAACAACATTCAACAATACATCTCCTTAGTCTTGGTCAAGTAACAGCTGAAACACTTTTCCTGAAATCTAAAGCAAATTAATCAGCATGAAGCAGACCCTCTCTGTCTGGGAAGTTTCAACCCAAATAGTTGCAATTTGGCAGAACTCTAAGCAGCTGAAATGAATTATTGGTTCTGGAATTGCTGGTCCATTTTAGCAATACGTGGTGTATCTGCATCACTTGCCATATGCACCAAAAAAATCTGATATTTTGATGACAAAGACAGAAATTAAGGCTGATACTGTTAATCACTAGAACCTAAAGCATTGTGAGGAGATCAGAGAAAGAAGCTTTTTCCTTGGAGTTAAGAGCTGGTAATTTCACCCCCTCTTGCAGAGGAAACACAGATCGCTGAATTTAAATTTTCACAGATCAAAAAAAGAGCCCTCCAGGTGGTTTCTAATCCATGCAGTAAACCCAGCCTGGAAATTTTGAGACCTCCTCAGATAGACAACATCTTATTTTCTGAGCCTTTTGGAAAAGCCTAATAAAGATGAAAAGAGCAACATTTTTATTATCCATCCAACAGAGAGGCCAGGATTGGACACAACTTGATAAACAAGCGCTGTGCCTTCTCTACATTAAAAGCTCAAGGATGAAAGTGTGGATATAGTTTGTATGTGGTGTCCATAAAGCTGTGTAGGGGACTGAGGTTGGGGAAGGAGGTTATGGTAAGCAGTGGTGGAGCACACAGTGAGTGCACCAGCCTACAAGTTGGATTGAGAGTTGCATAAAAAGATATTAGTGAGCGCATCCTGCCTTTTGAATTTAAATCCTTCAGCCAGATTCTAGGGGAGTATTATGGTTTCCAGTAGAATGGTTTCAAGCACATGCTACAGAAAGCACCACCATATTGTGCCAGAAGATCTCTCCAAAATGGTACTGACAGGGAAACCCCCATGCCACAAGCTGGAAGGATGCATCAAAAGCAGCTAGCTCTTGGCTTGAAAACCCACTGCATGTGAATATCAGGGATCTGGAAGGGGTTTCTGGCTGTTTTGCTAACCTTTAACTACTAATCCAATGAGGTTTTTTGTTCCTTTCAAGTGTTTTTGCTTACACATTCAGAGTGTAAGTTCATTTTCAGTTCACTTCCAGAGAAAAGGGTAAACCTGTCGCTTTCCTCCAACTTGCCCCAGGAAAAGTTATATTATCAGTGCAGCCAAACACGAGAATGGGGGCAGAGCCTGGGTTTTTATCATTTCAGCTGGTTCCATTGTGCACACCCACAATTCAACACAAGCTCTCGCTGTGGTTTAGTTCTCCACTGCAGCACACAGACCAGTCTTCTTGGATAGCACTTGGACAAGCAACATGAAATGTAGGTGAGAAATCGGCTCAATTTCAGCAAATGAGGCATTTCTCCCTGGGGAGCTCACCTTCAGCAGAGAGATGGAGCATTTTGCAGGGATGCATGAGCTTTCTTCCCACCCTGGGAACACTCTAACATCAAAAGCTGCACTTTCCTGAGAATACCCACTGCAGCAGGGGGCCAAGGCCAGGGCAGATCAAGCCCAGGCTATTCAATCAGGGTGTTTATATCCAAACCTGCTAAGGATGCTGCTAAGGATGCTGCTAAGGACAGAGGGAAAAATGCCATTTCCAATCCAAAGGCAACCTCTATCTGCAGAGAGGTTCTGCTGCTCTTTCAAGAGCAGCCAAGAGCAGAGTGTGCTCTGCAATCCCCCGTCCACCCACGAGCAGCAGGAGCCTCTCCCCCCGAGTGCCTGTGTGCATCCAGAGGGGCTGAGCCCCCAGCAGCTGTGCTGATGCCACGCTGAGCTGCCAAGTCTGCTCAGATCCACAAAGGCACCACGTGCTCCTGAAAACATCTCCCTGCACGTGCGTGCAATTTTGTCTAAATTCACCCTTGAACCCTGTGGGCATTGGAGGCTCCCCCTCTGAGCCCTTCCCAGTGCAGTGCAACAAACCCCTCTTCATTGCATTTGAGGGAAGGACTATTTATATAAAAGCTCTAATACAGAGGAGCACACTTCCCTTGCTGTGCACAGGGAGCATCAGCTGGAAGGAAGCCAAGTGACTACTGAGCCCTGGAAGAACAAAACAGCAACTGGTTTTCCTGAAGAAATAGAAATCAAGGCTGAAAGAGACTAGAATTAAATGAAAATCCAAAGAGGAACAACAGAGCTACTGCAAAGCACCCAGCCCTTGGGAGGAAGAGTGTTGGTCCCCAGCAGTGCCACCCTGCCGGGAGCTTCTCCAGCCGCTCCCTCATCAGTGCCATGGTGATAATGAATTCCTATAAATGTCCTTTGTGACTTGTGCTGGCCCATGAATCACAGCCAGCTCAGAGGAACCCCATCCAAGGATGTAGGGCTGAAATCAGTCAGCAGTAAATCATCCATGTGGGGAACATTGCTCTAGAGGTCATTAATCTGCGGGCTACAGAGCCTGTGAGTGCCAGACATGTTGGGTGGACTGGCCTGACTCCTATGGAGCACTTCCTGTGTTTGTTTTTGACCTGATTGTGCATTTACAGAACCCAAATATTTCTAGTATTTATTTCCCAATGCTCTCTTGAATCTTTGGAAGTGTGTGCTGTCCTTGTTTGGGTCATCTCCTCGCTGCTGCCACTACAGAGGAAGTGTTGGCTTCTTGGCAGAGACCAGCAATGTACCCAGATCCTCCATTCCAGCTTGAACAATCCTTGTGGGCAGCATACACTTTCCTAAGTGTATCTGTTACTCAAGCTGCCCTTACATTTTCTGCTAGCATTTTGCTTTTTGGCTGTTCCACTCTTCTCTGTCCTTATTACAAGCTGTCACTGACAGAGCAGGCTATTGCACAGCCTTTGGGCTGTGATTGGTGTTGTACGACTGCAAGACCTTTATGTTCTAACCCCTATAAGTTGGGGAATGGTACAGCTTTGAAGTAAAAAAATGTTGTTCTTTTTTAGTTTTTCTTCTTGAGAACATCAAGTCTTCTGGATCAGACAGGCCTTGCTCAGGGCACTGTTCCTAGAAAAAGGATTGGTTTTACGTTAACCTCAAACTGCACCCTGAGCAGTAACGGGCCATGGGTGCAGATGGATGTAAATTCCTCTGGCGAAGTTTTGAGCTGGCCAGATGCAGGCAGGCTCCAGGCCAGGATCTGCTGTGCTGCGTGAGTGTGGCGCTGAGCCCGGCACGGCAGGTCAGAGCCCCCCGCTCTCAAACACAGGGTGGGAGTTGACTCCCCCTCTCCACCCCAGAGTGTCTGTGTGGAAGGGTGCCAACATCTGGATCGGGTGTGTCTGCTTGGCACAACCTGCTTCTAACATGGGCAAGGAGGTCACGCCTTCCTGCATGATGCATTTAAATATGTTTTTCTTTTAGTTTGAATGTCTTGCTATATTACTCACAAACACTTGGCTACCAAGTGAATTGTGATTTGCAGTGAATTACTTGCTACACCATCCGTTCAGGGGAAACCCCCAAAAAATAAATCAGCACAATTTGCAGGGTTGCTTGCAGCATGTGCCACGTGACCCCAGCTGTGGAGGAGGTGGCTCATTCCTTTGTCACTATGCCTGGGTGCCAGGGATGAACAAGGCAGCTGAGAAACTCCAAACGCTGTTTGAAGTAGGGTTTCATTAAAATAAAATATACCAAGCACATTGCATGTATTGATTTGTAATTCTCACCAGTGGTTGCTTTCAGAAAGTAATTGCAGATGCTCATTCTTGTCGCTTGCAAAGAAAGCAGTCAAAATCTTTGTCTGGCTTAACAGCCTCTGCATCAAACACCTCATGAGAGGCTTGGACACTTTAAAAGGATCAGCAATTATCTGTGGTGCTGGCTTTGCATTTACTTTCCTTGCATATTCATGCCAGTGATATTTTAGCATGCACATAACAGGAGGAAGCAAAGACTGACAGTGGGGGATCCAGCTGAAGTGAAGCAGATGTCTTTTAAATTCAGAACACATACAGTGCAGTAACACTGAGTGATCGAACACAAACTAGAAGTGAAATCAGAAAAAACAGATTTTATTCCTAAAACGGAGCACTGCCGAAAGAACAAAGAGTCTGAGTGGTGCAAAACAAACTTATATTAAAAAATTCTTCAGTCTGAGAACCCTACTGCATTGCCAAGGACAGGTAAGGAATTTCAATAAACTTAGTGTGTCCCTTTAATTATGACTTTTTGGCACAGCACATAGGACACCTCCAGGCCAAAACACAAGTGATGTTGAAAGTACAACTGTTCCTTCCCTTTGGGAATAAAAGTTTTCTGATTTTTATATAAACATATTTGGTTCTATTTTTCAGAGATTCCTCCCATTAGCAATTATATTATTAGCAGTGAGTCAGAGAACATTTTGCTGATGTTTTAAAAAAATTAACTTAAGGTCAGAACCTACAAAACTTCACCAAGCAAGCAGACCTGGTGTGAAACAGCCTTGTTCTCTCCGGTGGGATTGCTCTAATGAGCAAGGGTTGGCAGCATGTGATCTTAGATTGTGAACTATATAGAGCCACTTCCTTTTAATTGCAAGGCACTGGGCACATCCAGGCAAGAGCAAAACATAAGGATAAAAGAGCAAGTCTAGAGAAACAGGAGATAATTATAAAATGAAAAAGAACCAAAGGTGGAGGGTTTCTCTTTTTCTTGGTTAATCCGGGAAACTTATTCAACTGAGGCAGCAACCAGTGGTCATTAGAGGAGTGCTGTGAACACAGGCAGTAAAAAAAGCTCAAATCCAGGCTTTTACAATAATCACAGACCTGAAGACAGACATTCAGTTTCTCTCAGAACAGCCTTCTTCTAAAAGCAGGTCTGAAATGTAACCCACATGCCTGAGGCTATCTTTGGTGCAGAAGCCCTTCTGGATAAACCAATGTGATGAGTTCCTTGGCAGTGCAGCAGAGTTTCTTATAGCTTTGATTTGGCTCTTGCAAAGCACAGATGAGGCTGCAGGGAGAGGCCGGCAGGCTGGGGAGGCTCAGCTGCTCTGTTTTGCTGTTACTCACTCGGGGGTTTTTATGAAATTTTGATCCATACAGATTAGACAACTGCCTCCCCTCCCACACTTTAATTTCACTTGGGTTCCAGACACAGCTGAAAAAATGGGAATGAAGCTCAGCTTAAAACACAGCTTCTGTTTTGGGCATGTGCCCACTGGCTTAAGTCACACAAAAGGGTCGGCTTCCCCCAGTTTGGAGAACATTTCAAAATACAGCTCACACTTCTCTCAAAGACCTTGCCATTTCCCAGGCCGCTTGCATGGCCATGGGCTGGCTACTGGCTGTGAGGCAGAACCACGCTGGGTTTACACAGGTTTGCTTTTTGCCTGGGTATGTTTCTATTAAAGACTTTTCCCTGCCAAAACCACAAAGGATGAGGCAAAGAGGAAAAATCTCCAAGGCTGTCTGTGAACCGCTCTTGTAGTAAGGTGACATAAGCCTTGCATACAGAAGATTAAGCTTAATCTCTGAAAAAGGACAGCAGAAAGGCTGGTAGACTTCAAAACGAGCTACAACAGCTGTGTTTTGGTTGGCCAACAACTGCTTCCTCGTTGGCTGCGGCTGGCTCAGCTCACGTGAACAAGTTAGATTATTAAAATACAGCGTTCAGCAATCCCATCCTTGGAGCACTTGTCAGTGCTGCCTTCTGCTTTGTATGTCACTGCTTTGACTGAATGTGGTAACAAAGCAAAGCGGAGTGATAATGCGATGTGCCCCTGACAACAGTCAATGATAATCGCATGGTGCTGTTCTTAGTTCAAAGCAAAAGATACCATTTACTGGCTTAAAGCATGTCTTTTTGTTTCAAAAGTACCTTTTAGGTAGGGAAATGCATGCCCTTCTCTTTGTCTGGTTTAACTGCTGGGCTTAATTGGCCTTATTTTAGAATATAATAGATAAATCAGCAAGACACAGCAGAATTCAGAATAGATCAAGCTAAAAAGCTTTTCATATCTTACTAGTCACCACAGAAGGAGAGCAACTGCCCATTTTTCCACAGTAATAAGCTATGCTACCAACCTGAAGAGTAGTTTAAAATAATTAACAATACCAAAAAAGAAAGGGTGTGTATATGAGTAGTTCTGCAGAGCCACTCCACCCAGTACAATGGGAGAAAATTAACTGGGTGGACCTGCATTCCCCTGGCAGCTCAGAATGTCTTCACTTTATATTTCTGTGCCTGGAGATACACATTTCTTGCACATGATCACAGGTGCTGAGGCAAAATAAGATCCTGAAAAGCAAAGCAAGACAAAACAGCATACTTAAGAAAAGAAATGGAACTAATTTGCACAGCAAGATAAAGAACAACTCACTGTGTTTTCAGGAGTGCTTGTTTCCTTCTTTGCAGTAATTATATCATTTATTAGGTGGTGCTTCCTGTATGATATTTAGAGTTATTGTGGGAGGATGTCATAACATTCAGGTGTATTAGATAACTTTGGGGACCTTGCTGTGGGAGACTGTAAGGGGAAAGAATGAAAGAGATAAATTGTCTAAGAAAGATCAAGTGCTCTCTTGGAATGTGAAAGGCACCATACACTTAATGGAGATGGGAAATAACTGTGCATTGCCCTTTTTCCTGCAGATGTAGGATGTCTGGTATTCAGGTTTAACCTGGTATCTAGGACATCTCTCATACTGACAATAATCAGAAAAAAAAAAATAAAAAGGGCCATCCAAGCCCTGCAGTTCCTGCTGGGAAGGAAGGAGATCAAAGGAGAAATGCATGCGTGGAAAGATCTGGAATAGGAGAAGACTTGAAAGGAACTCTGGGGTGACAAAAAAGCTTGTACAATACACCAGTAAAAGCCCACAGTGCCAGTAGGCTGTTTTTTTACAGAAGAATTGCTCAAAAGGGGGTTCTTTCCTATTGAAGGCTTTCCTTATGACTCTACTCTGGGATCTGGACATTTGAGGTTGATCAACAACCCTGCTGTTGATGGCAGCCTGGGGACCACAGAGCTCTGGTCCACCTCTTTGGTACAGGGGCTTGAGGCTAAGGTCAGCCAGAAAAGTTGGCTGGGCTCTGACATAGGTTCAGACCATATGTTATCCCTTATTAGAGCTATGTTATTCCAGATCTGGTCATCATCATCTCTTTGTTGATATGTTTGTTTCCTCGGGAAAGCTCAAGAATGAAAGTCAGCATTTTCATGATAAAGATATTGAATTAATACTTATTTGAAAAAAGAAAAGGCAATTGAAGTGTAGTTTTTGTTTGGAAAACTAAAAAGCATTTTATCAATTGTACCGAAAGAAATATTCAAAGTATTCAGTTTTTGTTTCTGGAGTCAAATCAAGTTGATTTCCTCTCCCTTAATAGGATGTCCCTTTGGTATTTAATATATTTTCTGTTTTTTGAAATGCCAATTTTGTTGTTATTGTTTGTGAAAAAGATGTTAAGAATCCTCACAGAGTGCACTCATGAATAAATGTGGAATTCATTCATTTAAAAAAATCCATTATCTTGGCTATGTAATGTTACTTGAGGCAACACTACTGCAATGTTGTGTGGGGCTCACTCCAGTTGTCCTCTCAAACAACACCTCTGTGCAGAGCTGAAGGTATCACTGCTGTCAGCTTTGCCAGCAGATCTCAAACATCGACATCACTGGCAGAAGCAGAATCTCCTTGGCAAACCTCAAGGTGGAAGAGGAGGAGAGAGAATTAAATCTAAGCACCCAACAGTGCATAAGGAATGGAGGTACCAATCTCATCTGATCCCAAGAGCTAAACTCTTGCTCCACTGTGTTCTTTTTTGTCAATGTGGTGTGCACAAGTCTGCTAGAGTCTGGTTCAAGCAGAGGGAACTTGGTGAGAAGAGTACAGACTCCAAGCACTCCTGTCTGCTGGAAGCAGAGCCTGTGGGTCAGACACTGGGAGCAGGGGACAGGATGCATCAGAGCACTTGGGATGCTTGGGAGGATAAAAGCTGCACACTACTATGTCTTTTACATGAATTACTCTTCATAGCCATGTCTGGTTTATGGAATTGCGTAACTTTTTCCATATTACAAAATTAAGCTTTAGGAATCAGCAACAAAATGGTAAGGTGAGTCTTAACTGTAAGGTCTTTATTTGCAGCAAGGACAGAGCAGAGAAAGAAAGACTTAGGGTCTAGCTCTTCAGAGTTTGGAGTGACTGCAGTTAGAAGTATCATCCTTTGACTTGAAGAAAGAGCACATTTGATCTGGGAATTGCTCAGACAAGAAAAATCAACATGGATGGTATAATTTGTTATTCACACAAAATTTTTCTCCTCTTGACTGCTAAAGGCTTTACACCTTTTAGTAACAGACATTTTTAAAATAAATTGCACTGAAGACTCTAAACCCCACATAGCTCTTCTCTCTTCGCTGCTGGTTAAAGTTTTAAGTTCAAATAGGATGTAAAGCAGTGAAGTGGATGGGGCAGAACTCTGCAAGAAAAAATTTAAATGTGGACACTTACATTAGCTCCGAGTTGGCAAAAGGTTTAAGCTCCACATGAGAGGTCTGTGAGTAGCTGTCAAACCCCTCTGTCAAGGCGGGTTTTTCCATAGCAGCATCCCAAAGAGCACCATGGGTACAGCAAAAGAGGGTAGTGTCAAGCTCTGCTCTGCAGCAGTGTTTTAAAGCTCAAGGCAACCAGCCTAACCATCCAGCTTTGTTCATCTGGAGAGAAGAAATAGTTCTTTGGGTTTTGAATGCTGGGTTTATTCTGCACTGCTGCTAAGCTCAGAGTTTTGTCTTTTTTTCAGACTTTGTCACCTGAGGAAATCCATATCTTGAGTAAAATTAGCAAATTTGTCTTCCAAGGTGAGTGCAAATGGAAGCAGTGATGTTAGCAGGCTCTGTCTTAAGGCAGAATTTGATTATTTCCTTTTCTTCCATCTCTATCTGCTGTCTGCATAGAGCTACTCAGGCTTGTCATTTTCAATATCCCTGATTAACACTTTCTGCAGCAGTAATGCCATCTCTCTTATTGCTGTGTTGTCTCCAGCATCTGAGCTGTAGAGCAAAGGTGGCACCCCAGTAGTGCAGTCGTATAATCACAAACCCTTTCTACTGTAGTATGGAATGGTGGCTCTCTGAAACTGGAGGTGTAATTTGGTCTAAGATATTTCAATTTTCAGGTGGAGAATTGCACATGTGGATCTGAAGTCTCTTGGAGCAACACTTCCATAGCAAAAGTGAGACTGATGGTGACAGTTTTCATTATGGTAAGGCAGATGAATTCTTGTAACTTCTGTAGTCAAAATTAAACCCTTCTGCTTGGCCCAAAAAATATAATTTCTCTGATTGAAATGTAGATCTCGTATTTCACTATTCAATTAAATATCTCTGCCTTCTTAGAGAGCCAGCAGTTGTTACTCAATTTCCTAAATGTGGCACCCTGAGAGAGAGAGGGACTTGTTCACTGCTCTTTATCCTGAGGATAAAGGATTTATCTAGGATCTGCGAAAACTAACCTGTAAGTGAGCCTTATGGTGCAGCTGCCATGTATTTGCTGTGCCATCTCCCCTGTAAATACAATTTTTTCATTAAAACAAGCCTATTAATGTCCATCAGTTCAGTCACTTCCATGACCTTGGTAGGTCAGTGTCCTCCTTGATAACAACTTTCCTTTTGCTTTAAGCCAGTTTCTCACATGTTTCTATAAGTGACCCCAAACAGCAGAACATGGGAACACATATGTGCTTACCACTTAAAAAAGCGTACAAAGTTTCATTTTAGATCAATCAGCCTCAACAGCACCCTTTGACGAGACCTTTGGTGGATGGGGAGGATGCACTGAACTCTGACTGGAAGTGTCTTTCTGGTTCACTTCCTTCACCACCCACTCCAGGGCACATTTCCATGGGGAGATTTCCCACAGTCAGCAGGTGACTCCATATGTAGCAGCCTACATAGCACCATCTGACCTAACCATGCACAATATTTAAGCACTGTTGAGTAACAGACTGTGTCAGGGATGCCAAAAATTGAAGCAGTGCAGAGTTACAGGGGAGACATCTCACACTGGAGTTACAGAAGGGATGAGGGATTAGTTACAAAATCAAGATGGAAAGGAGTGATTTGGAAATTTTACCCCTTTCCATAAGTACTGATCCAGTGGAGCATTTTTTTCTGCACTGCAGTTGTAGCCAGCAGCATATACAGAATAAGGATTGAAATATTTTGAAGTGCTGTCACAGTGTGAATGATTTTCTTTAGAGCATAAAATCAGACTGCAAAGTTATTTTCTGTCTGCAGCGACACAGGAAGAATATGAATGTCATCATCTCTGGCCCTGGGCATACAGGAGAGCAGAACTGGCCTTAACTAGATTCTCTTTTTCATTCAGTCCTTCTAAGAAATATAAAATCCAAAGGAAACTCTGAATCTGGCTAGATGTCTCATAAGAGGAACAGGATTTCTGCGTAGTTGAAACAGCATGACTTTGATTATTTGAAAACGCATGATTTAATCATTTCATTATGCATACCTTTCCTCAGCAGGTGCCACAGCCTAAAACAGACAGAGACAAGCATTAGATAAAACAACATACTTTCTAGCTGAAGAGATTGGAATCAGAGCGCCTAATCTTGCAAGGTGCTGGTATCCTCAGTGCCTTTAGATTGGGCTGGAAACAGCAGGTGTGCCATCCACAGCTGAATTGAGCCTTTCACAAGAAACATCCTGCGGGATGACTTTGATGTTTCCCTTCCTTAGAGCACATCTGCCCGTATCCCACTTTCCTCCCCTTTATCTGCACATGAGTGGTGTGAGAAAGTTCTGTCAGTGTCCTGATATGCAGTGTCAATTCAGGCTGCTCTGACTGTCCCCCTTCCCTGCCACACACCCATCCAACATCTGTCCAGGCTGTGAAATCATCGTGGAAGAGACATGGATCTCGGATCTGCCTCCCCAAGTACCAAAGAGAAAAGACATTGATTGCACTAAATAAAGTTTCTGCACAAAAGCAGGTTTCAGCTCTTTAGAGCATCACCAGTCCCAAAGAACCACTACCCCCAGCACAGCCAAGGACAGGTCCCTGAGGTCCCCCAAAAGTTGTGGGATGGGCCAGCCAAACCTGCCTGAAACCTCTGCAGGGGACATGCAGGGGATCCCCAATGAACAGTCCATACAAATCTGCTTCAAACCCTGTGGCTCGAACCCCCATAGCAAAGAGCAGAGACTGCAGACTCAGCAGCTGCACCACGACTCAGTAGGTGAGAGAACCAGAGCACACAGCCCTCTCTGCACTAGAAAGGAGGCTGAGAACACCGACCAGCTTCCTGCAGACCTAAACTGGTTTCATCCAGTGACCCAAGGAGACAAAGCTCAGTCCTGGGTCCTAAAATGTGGTCTCATGGCCAATTAAATGCTGCTCAAAGGGCAGCGGAGCATCAGAGCATCAGAGAGTGCTTTGATCTCAGAGATGCCAGCCAGATGTGTAATATCTACTCAGGTGTTTGCCAGGGATCGGTTTACAGTCCGTGCACATCAGACAGACAGGTTTCTTCCTGAATTTGCTAACAGAAGCAGCAGTTCTCACAAATCACAGAGAACAGAAATAATCCCTACCTTTTTAAACATCAAAAACTGTAAAGCTTCACAGCTGCACAGTTCTGAAATTGAATTGAATGACTTGACTTGCCAAAACCAGAGATCAGAGTTCTAGGTCTTTCATGCCCCAGCTGAAAGCATCAATAGCAGTCAAAGAAGAGCACAGAGGTGCCTTTCAAATATCACTTGTGACTTTAGAAGCATTATTTGGTCTTACCCTTCAGACACAGTAACCTCAATTCAAAATGGATGTGGAGTAAAGAAAACTGACTTTCAACATGAGCGTTTTAGTATTTAAAGGACTGCTTTTCTTTTTTTCTGAAGTTACATCTAAAACTAGACAAGGAATCTGAATTTTGATTAGGTTTTGAATTTAAAATAAAAAGCATTTGAGTTGCTCTTTAAGTAGGAGTGCAGCAATATGTTTTCCCTGTAAGAAATGCAACAATTCATAAGCAATACTCATGCAAGCACAGACTTGATCACACAGGGATCCAGGGGAAAAGGCTTTTGGGATGAAGCATTCAATTCCCAGAAATTACTTTTCCCACTGATCCATAAGAATCCCAGGTCTGTTGACTTCTCATGCTGTAGCATCTCATTGCTCAAGCAGAATATCTTTCTGCTTAGCTACAAGTCCCCTGGCTTCATATATGGTCCCAGCATCTCAAATATCTGAGCAGCTCAATGTAAATCATGTTTTTATCCTCCTAATGTCCCTTTGAGTTCTGGCACTGTTACTACCTACCTTTTACTGTAGGGAAAACCAAGGTAAAGGGAATCTAAATAACAGGTCAACAACAGCTTTTTTTACTCATTGGCCATTGCATTATTGACCCTGGTTATCATAGAGAAACAAAATGTTATTAACAACTAAATAACTGATTCTAGCATTAGAATCAGAACTCTTCTTCTTGAAAACACACAGAAGGGGATCAGTCATCATTTTACTCACCACAATATCTCCTTTGACAGGATGAGATGGAGAGCTCAGCAACTCTCCGGGAGGCATGTCCAGTCCCTTGCCATCTAGGAAAAACACCTGTGGGGAATCTGACAGCAAAGACTAGATTGATACACATATATACATGTACATACATACATACATATACATATATATATGAACCATATCTATATTTTTATGGTTTCATATATATAAATCCTCTATATGTATTAAAAACATGTATTAAAATATTTATGTAATATGTGAAAACATAAGATCAATAACTATTCTCAAAGCATAGCATCCTGAAACCCCTGGAAATCTCTTGTCTATGGCAAAGAAAAGAAAAAAAGTGGGGAAATCAAAGCCAAGACAATTAAAAGTTTTAAATCTGCCTCTGCTGATGTTGCCAGCACTTTCTCAGTGAACACTGGTGACTGGTGTGTATTGCCTCTAATGCTCACCTAAAAACAGTGCTGATAACACAAAAAATCAGGGCCCACTTAAAATGCTGAGTGGGGAGTCTGCAGGAGGGCATGAGCTGGTTATGCTGGCACTGAGCCAGAAACATCCCAAACCCCTGAGCTGGGAGCTTCTGGAACCACAGCTTTGTGTCAGTTGTGCTGATGTCTGGTCCTTGTGTTCGTAATGCCCCAGGTAAGAAGCTACATCCAAGCTTTGCTGCACCTTTGCAGTGTTTGAAAAGCAGGATCCAAATTTTGCACCTTGAGATCACATAGCCAGTGAATGATTTAAAAACAAGCAAAAAGAAAAAACCCCAACCTGCTGCTTATTTTACATTCCCAAGTGCTAGGAACCAGCCAGATGCATCTGGAAATTACCTCATCTCTTCCAAGAACACACATTAAAATGAAGAAAGAGATGAAGATCAGGGGATCTAATGCCCTTCAGGAACTACTGCTGGAAGTTTTGCCTCTAGGTGATAAAGGGGGAGGTGGTTAATCCAGGGCAGACCGAGGAAGATAACATTTCTGTGCTTGTACAATTCTGTACAACATTAGTTCAGACAGGAGTCTATTAACAGTGTCTGATGGAAGCAATTGTATTATTTATTAAACTGACAAGATCAATTGGCTGCTTTGTACCCATATAAAGAGAACTATTGTACTTTCATGTCCTTTTAAACACAGAGAATAAAGCACTCCCCAGGGTGCTTTCATGGGCTGCCTTCGATTAAGGGTTCTGAGAACATCTGATATTGTCAGAGATGGCTTGCTAGATCCCCAACAGGATTTGCAGTCCTCACAAAGAAGGAAGAAGGTAGCAATTATAATCATCAGTTCTCTGAGAAGGAAGGACCTTGCCTGAACTAGAGGAGTGCTTTTACTCAGTCTTCCCAAAGATTAGGTTCCCAAACCTGAGGGAGACTGACCCGCTTTAACAGCACCAGCAGTAATGTCGGGACTAGCATTATGGCACGGATAACTGAACATGGGATGTTAATTCCCTTCTTCAGCTGAAAAATGGGATGAGGGAAGGAAGATGACAGTTTCTAGGGCATGAGTAATTTTTCACAAGGCCTAATAATGACAAGCAAAATTGTTGTGTAAATTATCAGCAGGTTGTGAGTTGTGCAATATATTTATATATTAACTACCCAGAGCACTACAGGCTCAGAGCAGAGTGGCTGGAAAGCTTCCTGGTGGAAAAGGACTTGGGGCTGCTGGTCAACAGCGGCTGAACATGGGCCAGTGGGTGCCCAGGTAGCCAAGAAGACCAATGGCATCCTGGTCTGTATCAGAAATAGTGTGACCAGCAGGACCAGAGCAGTGATTGCTCCCCTGTACTGGTCACTGGTGGGGCCACATCTCGAATTCTGGGGTCAGTTTTGGGCCCCTCACTACAAGACCAATATTGAGGTGCTGGAGGGAGTCCAGAGAAGGGCAATGTAGCTGGGGAAGGGGCTGGAGCACTAGTCTGATGAGGAGTGGCTGAGGGAGATGGGGGGGTCTCAGCCTGGAGAAAAGGAGGCTCAGGAGAGAACTTCTGGCTTTGTAACTACCTGAAAGGAGGTTGTAGCCCAGTGGAGGTTGGTTTCTTCTTCTGGGAAAGAGCCCGAGTACATTGCAATTTAGTGCATGCTACTAACCAGGTGTCTTAACACACACTTTTATCTTCAGAATATTTTTAGGAGTAGATCCAGAGGATGCAATTTTATGAACTACAAAATAAGCAATTTCAGTCCATTTGGAGTGGATAAATATGCTAACCTAGTGGCACACTTGATAAATTAATAGCAATGCTGTCTCAGAGCAGCTATTTCTGGGCAGTCATGGAATTTTCCAAACATCTGAATGCACCTTTTACTATGTACTCCTAAACAAAGATGTGCACTGACTGCAGCAAAGCTGGCACCAGCTTATGGAAGGAAAAAATTCTTTGTGGGTACCAATGCAGTGCTGTTCTGAGTTTTATTGAATCACACTTATGTGTTTATCAACCTAGAACTAAAGCTTTCGACAAGCTGCCAAGCATTATTGTGACACACACATCCTGTATGTGATGAAGCTCAGACTGAGTCTCTCACAGCAGGAGATGTCTCTGCTCACAGTTGCAGCAGAATAAAGCTGTAGCAACTCTGTTAGAAGACTTCCATCATTTTTACCTGAATTTACCTAAATGTAAATGAGTAAGTTTTGCTTTATATTCAAACTCAGATTTTATATCGGATTTTGTCCAGTCCTTGCTGTGAACATAGAAAATGCATCTATTTTAAGCTGAAATCTGTACAGCCCGGTTTTCTCACTATTGCCCCAAACAGTTTCAGAAACAGTGGCAAATACAGCTACATGACATTTCCCTCGTCTATTTTCTCCTGTTTCTTACCTCTGTCACCTGGATGTGCCAACCTTTGCCAGCAGTGTCAAAGAGACCTTGTGGCCGAACAGTTTTGAGAGTGATTCTTTATCTCCACCCAAACTTACAGCCTTCAAGGTCGGTGTTCAGCATCTGACCCTTGCGGGGTCCCCAGCAGAGCCCGGCAAAGCCCGTGCCCCACCTCCCGGCTGCTGGGCAGCACTGCGGGCATCCAGCTGCCAAAGCTCCGCAGCCAGAATCGCTCCCCGCAGCTACGGCGTGGCAACCGCTTTACGAAATACCGATCTTTATCTGTTGGGGAAGTGAAAAATGGCCGAAGAGAATATGTATTTATAAATATAAATATATACACATGGCAGCATCCGCTGTACCCGCTGTGGAAATCTGCATTGCAGGACAATGGGAGTTGTTCCTAAACCTAACAGATCTGCAGCCCTATTTATTTTTATATTTTTTATAATCTTGTTCTCAGCGTTACCACCGTGTGACACTGTGGTCAGTCCGTGCCACAAGCGGAGAGGAAGCTCAAATTCTCTCGCTGTGGGGTACCTGATCCTGTCAGGGCCAGGTGTCATTGGGAAAGAGCTCTATAGGGAAACTATCAGATAGTGGAAGGAGGTGGCAAGGAATTACCAACAGAAATTAAAGGAAGGAAGGGCAAGGTAAATATTTATGGTGGGGAAAGAGACAAGGAGCACAAGTGGTGCAATACACAGTCAAACATTCAGACCTGGTTATAACACAACACCAGTCAGTGCTCATTTTCCCAGGTCTACAACCTTCCTAGATTTTAGGGCAGTCAGTGTAGACAGGCTCTGTAGTGAGTTAATTACAAAAGTTTTCTCGTTCACGTTTGTAATACCTACCAAGACATGATTCATTAATTTTCTTACAAATTGCAATGAGAAAATGAATTCTTAACTCCACTAATTTGTGTGTAAATTTGAAAAGAATAGCTGACCTTGCCTGCAGGAATAGCTAAATGTGCTCACAAGACAGTCTTGATGTCTCTAACCATCCTCTGATCCTAGCCTGCACACACGGAAAAATAAACATATTTCAAGGATATAACTGTGTGAGCACACAGCATAATTTATCCTGCTATGGGTCATTAGAGTCTCAGCACAGTGACAAATGTATCATTCCATATAACTTATACTGAGTGGGTAACAATTGTGGAAAATACCTATTCAAGAATGGAATAGTCCATCTGGATCACAGAATCCTTCTTCTTATCACAAGCATTACTCAGGAGTTCCTTGTTTTCTGTGCTCTGTTAGTATGGAAAATTTCAGGAAATTTGTAGGACTTGCTTTTTAGAATAAAAAACCAAAAACAATACAGTGAGTCCCAGAAAACACATACAAACACTATTTTTTTCCAACCTATATAACATCAAAGCTTTCAAAGTCCTTTTCAATGTGACTTCCCTCCAAGAGACGCATCCAAAGAAAAGAGCAGTTTAAGGTGAGTTTCTCTATTTTATCATCATTCATGAGTTTTCTTTCATTGTCCAACTGCCCAGCAAGTGCATCAGGGGGTTTTCATATCCTACACAAGAACAGTGGTGGCAAACAGAGAACACTTCTGTGGAAAACATCTATGGTTACATCAGTGAGTACCTGCATCGCTGAGGAAACCCTTACTTGTTTTGGCATTTGTGCCTTTCTGGGACCCGTGATTCCTGGTTTAGTAAACTTCCTGGATATAATCTTCTAAGCTGTAATTAAAAGACAAGTTTAAGCATATATTGTATAATGAAGTGACATTGTGAGCATAGCAACATCCGGCTTAACAGACAGGAATACTCTAGAGCATACTTTTATAGAATCATGTCTAAATTACTTGTTATTATAAATGAGACCAAACAGAGGTCTTTACATTCTGTGGGTTCTCAAAAATCAAAATCTGTGGTGACTTTTTATATCTGCCTGTTGCAAAGCCAAATGTGCAAATGTAGCAAAATATACCAAAGCCAAACATTTTCTTGCAATCTTAATTTGTCTTCCAGGACCCTGTGATCCCCTTGTATGATCCCCTTTTTCCCCTGCAGGATCATTTCTTGCTCATGGCACTAAAGGTGACTTGCTGGGTAGTTGTTGGCCTCCCTTACCTCCAGTTCTCATCAGGCCATTCAAATTTACCTCTCAATACAGAGAGTTTAAATTCCCTGACTCCCCTTCTGCTGTCCTTGGCAGCACTCTATCACAGCTACTGCCTTTAGGACTCTTGTAGGAACTTATTAAAAGCACAAACTACTGGGAATGTCCTGCCAACCCTAGCCCTTTTGATGATGGAGAATACCTATCCCCACCCCACCAACAACTTGAAGAATTTTCCAAATAAGAACCCTTTAATTTTCCATTCCTTTTCAGAGCTTCAGGATCAATAAGAACTTATCACACAACTGGTCTCTTGTGTTTAATTGTGTGCATATTGATACATGTGTTCGGGAGAACTGAACAAGCCTGAGTTCAGCTCCTGAGCAGACTGGATATTGCATTTGGAAAGCATTTTGAATATGCCTCTGATTTTCCTCCTTTGACAATGAACATCCCCAGTGAGTTCAGGTACTACAGGAGCAAGGCACAGAGAATCTGGACAATGTTCAAGCTGGGTCCTCAATTGAGTACTTTGATACCAGCAGAAAAATGCTTTGCCTTCCTCAAAATCTCACAAACACTAACTGAGTCATATTGTACCTTGTACAAGCTTACATGGGAAAGATAAGAGATTGACAAGCAGAAGATTTAACCCTGGGTAAAACCAAATAAGCTGCAGGCACCTATAGGGAATTCAACCTCTCCAAAACTAAACCACTACAGAAGCATTTTTCTTCTGAATTCATAGACCGCAGTAAACATATTTACACTAATAATGTGGACAGTGATATCATCCTTAAATACCTATTTTTATTTTTTGGTGAACTCTTTCCTTGTCCAAACTACAAGACCAATATTGAGGTGCTGCTCTGCACAGCTTTTGCTCTGTCTGCTGTCTCAAAAAAAAAATCTGTTTTGGCTCTTCCTCCACTTCTAACTTCTTTGCCTCTGTATTCTGAAGGTCTCTAACAGAGGATTAATTTTCAGTGTCAGTAACTTAAAAAAAGCACATAAGGCAAGCCATCAGCAGAAAGAAAAGCCTGCTTTACCCTTGTTTCCTAAACTGACAGCCTGTGACATGCCAAGGCCAGAAAACATTAATTATAAACAAAAAGACCCATCTCAGATTCCCATAGTGAACCTGGTTTTCAGTAACCTCTGATAGTGTGGCACTTCCTACCAACAGCTCTTTTGTATAAGGAAAGCAGAACAAGCAAACTAAACAAAACCACAGAAAAGCCTTGGAGGCAGCGACAGCATAATCCCACTTATTCATAGCTCAGCTGAAGTGCTGCCTATAAAACCCTCTGCAGTGATTTATTCTGCTCTCATTTCAATATTGCCAAGAACCCTGCCTTCCTGCCACAAATCTGCCTCCCTTTGCTTACAGAATAACCCAAACAAATACAGAAACGTTTACAGTAATAAATTCTGTGTAGGATTTAGGCGCATATATTAAACTTGATGTATACATCCAAGCCACCTCCTGCAAACGCCGAAGCTGAGATCATTCTACCAGTAGATGTCAGCAGGAGCAGAGAAATGCCCGCTGAAGCCATGGAGAATCCCAGCTATCCCACCTATGTGTCAAAAGGCAGCCAGCTCCCACAAGAGGTTTGGGAAGGAACCTGAGGTTGCCAAAGCAAACGTGATTCATCAGCATTGCTGCCTTCTGAGCCGGTGGGTGCAGGGCTGGGGGAAGACACACATGACACATTGCTGCCCTTTGTACAGCCACGCAAAGTGGTTTCATACAAACCTGTTCCTCAGGCTGCGTCTCCAAACATACCTTGACAAGGAAGAACGCAAGGAGATTCCAAACTTACGTGTTTCTAAATCCCTGTCACCTGCAAGCTTTGCCCCTGGTGATTATTCAAATTGTCTGTCACAATCGTTCCTTCTGATAAGGAAAAGGTAATCCCTGAGCTGATTTTACCCTTTACTACTGTGAGCTGAGTCTAGGAACATGATGATGAGGGTTTCTGATACAGAGCTGATCAGGCTGCAATGTGGCAATATGGAATTTCAGGATGTGTGAAAATCAACATTCCTATAAGATAGATGCTTACAAAAAAAAGCCCAAATGCCTTTGAAACTCATCCCCACCTGCACACAGAAGATGAGAATCCAGTCTACACATCTTCACCTGTGTGGTGCACATACCAAAAAATGGTACGCAGGAGGGAAAGTCTCAATGGACAAAAATACTTTTTGCATCAGTGAGTGAAATTCAAATATGGAGTTTAGGTGAGATGTAAATGGTACATAGGAGAGACCATCAGCTGTACTAAAAAGTCTAATGAATATGTTGTGTTATGCCTTTTTGTATTAGAGCAAGCAAGCAAAAAAATATTTCAGACTAAAAATGCAAAGGTAAATCTCAAGGCTTTCAAGCTGCCTACCTACCAGGAAACATGCATATTTCATTTTGAGTACTGCTTTCACCCACAGCATCCTTCTGAAATAGTATTCTGAATCTTTTATTTTGCTGGGTCTTGGTTATTTGTGTCTGGTACTATAAAATATATGTAAAGTTTTTCTCCAATAATTCTTAAGAAAAAAACTAGAGGCTAAGTAAAGGACTTAGGATGAGTAAGTGAAACCTTAAAAGATCAGAAGACATTCTCTTTCACAAAAACATCTCTTCATTATCTTCATCAAAATTCAAGTTTCAATGAAAAACTTCAAATACAGATTCTTTTTAAAAATAGAAGAGCTATGGCAAATACAGAAACAAGCAGAGAACTTTCACAAAAAACTCCACAAATTATGTTTTGCCTGTTTAGTGAGTGGAATGTAGAAGGAGCAGAGTATCAGGGAGACAGCTAGAAGGAGAACAGGGAAGAAATGAGTCAGTGCTACTGTATCTAGTCTTTGTAAGGAAATTCTTTTTGAAAACCCAACTTGCATTACATAAAGAAACCCCCCATTCAAAGCCAGTTTGTTTGCGCAGTCTAATTTGACAGATGCGTTTTGTGTATTGTTGTAATATGGAAGGTTTACTTTTCTTCAGTGGGCATCGATCTCTGCTTTGGAAGCAAGGTCAGAAATCTTCCACCCTTTGGCCAGAATAATAACAGTTCTTACAAAACTTGTGCCTTTGCTCTAGATTTCACAAGAGGTTCCTTTCTTCCCTCCTTCCACTGCCTACAATGCAGCTCCAGATATCGGCCGCAAAGGATTGTTCTGAAGTATATTTAGCACATGGTGGCAGGCTTAGCTGCTGGGATCAGTTCTTCTTTACTCTGAACTGATTCTTACATTTCTGAATGCAGCAGCTCATTCAGAATTCAATACCTTGTATTTCACAGCAGTACAAGTTCAACTAAACTTTTTACAGGTTCAAATTCTATCAGGCAAACCCAAAACAGAAGAATGCCCGAGATGTCCCAGTTAAAGCTCAAGCAGGTGCAGTACTACAGGGCACAGGATGCTGGGGAGATGTACTGGAGGGCTGTCATGGGATGTTTTCCCTGTTCTTTTAATTTTCTCTACATTGGGCTCTATCAGAGGTTGTGTTAAGACCTCTGATCAGACTTAGTATGGCCATTCATATGGAACATTCTCATTAAGAAACCTTCTAGGTGGGATTCAATGGCAGTGATCCCAGCAACAGCAGTTTTTCTCCCTTTAGGTGTTTTAAGATGGGTTTTCAAAGGTAGATTAGTGTGGCAAGGATATAAAAAGAGTCATATTTTATGAATATAATAAAACTGGGCATTATTAAGTTTAAAACCTCATTTACCTGAATATGAATATGGTTGCAGAGTTCCAAATTGACATTCCCCACTAGGAACCCCACCCCATTCCTGCTTTATTTTTCCTCCAAATGATGCTGTTATTTCCTTTTTTCAGCAGCTCATTCAATTCAGAAGTGAAAGGAGTGTGATTTATTCGAGGTTCTCCACCGTAAATAGCCCAGTGCTATTGTGTATGAACAGCAAGCACTTCAGAGGATGGTGAGAAGTAAAAAAAAAAATTATTTTTAAAAAAGTAACACTATAAAACATTGAAATACATATTACAATTAGAAGTGTTTTTTCCAACTCAAGTTTGGATCTAAATGGAGCTTATTTGCCTTTGACATTTAATGAATCTTGCATATTCATTTATTTGGGCCCTTGTTCACAAGTGCTCTATAACATTGCGAAATGGCCAGCACTAAGGGATGCAAAAGCTAGGCTTGGATCTTATTGAAATTCAGATTATCCCAATTTTCTACTCAGGATACATTTTGATCAAGTCCTGCTTGCCGATGGAGCAGTGCAGTATATTTTGAAGATGATGAGAACAGATAAAGCAACAGCTGAAGAAAATAGACGATCCACTCGTTTAAGGGTTTTTTACAGATTCCCATTCTCTGGCAGTTACCAATATCCAGGAAACATCTGTACATGCTAGTGAGAAGCTTAGAGCTTTAGCTGCACAGCAAGATGTAAAGATCATCTTTTAAAGCTTCTAAGATGCCTTCAAAAGCAGTCAGGAAACAAGCACCGCAGTGTTATCAAGAAGGCTCTCAGCCAGCAAATTTTCCTAAATTGCCCAGAGCTTTATTGAACAGCTTGCACTGGAAGATCAAGGAATCGAGATCATCTATAAAACAATCTTAATGCTGATTTAGTAATTGCCTGTGAATACAACTCATCCCAGAGTAGATGAGGCTCAGGAGACCTAAGACCCATCAGCTCGCCAAAATAGGTCGTGAATGGAGCTTTAAGTGATGCAGACCCCGTGTGGATTCCTCTCTGGGGAATAATTTTTTGCCACATTGCCACAGGAAGAATCTATCACCTGGTAATTTTATTCCATTTGTGCGGCAGTGAGCAACTTCAGCAAGCAACAACTAAATTAGGAAAGCAAAGCCAGTCTCGGTCGAGACGAGGCAGCATTTTACCATGGGGACACTACACATACACAGGCAGCTGAGTCTACTGATAAACACCAAAATGTGCCATCTTGAGCCAGCACAAGCCTGCCTAAAAGTCAAACATCATAAGTTGAAGTCTGGTTCTTTGGAAATACTAAATTTCAGCTGAACTCTTGTAATTTCCTCCATAAGGTGTGTACATTGTAACCTTAAGAGTCCCGTGTAACATCTCCCAGAATGCTGCATTCTGGTCCAAAGCCAGAAGTGTGTAAATGGACTGTTCTCCACCTTAGTGACCTTGTCCCAGAAACGCTCCAGTCTCCTCATTTGCTACCACAGAATTTTCAGAGCTCTGCTGTTTCTTTTGATCTGCTCCTCTCTGGCTTTCTATCCATTGCCAAGTATTTTCTCTTCATCCAGAGGTTCAAAGCACAAAGCTGAAAATGCAGAAATTAATCACTTTGAGACTTCTCTGTGTGGATGAGCTCAGCCTGTCTCGTGAGGTTGGGCAGTCTGTGGTTCGTTTGAGCACCACGAGCAGATTAATTTGCTGAGCCATGACCAGAGAAACTGGGAGGCTGCTCTCCACAAACAGCCCAGAGCACTTGCCAGTGGCACAATGTGTTCCCTGGTGCTAGTGGTCTACCTCCAGCAGCAGCACAATCTCACACGTGCAAGCAAGGGACAGGAAGAAAGAATGTGCTCCACACAAATTTAGCCCGAATGTTCTCAGATCTAATTGCCTTAAGTGGCTGGCAAAACTGACAGAATCTAATTGATGTGGAGACTCACTCCCATCCTCCTGACAGACATTTTTAGAACTCTGCCTGCTAACTAGGGACAAAAAATGTTAGGAGTCCAAAATCACTTGCCATGGGCACAGGCTGACCGCCTTCTGGTAAGGCCATGAAGCAATAGGCTTGAAGAGCAGAGGACAACTTGCCATTTACATGGTGCAGCCATGGCACAACTGGGCGCCACAGTACCCCAGAGTACTAAGTATGCAGCACTTTAAAGCAGAGGAGAGAACTTCACTCGGTTCTGTGAATGGCGCTTTTTATCATTTTCAAATTTCAATAATATTATCAAATATATTTTTAGAACATAGACCTTAATCCCTTTAAATCAAGATCCACACCTTCCTATCTCCCCAGCTACATGGCTATGACTCTGCAAACTTGCTGCTGCCAGGCCAGGGAGGCAAGGGACACACATCATCCATCCAGAGCCAGCAGGACCTTGTTTTGGGAGTATTCCCAAATACCCCCAAATCCGTGACATAGCATTATTTCTCTACAAACCCTCAACGTATTGGATATTGGATCAAGATTAAACAAATCAACATGTTGGAACATATTTCAGAGGTAGGAGAGGAAGGGAAATAAGCAATGTTTAAGGAGTTGCCTTCCAGCCCCTTTCCAGATAAAGTTGGAACGCTGACTGGCCCAGCCCAGGTAATTGTGTCTAAACCATGACACACACACTCCCTTCACACATTTCTGGGGAAAACAAAAAACAAACAGAAACCCAAACCTTCCAAAACAGGCAGGGAAACTCAGGATTTTACTAAACAGTAAGCACCACATCACTGCTATGATTTCAACTAAACTATTCAGAAGAACTGAGTACATCAGTTTAAAATGCAAAAGAACCTGAAAGACCTCAGTCAAGATCATATATTTACTGATGAACCTCGTACATAACATAGGTCTGACCATATAAAATTGAATCTAATCAGTTATGTTGGTCAAACTACACGTGGGTGGAATTTCAGTGGGTTGTAAGCACCTACCGTGCAGAAATCAGATTAAGCCTGGGAGAAAAAGCAGTGTGTGATTATCATGTGATAATTACTCAACATTTTGACAGAGCTCAAGACAGGGCTCAGCCCAGCCCTTGACAATGAGAAGGCAGCATAAACATCAGGGTATGAAACTCTGTCACTTCTCTTAATCCGCCAGCGTTTCCTCTGTGGGAAGTCCATGAGCTTCTGATGAAACCCCAGGGCTGCTAATTCACTAGAACCCCTGGGGTTCAGAAACAAGGTCCAGACCCCAGGAGAAGGCAATGTTAAGTCAGCTGCAGCACAAATCTGTGTGGATAACCTTTTGGAATTGGGTCGCCACCAATCGTTCATGTATGTGGAGTTCTTAGAGAAACCCATCTGGTCCTGGCATCCATCTGATCTGCTCTTCATGCTGTTGCCACAGCAACTGATACTTAAAGGAAAAATCTCTTAGCACGCTGGATCTACAGACAGCCCCACCAAATCACAAGGTAGCAAAAGTGGCTGCTTGAGGCAGGTCTGGAAGGCATTTAGCTGTGTATTTACCAAAAGGGTTTTCAGCCTTGTTTTCCATTTGTGCTTTTTTGTCTGACAGAATAAGCATCAGCACACCAGTGTTTCTGTACCAACAAGGCCTCTGTAGGTCAGTCACAGCAGTGCCTTTCCATTTGACCTGTGCTGTGCAGTCTGAGTAGATCTTAAATTTTTTGATTTCTGCATCGTTTCCATATCACACACAAACTGAACATTTTTTGGCTGTAAACTCTACTGCTGGGAAAAGTAATAGTAGCCAAATGCCTTTTCAGAAATAAGAGACACTTTACAAAACTGTAAAATCTAACTAGATCTTCCCAATGGCATTTCGATTTGTCCCGTTGAATTTGATGGAAATTTCTTTAATACTTTAGGGGATACAGACCTAACACATGAGTTCTTTGCAGCATAATTTCATGTTTGGCAATACAGATTCTGAGACTCGTTTTACTCTGAGGAAGGGAAAGTCTGTGTTTGTAGTACACGATATTACGTGAGCTGAAGTAACCAACCTTAATATTCTCCCAGTGACTGGCTGAGCTGGCTGTGAAATATGATTTATTTCTGTCTCTGGCATAACAGAAACATAAGAAACTAGGTTTAAGCTCTCAGTCTTTGTTCTGAGTAGCAGGAGGGAGGGTTTGACCCAGTACACCAGCCAGATGTAGGCAAAGCAACACCTACACAAGTGACGTGCCCTATGTAATGCAGAGGGAAGGGGGAGTTGGTGACCGAGGACAGGGGAGGTGACACTGGGGTTGGCACTAGGTTACACAATCCATATCTTTAGTCCTTCAAATCAATACTGAACATTGTCAGTGGAAGGCAAGTAGAGGAAAGTAACACAATTTAATTTTTCTCTTATTCCTTGAACTAGTCTTTGATTCTTTTTCTTATTACTCCAAATGTAAAAGTGAATAGGACTATTTTATGTGTAAAGCATTCTGTGTCAGGGATATTATTTCTTTGAAAGACCAAGAAGGGTGAGAGGAAGAAAACAGAGAAAGAAACTGAAGGACACTATTGAGAGAAGTGAGAAGCATAAAAGATAACTGAGCCTGAAATGGAGAAGCACATTTCCATAAAGCTTCACTATTACACACTTTCCTCACTCATTTCTTGGAATTGAAAGAACTGAAAAAACTTTGATACACAAAATCTCTCCCAGATATTATTTTGCTGCTACAACATTTTTTAAAAAGATGGTAAATTAATTGCATATTAATTACTCATGAGTCATATTTCTTTCAATTGGCTATTTAAAATTGATGACAAGACTCATATTATGTAGATTTGTGTTTGGGGAAAAGTCAGAGGGACTTTTCATTTTATGTTTCCAGTTGTAGGTGTCGGGCTGACAACCTTTCTCTCACCCAGTCCTTTTCTGCTCCATCACTGGTTACCAAATCTGAAAAGTGAAAGAAAGTTAGAGCAACCACCATGATTTACTCCATCAGAAGCAGAACAGTGACCCATAAAATTTTCTGGCACAAACCTTCCTGTGAACACATTTGCATGTTTATTAGCTAAACTTTGCCGTCTGCAAGCACTCTGGTGAAAAACCAACAAATAATTAGTACAAGAAACAGTAGAAAACACATTTTATAAGGCCAAAAAAACTAAAGTGAACTGAAAATCTTTATTGCTGGAAATGTTTGAGAATTGGCTCAGCCTTCTGAAAGCCCAAAGAGGCCCAAGAGAGAAATTCTGTGAGAAGACAAGTATGAATTTTGTCAGAAGCACAGAATCACACAGAATATTCTGAGTTGGAAGGGACCCACAAGGATCTTTGAGTCCAACTCATAAGGCAATGGCCCATATGGGGTTTGAACCCACAGACCTGGGTGTTGTTAGCACTGTGCTCCAACTGAGCTAATCTCAGGGTCTTCAGGATTTGGACTAAATTTTGAAAATCCCAATTTGCAAATCTAGTGTGGATCTTCTCTGTCAATGGAAATACTCCAAGTAGGAGAAACAACCAAGCAGGAAGATATGATGTACACACTATGCAAACTCTGAGATATTTTGGGTGAAACAACCATATCAATGCAATTAAACTTTTTGCTGATCTCAGTCAGTTGAAGTAACCAGGGAAGAAACTAAGTAATTAAGGAAGAAAACTCAAAGCCTTATTTTGACCCTTTGCTTCTAGTGATTAATTTAATAATACTTATACAATAGTATTGAAAATCTGATTTGGAAAAGCAATATTCCATGTCATACTTCCACATCTCTCCCTCAGCACTATCCACCACTTTCAATTTGTGAGGGCAGAGGACAATTATTCATATTCAATATTTTGTTAACAAGTGCTTGTTCTCGTCCTTCTCCAGCGAATTCAGAGTTTTCTTTAATTGACAGCACAGATGTTTCTAACTCTTGTCTCCAGTCCAAGCAATTGTTTGAAATGCTGCTGAGTTACTTAACTCATGGTGTTGACAGGAAGCTGGACATTTCTGCTCTGACAAGGACTTTGTTTTAGGGTGTCTCAGTCCATCTTACCCTCTATCTCTTCCTATCTTACATGCCTAAAAATACTACTAATGGCTCTGCACACAAGATTTCCCATTTCAGTATCATATTTGCATTTTGCAGGAAGACTCTCAGGAATTTTTAAGATTGCCCCAGATTAGAGAGAGACCAAATCCACCCCAGGACAATCAGTTTTAACAGAGCCGGGATCACAGTCTCACCTTCTCCCTGCGTGTTCCCACTAAGATCATAGTTCCTTCTGTTCTCCCAAAATCAACTATTAATTATACACAGAAAAAAACACCCCAGATCCTGCCAGCAATGTACTGGACATTTGTGTTCCAGACAAGATCCTGTTAACAATCCTGGTGGATGCCACAGTCTTACTGAACATACTGATTGCGTGGAGCAAGTACAAGGCACGTAAACTTCTGGTCTGTATTAATTTGTACTATAACTCCTGGCACATTATCAGCTGGCAAAGGTCTCCCCCATGTTTTAAATCAATTACCTGAAGTAGTAATTGTTTGTTATCAGTAAGGGGGATTTAATAAACAAACATACTTGATAAATCAATGCACAGACAAATACAGGCATCCACATATAAATTAGTTTCCATAAACTTACTAAAATTTCAATACACCAAAATAACATTACCAGTTCTCATAACTTGGCATGATAGATACATCTCTGTCCACCTTTTGATCTTCATAGCTTTGCTTCTGGAGAGACAATTCAGTGAGACAATTCAGTAAGGCAATTCATAACGAGGCTAGGCTGGAAAGCCCAGATTATTTGTATTGTCTTAATAGAATCAGCGAAATAAAATGATGAATTTTGTTGTTGTATCAGCCAAACAGCTTATATAATGTACCTCTGTTCCTACAAATTTGAAATCTAGTGTTTTAACAATGAACTTTACTCTTCCACTCACCTGTAAATGAGCACTACTAGAGCAGCACTGAGCCCAGTTCTGCCTTCTCACCAGCTAAGTCTGTTTCCTCTTCTGTGAAATCACTGCTGCTTTACATCATTATGAATTAGGTCAGAAACAAACCCAGTCACTGCTCATTCCAGCTAGTGAAACATGTGAAGAGTGGCTGCAATGACAGATCTGTAAAGATGCTTCTCATCTGCAGTCAATTAAATTTAGACCACACAAAACTATAAGAAGTACACAGTGGAAAATTTTGGCAGGGTGACTGGCGAGCTGGAGCAGATCTTACAAACCTGAAGACTTTTAAATTCATCTTTCCTCTGAACTTTAATCAAAGGTTATTAAAAAGAATTCCAGATGAATACAATAAAAATTTAAACAGTGAAGATCATTGAAACAGACACTTCCTGTTGCCTCATGGTGACTTGCAGAAAAATCTTGTCAATGTCAGATGCTCTTCCCTGGTGTTACAATCCTAATTTACCTTGCTGGAACAAACAGCCTGGGAATACCTGTATTTGCTAAACTTGTGTACCAGAGGCAGATATGAGAGCAGACCAAACATGTTTTTATAAATTACAAAAGAGGACAATTACTTCTACCAAAGGAGATTGGAGCTTCTGGAATGTGCTTTTGGACATAGGAGTGTCTTTTGAGAACTATTGAATATATCTTCAAATGAAGGCTATAAATTAAGTATAATTATTGCTGACAGCTTGCATGAGAAAAATAAAGCATTTATCCTGTCATTGAGGTTCTCTATCTCAGTGCACTGTCACGACTTTGGAATCATCCATGTGACATATCCACACTGCCCTTAGCACAGAGTTTCTTATCACAATTTTTTTTAAAGTATCTAATGTTCCTTCAAAAATTTATACCTAAAGTATTTGCCAAAAATCAAACAATCAAAAGACAACTTCCCCTGCAAACACCCTCCTACAGTTTCAATTCCTGCTTCGTTCCCTGCCCAGCACCAGTCATACGCACATTGTTCTCCCAGACCCAAAGCCCAGACCTTGATGTCTCTGCCCTGCCTGCATCTAGGCATCTTTTATTTCATTTATAGGCAATCTCTGCCTCAGAATTTCTCAGAATTTGTCTGTTCCCCTCTTTGTGCTTGCCAGGCCATCCTTTGCCTCTGGTTTTGCCTTCATTAGGTGCATCCTCCATCCCCTTGCCTTTTATTCAATCAGCCCTAGAAGGCAGATCCATTCTGTAAAGGCCACAAATGATTCCCCCTCAAGATCTGCCTCACTAATTATATATTTAACACACATTTATCTGTTCCTACAGCAGGTTCCAGAGAGCAGGGGCTTTTCTGCTGCACTGTGCACAGAGCTTGTCATTTAAAACACTGCCACTATCAGCCACTTCACAATGACATCGCCAGCCCTGCTTTGCTGCAATTAGGAGGGAAACTTGCCAGCAGAGGATGGGGTTTAAACTCTTCTCGACAAAGAAAACAACATTGAAAGAACTGGCTAGGGCTCTGTTTACAGAACCCAAAGGGCTATCTAGAAACCCCAGCTCAAACAGGGATTGTCTATACAAGTGACAGAGCACGTAATGGGTCGTTTGGTTTGGCAAACAACCAGAGACAAGGAAATGTGCTCGTGTAGGCTGTGAAACTGTGCCCCACATAAAATGCTGCTGGGATTTATTGCACTGAATTTCCAACCATACCCCACCCCCATAAGCAGTAGAACTGGTGCATGGGAGACCCCAGTGGGGCTAATAACACAGAAGAAAAATCAGGGCTATTATCTGAACTTTTTGTCAATGTTTTGAGACAAGATAGCTTACGAAGAGATCAAATCCTACATCTTTAAGATAATCTGACCTGAATTAAGACAGCTAAACTCAAACTTTAATCAAGAGGTTTATCTATACATAAAGTTTCAGAGCAGGGTCTGGATAGGATTTATGTAAGTTTCTCTCCAATAGACAAGCTGATGAAAGAGTTTATACACCTTGTAATTCTTTCAGGAAAGTATTAAATCAATAAACTTTTATATGGGTTTATTTCAGATGAACAAACTTAGAATGTATTTAGTTTCCCTTCCCTTCAGGAACACTATCTGTGTAGGTTAACTTTCAGCTAATGGCTTAATTACTTCGTCAGCACAAGCAGAAGCCATCTTGCTTTACATGAACATTGGTTATGTGGTTAATTAAAAAAATATCCCCTTCTAATATTTTTAGGTGTCATTCTGGTGTTTTAAAGAAAGTCTCATCATCTCATCGATTGCCTTCAGATCAATTTTATGAGAAGCACAAGAGGCCAGTTGCCATTATCTCCGCATGGATTGAAACTCATCAACACTGCAGAACATTTTGTAAAATAAGTATCAATGATAATAGTAGAGATTGAAATCATACATTGACCAGCATTGGACCTAATTCAGGAAAAAAAAAAAAAGATTAAGTATCTGAACAATTCTTAAAGCTGGAAGCTCCAAGGAGACTCTTGGTAGTTTGTTTCATGTAAGTTGTATCTAGCTGGATGGAAAAGATGCATTAATGCACAAGAAATTACCAGTGCCAGTATTGCTGAGGAAATAATGAAAATGTGATTGGCATAAATCATTCAGAAATCTTATTACACAATCCTGATCCATTTATTAGATTGCCTGGTGTTCCACATCTTAGAAGTACTAAGGTCAGACTTACTCTGGAGTACTGTATTTCTTTGCACATTTTATTGTAAATAGAAAGTGGAATTATCATCCCATGGGAAATTCCAACATTTTGACATTTATTTTCAGTGCAAATAAAAAACATACTGAGTTTGAATCACTGAAACTCTTATATGCAATTGTATAGGAATATCAAAATAATGTAAATATCACAGAAGTTGAAATTAAAGGAATAAAATGCCAATATAAAATATTTCAACATTGCCAGAAAGAAATAAGGTAAAATTATTCATTTTGATATTTTCCCATCAAATTTAATCTAAATCAATGTATTCACTTAAGATGATTCATTTTTGATGAAATTGCATTGTCTGAATAGAAGATTGGGGTTTTTTTCAGCTGAGTCTCATTATTAAAGATTGATCAGATTGTAAAAGCAGTGGGGAAAAAATCATTAAGAATTCAGCTTTTGCAAACTTATTATATCGAGGTAATTTTGATTAAAGTTTCACAATCCCCAAGAAGGAAAAGCAAATAGTCACAGTAATTGTCAGTCATATTCAAAGGGCTTACAGGTGGCTCAGAAGTGACTTCATAAGAGATAACTAACTGAATTGCTCACATGAACACGACCATTTGAGCACAAGTTCTGTCTTTTGCTTGCAGGTCCTGTGGGTATCCACCCTCAGCAGCAGCCCAGGCTTTGGTCACTTCTCTGGGGTAACTCTGCATATGAGCATTTAGAGCTGCCCTGTTGCACCAACCTTCCAGTGTCCAATTGACTGTCCTGTCAAGGAGGAGATATGTCTGTGTGTTTGGTTTTCTTTCTACCATTTCAAATTCAGCTCCTGCTCCTTGTTTATTTGGCCTCATGTATCACCTTACTCCTTCCATTCTGTCCTCATTGTGACTCTTTCATTCATACCTCTCTTTATTCATCACCCATCTCCCCTTCTAGCTTTTCTACTTTCCTACAAAATACTCTAATTTGTGTTGTCACAGACGAGAAAAGCTCTTCCCTCTCCTAACTCATTGATCTGTCTCTCATCCTGCATTAAGTTTAAACATTTCAAGGCACTTTGGGGGGAAAACCCACACATTTATATAAATGATAAGATTTCAGTAGTATTCAGAAAACAAAGAGAAAATGAGTAGAAACATTTTTCCACAGGGAGGGCAATTTAATTCTATGCCAATATAATTGAGTGAAGATAAGGGGTGCCTTCTGTTGAGATGTTGCTATACTTTACCTGCAGCCTGTACAGTTCCTGTGCATTCTTTGTACATCCACTCACCACGTGCAAACGGAGCCAGACCTCAAGTGTTTCAGTGTCCTCAGCTGATTGTTTCAATGGTTCTATCACTAATCAAGCAAAATGAGAGTAAACTAGTTTGAAACAATGGATTATCCTGGAATTGCTAGTAAAGCAATAATGAGGACAAATAAAAGAAATTAGTGTATTGTACTCGCTGTTAACCAAGTTTTGGTGCTATTGTGCATGGAGAAAATCCATCTTGGAAATGCAGCTGGACCTATTCATACATATTGAAGCTTTCCTCATCTCATGCACCACCAAACTTCTTGCAGATGCTTAGGTGACTTAAGGAAAGTACTACAGACAGCAAAAGCATCAGTGAAATGTTTAGGTAGGTGTTAGTTCCCAATCAAAAGCACCACATTTGGCCCTTAGATGCAGCAGATCTGTAAATGATCCAGTACACTTTCCAAACCAGAATTTGTAAGTTTAAACTGCTGCAAGCTTCTCTGAAAGCATTTCTTCCTATACAGTCAGCATTTCTCTAATCAAATGGATCAGTTTCAAAACTTCTCTCTCAAGGAAGTTTTCTCCTCTCCCTGAGTCCATGTAATTACTCCAGGGTGGCCCTGCCTTGTTCCACCCTAAATTCCTGATGGTATTTCTATGCCATAATTGTGGACATTTATCACCGTCAGTTCTCTAGGCAGTCTTATGACTTGGACAGCAGAATGTAACTGGTGTTTAGCATTTGCTTTGTACACTTCCCAAGTGCTAAACAACCTTTCATTACCTGCATTTGGCAGCTGCCCAGAAAACTTCAGCTTTTGGAGCCCATATGACAATGGGAACATGAATAAAGTAGCATTCCCAGAATCATGGATTTACATTTACTTCTGCTGCAATTTCTGAATTTTTTTCAGACAGCTAAGAGTTCCAGAAAGCTGCTGGTGCAAATTTTCCCCCTTTATACTGGGTATCTTGCAGTGTTGTATGCCTCCAACCCTTTTGTGAATGCACTAAAGGAGCCAGAGGGCTGTCATATTGAATCCAAGTGAAGAAGGTGAGCACAGAGGGTCAAGGTATCAGCTCAGGCTTTGGGCTGCCTTTACATGATGTGAGGGTTCCTATTCGAGTGAGCTTGAACCTGCCTAGAAGGGGTTAAACAGGAACATCCATTGCTTGCTTAATCCAACACGAAGCTGTCAGCCTGGAGATCCTCACAGCATCATTGCTGATCATCTGGTGAACTGGAGATGTGAAGCAAAAACTCCAAAAAAGTCCTGTAGGTCAATTTTAGAGGATGAGGTTGCCTGACAACCTAAAGCTGTCCATTTTGCAGAAATCATGCAATCTAAGTGTACTTTTTATGATTGTCTTTGACTAAAGTAGTTGAATGCCATCTCAGAGCAAAGGGATTCTCGTGCTTCAGTCATTAGGGAGGGCTGTACATTTCCAGAGATACAAGATAAATCACAAATTGAGGGATTCAGTGATCTACCATCATGTTAGGTATTTTTCCCGACAAAAAATCACCACCAAGTCTACTGGGAGCTTTATCAGGACATGAATGGGCTTGGCTGACAAACTGCAAGCCCTGGCACACTCAGTGCCTAAAAACCAAACCAAACAGGTAAACAAAAACACAACAACACACAAGAAAGCAGAGGGCTGGGAAAATACCTGAGACACTTTTTGGCTTGAAGTGTTTTTCTGGTTTGATGCTGCTGTTTTTGCATTCTGTGCATGAAGTGTTGTTGCGTATTATTTCTGTTAATAGCAGTAGAGAACAGCAAAGCCAGGGTCAGCACACCAGAGAGAGGAACGAAAATCTAAAAGACAATCTTCTCACAAAAACAAGTAAGTCTAATAAATTGACCACGACTAAATATATCCATAATTACAGATGGCTTTTAACTATCAAAGCATAAGCATTTTTCTTCTAGTATTAAGCTGCACACACAATGCAACTCATTCATTTATGCATTTAAAGGATTTTAAATTTTAAAGGGAGGCTTTTCACCCTTTTAAACTCTGATAACTCCAACGATACTTGCATGTCCCTTTAACAATGAAAGCTGATGAGGCCAGTGTCTGGAAACAGTGAAAGGCCAAAATTCCCGACTGTTTGGGTTGAGGAAAACACAGATTCAAGAAACCAAACTGAATGAGGAGAAGCAACAATTTGAACTTGCACTCTCCCCCTCCTAGATTAAATCTTGACTACTGGGACAGTTTCTTCCTCAGGATAAAATAATAAAAAAATCATCCTGGTCTTTAGGATCTTTTCTCACACAAATTTCAACATAGCTGGTACCCTCCACTCAAGTTTTGGCAAGTCCACATCTTTTACTAACTGCTAATTTAGTGGAAAATGTTCATCTTGCTCCAGTTAAAATCTCCTTAGTTCTACCTCAGTGTTTTAATTTTACACTCTGCTGCAACCTTCACTATATCTTTTAGGCAGTCACTTAATTTCCTGCATACCCGTAGCATTGCATGATGCTGTGATTTTACCTCTCCATAAACTTTTCTAGGAAATGGGGTGCCTGTAATTGTGACTATAACTCATATCTTCATCTTCACATCTCAGATTGCAACTGCAATAAAGCTCAGGAGTGCTCAGGACAAGAAAGCTGCCTTGAGAGATCAGCTCTGTTCACTCCGAGTTCTTGGATTGAGTGTTATAAAAAGCTTTTCATATGCAATGATCCCTCAGGTTGCACAACGTGACTCCCAGTACCTTTAGCATCCCAATAGGGACACACCCATTCATCCAGAGCCACACATAAATCAGCAGAATAATAATCTTCCCCACATTCAACCCATCATGAAGATGTAGTAAACTTCAGTGGACTTCAGCTGTGCACGTAACCAAGCCTGTGAGAACAGAGCACGCTGTGTGTCTGCTCTCCCACTGAAACACAACAAACTGCTGGCTACACGCTGCTTCTACCCAGGGCCTCAAAACTACTGCATTATTCATTCAAAGCCATAGTGCAACTTCCTTTTATTGATTCTGGATTTAATGCCGGCCCCAGCAAAGGAAAGGGTCAGATAACAATTAAAAAGGGCTCCACAGAGCCCCCACAAAGCTACATTAGACAACACAATGAGCCATTCCTTGTTCTTGCCCCTTAATCTCTGCCTGGGGCCACCACTAGTATCCTACTAGCTCTGGCAACTAAATAGGGATTATTACACCTCTGGCTGTATGAGTGTTGTGTATATGAATACATGTGCATAAGGAGGAAGGAGGATTGTTTTTCTCTATTGCTACATAGGTAGTTCTCCCACCATTTTCTGGGAGAAAATATTTAAATCAATGGCATGTCTGAAGATTAAATTTACAGGCAGAGGCTTGTGCAGTGCATTTTGAAATAAGTCACTGCTTAAAAGCAGTGACAACTAATCATATAGATCTCTACTTGAAGTCCACTTCCACACACTTATTTTAGTGAAAACAGATGATTTAGTAACATTTTCTTATAAACAGCATTGCAGCTCATAGAGAATCCAGTTTCTAAGCTCCATTACCCTCTGATGCCCCTTCACAAACCCTCTGAGACTTCAGGTGTTGCAGAATTTTTACTGAGGGCAGAGTACGAATTGCAGTGAGAACTGCTGTGACAAGACTACGGTGTGGAGTTTGTCTAGCAGGGTATTCTCTCAGTGCCCAGTGCACTGTAAGCTATACTGGTCAGATTTAGCAAGCCATGGCTGTGTGGCTGACTTTTCATTAATAAATCTGACAGATATAGTAGTTACTGAGAAACAAACACACATCTCACTAATTGCACATCACAACAGAGCCGCATGTTAATAAAACTTTCTCAATTTACTAAAGAAGTTTGAAAACCAAAACAACCTCTAAAATGCTAATCTAAACCTGCTTTCGCTTCCTTTCATCCACTTTACTGCTATGGCAAAGCTATCAATTTTCACCTTGGCTTTCTTGTATTTGAGAAGCTGCATTTTTTTTTTCCTTCTTAGCTTTCCCTAGATTCACAGTACATTTGAATATCTTAACTACATAAGAATAGGAACTTACTAATATTCATGAAGGACACATAGACCATCAGAACTCCATATGACTCACCATCTCCTGCCTATCTTTCATTAAAATCATCATGAAATCACAGAGTGATTTGAGTTGGAAGGAAGCTTAAAGATCATCTACTTCCATCCCACCTGACATGGAACACCTTTCACTAGACCAGGTTGCCCAGAGCCCTGTCCAGCATGGCCTTGAGTGCTTCCAAGGAAGGGACATCCACAGCTTCTCTGGGCAACCTGTGCCAGTGCCTCACCACTCCCACAATAGATTTTCTTTACAATATATAACCTAAACCTCTTTCAGTTCAAAGCCTTTATCCCTTAGCCAAGAACTCCATATTCAGCAAGGATTTGGGATAGCCACCTAAGCAGGCTTCAATATGGTATTTGACCTGAGACAGCACAATTGCATTTTGTTAGGGGTTTCTTTCCTCAGATTTTTAAGTACCAAAGAAAAGACTAACATTATAAATCCAGCAAGGAGAAGAATGGAGTATGGCTTCTTGATTCCTAATGTTTATCTTAAAAGCCATCTTATTCTTCCATTCTGGTCTGATAACTATATGAGTATTCTATAACAGAGTAGAAAATAGAAGTAATAGAAAAGTAGAAATTGGAAAGAATTCTACCTAGAGACATAAAGAAATCCACAGCCTATATTACTCTGAAATGCAGTGATGAGGTTTTTTTTCTGCAAATTCCTGATTCCAATCTCTTGCTTGAATCAGTGGAAAAGGGATTTGACTCTAATTCCACCACCCACAGATCTGTACCAGAACCACAAGAACAGAACTATCGGTACCAGAGAGAGCAGATCAACCTGCCTTAGTTTGCTTTGGCAACTCAGCCCCTGGGAAGGAGGTGGTGGTTTTTTTACCTCTGATGGTTAATTAAAAGAAGTTTGTGCTCTTGTGGAATGACTTTAGTTCCTCAGGAATGAAAGATGCAGCTGGATGTGTCAGATAATCCATAAGACATTAGCTTCTTCTCCACAGCACTCCTGAACATACCTTGCAGAGGATCAGAATAACAGCTTTTTGAAATTAAAATCGGTCTGTGAAAGACAGCCTGTTCTCAGTGCTCCAGCTCTTGATGTAATGGTTTGATACTGTAAAAATAGGGGAGACACAATGCATGGATGCAGCTACAAGCACCAGAGCAGGTCACTTCACCATTCCCAGCCTTCCTGCCTGCTTAAACTGTTTGCACTCTGGATGTCCAGGGCACCAGCCACCAGGGCCAAACATCAATGGAGGAATAATCCAAGCTAATCCTCGGCATTATGGATGAATGACACCTATTAACTGTTGTGCTGATGCTTTAACTGAAATTTTGCAACTCATTGAGCACACCAGCAGAAGTAATGCCTTCCTGGCCAGGATCAGAGCAGTAATACAGCAGCTCTGCTGTTGGAAAGGGATATGAGAACTTACCATGACAGAAAGAGACAGCAGAAACTGTTGTCCATACTGTGAGTGTTATAACAATTTGGCCAACATTTTACATATTTTGTTTTTTCCTGTTTGACATACTCAGAAGATAACGGAATTGTTGGTCTGGATCACTTGGTGATTCCCTAGGAACACATTGGAATAGCTTTTGGTAATCTGCTCCACTGTAAAGCCAGAGAAAGTAGCTAAGAGTCACTGTTACATTACACAGCAAACACAATTTAGCAAGATTAGAATTATTTAATTAGATAGCAAAACAGAGTCTATTTGGAAATGCTACCTGTTTTAAAATTCAGTGATTATCTGAACTGATATTTTCCTTGTTTCTTAGGAGAGAATATTTGAAGGGTAATGAAGAGAAATAAGCATTGCTTTTCTTCTTTTTTGCTTTTTTTTGAGTGAAACTCCAGCTCTCTCTTTTTCTTCCTTGTGACTACATTGTGGGAGAAATTATAAATTTATTCTTGAGATAAAATGAAAACAAAACTAATAAAGTTGCTTGATTATTTGCAGCAGATAAGAACACTGGATGCCTGTGACTACAGCTCATGCAAATACAGCTCTCTGATTAGCAGTATCCCCACAGATATTTTTTTGTTTTCTTCATCTAACATGCCATCACATAACCCCAAACTCTCTTTACAATCAATACAAAGGGACTCTGCACTTACAGTGACGCTTCTGAATCCCACAGTAACCCATGTAAATAAACAATTACACAATCCTCTTTGCATACATGATGCTACCTGCCAACCAGGTGCCTCAGGAGACAACACGTATATACTTTCACTGAAAATACAACCCTGTTTGTAATATGAGCTTTCTAAGTGCTGGATTTAAACTTGAAGCATATTCAGAAGGCAACTAAAATCCATTAAAATGGAAATGAATTTTCTGACTCTGATTCTTTTATCAAAACTTTCTTCTCAGTTTCCCTCATTGTCACTGAGGTTACAATTCAGCGTTTGTAGCTTCATATTTAGTCCAACAGAATAAGCATATTAGCAAGGTAAAAGCTTATATTAATGCACAAAAGCCTGGGTAGTTTTAATAGTATTAGGAAGGGAAATATAAGACTACAACAGCACAGCTTCCTTTATAATCATGTCACAGCTTTTATAGAATAACAACTTCTATAATGTGAGATTCATAATAAAGGGATGCTAAAGTATTCAGTTAATTTGAGACTCTGAACACATTTGCCATAAACAGGTTCAGGTGACAAGTGCTTACACAGAAAACAAGTGACAGAAGCAGAGAACCAACAACTCATTCACCTTTGTCTTTATACTTACCTGGTCCAGGTAAAATGAAGTCACTGAAAGCTGTAAGACACCTATATAGGTATATCTTCTTATCTACATTCATATAAATACACACCCACACACCATCATCTCATCTGGCTTCAGCTAGAAAGCTGTATATCTAGTTTTTCCCCTACCAAGAAAATACAGGAATGGGACAGGACAGATCACACCTGCAGGCAAGGGCAGAATTTGGAACAAGCAGCAACAAGGTAAATGTGAAAGGGCAAAAGTTAAACCAGGATCCTGCTGTGTAGGGTCTGATGTCCCAGAGCTGAATTGTTCCACTGGGGTGTTTGTCCAGCAGGTTGAGGTTTGGCTGGAGCAAAGACACAGACAGAGCCTATTGCATCTTAAATCTTAGCCATAGAGAAAGAAGAAATAAATAACAAGAAAATATTATAATGTAAAGCTAAAATTTAATGAAAGGAAAAGAATTACCTAACTCAGTGCTAATGAGCTTCCATTCTTCTAGTCCTCTACAAAAGAGCAAGCCTTGTTTTTTCCAAATGAAGTCACACAGTTCCACCTTATGCTGAAAGCTTGTCCCCTCTGACACACTTCAATGGGCAGCAGCAAATGCTTTATACATTTTTAAGCACTAAAAAGTATTGGAAACTTTCAGATATTGATAGAAGTGTTGCTGATGATGAAAGCCTGGCTGTATGCAGGGATGGCCAGCCCCAGCCTTGTTGTAAGACATGTTTGTACCTCTAAGCGCTAAGATCTTACTTTGTTAGTTGGGACCTTTCCCAGAAATTTCATTTCTTTGACAAATCTATTACTCATTGACAACTTCAGAGCTTTACCCAACCGCACCCGTGTGAGGCCCCTTTCTGGAATACGATGTTTCAGTGTTTTGCAAGTGCCATTAAATCCATAAACCCGCTGTCAGCTCCCAGCACTTCTGCTCTGCTGGATTTTCCACCTGCATTTTGTGGACCAGATAAAACTATTCAAATGCTTGCAGGCTGCAATGAGAGCAGCACAGCAGTTCTCCTTTGTCAGGCATCAGCTTTCTTTCACCATGGAGGGCTGGAGCACAAGCACAGAAGAGAAAATCATGAAATAACTGTCAAAGGCATCTAACATCAATTACAACAGACTGCAGGTTAAATTGCACATTACACTTTTTCAAAGCAAATCACCTTCTTCTATAAAGAAGTTTTATGTCGTTTTTAAATTCTAATGATTTGCTGAGAATTCAATATCGGGGAAAAAAGAAAAAATCAATTATTTTCTACAGATGGCCAGTGGTCTCAGATGCAGCTGTGGTACAGATGGGGTGATCACAATGACATGACTTTTTCCCTCCTGTTAGCAGAGATTATACTGCATTAGATGGTATTAAGAGGGTGGAGAGAACTAGAATGCTTCTAAGACAGTGATGTATTGTAGAACTGGATGAGCTAATTTTAGACCATTTAAACTCAGAAATTGGCAGCAGTTTTTCTGAGAGCTCAGTTAAGGCTAATTTACCTCAAATCATGTACTGAACTCATCCTGCAGATCACAGAAATGTAAAACTATCATGCACTTAGAGGATAAAGAAAATACTGTGCTAGTTCCTGCAGGTTACATAAAAATGCTTTTAGAAGCAGTAATGCCAAGAGGACATGACTTGCATTTTTATACTTATGAATGCTCTTCCACTGTAATTAAAAATGACATACCCTATTAAATCACTTAGTACATACCTTAAAGCATGTGATGCAGAGGTTTCTTGAAAAAGCCAATTACACAGTGCAGCTCTGTACAAGGCCAGTGCTTCAAAGCAATATCCAGATTTTATGAGTTACATATGCTTCTGAAAGGGACACGATTTTTTTTTACTGGTAGGAAGATACACTGAAAACAACACTGCCTCCACTTCATTTTTTTGTTGCTGCTGTGAATTAAAAGTCCAGTGCATATCTAAGCTTCAGCACGAATAGTCACAAATCATTAGAGAGGTCTTTTAATGGGAGAGGATCCTCTTCATGCTGAACTTCTGTGTAAATAAAGCAGTAGCAATGATTAAATGATGGGGAGGAGTTTAGGTACTGCTTGCCTATCCCTACCAACATTACCTGCTATTTTGCCATGGGTAGACAAAGCCTTGAGTCTTTGCCAGGGAGTAGGATAATGCATTAGTGTTGCAAGACTGCAGTCTCACTGCGTATGTCATAGGAAACACTCAGATTTCTTTCCATCATCTGTTTAGCCAAACACTCTTGCTCCATTGACACTAAATAAAAACAAATCCTAAAATAAGTTTTTCTTCTATATAAAGACAGTTTTCTTTCCGAAATTTGAAACAGTAGCAGTTTTACTGCAAATTTTGGTTTTATCTGGACAAGGTAGGGTTTTTTTCCCTTCTGTTTCAGAAATTAAACATTCTCTCAGGTCAGAGGGGACTGTCAGCACAGGCCCCAGAGTTGCAAAAGCAGAGGTTTAGGAGAAATGATCAAGTATGGTCAGATCCTTCTTGAAATGCAGTGGACCTTGCTGGCAGCACAGCACCAGACACTGGGGAGAGGGTAGGGGGGGATGTCAGAGTCTAAAAAGAACCCGTCTGTAAATTAAAGGCAGAAATAACGTCAGGATTATCTTTATCTTGTGAGCTGGGGACACAATGGAGGTACATCCCAACTTCAGCACCAAATCTGCCTGTAGGAGTTGAACAGGGAATCTTATATCGGCATTTTTAACCTCAGAAAATCCTCTGTTAATGCTGAAACTCACAAGTTCATTGCATAAATATTTTTCCTTACAAGATCACCTCCTGTCACTTGAAATTCAACCAAATGTTTCATCTTTCTCACCAATACCTGCAAAGCCTCTGCTTTGTGTCCACTGATGTAACCTCATTTCTCCATCCAAGAATTCAAAGATAAACAAAGATGAAATATGTGAGTGGAAAAGGAGATTTGTGACAGCTTAGTTATGTCCATGACACATACAAACAGCCCTTTTTACTCCAGCATTGTTGTTTTTAATAAAAACCCATGAGATCACACAAGATTAATTCCCAAGGAAGATAAAGAATACTTCCAACCAATTGTTTTCCTGAGAACACTACTAGCAAACAGACAGGATAAAGGAAAAATTAATTTTTGCAATGACAAAAGAAAAATTATTAGAAGTTGAAGTTGGCTCTTAGCCAGAGGGCTTTTTAAACCTCTAAAGAAGCTTTAAAAATGCTCAAGACCCTTTTTCCTGATAAAGATCATTACAAAATTATATAGTCCTGACATTTTCCCAATGTTCAGCATTGGCTTTGACATCAACAACCAGATGTTCCTGCTTATTAGCAAATGCAAAATCTGGCCCAGCTCAAGAGTAAGTTTATCACGAACACTTCCCTCAGAAGTTTAAGGGCATAAATTTAAGGGCAAGATTCTTGGGAGATGGCAGGCAATTAAAAACAATGACACCTTTTTTATAAGCAGTTGAGAAGATAATTGAAAAATACAAATGTATTGCTGAGTTAGGGCACACTGAGTTCATTTTGTTGAGCAGGAAAACGCCTTCACTGCCTGAGCTTAGTGACTTGCTATTGTCCCAGAAAATGAGTCCTGGATGTCCTTTTGAAACAGCACTTTGGCAAGGTCAAGTGTTAATATACAAAAGAGAAGAAGGGAACTTGCATAGCAGCTGGAGTTGAAGGATCAGTTTTAGCCACATCCATATTCATCTGAAGTCACCATCATACATCATTTTTCAAGTTTCAAATATTTATAGACTCACAGGGACTTTATTTCTGAAAATTAGGGGAGAGACAAATGGACTGAGGATCACTGACTCCAATACCAGTCCCTCTGCCCAGACCCTCCTGGAAAGCTGACTACAGCTGAAGTGGTCATCTGACACATGCCAGCAGACACTGCCACAGTTGTGTTTAGAATTAAAGCAGATCGATGTGAAAAATGGTAACTCAGCAAAATAGTGTCAACTGTTGCCTCAGAAATCCCAGGTAGATGACAGAGTGCAGTCCGTGGACTCTAGTGCATATCCATTCCATTTCAGGGTCCTTGAAAGAAGACTGCAGTATGATGATTAGGCACAGAAAAGGATGGTTCTGTGATGGGCAGAAAGCAGCTGGACTGGTGTATTCCCTGTGCTTTCACAGCAGATGTGACGTTCAATAAAACCCCGTAAGCTTCCACATGCTGACAACAAACCATGCTCATACAGCAGATGTTCGTGAGTGGAAATTGTGCTTTACTTAAAAGTAACATTGGTGAGATCAGATCTGTGCAAACTACAAGGAAACATGTAAAAACAGTTTAAAAAGCCTTCACTGATGCTCTTTTTGTGGTGGCAATAGAACCTGCTTCTGTTTCCATAAATAATGTATCTCCTCTTCCCAAACTGCAGCAAAGGACTGGGAGTACGTTGCTACCTGCTGAAAATGCCACATGAAAAATAGCTGTAGTGCAAAAAGGCCTGAGAGTTATTAATTGGCATTCAAAACCAAATACCCTAATTATCAAGAGACCAGTCCACAACTCTCCAAAAGTCATAAAACTATTTTAAACACTCATTCTGTGCTTCAGATAGTAACATCTCAGGGTTTTCCCAAGGCAAGTCCTCAAATTCCTTGAACACTCAGAAACATTCACTTTTCAAAGGCATAAAACTAACTTGGTTGTATTTTAACAGATTTTAAACCTGAACATTTCTACATTCAAAAAAAAACCAAACCAACAACCAAAAAAACCCCAAACCCCAAAACCCAAACAGGCTAATTCTGCTGTCTGCACTGACTTCTGAAGAAGAAAGAGCTTGGAAGGAAAGACTTTTAATGGTTATTGGAGCACACCTAAGAAAACAAGAAAAGCAAAGCAGCCACTGGGGCTGAAGAAGTGCTCCATACATTATTTTATCTTTGCTTAAGCTACTGGCATCCTAATTTTAATGTAACACAAATCAATGATAAAGAGTAATAGACTATCACTTAGTTTCTTTCACAGTAGGTAAGAACTCCTCAAATTAAAGGTTACAATCTCTCATGCTGTAATAATTAATGAATACATTTAAAGTACCACCACTCTAGTACAGAATGACTTAGGAAACCACAAAAATAAAAAACCCTCCAATTTTAGTGTAACAGTTACCTTGACATTTTTATATTTCACTTTGAAAATCATTAAGTTTTTAAATTAATGTTGCTATTTTTAAGCCTGGCTGGAAAAACAATTTTGATTTAGAGGTATTAATCATTTACTTACAGCACAGAGGCAATGAAAAAGCAGCAAGGTGAGCACTCCATAGGATAGCCCACCAACTCACGTCTGCCAGAGGGAGTGGTGATGCCATCTAAGACATGGAAAAAGGCCACAGTGTTGGCCAAAGTCAGAGATGGACATGGACCATCTTTAGTTCACACTGTATTGCCCACTTCCAATAAAAATAGATAATTATAAGGGGATGTACAAGTGTGAGTAGCTAATTCCATTTCTCTATGCTAGGTTTACAGATGACAAAAAGTGATTTTTATGTATAACAAAATACAAGGTGAAAAACACAAACAAAAATGTTAGTGATTACTTGAACTGTGCAGAAACAATCTTTTTTTTTCTCCCCTCCAAGTATAAAATAAAACAGCCATGTAAGGAAAGTGTTCCCCAACTCTACTCAGGAATCCTTCTTTAGAATTTTCTGAATTTTGAAATGTATTGCTTTCTCAATGTCTGACAAATACAGCTGTCTTTCCTACTGTGCTGGAAGAAAAGAACTCAAGGCTCAACAATCTCCTGCAGTATTTAGGGGCAATCTGTGCTTGCTATCATATGCCACTAGGATGAGCTGCAAAGGTAGTTCAAACTCAGATTACAGGTACAGACTCGTGGAATCCTGGGGCAATGCACAGATGGTGCGATACTGAACAACAGCTCTGCCAAAGCCATGATATTCTGTGGACAGCAGCAGAACTTGAGGAAAAGTGCCAAGCCATAAAATCCCATCTCAAAAGCATTAACTACTTACTTGTACTTGATATTATAAAAGGAGTTGAAGGCAGAAATGCAAACCTGTGGGAAGAACACACGTTGTGGAAGTTTGTGAAGGACTGGTTTCCCTGGGAATGACCCCTCACTGTAGCAGGGGAACAGTGAGAGCAAGGAGCAGTGGAAATGGAGAGTTATGACCTGACCACAGCCCTCCATTCCCCACCTCCCTGTGCCCCTGGCGAGGAGATAGAAGACTTGGGAGTGAAGTTGAGCTGGGAAAGAAGGTGGGTTTAGTTTTCATTTCTCACTATCTTACTCCAGTATCGATTGGCAATGTTATTTTTTCTCAAGCTAAGTCTGTTTTGCCTGTGAGAGCAGCTGATGATGGTCTCTCTGTCCTTATGTCCAGCTCTAAGTTTTTTCATTGTATTTTCTTCCCCTGTCCTGCTGAGGACATAGAGTGAGAGAGCAGCTTGGTGGGCACCTGATGGCACTCATGGTTAACCCACATCACCTTGCTTATAGAATTTGAATAGGGAAGTCTATGAATTCTGTTTCTCAGAGGACCCCCAACAAGACCTAACATAACTGCAGGCCATAAGCCAGAAACAGATCTGCATCAAATAGATCCTGTCAGTGACATTGCTCTTAACACATCTCATTTTATAACTATAAAATGCTGTGCAAACAGCAACTAATCCTCTCACTCATGCAATATAAACTAATCCTCAGAGAATTTAAGCAACAAACCCAGTCACACCACAGATGCAAGACAAAGCGAAGCTCTAACCTCTGCTGTCACTGCCCAGATAAGAAAGCTCAAGTAAAAGGCACAAACACATTTTAAAAGTCTGCGTTTCCTGCTGATTGAGGTCAGGATCAGTGAGGTGAACTTCAGCCCCTGTGGAGTGCAAACTAAATTAAATGTGATAATTTCAACAGCAGAATCTAAGGCTTCCTAATTTAGAAACTCAACTCCTTTACCAAGAGTGAGAGACAAACAGGAGCCTGAAGGGAAGGGGCTGTTTAGTGATGCTTCATCCAACGTGGGAGGAGGTTGGCCTGCTTCCCAAGCTTTTTTCCTCCACCTCCCTGGCCCAGCAGAGGCCATGAAGATGCCAATCGGGCAGTCAAGGAGTACCTTTCATCACTTTCAAGAGGAATAATCCTTCTAAAGCTTATCCCTCAGGTAGAAGGAGGGAGGGGATTGACACAGGGACACTAAAATTAACATTCAAGAGCAATAAAAATGCAATGGGGAGATGAGGACTATAACTAAAGCCTGGAAAGTGCCTGAGGAAGGGGAATTAATTCATAGGGATGTTTGCTCCAGGGAAAGTATGGGGCCTCTTATTTTGGGGAAAGAGAGTAGAGAAAACTCATATTGCACAAGGCAGGCAATAATGTCATCAAGGGGACAGATGGGGAGAGGAACAGAATGAATCAGGCTGAGGGAAGTTCTGCCTGCAAAGGGATGGAACAGTGCATAGTGAGGTTTTTGCTTCCCAGTCCACTTGCTGGTATCACTACCTACACCCAGGAAAGCTGGGATGAAAGGAGCAGCCACATTACCTGGCTGCAAATCCAGCTGATACTGTCCCAGCACAGGGTTTTAGCCACAGGGTAGCAGAGGCTCTACAGTGATTTTTCTTCCTGAATGAGGTGAGGCAGAAAAAGAAGAGGAAGATGAAAAACCCCAGATGAAACAATCTTTCTCATCCCCACCAATTCTTTCCTGTTCTGTCCAACCTGTGCCAGCTTGGGCTCCTTCCCCTACCAGTGCACCATGCCAGGCCACGACTTCCACTCCATCACCATCTGCAACAGTGCAGACACCAGTGCTCTAAATTGCCCTCTGCCCACACACCACGCAAGCCCCAAGTCAGAGCATGTCCAAGGGAAGATTATGTAAGGACATCAGTGCCAGGTTTCCAAGAGTCACATTTTTACAAGGCAAGAAGGTGGTGAAGCAAGCCAACATCTATCCACAACCAGCAGCCTCTGCTAAAAGCAAACAGCAACAACAGTGCAAGTACTATTTAAAGGGAATTTTTTGTCAAAAGACACTCTCAGGTTTTCAAACCTCAGTTCTCAGTCCACTTAGTTACAACTTCTATGTACTTGCAGTCGGCAGGCACAGAGCAGCAGCAGAAACAGACATATCAAATCCATCACAGCGGGGCACTTGGCAGGGTGTAGCAGGAAAGGGAGACAAAGTGAATTCCTTATAGGTCATGGTACATACAGAAACCCCCAACTCTTGTATTTCAGGAAAAACAAACAAAAAAAAAGACTGCACTAAGTAATTTTCAACCAAGTTGACGAAAGAAATAATACTGTCCTTTCAGTGGACAAAACAACAAAATCTGCCAAATGGTTACACACCTTTGTTATTACAAATAAAATCTTCCAAACCCTCCTTTTTTAAAGACTTTTTCTATTTAGAAATCAGAAGTAAATGTTTTAGATTTTCACCACCATAATGTTCAGACTGTATGCGTTTGTAAGAGTGGCAAATTGTTTAAAGAAAAGCTAGCAAAAAATACAATAGCTCAAAAAGCCCTCCAAACCTGACTATCTCTAACTGAGCCTCTAGGTAAGACAGTCATTCATTCTTTTCCTCCCTATCCAAATACATCTGCTGCAGAGACCGATACACCTGGTTTTGGCAATTTCATTTCTCCCTTTGCAGAGCAAGCACCACAAAGCACCCACCACCATGACAGTCATGTTTGCTCATTCAAAAGGAACCATCAAAAGCCAGCAGACCAGTGACGGTGGCTCTGCAAGAAACAAATGGTATTTTCTATCCTGCCTTTCAGTTCGCAGGCAATCAGAGCTGCCTCCCAAACATCTTGTAATTCTAACACTTCTGAGCCAGCACTGCTCCTGTTTTTGCCATGCAACCAAATTATCTTAAAGCACTGTTATTTTTAGGGTCAACACTGGAAACTTTACAACTCAACTTCAAATTGTGAGTTCATTCACCCTAATGGAGGTGATGTTCCATCACACACTCACCAGGTCCTGACAACAAAAAAAGGTCATTTGAAGAGTTCTAAACCGGTCTCTTCATTTACCTGGATTACAATGTAGAGAATGGATTATATAATGTTGCAAAGCCACGAAAATGTGGTTTGCTTCATTAGATCTACTATCTATTTTTAGTAAAATGCTTGATCCTTCCTTCCTCTGCTTTTCTCACCTCTTTGAAAGCATATCCAGGAATTTTTCCCTTGCCAGTATTTGGGGGAGGCTTGACAAGTACAAGATTTAAACAAGTAGGAACTCCCAATTTAGAGCTAAAAAACACTCCTCTATTTTTCAATTTTCTTCCAATATGAGATGTCTTGAAAAAAGGTAAACACTTCAAAGTCTTTGTCAAAAGCAGCTCAGAGTTGTGAGAATCTGAAGCTTTAAACAGTTGTTACACAGGAAAAGTCTTCCATGTATAATTCTGGCATTTCAAGACTTATTATGGAATATTCAACTCCCCCTTTTGTCTCTGACTTGCCCCCACAGCTCTTGCACAGGCCAACTAGCTGCTTGTGTTACTCAAGACAAATTACAGTGCTCAAAATATAATTAAAACTTATGCTATGTGGAAAGCCATCTACTAATTTGATGATTAAGTTTTTCCATGTTTACAATAATTATAGTCATAACCACTCCTGGACCTGGAATGGATAAATTTCACCAATAAGGCTGTATCTTCTCCAACACCTACTGTTTAGCTTAAGTTTTGGCTTTGAACTATGTCTTGCTGTCACAGCATATTTTATTTTACATGTGAGCCTACTCAAACACAAGTGACATCTTTGCTTCCTCTTGCTATTAGCAACTTACTATATATTTTAACTGAAGGGTTTAAAGCTTAAAAGATTAAATGTATAAAGTTCTCAATGCCATCACTCTTAAGTATCACCTAGAGCTGACAGCTTGGGCAAGCTTGACATAAGGAACATCTGCAATTAGTACACTGTGACAGATATGCAAGTGGTAATTATTGATCAATTAACATGAACCTGCAAATCAAATCTGAATTTGAAACAAAACTCAATTAGTGCTTACTAGTAGCAAATTCAGAAATTATCATTCATTGACTTGGCTTCCTCCTTCATTCCCTCTGTAACAGGGTTACATCAGGTAAACTTTGTCATTCTGGGTCAGTTCCTTCTTATATAAAGCCTTCTGAACACTTTATTGTTTACTAAGTTTCATTTCGGCCATTTAGATTTTGCAAAGTCTCTAACACATTACCTGTTCCCAGCTGTCCACCCTCATCCACCCTCACCGCCCCTGACTTTTTACAACAGCTGAGTCTCTGGTTCATCCACTGCATTCAGTTTCACACTACAGTTGTGTCCTACTTTTCTTCACGCTACAACACCTGATATATTGAGGCAAACTTTGAGGCATACAGTACTTTGGCAGTGCCACTCTCAGCATCACTGCTGCTGAAGTGACAGCAACATGTGGCTCTAGCCAAGTAAGAGACCAGAACAAGTAACTCGCCAGAGCTCTGCAGCAAAACAATGTGAGCAGCTCAGCAAGTGTCTCCGAAGTATTTTGCAGCACTACAGGGCACTCCCAGCAAAGCCTCAGTCTCCAAGAGTTATGAAATTGAACACCAGCAAGACTGGTTGCTAACATTTTAACTACATTCTACTGAGCATCTTTGAGCTGTGTTGCAGTTAAATGCTACAATGTAGGTATTTAGGATCTTCTGGAATATAGAGAAGTGGTATAAAAAATTGTTCTCTTAGTTTGAGCAGAGAGAATTCTGTATACCAAAATAGCAGCATGTTTGATTTCTTGAGTGTGCACCCATGTACGACAAGACAACTTGTTTCTCCATTTAAAACATTACAGCATGCACAAGTCTATAGAGCTTTTAGTATTGCATGGGATAAACAACATAACTGAGGAACAATAAAAACTCAGGCGCAAAAACCACAAGGTCAGACACCACAGAGTGTTGTATGCATTGTTTATTGAACTTTAAATTCCATGGTACATCACAGATTAAATAGTTAAAAACTGTTTACTATCATACAATGTTCAGAATAGTCTTTCAAAACATCTCTTTGGACAAAACTAAGAGCCAAATTCAAGCACAATTCCCCCAGAACAGAATGCTAGGGGTGGAAGAAAGCTTCAGAGTGCTGACTGTACACAACACTACACAAAGCACACCAGGTCATTGCTCTGTGCTGCCACACATGATTCAGAGAGCAGTTCTAGACAACGCTAACGACCATTATGGGCAGGCACTTACTACATTAATGGGACAGAGTCTGCTCCTCCAAGACTTTAGTACTCCACTTAACACAGACTTATAGTTCTGGGTTCTGAAAGGTTTTCAGTTACAGAGCTGAAACCAGATTTAGACAAACTGACAAGGTCTTGTGCTTATGCTCTTCAATCTTGACACACAAGATACCCACAACTCAAATTTTTAAAGACACGTCATCACCTGAGGTCAAACAACTATGAATGTGAACAACAGCAATGTCTTACACTACTTTGAAGTTTTAGACTGGTTGAGGTGGGAGACTAGTGCTTGAACTGCACTGCTCAACACTGCATCCTATTTGTGCCATCTTGCCTCAACTGAACATACAATTAAGTATAACAAAATGCATCAAAAAGATAAATCAGTCATCTGTAAAATGTTGGCAAGAATCATTCAATTATATATTTGCCTTCTATTTCAAGCACTTGTACAAGACACTGGAACCTAGAAGCATTAGCTTTAATTTGTGCAATTTAAGAATTTCCTTCAGGAGGAGTTCAGTCATCAGACTAGATGAAGAATCTCCCAACCTTGCATGGCAACCATCAGTCATAGCTCACCTCACAAGAAGGTTCCGAGCTAAAACGTCAAAAAAGCACCATAGTGCTAATTCCAAGCAAAGTCAGGATTTACAGTCCAAGATTTTCCTGCTGTATTACAGTTTCCATGTGCAACACAACTTAGGGAGGAAGGCTCTCAAAGGCATCACTCCCAGCTGCAGCATGTACAGAGGTACTGATGCAAACGTTTACTTTGCTGCAAAGCAGTTGGATGTAGTAGAGCTTCCCCAGAACCAAGTGTGCACAACATGGAAACATGTAAAACAGCAGGTTTAACCTCAGCAACCCTTCTGAGTGATGTCTTGTCCCGAAGCCTTTGTAATATCCATTGTAGTGAACACCTGTAAGAGATCAGAAGAACAGCTTATTTACTGTTGTCTGCATCATCATCCACATAAGCTATCGGTCTCCTCTTGTACAGTTACAATACTTACACTCCTTTGAACTGTTAGAACAGAAAACAGATTGCAGTGCACCATTAACACATTTCCTAACACCTCTTGATATCTTATGGTTAGGAGTTAAGCAATACTAAATAAATCTCAAAGTAAAATGTAGTCTTTCCTTGCATCTAGGTAAAGTGGTCTTCAAGAGCAGGTTTTAGATCAAGGTGTGCCTTGTCCTTCCCTTACCTCTGCACAAGTAGGATGGATTCCAATTGTTTCATCAAGCAGCTCTTTGGTGAGACCACATTTTATTGCAGCAGCAAAACCTTGGGTAACTTCACCAGCATTAGGCCCAAGAACATGAAGTCCTATCACACGATTCTTTACAACACATGAGAGAAAAACACAAGTTAGTACTAGGCAAAGTTCAACAAAAGCTCTAGTGTGTAACTCCCACTACACTAAAAATGTGTGTTATACAAACAGGTCAATAGCAGAGTCTTTAACAAAAACTACTTCAAATAAAGTAGGCCTGCAGTTCTTTCCAGACCAATGTAGCTGAATAAAACAAGTTCTGAAATGATTACACAATACTAATTCAAAGATACTGGGTAAAACTAAATAAATTTGAGTTTTGCCAGCTGTTTTTATGATTTTATAGATATACAGTATCTTCAGTGTGTTCAGATTTAAAGTTATTTATCTATGTTGAAATTAGGTCAAATAGAGGATCTGTTTATACTGTTTGTTAAAAAATCAGGTACTGAAGAGCTTCACTGGCTGTTCTCTTGCTTCCTAAGCACTTAGCAAGAAAAAAACCCAAAAAACATAGGATTGAACTCTGTCTCTAGCCAGATCTAGGGTGATGGCAGTGGGCTGCAAGTCAAAAACGGGTCTCGTTTGTTTCAATTTGTTTCCTTGTTTACCGGGAAGGATACAAGCAATGTTTAAACACATTTTCCAAGGATGTTCCCACACCTTCAGATATACCCTAGCACAGGTCTGGCCATGATTTGCGAGAAAGGATATGAATTTCTCATGAGTGATTTTAATACACTATTTACCTTGCATTCTCCTTCAGTATCCTGGGAAAAGAACCCTTCTCATAAAAATACAAATCCTCCTTTCATTGTGTCAATTAGGTTTATTTCCAATGAATCAGAACTTTGAGCCTTTCTGCAGTCTCTGAGAAATTGTTAGGTGGACTAATTTGAAAAAGAATAAGGCTTACTTCCTCTTAGCTTAAAAGCCATCACTCTTCTTTGTGCATTCTCTCAGATAGTTTTGGGAAAAAGTACCAGACAGTATTGGTACTTACTTTTTGCCACAACAAGAACCTGCTAATCACTCAAAATTTCCATATCTCGTCAGTTTTCTGGGACTAACCACATGTTTCCCAAGTTTCTATGAAACATGCAGAACTGCACTTCTCAAAGGACAAAACCCACAAGGTCCATAAATCTAAAGCAAGACACCAGGTGATACAGTTACACTCAACACCCACTTCGAAGAGAAACCCTGGCAAATTTGTTCACAAATCTATCCTTAAATAGGAACTCAGGATGAAGTTTTGTAACGTATAAGGCTACCAATTTCTCAAACAGCTGTTAAACCAAAAAACAACAGCACCACCCTAAAGCAAAACAAAACAATTGGTTCTCTCCAAACTGATTAGCCCTCTTAAAACACAAACTTATGCTAACAGAATGGGTAGAGCTGGCCTCAGGCAAGCCAAATAAAAGATATTAGTCTTTTGGCACATCTAAAAGCCTTTCAAGAATACACTCAGCATATCCATTCCATCTTGCCTACTTACATTGTCCTGTTTATTGCAGATAATCTTTGCATAACAGGTATTGTTGTCTCTTCCTGGTACTGTCCATTCAAGTGGCCAGAACAAACTGTGATAAACCTGGGAGGATGACAAGAAAAAGAACATTAGAACTTCATTAAAGAATTCAGCCAGACATAATTCTAATTTTTAATATCTTTATAAATAGGTGGTTTGACATTTAACCCATTAGATGTTTATAACAAACTAGACAAGATAGTGATTCTTGTTTAACACAGCCCACAGAGGCCATCCTCCAAAAGTCAGCAGAAGACTTGACTCAAACAATGTACCCCTGGTGTAAATACTTGATTAAAACAGCAACAAATATGCAATATTTTAAGATTGTGTTTACAGAAACAGAAGTGCAAAATTGATACCCAGTTACTCTTAAGTTTAAACCTACTCTTTAAAACAGTTAACAGTAGAAGCTAAATAAAGCCAAGTGATTTTGAAAGATGGGAGGAGTTAAACACAAGGCATGCATGCAGCTATAATGAAACTCCCCAGAGAAGTGCAGAAGCCAGAAATTACTGTAAAACGTGGAAATTATGCCCAGTGCTCCTATAGCCATTCGATAAGATCAGGAAAAAATTACTTCCCAATTCAAGTACAGTGAACCAGCAGAAAATAGTTAGTTCACCTCAGGAGTCTGGTACAGTTCAGCAAGTCTTTAATTCAGGACAACAAAAAGAAGTTTGGCAACCCAGGTTTGGCCTCCTGAAGTCAAATGCTTCTCAGCTGCTTGCAAACAGCTATGCACCATTCAAATGGTATTTCCAATCCTGGGTTTCTGTGAATCCAGTATCTTATTAGCCAGATGAAAACACTGCCACAACAGTTCTACCTATCTAGCTAACCTTCTAATCTTTTTTTAACACTATGCCTTGAGAGTAAAGCAGCAAAGCCCAAGTAAAACCACTCTCCAGCTACAAGTTAAATGACTCTTGAATACTCTTACCTCCAAGTTTTGCTTTCCATATTCTTCTATGGCTCTTTCTTCAGGAAACCCACAGCTGCCATACTCTAGAGGAGTAAACACTGTCGTTGGTACATTGATATAGTCACACTAAAAATAAAAATAAAAAACCATATTTAGACTATACCAGTTCTATACATTTCTTCACAGAAAAAGTTTATGAGTACTTTTTTTCTTTTTTTATAAAACACTTGCAGAGCCCACAGGCAAGTGGGCAAATCAACTCATGTTACTGCAACTTTGGGGCAAAAATCATAGAAATAAGTTGAAGTTGTATGCTTATAGCTTTACCTTTCTGGAACTACCCCCATAGAGCCTGCGGGCCAGCAGCCTCCCTGCCTGAATGGCAACTGGAGTAAGTTCAAGCTTCCCATCCAAGATATCCCCAATAGCATAAACATAAGGCACATTGGTTTGTTCTTCATCATTTACAGGTACTTTCCCATTCCTTTAAAACAAACAGAAGAGAACAGAATTCAGTATCACAACCTTCCTCAGAGCTTTGCAAGAAAACAGAAGGCAGAAGCTCTGCTACAGAAGGTTATTTTAACTACTAAGCACATTTTATTCAATATGCTTATGTCCTTTTCATTTCAACGGCAAACTCTTCAGAGCATCAATCACCTCCAACTCTGACACATGGCTGAAGTCAGCATTAAGTGGGCCAGTTCTGATCTTCACAACAGTGCCTGGTTGATGACAAGCAACTACCCAGACATCTTAACTCACAAGCTTTCACTTGATCATTATGCAGCTCTGTGCTTCAAGCACAGTGACCAACTAGTAGATATTAACTCAGAATAATTCTTTTACAAAATACATACTAAAGAAATTACATTAATAGACAACTGTATTCAAATATAGGACAAAAAAGGTTTTAAAGGTTCACATAATTGGCAAGTATAAGAGCATTACAAAAGAAAAATCTATTGGTACCATTAGGTATTGTTAAAGAGGTAAAAAAATCCTTGCATTCAGTGGTTTAAGGGAGTTGAGCAATACTCACTTCTCATTGATTTTGACACCAATTGTCTCTAAACCAATATTTCTGGTACATGCATCACGACCAATGGCTATCAAAACCTGAAAAAAAAATAAAATTAAATGCAATAACTTTATGCAAAAGAGGCCTAACATAACACTTCTTTTGGTCTTCTACTGAAAAAACTGAAGCATGTGAATGAAGTGATTTTTTCAAAATTTTTTTCCAAGAGCCACCAACAGTTCAAACTACTCCATGTGCAAATTGTTTCAGAGATACAACAAACAGCTAAGCAGTACTTTCAGAAGCAACAGCATTGTTCACATGAACTAAATTCCAGGCACAAAGTTTCACCCATTCTGCCGAGGGGGTTCAACTGCAGATGAGTATTCAATTTTCACATATTGTTTTTATACCAGTAATTTACATGAACAATTTTTCAAGCAGGATTTCCCTTTGAAAGTTGATCAAGAGAAAGGTATCTTTGTGCATTTTCATGTGCATCTGTATTCAGTTATTTAAAATCCAGAAATGCTTACGGTGTTATATTCTCCTTCCAAGATGTCCGAGCCCTCAGTGGACTTTGCCGTCACTTTCAGCCTTCCTGGCATGCCTTGCTCCAGCTGTTCAACCTGTGAAAAGTATTGTAAGCTTAGAATGACCTGAACAGCAGAGCTCACTCACACTGTCACTTCACACCTTGACCTACTAATCTATCATTCAGCAGTAAAAAACCTTAGCCTCATAAAACATTTATTTCTGTAGAGAGCCAAAGCCTTCCCAGACAACACCTGCATTTTACATGTGTTGCTTAAAGTAACCTAGTGTGGAGAGAAGAAACCTAAAAAAAGCACTTGCCTGAACAGGTACAAACTTCCTGATGAACTTCACACCGTGTGTTTCCATGTGAGCACCTACTTTTTCTGCCATCTCTTGGTCAAAGCCCCGCAGAAGTATGGAACGCACCATCACCGTGACATCGAGACCTAGACCAGCAAGAAATCCTGCACACTCCAAAGCCACATAAGAAGCACCCACAACTAGAGTTTTGCCAGGACAGTAAGGCAGGGAGAAGAGGTCATCACTGAAAAGAAAAGAAGTGTAAGTTACAAGGTTCTCCCAACACAAGCTTGTTTGTCTTAACAAAAACTAAAGCAAAGTTCAGTATATTATACCTTTTTATCTCACCTTGTAATACAGAATTCTTTATCTCCAGGGATACCTAGATATCTAGGTCTTTCTCCTGTTGCCAGGACAAAAGTCTCTGCTGTGTGATAGGTTACTTGTCCTTTTCTATTAGTTGCCTGTTGATAAAGACACGGTTAAGACAGACTTTTTTCACAGGTTTTAAGATAAAACAAAAAAATGCCATTATCTCCTTAATTATTGTGAATACGTTTAAGCATCAAGAAAAAGTGGTTTGAAACAAGAACTAATGCATTTAGAGATGCCACACAGGTCACTGAAGAACAACAGGTTTAAACAACAGACTTTTCTTACATTAGAACACTTAAAATTACTCTTCAGATCCTGCCCATTTCAACTACTTGTTTAGATTGAACTATTTGTAACAAAGTCACTTTCAAGTTAAAAAACAAATTAAGACCCCCCTCCACCCCCCCACAATAAAAGGCCAACACAATTGCCAGTGAGAGAATGGTATCAATTAGTTCTTAGACTAATGTAGAAATTAAAAAGAAAAAAACAAAAAAGTAACTAGTTGTATGATTTAAAAGGGTCTAAGATCCAACCTTACGTGAATTCAAACTAATTTGACCTCTAGACAGCCTTGGCCTTTGGAAATTTCATCCCACCAATGCATCTCTCCCAAAATCTGACCTTCATGCTTGCTCTTTAATTATTTTCCAACACAGATGAAGGGAAACTTCCTCCCCATCAAGTCAACAGGTAATTCGGCTTGGAAAGGATCTCAGGAGGTCATCCAGTCCAACCTCCTGGTGGAAGTCTTTCTGTTCTACTTAATTTAGTGACTAAGGACACCTAAATAGATGACCTGCATGCCTGGATACTAAGACAGTTGGTACGTGAGGTATATTGAACATACTACTATCTTTCAGTGCTGGTCTCTTGGTTTGAAACACGTCTAATGCAGCCTTGAAATTGAAAACAGACAAATACACCCACTGAACACTACAGTTGCCATCAATATGCACTTTTCTAACCTTGCTATAGTATGATCACTTACAGCAAGATTGCCAACACATGCTTTGTCTTGCAAAACTGACAGTTTAATTTGTATGCTGATACAGCATAAGGTCCAGCACTGCTGTTACACAAGTGCTTAATCTGAATTTAATGTCAATAGTTTTTATGCTTTAGTATGAAGGTTTTCCAAGTTGCAAAATCATACAGCTAAAGCTTTTCATTTTTCTCCCCCCTCCACAGTCAGACTGCTGAACGCAGTCATGAAGGTAGAGACTAAGATCACCTTGCTCTGATCTTGCAAGACAAAGGTTTATAAGCACCCACACTGCTCTTACATAACAGTTACTAGGTTTGCAAAAAACTATGGCACATACTAAAGTACAGTAATTATTTGAAACAATAACTTGTTTCACAAATGAGGTTTTAACTTCAGTTGACCTAAGTTGGCAATGTTAAGATGAAGCCTTTTCGGTGTTGGATTTTAAAAGGCAGTTTTAGAACACAAGTTTTCCCTTCCAACTAAGTATTTTAAATGCAGTGCATACCTTAATTTTGTGTGGTTCGACAAATTCTCCATAAGAATTGAGGTATGTCACAGACTTTTCTCTCAAGGACACTCGATAGCCCCAGTTTAAAGAACCAATGTAGTTCTGAATTGCTTCTACCATGATCTCCCAGTTGTGTTTAACTGAAATAAGACATTAATTTCATATTTAAAGAAATGAAAGTGCAATGAACCCTTGAAGAAAAATTTAACTTATTCGTTGTACATCCTGCTAAGAAAACATCATTATCAGTAATGAGGATAATTATTAAGGTCTTGTTCTACTATCCTAATATTTACTTGACTTGTTACTATCTGAAATAAGCCCATTCGGGAAGTTCTTCCATTTATTTCGGATAATATAGGGAACAAAACACAATTAACTTTCAACCCTAAAGGATTTTATGACTCAAGAAGGAGGATACCTTCTGATTCACCTAAGAAAACTCCTGAACTCTGCCTCTAATTTACTAAGTCCAAAGTACAAGAGCAGTCTTGAGCTCAGCATCTCATCTGTAGAGTCTTGTCCTCTGTGTTCTTACTAACCTTGTTCTTCATACTGCCACCCGTATTTCCTTGAATCTTGGAGTGCCTGCCCCAGCAGTGCTGCTTGGTGCATTAGCTTCTTAGGAATGCAACCTACGTTTACACATGTGCCACCAAGTCCTAAGATGTAAAGAACCACGTTATTACTTCCATGAACAGGACATTTATGCTCTTCCTATCATGTGCTTTGTATAATCATCTATATATCAGTTGGTGAGGTTTGCTATAGTCACACAAGTAACATGAAATTTCTGTTGCAAGAGACATTTTAAACTACAATGAACACATTAAGCTTGCAAGTTTGTATTCAGTTTAAGAGGTTACTAGACTCACTGATCCACGATGGGTACAGTGTGTCTTAAACACAGACCCAGGTTATTTATTCCACAGTGCTTCAAATTTTAGTCAGGTTGGCAAGTAAGCAAGGCAAAAAGCCCAGAGTTCCTAGAGTTTAGTATTATCTGCTATGACAAATTTGAAACATGCATGTGTTTGAAACACTAGCTACAAAAGCACATTCATTCCTCAACTCAGTAAAATTTCACCAATGAAGTTTCTTACTCATTCTCAACTGTCAATAACACTAATAAGGTCAGGCAACAGCTGTCTCTAATTATGCAAATGTGAGACATATATAGCCATACAGCCACTTTTCTAAAGGCAGTTGTCCACAAAACACCTAGATGAACTAAAAGGCAAATAACCCCACAAACATGAGAATGTGAGCATGTGTACACACACTACCCAGACATGATTTGAAAGTGATCAAAACTAGAACATTTGACAAAGAACAGAGCTAGCAACGCACAAAACATAAATAACTGTCCAGAAAAGCAGCAGGCACTCCAGGAAAGCAACTCCTTTTGTTATCTGCACACCAGAATTACAGGAATTCAGACTCAATTTCTATGAACACAAATCCATAATACATAACATCTCAGCATGTATCACTGGCACTCGAACATCATAAAATATGACATAACAGAAGCTTACCCCATGAGGTTCCAAGAGGTGTTGGAACAACGTAATCTAACACCATCACTTTCTTTCCCAAGGCAGCAGCTTCCTATAAAAGATGGAGAAGACCAGTCAGCATTACTGAACTAAGAAAGCCTGACCATTTATGATCATGATACACTCAGCACCAATAGAAGGCTTCTTTGGTACCTTTACTAGTTAGTCTCATTATCATATATGGCCCTTCTATCTCCTTCACTAGACAAAAATTGAAATCCCTCAAAAACTACTATTTTCATTCAAACGTTGAATGGCTGCTGACATGTTCTATGCTGCATCCAGATCATTCTGTGCTGTCAAAAGTCATGATCTGAAAAAGCTAAGAGGTGGGCTTAGCAGCAGATACTCTTCTACCTCACTCAAAGAAATATTTATGCTGTCAGCTCTCCTTTTCTCTCAGGAGGGCAGGACTGACTTGGTGTGTTCATGGATGAAAAAAAAGGCATTTCTATAAACCGGAGTCAGTTCAATGGAGGACCACCATGATGTTCAGGAGCCTGGAGCATATTCCCTGAGTAGCGCAAGGGAACTTGACACATTCAGCCTGGAAAAAGCTGGATATGGAGGGGATGCAAGAACAACTTTCCAATACCTAGGAGAAGTTCATTAAGATGACCATGCCAGGCTCTTCACACTGGCCATGTAGTGAAGGGATAAGTTACAGTGGCTGTAAGTTGAAACAAGAGACTCAGACTAGATGTAAGGAACTTTTGCACCGTAAGGACACTCAATCAGCTTCCCAAAAAGGCTGTGCCATCGCCACCTTGGCGGTTTTTGAGACCTAATGGATGAGATCCTACATAGTGTGACTTCATAGTTGACCTTGCTTGGAGCAAGAGCTTATGTTAGACATTCTTTTAATGTCCATACCAACCCAAAGAATCCTATGATGCTCTATCCAAAGAATTATCAGGTATTCATCATTTTAAGCACTTCAATCAAATCTTGTGGTGGCTTAGATCTTGCACAGATATTGCAATTCTGGCTAAAAGAAGGTTTAGCCAGCTATCTTGTATTCTGTGAATACCTGATCTCTCCCATCCAAACAATTTGGCAGTTAGCACCAAGTCTATAACCACTGTCCCAGAAGGCATTGTGAGGAAAGATCTGGAATATTCTGAATATACTCAATTGGCCAACTGAAGAATTCCACTGTCACCTTCTCTTGCCTGTCTTGTACTACCTAATGAAAGTTCCATGCTTAGTTGTATTGCACAACAATTGCCAAGGTGGTCAAAAGCAACCTCACCATGCTTAAAGCATAAACTGACAGGATACCTGGCTGAGAGGTAGGAAGTGTGTGTTCAAATCCCTCAGTAGAAGAGAAAATTGAATCTACATCTTAGGTCCCGAGGCACTCTGAACAACAACTAATTGTGTAAAGTTACAAAACCTATCACTCTTTCTGAGAAAGCAGCTAAAAACAGAACTAAAGAGTGAACCAGCTCCTTAAGAGCTGAAAACACTTAATTTTAGATGGCTGATGATCCTGACTCCTAAACGGTTCAAAGTCTTTAAGAGTAGCTGTTAAAGCTTTCTAGATTACTATTTGGAAGTGTTAATGTGCCCTCTGTGTACAAAGAAGAGATACTTAAAAAACATTTGGTTCCACCCTCAGTCAGGAAACTAAAACCTATTATTAGGATCAAGACCTGAATAGACATTGACTAGAAACTGGTCCACACAGAGCATTATCTCCTGAATATGCACCACTACTGCTTCATTAATTAACAAATTGAACAGTAATACTCAACAAAACATAGACTGTTTTATAGTAATATAATTGAGAGATTAGCTTTTGAAGAAGTTTAATATACAACCTGCTCTTTAATGCAATTTTCATACCATACCTTGGAACATGCAAGTCCACCTGAGCCACCACCAATAATAATGAGGTCATATTCATAGGGTTCTGTATCTTTGCCATCCCCAAGAAGTTTCTGCAATGATCCATCCTGATAAGCCTGAAAGGAAAAAAAAAAATCAAATTAGCACACACATTTCTGAGCAAACAGCAACTGAGTCACATTGCTTGCTCTGACCTAGAACACCCAGTCTCATGTGTCACACAAAATTTAACGATGGTCAAACAGCAAATTCACTCTGTCTTGTCTACTTCCATCTGATTTTTAAAGTCAAGTTACCTGGTATGTTGCATCACAGCCGCCTATGTGAGTTCCATTCACAAATACATTAGGCACTGTCCTCTGATTAGTCAGTTCTGCCAACACTTGCTGAATACTGGCTCCATCATCTAAGGATAAAAGAAACGGGTACATTACCAACAATTTTCAGGAAGAGAGCTTTTAAAACAACCTGAAGTATTAAAGGTTTGGACTGTGATACACTGTAGGCCTGCCAAGAAAACAATTCTATTATAAACATCACATTTGCAGACTTCCTGAACATAAGCAAGTCTTCAGAAACCACTTTCAAAGGAGCATCCTTAAATACAGAGGTTAAATTGGTTTTTCAAGACATAATTCTACAGATTGGAGTACAGTTGAAGTAATAAGAGTTTACTCCTTGTATTTCCTGGATGCACATCAGTCTCTTTCTGACAGTGTCACACTTGGTACTACAAAAAAATTCTTTTCCAACTATCAAAGGAGATCACACAGACAGCTTATCTTTCATGAGAACAGTCTGGTTTTGGAGTATGTTCTGTGTACACACACATAATTTTGCCCAGCACCTTTGTGTTATGAAAATATGGGGAAGAGAAGTATGAACATGCTTTTCTACTTACCCTAAAGCTACCCTCAAACTTTTCTACCCACCACACCATCTTAAACCTTCCAGTTTTAAAATTATCATTGCTTGATCTGACCTGTCATCTGAATCATCAGCATCTACACACAGGCTCAATTTGGAGGTCTCGGCTGTAAATGTGGGAATGAGCATTTACAGTAATCACTTTGACTAAAATCTTCTTATTCCAAGACTGTATCTATTTAGTATCAGTAATCTGAGAAATTGCAAGGGAAATACACTATTAATTAGGAGTAATTCGAGAAAAAGAAAAGGCAGGCTGGGCATTGTACTTTGAATATCTTGGGCTATAACTAGTTCACAGGACTGCAACTTGAATAAAAAGTAAAAGTAACTAGAGAGATGAATAAATACATACATTTCTCCCAAACACTGCTCAGGCAAAAAACATTTCAGAATGGCATGAGAACTTTAAAAAAATATTGGAAACTTAAGTTTAGTACAGAAAAAAATTGATAATACATATTCAACAGCTTACGAACAGTGCACTTAAAAGTTTACTAAGAATCATATAAGAAACTGCTTGTTCCTAAAACTACATTAAAAGCTACATGCACTATGTATGTATATGCATAAGGCATTGCACGTGTCCTAAAACTAAAGCAGCTTGAACTTTAAAAAAACTCCCCTTCAAACTAGCAGCACTCGAGGCACTGGAATTTACCCTTCCTTACAATGACTCAGCAACTTTCCCAATGAAGGTCACCCATACACAAAGTCAAACATTAACAATTCCTCTAAAGTCATAAGAGAACCTGAGGTAAAAAAAAATACCATAGGCTTTTTCCCAAAAGACAGACCTCCCTGGAGAAAAAACAGATCTCACATCGTCTATCAACTAGTGATTTTTACAGAAAGAGTCAAAACCTTCAATTATTAAAAACACATCCTCCTGTATTAAAACCCGCACTGAAGCCTAACTGCTACTATTACTGCATATATTAAAATGTATTTTAACTGTTTTTATATATTCTCCAATTAGTTCAAGACAGCTTAAAGAATCTTGCACAGTCACTCATTTTTAGTTTAATTAAGAAGCATGGGATAGATTTTCTTTCTCCTACTTACCAATCACATCAAGTTCCAAAGCATAGTACTCCACACGCATGGAGCGGAAGAGTTCCTTCACCTGCAACACAAACAGACACAAGGCCAATGCAAAGGTTCCTCAACATCTGACACTCAGATCAGGGTAAAACATGACTGTTGGACATGCACAGGAGATCTCTAATTCTCAGTTACTACACTCCAAGGGCTGGGCTATACACAGATTTGCTAGTTTGGAACTACTTCTATGTTCCTCACTTAAAGCCAGGCTATTTGACCTTCCAGTACAGGTTTCGTTACCTTAAGAGAAAGTTTCTATATACAATTTGCTTAGCTGCAGACTCCTGCATCCCTGACACACCAGAAGCCATGAAAGTGACTGCCATATGGAAAAACAAAGAGAGGTAAAGTAGCAGCAAGATTGTTTGGCAGTAGTGAGGGGAAAAAAGGGAAGGAAAAAAGGGAGTACAGGATAACATAGCTAAGCAAAATACTGTCAAAAACATGGAAAAAAAAGCGGGGTGCATTTTAAAAAGTGCAGAAAAAAGTAATACTTTTCAAATGTACTCATCTGAGTGTTTTTCTAACCTCAGGTCTGGATGGACAGTGTACCATTATGAGATCCAAATCAGGCAGCCTTTTAGAAACAAGCTTTTTATAGCAGCATTATTTATTAAACTGTCAGTATTCAAATGGTGAACTGTCTTTCCCGATGGACAATGCCATACCTGACAGCACAGGATGTAGTATTACATACAGCAGTATTTACTCATCTGAAATTAATTTGCAGACATGCCCATGCAAATAAATACTGTAACACTATGCGTTAAAAAAATAAATCTCCTTTAATCATAACTATTTGGATGTGAAAACGGCTCTAGCAAGAATCACTTGCCAGCATGAAGTCTGAACATGAGGTTCTGATAAACTTCAAATTTACTGACAGCACTTCACTAAGTGTATGCTGAGTCACATCTAATAAGTTTTAGGATGTCAAACATATGATGAATAAAAACGTTTTTAATGTTGCTGTGACCCATGCTGTTAACTATGCTGAAGACTGAGTATTCCAGTGCTTTCTGATGAAGTTGCAGCTTTATGCAAACAGAAAGATTTTGTATTCTGTACCAACTACATCGTAAGCCTCTTACCACATCACATAGCAACCGTAACAAAAAATAAGCTCTGCTTGTATAATTGATTATATTAGTTCTGCAGTTATAGAATAATTGAAGTTATACGAGACCTTTGCAGGTCGTCTGTGCCAACTCCTTGCTCAAAGTAGAATCAAATATGAAGGCTGATCACATTGTTCAAGCACTGTCCACTCATTCTGAACTGCACAAGGGAGACACCAGAACATTGCTGGGCTGGCTCAATGTACCATACTCATAGCAAAGAATTTCCACTTGATCTCATTGGAGTATCTCTCATTGCAACTTATGTTTACTGGTCCTTGTCCTTTCACTCCTCAACTCTGAGAAGAGTCTGCCTGTCTTTCCACTTGACAGCTGAAGACAGCATCTAAAACACCTCCTTAGCCTTCTTAAGGTTCAACAAACTGAGCTCCTCCTTCACATCCAGTGTGTGAGACACTCAGTCCTCTAACCTAAAAATTTGGTGCTAAGCTCACCACTGCCTTCAGGCTTGCTCCCTGGAATGATTATGGCTACAGGCTGAAAGAAAGGGAAACAGCAGTGGAACTGCTCCAGACCTCCAGCTCTGCATCTGCTGTTAAGCCCAAGCTAAATGCCATGATAGATGTAAAAGGCAGATCTTAAAGAGATTGCTACTAGGATGTGGTAAATTACAAATCTGGAGGGAAGTCACAAAATTAGCTTCCTGGCTGCTGGTTTTGTCTGTAGCAAAGCAGCGAAGTAACAGGCAAGTTTTCATTAGTTTTTTTTAAAAAAAACCCAACTATGCCAAAACATTGCAACAGCAGCTGGCAGGGGGGAGGAGAGGACAGGACAGAACATTGGTAGAACAAGGATTACACTCAAAAAAGGACACATTTAATCCATTTAGGCCACCTTTATTCTCTACTGAAGATATGTAGCAGAGAAAAAAAAAATCAAATGTCAGCATCCCAATTAGAAGCAGCTACTGCACTTTATACTAACGAACAGATTATACTTGTGCTAATGAAACTGAAAGAAAGAACAGTAACAAGGATATGAGCAGTTACAAAATCTTCAATGCAGGGAAGAGATAACAGATTACTTCAGTTTGGAAATGGAAATGGTTAGGAGTAGAAAGATAACATACACTAATCATGAGTAATATCTAGATAACGTGAACAGGAAATGATTTCTCAGAAATACTCATTGGAGCACTCAACAACAACTGCATTTACCAGAAAACGATTCTGAAACTAGAAGGAAGTAAACCTCCCCATGGAACATAACTAGAGATCTTACTCCCACCTAAAACTCTAAAAGCCAAAATTAAAAGATCAAAGGAGTTATTAGATCAACTAATGAAAAACAAACCACTGAATCTTTTAACTCAATGAAACTAATACAAAGTCAGGTCAAGAAATTCTTCAGTCACATAGTGCTGGAAAATTCAGCAGCATTAATGGCATTTTTTTCTTCCTTATAACCCAATCCTAAGACTGTAATTTCTCAAAGTGCCTGGAATGAGGTACTAGGTTGCATGGTCACTTATACAAGCATTTACTTCTCACCAATGCAATGGCCTCACTTACCTACTAAACCCTTCCAGTCTTCACAAAAGGTGATGGACTAGCAACACTTCCAAATATAATTAAACAGCAGATATTTTCTCTGAGGCTGAGAAATCAGTCTAACTTTGGAAAACTCTTCCTGGAGATGCTGTCACCAGGGTAGTTAAGCAGGTTTGAAACAAGCTTCATACCATAAAGAAGTAATGGTATGTCCTAGGTCTGCTGTTTCATGGATCAGCAAACATTCCATAATAGCTACAGCTGAATTGACCAGAATTCCCTGGGGACTGAGAACATAATCTGTAACAGCATAAAACATATCTAAAATAAACTGCAACTTCTATGCAATCACAATTGTTGCTCCTCAAATTTCAACACATCACAGTGTTCAGACTTGCCATTTTTTCATGTTAAAAGCTATGTTTTCTCTATGCATTTCTATCTTGCTTAGTATCTTTTCCAGGTGCTAAGAAACTAAAGAACAGCCAAGTTGTTATGACAAGCAAGTAATTCTATCACCACCCCCTCTCCACCGTCTTGTAAGAGCAATTGAACAGTAAATTACATTTGCAGAAGAACAACTGCACAATTGCCAAGTCATGCTATTAACTAAACTGAATACAATCAACTACTTAATTCACTTAGAGAATTTATTTGCGGTGCTGTTTCTGAAGAAACACACAATCTTCATTTTCTTCCCAAACAGCTACCTCCATTTGAAATAAAGAACTCTTTCCATCCCCAAAAATGAGGTCCTTTTTAGAGCATGAGTGTTCTCTACACTAGTGCTAATCATTTGCAGTTTTTCAACTAACCCTACCACAAACACATTGCTAACAACCATCCACAGCAAAAGACAGACACAATGCACACTATTCATATCTGTCTTTAAAAACTCAGAACTATGTGATTACAGGCTAAGTACCCAAGGTATAACTACAATTTCAAATTATATCCACTTCACTAATTCCACAGACTAGATCAGCTAGCAAGAACGCTGCACTACTCATTGTTTTCCCATTCCTATCACTAACTTCTGACTCTTCAGTGACAGTTGTTAATACCCATAGTGTTGCAGATATTTCTGTTTTATCACTTGATGTGTCATGTGAGGCCTCCTTCTCTCATAAACTTTCTTCTTCTAATTCTGTCTGCAATCTATACTTTTGCTACAGGTTTTCTTCATTATATTACCTTTGTCTTCTGTTCCAAACTGGAAAATAAGCCAAGGAAATCTGCCTACTAGAGCAGCCTGCTCTTCTTCCTTCACAAAAATTCACACAGGGTCTTTCAACTCCACCTCCTACAAAGGGCCATGAGAGAGGGCTCTCCTACTCCCAAAATTCATTTTTCCCCTCTGCAAGACAATAGAGGTAATATTCCTCATATCTGACTGAAGCAAATAATCCTGCCTAACGGCAAAGCTCTGAACAAATGCAGGAAAAAACAATCTGGAATTTAATTACTGGACTTACAATTAAGTCTTTTTTTCTCTCAAGCTCATGGTCTTAAGTCTAGACTCACTGGAACACCGGGAGCAGATGAAAAGGGCACAAGGTTTAAAAAGTTACTGTGTATGATCTCAAACCCACCGGACTGAGTGCCATGAGCACCAAGATTTGCAACCATGATCAGTAAAAGCAAACAGTGCAATATAGACAGGAACAACCAAATATTTATAAATGGGCAGCACTTAAGTCCTCAAGAACAGGATTTCTCTGCAACAGATGATGACATTTTTGTCAAATGGACAAAACTGGAGCGAGATTCCAACCCTTCATTTGCTGAAGCTTCCAGTAAGTAAATTGTTAAGTAAATTTTAAAAGGATCCGAGCTGCCTATTATGATGTCCTATCTGCCAAAACATTCTTGGAGAGAAGGCATTTGTTTTGTCTATCCTTTCATACACAGAAGCTTCCTTTCCCAAAACCTCAATTAAGTTTTAAGGGAGATATGATATAGTCATTTAAGTTTTCTACAAGAGGGTCATAATACCTCCTCCCTCGCAAGAGCTCCGGGAACTAAACCCAACCTACACGTGGGAGTGAGGCTTCAGAGTATTTTCCTGGTTATCATTTCCACTGAGGAACACACAGGACTTGATCCCGCAGTTACAGTCATGTTTTTCCGCCACAGCCACATGAAATATGACAGTGTGGGATTGAACTAGAATTTCATAACATGCTCTTTGTAAACATCCAAGAACCCCAATGCCTACAAACACCCACATTCTGTACGGTCTGTGACCATTGTATTGGTATCATGAAATTCTAATGAATGCCCTGGTATTTTTAATGACTGGCTCACCAGTTACAGCCACCCCGTGATGGTGATGCACAAGGAGGGCTAAAGAGATATTTTTCTCTAAACATCACAATTAACCAAGAGTGCCTTTTTTTTTTGCGTTTACAACTTACACTTCTACACGCAACCTTCTCCCTCAAATTTAGGAAGCGCAAAAAATTTAACTCATTCTTCCCCTGGGATGCAGCTTTGCCCAAGCTGAAGGCCAGCGTGGTACCCAAGAATTCCCATGAGAACGGAACACACCCGGCACCCTGAGCTCCGAGCAGCAGCTACAGAAGCTGTTCCGCTAGGGAACGAGCACTCTGTGCACATANGGGCTCAGGCGCCTTCCCCGCGCCGGCCGCGCTGACCCCCCGGCCGCGCCCCGCCCCTTCCGCGGGCCGACCCATCCGCGCCAGGGGAACACCGACATGCCGGGGAGGGCTCCCTGCCTCTCTCCGCAGCCGCGCCCGGGGTGATTCGTTGTAAGATAATAAAGGGTGATTTGAGTCAGAGGGAGAAACGCTGCTATTCGCGTAAAAGCGGTGTAGAGGGTGACAAACTTGCGTTGTTTCAGCCGCCCTCCCCTCTGCAGAGGGAGTGGGATGAGCCGGGAGGCGGGAGCAGCGCGCATGAGCGGGGCGGGCGCGCGGCCCCGACGGCGGGAGGGCAGGGAGGGCAGAGAGGAGAGTGAGAACAGTGAGGGCAGGGAGGGCACGGCAGAGAGGGTACGGCGGTGAGGGCCGGGCCGGGCGGGTCTCCGGGGCTGTGGAAGGCAGATAATGCCCTCGGGTAGCAGCCGGGAGGGACAGCCGGGAGCTGTCGCTGGCGCGGGATCCTTTTTTACCCCCTCACGGACTGCCCTGCCCCGAGCTGGCGATGATCGCCCCGGCCAAACCGCTGGGTTTGCCCTCCCTCGATGCCCTCTGAGTTAGGGCGAAGTCCGGGAGATAAAAGGTGCTTTCTGGAAGAGGGGAGCAGCCTCCCTCGCCCGCCCTCTCTTGCCCCTCAGGTGTCCTTTGCACAGGGAGGAGGAGGGATGCAGGTGGAGCGTCTCCTGTAATAAAATGGATTATGTCTTGAGAACACGCTAACCAAGTCCAGAGAAACGAGTTCCCTTCTCTCACACACTCCAAGGTTAAAGGGAGGGGTGCTGAAGCACCTGGTACAGCATTGCGGACTCCTCTCTTCCCAAGAATCCTAGTAATTGTCAGGACTGAAAGGTGGAAGGGGATGTTTTCTGGAACAATGGAAAGATCCTGTATCGGGACACAGAGCAGGAGGAATCCTGTCTGGGTACGCCCCTGGGTTCTCTCTGGGGAGTGACAGGCAGCGTGCCCAGGTCCCAGGAACTCGGTCATCTCCTGCAGAGCAGCCCGGTGTTTGTCGATTGCAGCAACTGCTTGCTGTGAGCAATCACAGGGGGTTGTCCTGGTGTAACATCTAAGAACTTCACTAATGTTACTAAATCAAACCTTGCAAGCATCTGAGTGACACGAATTATTTTCCATAGGTGATTTCATAAGGTTTAATAGAAGTTTTTAACAAAGCAGGTAATGAAGTCCAGTTCTCCCTCCCACGCCTGCCACAGACCAGTCTTACTGCTATTTACTAATGCTAAAAATAACCACATATAAAAGCCACCACATATAATGCCACCAGTGATGAAAATGGGCCTGGTGGGAGACAACTGAATTAACTTGCTTAATTCCTTTTGATCATGTGTATGTATGGTGTTCACTGCCCAGTGAGCTTGAAAAATTGTATATTGCGTTTATTTGAATGTTGGCAATGAAAGAGTTCTAGACTAAGAGTGTTTCTACACTCCCCACAGAGGAAAATAAATCCAAGTTTTGAAGCCTTTTATTTCAGTATCAGCATGTAGGAAAGTGGATATAGTACCTGCAGCTACCAAGGTTTGACATAAAATGCTGGGTCCAGACCTACCCACTGTACTTTGTTCATAGTCCAGCCAAAACTGCTTGTTTGATTCTTAGCTTTGGCTAATTGTTCTCTCTCCTTCTCAGACTCCTTGTGAGAAACATGGCTACCCTTAATATTCTTACAAGAATTTATATCACAAGCTCAAGGGTTTGTGCCACTGTCTGAAGGTTGGTAGGATTTCATATTAAACTTGGTCTACTTTCTCCAATATAAACATCAATCAGTTCCAGAAAGGTCAGAGGAACGAATAAATATCCAAAATATCTTTTTCTGTTGACACACTCAACACTGACAGCAATGTGCCAAGTTCCATGAGGAATAAATGTTCAAGGCAAATTATGTCACTTGAGGGTTTATTTTCCCCTATGTGCGCTCTCTACTGTTGGTTATTATTATGACTGTTACTTTAGAGCATGAATGGGGTAATGATTTTAACCTAAAGGAGTGTAGATTCAGACTAGATACAAAGATGAAGTTTTTTATGATGAGACTGGTGAAACACTGGAACAGGTTGCCCAGAGAAGTGGTAGGTGCCCCGACCCTGAAAACATTTCAGCTCAGGCTGGATGGTCCTCTGGTCTAGTTAAAGTTATTCTTGCTCATTGCAGTGGAGTAATGGAGTAAATGAGCTTTAAGGGACCTTTCCAACCCAAACCATTCTGTAATATGATTCTATGAAGAATGGGTGAGGGGGACAATTTCAACTTGCAATTGGGTGATATGGAAGCACTATGATGGCAGTATCTAGCCTAGCTTTCCTTTCAGTCACTGTAGGTGGTTGAGAGAAAGGAAAGGACTGAACTCTGGAGAAAGAAGACAGCAAAAGTCAGTTCTGCTGATGAAGGGACGGCCACATTAGTGTCCTGCCTGTGCACCCCAATAGCTTATAAGGGCTCCGATTGTTGTTTACAGACTAGCCCCTGCATCCATTTTCTGTTCTGTGAGGTTTTTTCTCTCACAGAATACCAGATCATACTGAATCTTACTCTTCAGGTGTAGAAGGGGTATAGAAGGGGTTGACTAGAGCTCTTTGGGCAACCATTCCACTCACATGAAGACTATGTCAAAATATTTGAAACAGCAGAAGTATTACCAACATTTGTGAATGAAGTGGTTTGCAGAAGAAATTTTGAGGAAGGGGCAAGTGGCTTGTGAAAAGAAACAGGAAATTGTTTCAAGTGTAGAAGCGTGAAAGACTTGTTTAATAAAGGTTTAAGCATGCTTGTTTGAACTGTGGCTCCCTGCAGGCCAGTCAGCAGCTGTACAAAGCTTTCCCACCTTCCACATGAAAGGCCTCAGTCTGCTTTCTCTAATACGCACTCTCATTAAGACAGTCCTCTTCCAGGCATTACTCAGCTTAGTCTGAGGATTAATAAAAACCAAGCCATATAAAATAATTCTTAATGATGTAGCATAGTGTGCTATGGGAAGGCATTGAGGTAGAAACTGTAGGGAAGGTTTATGAATAGAACAGAATTAGATTTAGGATTAGAATAGAATAGAATATTCAACGTTCCTGGAGCTCTTGCACAGGACTAGAGGGCTCTTGGCATTGTAAACCTCTGATCCCGTACTTAAAAGAGTAAAACTACACACTATTCTGAAAAACTTGCAATAAAACAGTCTCTCCATGTAAAAAAGGCTCCAAAAGACAAGTTGATGCAGACACCAGATGTTGGAAGCATTTCTAAATGAAGTGGTTTCCAAGAAGATATTTGGAGGAAAGAGCAAATAGCTGGTAGAAAAGAACCAGGGAAATGTTTTTTTAAACATAGCAGTGTGAAAATCCTTTTGTACAAAATCAAATTAATTTATCACCTGGGCTTGCTCCCGTTCCTCAGGTGAATGCTGCTGAAGGGTGTCAATTTAAGTGTGAAGAATAACCAGAGGCCTCCTTCCAGCCATATCCCTTTGTTCCCAGATACAGTCTTCATGTCACAGGACAGGAAAAGAAAGAGCGTGACCTATCCCTATATTTATATTCCATTGAGGATCTCTGGTATTCTTTAAGGTTGCTGCCTCTTATATATCCAGAACGCATAACACAGCTAAGAATAGAGAATGTGTCTTAAAGATCAAGAAGGTGACAAAAGGCCTAAACTCTGGCCTCAATATGTCTCACATTATTCCAGAGCCTCCAGTGATCTTCTGGGAGCTTAGTCTGTCTACACTAGAAGGGGAATAAAGGTGCTGCATTTTTGAACTACATTTTCTGTTTTGGAGAAGGAGCTCCAGATTTCCTCAAAGCCACAAGTATTTAATGGGTAGAAGGAAGAAAAGAGATGCTGGTTATTTCTTCAGAAAAAAAAAAATTCAACTGTCTCTCCTTGAATTATTGTTGAAATTGGTCATAAGCCAGGAGACAACCAAAGTCCTTAGCCATGAGCATGGTTACGCCCTTTGTCAACACTAACAGTGGAGAGTCAGAGAAGCCTGAGCCATGCTGGAGGCTGTTGAAAACCTGATTTGTTAGCCAGTCATTTGGGTGACACGTGAATGGCCTCTAGTTCAGAGTTCATGGATTAGTGTTCATGGCAAATGATATCAAATCTTCTGGCACATTCACAAATTTTGGCACCGTTAAGTATATCACTGTCAGCTCGCTGGAGTGCAGGTGCTGCACATAATACAGAACGTGTAATAACCCTGGGCTCTAGTTCTGAGATAGGGAGAGTCTTTCAGATCCCATGAGACTTTGGCCAGGGAGTGAGTGAGAAGAGCTCAGGGAGAAACCTAAAGAAACAGAAAAATAAGCTCTTCAACTGAGTGGCAGCACTGTCCAGGAAGGGCTGGACAGAACAATAATTTCAATTAGCAGTGGTATAACTAACATACAGTGAGCATACACACAGAAGAGGACAATCATATCTTCATTGTTTTAAAGATTCAACATCCCACCTAGAAAAGCTTGTCTGGACACGGGTGGAGTGTTAGAATGAGGTCTGGATGTTAGCTGCTAGAGAGAAGTCAATGGGGGGAGCTCAAGACCCACCAGGAATAATTTTTCTTCAAGATCTTGATTAAATAGTGAGAAGCTGTTGTGCTCCTCTTTGAAAGGCATCAGAAACAAGGGAGTTAAAAGGAAATAATCAAAGTGGAAGAGTTAGGACCTGCATCTCTTAATGATGTACACATGCATTTTTTTGCATGCAAAACTCAGGCTTGTGAAGTTATAAAAGACAGAGTGGGTGCTTTAAGTTCACTTTCCTGGTTTTGCAAACCATCTGCTGGTTTGTGCCTGCAAGTGAGAAATGAGCGTATATCTGCTTTTCTGCAGACATGATGTTGATAGTCCTCTGTTTCAAAATTTGGCTCTGGTAGGCTGCTGAATGTGTCTCATCTAATCTTACCTGTCACACTTTCAGTGTAAAATATATGGGTAATGTCTCTTGAACAGTGTTTTAATTTTTATTACTATCATTGTAAAGTTCTGAGGTGAGCATGAGATTTTCTCAATGCACCATAATGAGACTGCCAACACTTAGGCTCAGGGAACGTCTCCTCCCATAGGTGTAGGGCACAGGGTTTGTTGATAGTGTTACATGTGTTTTACAATAAATAGCTGTATAGAGAGTGCTGGGACTTCTTCCTCAGGTGGCTGCAGTGTGAGGGAAAGCAATGGGGCTGTCAGGCTCCAAGGATTTGTGCAGACCGGGTCTCCCTTTGCCTGGATGGAGCATTAATGAAGTGAGAGAGACTCAGTCTGGATTTAAACCTGCAGAATAATGGCCTCCACAGTTCAGTTGTGTTAAGTGCTGCAAGCCAGCTTTTCTAGAGCTGACAAAGTGCTGGTGCTCAGCTGCTTGACAGGATGAGCCCTTTATTTGCCTGCTTTAATGAACGGCATGGTGTCCGTCTGCTGTGCACTGAAGTCACTTTTCCATGCTTGGTTTCTTATGAAGGCTCTTTAAAAGAAAACAGAAAGGAAAAGAAAAAAAATGCAGACATAAAGGATAAAAAAGTCCTTAATCTTTCAGAAATATGGGAACTTGGCTGTATTTCTAAGCAAAAGCAGTTCCTTTAAGCAGTCATATGCAGCACATTTCCCAGAAGAGTGTTTTAATGAAAGTTGGGTTGTTTCGGGTTTTGGGTGTTTGTTTTTTTTTTTAAATTCTAGTTAGTTATAGCAAGACAACCTTTTTCACTTCCAGTGCAGGGTCCTTTTCCAGGTCTACTCCCCTTTGCAGTCCTCTCTTCCAGTGAAATTCTTGGCGTCTTGATCTGTCCACTGTGACTGTGCCATTCTCCACTTGAGAGAAATAGTCAAAAGTATCACAGGTTAATATTTAAGAGCATGGAATATTCAAATGTTTCCTACAGTTTCTTTAGCTAGACTAATTTATTTTATCCTGTAGCTGCATGGGAATAGTCAGCAGGGAGGTCAGATAAATTCAGAAGCACATATTCCTACATTGCCTTTTGTCACAGATTTATTATCAAGTGTGTCTCTTAAAGTCTATTTACATGGTTTTCCCTTTAGGTAATTACATACTGTACTGAACAGGGATTCTCCCAGTTTTTCACCCTTCGGGTAGCTGCATCAGAGAGAGATCTTTCTGTGCATCTAGATTCCCACCCAGTTTGTAGTTGCCCTCTCAGTTTTTGATTCCATTCTGCAGACAAGCAGGCTGGACATCCTTGAATCCTTGGAGTTGAGAACTCTGCCCTTTGTTTCTTTTGGTTGACACATACTCTATCCTCTGCTGATTGGAATAGTGTTGCTGACTGACTGTGTCAAAATAAGCCATCCTTTTAGGATTTTTGCTGCTTCAGTGGAATTAGTTGATTTTAAATAGCAGACGATGCTGACAGGGATAAGCTGTTGGCTGAATTTCTGGATCCATTTAAGGTTTCGCATCTGCTAAGTAGGGTGGTTCCTTCAGTAAAAACAGGCCCGCCCAAGAAGCTCACAATATTTCCTGCTCCTGGGTGGTGATCTCAAGGAACAATCTTCCTTGTGGTTATTTGGTGCTTCCATGCCTGGCTGAGACCCAGGAAGATGCAGGAAGCACAAGAGAAGGTATTGGGGAAAGGAGAAGACGTAATAGACTGACATTTTCTAAAGGTTTAGAGAAGGATGAAGCTCAAATTTCAGGGACAGTTCAAATAAACCTGTATTTGTGCTTAAATAGATTGCATGATCTTGCTAAATAGCAGCATAACTCAGTCACAAACCCAGACTGCTGTCAGATCTCATGATTTTAAACCAAGTTCCTCAGTTTTTGTCTTTTGCTAAAAGCAGTGATGAGGAAAGAAACTCTACCATCTTTTTAAGCTTCTGTTGCAAACAATGGTTTGGAAACATGAGTCCGACAATCTCTAATATCAGGCTGACTGTGCAACGAACTCAACATTTCTTAATGGCAGTTTTAGCCAGTTGATTTTGGTAGGCTTTGGTGGCAAGTCAGTTCTTTAGATTGTCATTTCATTGACTCGATACAGTTTTCAAGTGATCCCTATTTTTCTATCATGTTAATCCAGAAACCAGAATGAAAAGTTCCCAAACACTGGTGTTTGTGTCTGAACATAGTCTTTTGAAGTATCTGAATTGTTTTTGTTCTTCATCTACAGCACTAGCAAGGTGCTGCTTTAAAATCCTAATGCCTGTGCACCCCCTGTAGTGCTTGTGTTCAGAGGTGCCTTACATTGCCAAGAAAATATTCACAGTATGTCTAGCTAATTTTAAATTATTGACTTTATAATTACTGAATCTGTGAAAGAAAGCTTTAATACTGTACAGTGAAGGCCTAAAATCCAAATCAAAACAAATGCAGTTATTGATTTTAATTAACTGAGCCCAAAGTTATAGTAGTAATTCAAAGTAAGAATTGCCAAAGTGCTGTCATTGGCCTTGAGGTTTCCCAAGGCTGCCCTGTGTTTGTCCTCTTCTGCAGTAATCCACAAAGGTCCCTGTCCCCTGGACAGTCAGCTGCTAGCACTGTTGTCAAAATCAAGAGTTGGATGACAGAAATGGCTTCTTCCCAGCTCATCCTTCTCTCCTGAGGGGTTGCTCTTTGCAGACAGCTCCATCTGATGTGGATTGCCTGGCATCACGACTGTGCAGGTAGTACAGTCTTTGGTCTTGCCAATCTTGCACATCCTCGGTTTGTCCACATAGTTCTTGTACACCTTTTGAGGATATGGTGGACAGGGATGAAGGTGGTGGGTGGAACAAAGTAATGAGACTATAGCAACTAGTTTTTTAGCTTAAATAACTGGGTTTGGAATCTGCTTGGAGAGTAGAGACAGTCACGCTAAGGCAGAGAGCTGTTAGCACTTCTGCACTCCCCACCTAATTTTTCAATTGCTTTTTCTCTCCCTCATGTGGAATCCATTTTGTTATTTTGACTTTTCTCTGGCTAAAGTATTTTATGTAGTACCTTGGATGTTACTGAGCCATTGATAAGTACTAACAAACCATCTGCTTATCTCAATTTGAGCCAGAAGATAGGCAGCAAAGCACAGCTAGATTGGTTTTTTTTTTGTTTCATTCTTTTTTTCTCCTTTTAATATGTCAGAGAAAACTGCAGCAGAGGGCACTGTGTGGTTAGGTTTCAGGGGAACACTTACTGAATTGCACTGGGTGGCTGGGAGCAGCCTCCTCCTGAATGCCTGTACAACTAAATAACAGAATATTAAAAGCACTTCCTCTGAACATGAGGGGTTTAGGGTTTAGAAAGCGGGCTTTTTTATATTTAAGGACTTGACTGTTTTAATTTTTAGAGTACCTGGGAAGTGCTAGCATCAGGATCTTTTTCTATTATGTACAGGATTTGAAAGACAGCCTCGTTAAAGGAGCAGCATAGAACACAGCTGACATCGGGTAGGCAGGCTACCTATAATAATGTCATGTTTTGTCATTTATAATACATAGTTCTTCCAAACCTTTGGGATTCCCACAGCACTTGGCAAATTAAATATTTGAACGTTGTTAAAGGGAAGCTTGTTCAAAGAGACCAGGCAGCTGTGAAGTGGGACACAGATGCCATTGCAGGAAGAGGTGGAGTGCTGAAATCTCATTTGAGGGAAGTCCCCATTCCCACAAAGTATGTCATGGGACATTTTTAAGTGTCTCTTCAATAAATATGGCCTTGTTTAAGTCATGATTGGAGCAAACTGGATACAGTAAATAACATGCAGTGTTTTCACAGCACTGAGCACTGCCTCAGGTCTCATCATATAGCAAGCTATGTTCAACCCCCCTCACCTTTGGCTGACAGTAGGGAGGTGGATATGACACATCTGGAAATTAAATCCATGGTTTAAAGAGCCTGTGTTTGTTCAGACTGGAGCCTGGCAGTGCAAAGCCATCTCCCCATGCCAGCCTTTGCTGTTGAGATAATATTGAAGATAATGTTAATTATTTCTAGATGCTTCAGGTCAGTAATGAGGGTTTCTCTGGCAGATAGGGACACTGCTGGGATAAATACTGTACTTCTCTGAGCTTTCTCTGGAGCAGGGCTTTGGTCCCACAGAGTTTACCCATTGACAGAAGCATAATCTCACAAAAGAGGCTCATGAGGTCAACTAGATTGTTCTTGTGCTTGAAGTCAAGCATGTGCGTGATATATAGTAATAGGTTATATTTTATTAAATTTGTGAACCTGGATTTCTGGAAGAGGAAAGAGACCAAGGAGGAGAATGGACTGCTCTGACACCATCCTGTCAAAGGACTGCCAATCTGGCAGGACATGCAGATAGAGCCCAAGAGAATGTGACTTGGTCTCATGGAAGAAAGGAGTGCAGTCTGTCTTGTTTTGGGTCAAAGTCGGGATGTTCTATTTCACTGTAAGTTCACGACCTTTCCTATGGGTTATTAGGGAAAGTAGGAAGTGGAGAAGTGGCCATAAAAGTGCATTAAAATCTCAAAAATTAGAAGAGGAATAAAAGGAATGAGCAGAAACCCTTCCTCTCTCTCTGTCACATAAATGATGTTCTTATCCTAGTAATGGTGACAGGAGGTGGTCAGGTGGCATTATTTAGCTGAATGGCCTGTGTCTCCATGTGTGCTCAGATAAAGTTCAAAATGACCTTTAAAAAAATCCATTTTAAAGATTCTTTTTACTTCAGAAAGGTCCAACTTTAGTGGCTTAAATTTAATTTTGCTCTTGAGGGAACTGGCTGTGGGGAGGGAAGGCAGTGCCAGAGATACTCACAGTAAACTAATAGCAGGTAAAATGTCATTTAAAAAAGTGAGTGGAGAGCATGTGTCATTGCAAAGAGGAAATTAATGAATTCTTTTCCCCTAATTCCTTTCTTCAGGTTTCATTTCTGATGTATTTTCCGACTGCCACTGCCTCTGGTTATGTTCACACAAACTTATTAGCTGGCTCACTGAACCCAAGGTCACAAGAACAGGGACTCTGTAGTGGTCAGCTGCACTCGTAGGCATAGTCATGGGAACACAAATGTCTCCAGCTTTAGGAACACACAGCTCACAGGACAATCTCCACTGCTCCTTTGTAAGCACAGACTACTTTTTTCCTGTAAATCTCCAGCAACAGAAGGATAAATTGAGTGCAAGCACTTTCACAGCTGTACCCTGTAAGGAACAACAGTGACATGTTGTACATGGCCAGGGACTTCATCACTTCTTAAGAAGCAGTAGTTACTCTCCTTAGTTCCCACAGTAAGGAAATTGGTCTTCAGGTTAGTAGTGATGCCAGGCCAAGAAGAGATTGCTGTCAGGACTGACTGGATAAGGTGTTCTGGCACTAGTGTCACAATGTGACTGGTGACACAGGAGTGAAGCCACCTGTCTGACCCTGAGAGGTAGCCTTTGCTTTCACAGAAATTTGTTTTTAAGCTCCTTTCAGTATTTTCTGCTCTTATGTAGAACACAGATAAATGCTGTTCCAATTTTCCCCCATAATAATTACAAAATGCACCATTGCAGCATCTGGTAAACAAGGAAAGGAGTGGGTAAATGTGTGTTGCAACCAACAGAAAAAAAAGTGCCATTTAAGTCATTGGATCCTCTAGACTTATTGCTGTCATTTTTTCATCTCATACTTCTTGCTGCTTGAAAGATCCTGGCTGGGTGCTGGGGACAGCTCAACACCTTCATTTTCCGAATTTGAGATTTCTCATTAAATACACCCCTTGGATGGTATCATGTCAAGCCTCCTTTCCTCACAACCCATTTCTGATGTCAAGTAAAGAACTGTTGCAGAGCTTCCCAGGACACTTATTTTCTTTCACTTAAAATACCCAACTGCCTGTTGAAGTGAAGCTGGATTTAGCTGTGCTGATAGCATTGGTTTGGCTTGTCCTTTGGTTAAGCTGCTGACAAGCTAATTCACACCACTTCGTTTTCCCTGGAGATCTCAGCCCTCTCTTGGACTTGTTTGGAAGTATATATGAGATAGGGCTGGGGATGGACAGTCAAGAACTGCCCATGTGTAAAAACAACATGGACTGGCCAGTATGGGAGGCTCATGCAAGACTGGCTGGATCTGTTGCTGCCCTGGGCTGGAGGGATAAGCAGCTCACTGTGGACTGATGACTACATGGTGCATTGGCTGAATTTTTGCACTTAGCCCCCTCTCTGCCTGGATCTCACTGCAGGGTGATGCCAATGGCTCGGCTGTATTGGCAAGGCACCAGCCTGGCCCCTGCTCCCAGCCCCAGTGTGTCTCAGAGATAATGTCCAACAGGAGATCCAATTAGAAGCTTGACTGGCTAACCAGAAACAGCAACTGGAAGCTGAAGTTGGTGTGCCTGCTGTGGATAAAATAGAAAACTCTACCTTCAAATCCATCTAAAGACTGCTATTGGAAATTACTGTGTCTTGGTTCTTTATTGCTAAGGAATAGCCTATCTGCTTCCAGGACTTTGATGCAATGACTCTTTCACAGGAGTCCAGTAACTCTTTGTTTTTCCTCTTCCTATCACCAAACACAGTAGATCTCCCTCCAATTGTAGTTTCTGTTGAAGCTAATTCTCTGTTGAGCCGTTATTATGGCAAACAAAAAATTCAAATATAATCCCATTGGCCTCTCCCTGCAGGAGGGACTTGGACCTCAGTGTACTGCCTTTCTGGGAACACCTGCAAGCTCAACTTTTTTTTGGTATTATGTAGTTGAGAGTCTGGGCTGTCTAGATGACCTCAGGCAGATCGTCAAAGATGACTTTAAAGTCTAGATAATGTATTTCACAACTGTATAATCCTGCAGTAGCCTGAGGGTTTAGAGTTGTTTTGTACTGGTTTTGATGTAGGGCTTATTTTAGGTTTTATGAAGAGATGTTGCTTTCTTAACTAACACTGCAGTAGTTTATGAACTGTTTTGCAGAGGACCCACTTGCTTTAGGCTCTCTGCATACAAACCAGTGCTTCTGGGGGGGCTGTGTTCAGACACGTGCATGGGTGGAGACGTGCTGGCCTATGGATGTAAACGCACTTCGCACATACATGCAGTTCCTGTACTGACACTGCCACATGGAAAAAGATCTTTATCTTCCAATGTCAAGTTTATTTATATGGGCAAACACATGCTCGTACATGCAGAGCAACAACTGCCTATCCTCAGACACATTCACAGAGGCAGGTGTCTGTACAGAGATGTGCAGAAACAGTCATGCATGCACTTCAGTTGAGGCATCTTTTTATAATATTTCTTCATGTAATGGTTGTGCATGTATTAGTGCCTGCATCCTGGCTCTACTCAGACCTCTCACAAGTGACAATTTCACCTTAGCCTCAGAATATATGAGCTAGTGATGAAATCTAGAGAAAAAATGTGGGGCCATAACATAAGAGAACATTGTAGGAGTCCATTTTGAGCTATTTTCCTCACCCTTCTCCCCCACCCCCTTCTGGTCTAGTCATAAAAGGTGCTCCTGCTGTTTTTCTTCTCCAACATCTTTCCTTACAAACTTTAATAAGTAATCAGGTGTGATCAATGGCAGCTACTACTCTCCTGCTCCTCCACTTGCTGTTCCAGTGCAGAGCGATTGTGTAAAAACGACCTCCCGGGGATCCTGCATTGATTTATTCTCAGCTGATCTGAAGCTTCAGCCATTTTCCTTTCAACATTGTCCCTGGCAGAGCCCATTCTGGGAAAAGAAGGATGCTGTGAATGCAACTGCTGGTGTGTGATCTGTATCTGAAGCCTGAGACAGCCTCTCTGGTGCCATGGGTGCAGCAGGGCAGACATGGCTCAGGTTCACACAGGGAAATGAGAAGGAGGCTCAAAGGGGGCATTTCAATGTTCTTCTCTTTTTGCATCTATTTCAAGCCATGATAAAAAGGCACCATATGTTTTCCTGACATCAGGGCTCATAAGGGAAGTGGTATGAAATAAGGAGTGAGTTAGAAAGGTAAAGCTCTTTTCACACATCTTCAGCACAGGAGTTTCACCAGTGCAATATGAGAGACAGAGCACAAAGGTGGCTGTACCACGTCATATCAAATAACCATCTAACCCAGATTCCAGGTGATAGCCAGTAATGGGGGATTCTGGTGGAGTCTGGAAAAGAAAATAAGAAAGGTAAATGAATAGAGCAGCCTTTTCTGCTGTTCTCCTCCCCACCCCTCCACCCCAGCAGCTGACAAGCAGAAGTTGAGCAAACAATCTTGGAGCCTAGCATATGTGCTGCTGAAGGAATTTTGCAAACAGTCTGGATTTGCTGTGCGAGGGTGAAGCTAGAACACAACAAAGAGGTCTCAGGGCAGAGACATACAGCAGCCCTACAGGGGCCAGAGCATCAGTTCAGACTGCGATCCTCCTTCAGCTGCAAACACAGATGCAAATAGTCTGCAGTGAACTATGCCAGTTGCTCAGACAGAAAGCTCGGGAGGAATTAGCCCAGCTGCACCATCCTTGTTCTTTCCACATTTAGAGAAAAGAAACTCGAGGATTGTACACCTATGCTCAAGGTGCCAGTGTTTACCCTCTCTTCTTTCCAGCTGAGAAAGATGAAAGAAGGGAGGGTTTCGATGCAATCAAAAAGCACCAGAACTCTGGCAACTCTGACAACAGTGTCAACTCTCTCCCTGCCAAATCAAAGGGGTTTGGGTTAAAGCCTTGACGCCAGGGCTCTGTCAGATACCTAGGATCACAAGATATGTAAGGTTAACAGAAAGTTAAAGCCCCGAGTATCAGAATGCTTGTGTTTTCAGCACATCAGTGTTTTCAGTTTGGATTAAGTGCTATGGCACCCTTTGATACAGGAGCCACCTTACAGCCTGCCTGTGGCTGTAACCAACAGAGGCTGCTTCTTTTTGCTCCCTTTCCCTTTCGTGCACAGCCCATTGCATCACTGGAGTAGGATGAGGATAGGGAAACCCTCTGACCCCAGTGTGCAGCCTCTGTTTATCTTGGAGAATAAAATCTACTTCTTCCCTCAAGCAATTATAAGTGATAACTATTCTGCTATTCAAGGATTGTGATTTCAACACTCGAGGGGTTAATGCACCAGGGAGGCAGCTGATGCTTTCATGCCTATGCTGTATCAAACAGCACAGTTTCCAGGAAGATGAATATCCGTAACCAAGTAGCACAGCAGAGCCCAAAGCCTGTTCAAAAGAATTCTTTTTGATGATCTGGTTTTATTACTTTCAATGAACTGGAGTCTCCAAGGTACCAGTGAATAAGGGATGCTGTAAAGCGGCATCTTGTATACATGTTTCAAGCTGCGTCTGCTGGTGTCGAAAAGGATGAAAGAGAAACTGCTTAGCAATGACCCAAGGGCCCAAACCCAGCTCAAGATTCCATGGGGCATTTGCTGAGACAAAAAGAAGATCTTAACCATTTGCACTGGGACATGACAACTGGGACACAGCCTACATCATTCACTTTCCCCACTGGGAAAAGTAATCCATTTCCAGGACAGAGCATGTGGCATGTGTTATATGTTTCATAAAAGCTCCTTGCCAGCTGGAAATAAAAAATATGAAATGTCAAATCAGGAACGGGTAGATGGGGCTCTGTGCTATCTGGAGAATCTAGGGGATGTAATAATACCCTGTGTGAGACACAGCACTGGTCTGAAACCCTCTAGGGAAATACAGCGCTTAACTTCACCATTCTTGGTTTGTCTGTACATAATATGTGGATTTGAGTATAAAATATAGCTTGGACTATGAGTACATGGACCCACCTGGGAATGTGGTTCAACATAACCCCCACTGGACATCTGAAGGGAGGCAAAAATGAGTGAAATCTGATCAAAATCAGCAGAAAGAGCACCCAGCTATGATTTCTTCTTTAGGTACCATCTTGCCATTTCTGTAACAACTCTAAGGAGAGGTTTTATAGCTGTGGACTGGGGCTCAACTTCTAAATGGACAGACACTGAACCGTACAGAAACCCAGACTGTTTGAAAGTAAAGGAGGTCAGCCAGTGCCCGTTCTTCCTAAGCTCTGCATACACCATTATAACAATATTAGCCCATGCATTGCCTCTCAGTGCTTTCGCTTTGGAATTCAAATCATGTGTGTGTTTTACAAAAGGCTCTCTAGTGTGAGCCACAGAAATACATATGCACTCTCCAACTGTGTGGGTTTTCTCTTTCCTGCCTAGTGCACAAATTACTCATTGTAACATGATAAATGAATGGAGCTGTGTAACCCTCTTTATAGTTTACTGTTTTTATAGTGCTTTGCCACCATATGTTAAAAATTCATGGAGCAGTTGTAGCGTGTAACAGGTTTTTCTGCTTGTTTATTTAGTTATTTGCTAATTCTTGCATCTGTATATAGAAGTATGGATGTGTGTAAATATATATATATTTGCCTGATGGACTGAAGCCTAGGAGAAAACATCAGCTGCATCTGGAGAGCACTTGAGGAGCAGAAAACAAGAAGGCTAAAATATTGCCTTGATATCTGGTGAGAATTGAGGAGATTGAATAGAAAGTCACTTCACAGGGAAAATTCACATTTCATGGTCTGCAACATCTTGGGGCAATTTCTGCTAAAGTCAGCTATATTGTACAGTCAAGGAAATACAGAATATAAAATTGTGTTGTGAAAAGCCTGGGGAATCTTCATGCAATCTGTAGCTCACAGACAGAGAGCAGAAGTTGTGAGCCAAGGGATGAGGAAAAACATAGCTTTTAATAAACTTCTGGGATTTCTGATAGGCATTGTTATGGGTTCCTATAGGCCACTCCTCCTGGGGAGTGGAAATGGGGGAAAGGAGGTAAAAGGAATGGCTGATGGGGAAAGCATCTGGATTCTCAGGTATAAATGTGAAATCTTTTGCTTCAACTTGCAGTGCAATATGTTTCCCTCAAGCACCCATTGCTCAGTGAACTTCCAAGTGATGCAATTACAGGAGGAGCAAACCTAGCTGGCCCTTTGAGGGGTTTATGGTGGAAAGGAGCTTTTTGAGAACTGGGCTTTCTTCTTGCCTATTATTCTGTTCCTTTTGCTTCTCTCATGTGACTTCTCTGCAAGTATTAGGCCTATCTGTTTGATTCATCAATTGTGAATAGGGAATTATATTCACCGAGTACAAGACAGGTTGTTTTAATTTCTACATGTTTCCTGGTGGGAAATCAAACTGATGTCTTAGTGGAAATCCCTAGACATTAAGACTACTTGCAGTGTGATGGAAGGAGTATATATAACTGCCTGTATATCTGTCTCTGTATACACTAACATAACTACATGCATAGGCGTATATACGTGTGATCATGTATATAGATTCTGTGCCTGGCCAATGTCAGTATCTCTTTTAGCAATTCAAATAGCATTCTCATGTTCCTCACTGTTTAACGGAATTGGGCAGGATGTGTTTACACTTTATTTAAGAAACACTGTGAAAACAAGAGGATCTTAATCATCACTAGCCATGGTAGCTGAAAATTAAATATCTGAGCTCTTGAAAGCTCATTCGTAATAAATGTGTCTCTCAGAGGGGGACTTAAGGAATCTTTGCTAGTTCTACCAGAGGGAGATTATTATGAGAACATATATAGAGTAGGTAAACCGGAATAACATCTATAGTTATGGATCTAGTACTTCTAATAAAAACAGTTCCTAGTTTTTGGATGTCTTATTTTACTTATATCACATATCTTTCCCAGTTAGGAAACAGCTTTGAGACAGGACCCACTCTATAAAGCCGTAAGTCCAATTGAGGAGTGGATCAGGGAGTCAATACAGGAGGGGATCAAACAGGATGGAGGATAGAGGTTGTCATAAAAAAACCCAACAATAATTTGTAATATCCTTTCTCTGGCCTTACCAGATTAACCATGGGACCCTTTTGTCTGGCAGAAATTATAATTTAGCTGGTGATTCAGAGAAGGAAGACTAGCTTAATTAACAGTTTAAGTAAGCCAGCTTTCTAACACCTCAAAATGAAGGAAAAATCTTTCTTTGCTCTCCTAGAAGAGTAAATTATTATGGGTATTTTCCCATCAGGCTGTTTTATTTACCTACTGATGTTACATTTGTGTGTACATTCTGGAATAAAGCTAAACCTAAACTCTGGATCCCATACTACTGAATTTTGGCAGATGGAAGTTTTATACACTGTCTTGGAGTACAAACTTGGCTTCACCATTGTGCTGACAGGCTGAAGAGACCTCTTTGTAGCTCTAATAAAAACTGTACTTCACTAGAATTGTATGATTTCCATCCCTTGTCATTAAATCAGACAAGGCAGGTCCTCAGCCCCTCTTGGAAGTCAGACCACTTCGTGAGGCTCCTAAGCAAGGCTTTTGAGGGCTTGCTTTTGAAATGAAGGAATGCAGGATTTCTTATTTGCCTGCATAAGGATTTAGTTGAAAAGATGTTCACAGTAAGCTGCAGACATACAGGCTGTGTATATTACCTTCATCAGGATGATGAAGATGTGCCTAAACTACTTGCAACACTTTATCTCCAGAGAGGCTGGGGTTTACATGCTGTTCTGTAGCATGGAGTTAGGAAATGGACAGCAACAGTGGGGAATTTTTAAAAAGAAACATTCAAGACTGCTTTAGCCATCTGGAGAAACAATCTTTATATTAAGCAAATGCTTTGCAAGTATTTTTTTGGTGCGGGTTTTTGGTAGGCAATTGAGGAAGATATGGAGGAACTCTAGCTCCTAAAGTTAACATAGCAGCTCATTAGCCTGCACTTTACCCAAAATAAAAACAAATCACTTGTTTGCTCTAGAAAGGGTCACCATATCCCAGATATTTTTGTTCAGTGATATTATCCACCAGCAGTGATACAGCACCCAGTCTGTACCAGGGAAAGCTGTATCTCTCTGAGTGCTGGAAGAGAGGAGAGAGAAAGAAACTGTCTTAAAGAAGCTTAGAGGAAAACGAAGATAAAAAAAAAGGAATTGACTGTCTCATTCCTTTCTCTGTGAATTGATTGAGAAAGATTAAACAATTCATTGAATCACTGCCAATCCAATGAAGCATTTACCAGCACAGCCTTTAGAGTAACAGTGGAGATTCCTCAGCTGTGATAGGACTTGAAAGATTCATGGCTACTCTGAAAAATGGTCTTGAAGGTAAGATCTGAGTTATGCTTTTGCTTGAGGGGTGGTGGTGTGCACACCTTGTCCTTCATCACTAATAAAACAAGTGTTTGCAGAGCTGCAGGATTTCACAACAGCCTTCTGATTGGGATGTAATCTGATGGGGAGACCTGGGGACATGCAGTTGTTCCATGACTGGTGAGATAATAATTGTGATGTTAGTCTGTGCTCTGGTGTACAGCAGAAGTTGATCTGGAACCAGCCCCACTGGTGGTTGTGTTGCATCCCTGGAGCTGTGCTAAGGAATTTAGCCAGACAGAATCTCTTTATGCAGGTATCTCTAGGCTTGTTTAAACCTAGGCTTCAGGGGGGCATCTCACCACTCTGCTTGGCTCTGTCTCCATTTATTCACTGAAGGAAAGCAGAACTTTGCTCTCACACATCTGCACCAAAGGTATTCCCTGTCTCTAGACAGACCTTCTAAGGGCATCACATGGCACTACTCCTCCTCTTTGCTTTGTTCCCCATTTTGCTTCAGACAAATCAGGATTTCAAGGTAATATCTTGCAAGTAAGAACAAAATAGAAATGGACATAACTTGTGATTTTTGCAGATTTTAGATCTACACAAACCACTTGTAATTAATCTAGCCTAAGGTCCTGCTAGAGCCAGAGAATTTCACTCAGTAATTCCTGAGGAATTTCTTTGATTGCTTTGATGTTATTTGACTTCCCCTTTGGCAAGTCATGGTCTCCTGTAAGATTCAATCTCACAATTACCTGAACTCCCACTGTTAAGTACGGAATAGTCCTGACTCCCATGGAGTCTGTTGAAATCAGCTGCAGGCAAGATCAAGCCACAAGTCTATTCTCCCTCCTCCCCTTCTCCTCCCCTGCACATCCCGTTTTGTTGCTTGTTACATCTGTCAAGTCCTGCCTTTAAAAGTCACTGGGTACTGCATTTGTACTGCTGTCTACCCAATTCCAACACCTCCGAGGTGAGTCTGTGTTAAAATGGCAGATCCTTGTATCATAAAATGTCTTATGCCAAGGACACTGAATGCCATCATCAGATGAAATGAAGCTGACATTGGTAGTACATGCAAATTCGGTCAGAGACCCACATCCCAAGCTGCCATGTAAATCCACACTCTGACATCTGCAGGTACATGCCCTTGGTTCAGGATCTTAACTATGTCACAGAAGGTAGCTGCCAGGCTTTGACTTCTGGATCTGATTTACAAGAAAAATTTGCACCACAGTGGCATAACCTTTTCATTGCCTTTGCTCTGAGCAGAAAAATGAATTGTTTCAGACAACTCAGGACATGTTTCTAGGACCACAAGTGATAAACTGAGACACAAGTGGCCATCAGCAGAAGCACAGTTTCTGCCTATGCACCTGTTCTTCAAACCTCCCCAATGGCAAGAGAAAATGGTGTTGCTTCAGCTCTCGCGTTTGTATAGTCAACAGAAGGAATCAGGTTGGGCTTGAAGAGTGATGTGGAACTTAAGAAATCTTGGCTTCCCATCAAGGCTGCTGGAGTGATTCTGTATGGCTATGGGCACTTGGAGCTCAATCATCAAACTGCTACAAAACACATGGACTTTGAGTCTGATGGGGCATAACCATGAGGTAGGTTCACTGTGCCCTTCCCATCTGCAGAGGGACATGGTCAGAGTCTGCCCGTGTCCATCCCTGTGTCTGTGTGTCCATATGAAGGTTTCTCAAGCTCCCTGTTTCCTTCTCTGTGCCAGAGTAGAGTAGCTCCTATCCTAATAAAGATTAGGAAGGCAAACAGCCTCATGCTGTACCAGGCAGCATCAGACCTTCTTCCTGCCCCTGGAGAGATCAGTGCTATTTATCTTGTTCTGCATCTCTGTCTTAATATCTGCAGCTTCTTGTTTCAAATGATTAGTGATCTTATGACTGGCATTAACAGTGATTAACAGAACTCTGCAGAGAAAGAAGCACTGACTGTGTATACACCATCTGAACTGGGGCAGTCAGTGAGTAGACTCAAGAGAGATTTATTCTGCATCACTCCCAGCCCTAGAAGAATGATGCTAAACTCTATCCCTGCTTTATGAAGCCTCTTATGGCACCCCACTGCTAGATTCAACAAACCATTTTACATATATTTACTGTCTTCCTAGCCCATAAAAGCTGGCTTTCCTTTATTAACTACAGTTTACTGCCACTCTCAGCAGAAGCAAATAATGGAAATGAAACTGTACTCATTCTGAAGAAACCAGTATGCTTCCAGATGTTGTTCACATTGGTAGTGTCTTGTCAAACTGTAATTGCATGTATTGTGATTATAAAATGGTTAATAAACACGTGTCTGCCAGATATTGTCACTTCCTCCACTCAATATTACCACTGCAATGCATGAATCCTTCGGAGGCTCCTATTGTTTCTGTATCCCTGACTCCCATAAAGCCTCAGTGCCAGGAAACGCTGAGCACCCAACACTGGTCCTCCCCTCCCTCTAGGAGATACGAGTACCTGGAGGAGAAGCTGGGAATACTTCCTAGGAGTCTGGATAGAGTAGAGGAGAAGGAGTGAGCATCAGAATAGGCTTGTCATGCCAATGCCATGATTATCACTGTGGCTATTCACATCACTCTCTTCACCTTGGCATGCAGCAGGCAGGTCTGTAACACACTTTTGCCAAGTTAAAGTGCTCACATGAAAGTATTTTCAGGCTTTACCTCTCCACAGATCTAAATACTAGTTCACGTCATAATAATGTGCTTAACATCCTGGGTAATTGGCTGCAGAAAGAATGTCAGGAAGATGATTTGCTTCATGCTTTGGTGGTCACTTGACCTCACACATAGTCTTCCCCTTATTTAGGGGTAGTAGATGAGGGCTACAAACATTTGTGACTACACTTTTCCATAGCAGCCAAAATTATTTTGTATGGCCAATACAGGATGCAATCCTGAAGACTTGCAAGTGGCATGTCTCCCCCAGACTGCTGGAGGAGACCACATGAAAGAGGGTCCTGGTTAAAAAATGTGACTGGGAGGTAGAACAGAGCCAGCCTACCAAGACTCCTGTACCAGATAAAATGGCTTCACTGAGCTCTTCCATTACAGATCAGAAGGAAGGACTCAGTTCAGTCCCCTATGCTGAATAAAACAACACATCTAGGCACTTAATATTGCTATGATGGGCTGTGGGAGGTGACTTTTAGTGGTCTCATTGTCCCAAAGAATTACCAAGGAGTCTTCTGTTTTCCTTGAGCAGCCTTCTAAACTTGATGAATTCTGTTGTTTGCTCTTTTCCCAAACAGGCTTGAGGGCACAAATGTGGGTTAAGTCTGTCCCTTTGGATGGAAGTGTGTGTGTTGCTCTGCTTGAAAGCACAGCACACAGTTGTTGGCAGCACTCTGAGTAAATCCAGCTGCACTGTTTAGCAGTTTAATTATAATCTCTGTGCCTATGGCACCTTCCATCCAAGAGTCACAGAGCTCTTTACAAGCATTAATTCATTTTCAGAGGTAATCTGGTGATGTAGCTAAAAATCCTGTCCATTTTCTAAATGTATGTAGGGAGAGAGGGATGGAAAAGGATATGAAGATGCAGGGGGATAAAAGATACAAGTTTATTCATGCATGCAGTAATTTATGATCCCAAATGTATAGGTGTAAGTTTTTAGCTAAATTGCATACCACAGTGCAGACTTGGTAGGGATCCCCCATCTCACTATGTTCCACCACTGCAATTTTTGTCCAAGCTCAGAATCCAGTTGTGTGGGCATTTTCACACCTGAAACTGCACAATTGGAAAAATCATGAGCCAGACAGCCTGACACAGTTATCAAAAGCTGTTAGCAGGGCTGGGACCAGAATCTGTGTATCTCACCTCTTTCCAGCCTGTCTTTGCACCTCTCCTTCCTGTTCTGAGTGAAGGCTTCTGAAGATGGTCCCACTGTGGTGTTGCGTGACTTGTCTTGGTGCCAGTGGCTCTAATGCAGGTTTGAAACTAGTTTGGCACCTCAGAGGAGAAAATCAAAGCAGATCTTTGCACTGCATCTGCTGTACCATGTGTGTGGTCACTCTGGTGATAAGTTCTGACAGCATAATCTTACTAAAGTTCATTGCTGACAAAAGATATAGATATGGGTATAGGGGGAAAATCACATACTGTTAGCAGTGACAAGGTAACCTTTATCAGGGTACAGTCCTATTAATTGCTGCAAAATTCCTACTATGGAGAGGTTCACTGCGCTCACAGTTGGCTATGTCTCCACTTGCTTTTGTTCCAGTTTAACTTTGACATTATAATTAATTTTCTCTCCTTGCCTTCCCTTGAGGCCATTGTCTCTGTCAGTCCACAAAGCATCTCTCAGCAATATTTCAGGAGAAGCTCATAGACTAGATAAACCTATCTAGCTCTGGATTTCAAAATCTGGGCCTGTTTCCTCTCCTTCTGTGCTCTTGGCCTCAAGAAACAAAACAGGTTTTATGATTTAGTGTCTGATTTCTGTGCTGAGGCAAGAATGATGCAATCACTACCATTTGTTTTTGTGGTAGCATCATTTGTACAAACGCATCCCTGATGATTCATAGGCAATTGCAGTTGGTAGGTACCAGGATGTAGGCACTGAATGGGTTTTCAGTAATGTATTCACTAGAAATTAAGCTGAAACTTAGAAACTCATTTTCCAGATGCCACTGATGCAACTGTCAGAGAGGAACAACTCCCAGTGCCTGCTAGCCTGAGCCAGAATTGAACTGGAGATTTGCAAGTAAAAAGCTTTGGCTTACATTTTTAATCACCAGTAGCAGTTCTTTTGTCATTCAGCTTTACCAAAAGTGCTGAAAATCTACTGTCCCTAAATCAGGTCACCTTAGCTTTTCTCAGATTGGACACCCCTAAGCAGAACCACTGAAAATCACCGTCAGGTTGAGGAATATTTATTTTTGTTTCCAACTATGAAACACTTGAGGCTTCCATACCTCCTGCTTTTATGTATACAGTGAAGCTTGCTGGTCCTAATAGAAAGCCTGTCATTCTAAGCACCTTACAGGCATACAATGGGAAAAACAGTCTATGCCTTGAACAGCACACAGCCCAGAGCACTCTTACACAGTCTCAGGGTTAGAGGTGAAAGCACAGAGACATAAAAGCCAAAGCCTTCTAAACCAGCCATCTGCATTTAGGAGCTCAGTGCCCAAATGGAGGAGTATGTCCTACTGAAAGTCAGCAGCATTCAAGATGTCTTGAAAGTTTGATGAATTTGCTCAAGGTCACCCAGGGCATATGGAGGAGAAGTAAGAGCTGCATACAAAACTCAGAAGTCCTTAGCCAAAACTTAAACCACATTCTCCATGCTCTGCAACTGTCCCTACCCACACAAGCTCATTATGAAGAGAACTTGGCTGAACATGCTCAGGAAGCATATCTTTTTTCTTATATTTTCTTTTTTTTTTTTTTCTGTCTACAGAGAAGATAATATTAATTACTCTGCATTCTGGAAAGCAATAAATAAATAAATGGATGGAAATCCGGAGGAAAAAAAGATCCGTAAATTAGAAACTGTTGATTTATGAGGCACCACCTGAGGAAAATTCTCCATCTCTTTTATGCTTGGCTATTTCAGTGCTGCATTCTCAGGCTGAGAGAATGAATCCTAATATGCAGATGAGGCAGTGATAATGATTTTGTGCTGCCTGGATTACAGAGGCATATTTTTGATGCAGATGTATTTAAAACATCTTAGCAGGGCTCTGAGTTCCCTGCATAATTTGATGAGCAATAAGTAAGACACAGGTATGCCATGCAAGCAGCAAAATGTTAAAAGGTTATAGAAGTGTATTACATCCAGTCATGTGAAAGAGCAAATTAACAATGCTGTTCTTCCAAAGAGACATAGGCTGTAGAGGGAATATCATCAAGTTGATCTCACTGGGAGAGGAAAAAAAAAGAAAAGAAAAAGAAAAATAATAAAAAAGACACTTCTTTTATGGCAGAACTGCCAGTTCTTGCTGGTGGGCTGCAGGGACTCAGCTGTTCTTTCAGCTGAGTTTGGGTTTGCTTTCAATTTTTTATATATATATTTATTTAAATAACATGGGAAAAATATATTTATTCATGTAGTGGCATTTCCTGTGCTTCTTTGAGATATCAGTAAAAGAGTTTTGGCACCAAAATCAGTCACTTTGGAATATTTTCCTATTAGTTTGCTCTGTCAGTAAAATGGGAAACATGACTTTCCAGCACACAGTCCCTACTGACATTCAATCAAAACATCTGACCTAACATTTTAGTACTGACACCCAAATTACAGGGCATTTTCTGAATAGCTAACCATTCCTTTTTATCCCTTTTTCTCCCATTCTCTACCTTTTTTCCTCTCTCCTCTGTGTCCCCTTTCTTCCTTTAATGCAATGTGTGATTGTTCCTTGTCAGGCTGGAGCACGTTCCCATCCCACTAAGTGTCAGCGTGCTGCTATCGGCTTGCAGCAAATTGTGCTTTCCCTGGGCAGTGGCTGATGGAGTGAATGGCAGCCCGGAGATAGTCCTGTCCTTCACAAAGCAGAAAGGCCGAGAGTTCCCACAATTGCTTTTCCCTGCAAGCGCATTATGGTAGAGGGTCAGGGGAGTCAGATAGTTGGAGGGGAGAGAGAAGAGAATTAAAAATAGGAGCCTAGAAAGCTTGGCAATATCCTGGTTATAATCAGATGGAAGCAAAAGAGTGAGGGCGTTAAAAAAAAAAAGAAAAAAAATCACCCAGAAAAAACCTCTCTCTCTCTTCAAAGTATTTGTGTCACCTGAACCTAAAGTGGTTTTTCAAGGCTGAGGTTCAAGTAAGCTGAGGATGAAGCTACAGCTTCATCTCCTCCTGCCGTTACGGAGAGAAAGTTGATGTTCTGTGGCAACTCTTGCATCCTTATGTGCTGGTCATTGAATTTCTCCCCACTCACATCCGGCATGTGCAAAGGGTTTCTCCTGAAAGGTTTGCCTTAGACCCTGATTGCTTAGGAGTTCACAGGCAGTGAGCTCTGCCCCATCACTTTTTCCATTGGGAATCTGGGGATAAACCTTGATTGTGTTGCTGTTGCAGTTTTAAAGGCACATTTCCTAGGTCATATGGCCTAAATGGCATTTCAGTCTCCTGTGCTGCTGAGATCCACGATGTGACAGCTGTGAACACCTGTGTTTTGTGATTGTCACCCCATTGCCGGGTCACCAAGTTCCACAGGCCTAGGGCTCTGCACAGTTCTTCCCCATCCAAAAGTGTCAGCTCCCATTGCTCCTGTCATTTCAGGAAGAAATTCTTTCCTGTGTGGATGGTGAGTCACTGGCACAGGTTGCCCAAAGAAGCTGTGGATACCCCATCCCTGGGAGTCTAGACATCCCTAGTTCAAGTCCAGACTGGATGGGGCTTGGAACAACCTGGCCCAGTGCAAGGTGTCTCTGCCCACAACAGCAAGGTTGGAACGAGATGATGTTTATCTCCCTTCCAATCTAAGCCATTCTCTCCTTCTATGGTCACATTCCCTCACGCCAGCTGATAACTGCTGTGGGCTGATGCACAGCAGGGCACCCCTGGCTCGCTGCAGCAGGGTGCTATAGCATCACCTCCCATTACATAATTGACAACTGCAGGTAGAAAGAAACCCAAGCCGTATCAAAAATAGAACCTAGACCTGTATTTCATGCAGCCTGCCATATTAAAGCAGATTAAAGGTGGGCAGTAATTGCATTACATGCTGCATTACACAGAGCTGTTGGTGAAATCTGAACATAGACCCCAGTTTTCCTTCCAGATGTCTGTCTTGGCTGATACACTGAGAGAAAAAGGCAAGTGGTGTTTTGGATGAGTCTCCTATCACCTGCCCCACTGAATATGAAAAAAGCCATGAAACTCTACTTCAGGAACTGCAGGAGTAACACCTGTTTCACCCTCATTGTTCCTACGTCAGGGTGGGGCAGAGCTGCGCATTATTGCCCTGTTATGTACAATGAATATGTCAGGGTTTGTCTGTGTCCAGTGGCTGCTCCGAGCTGCTCCTTTGGTGCTCCAGGTACCACAGCCCAGCCCCAGGCTCTGCCCCTGCCCTGGCATTGTGTGGAAGAGACAGGGTCACCACTACACCAGCAAAGAGCACAACCCAAGAGCATCCCTGGACATTGCTCCAGGCAGTGCCCAGCCGCTGTTAAACCCTGCCAAGGATGCTACAAGGCTTTCCTGAAAAGCTCTGAAGCAATAAGCACTTTTTTGCCCTCCTGCCACCTCAAACAGTAACACCAGCTGTTACCAAGCCAACAGTAAAGCAAATGAAGCTCTTGTGCTGGTGCTGGGAGATGCTGCTAATGATATTCACTTGCTGTGGTCCAAAAGTGCTGGCAGAGTAATCACAGAGCAGTTTGGCGTCCTGGACATGGAAGCGCTGGATGCTTATGCAGGGATGAGTGTCCCCTGCCTATTCACAAATTCCTTGCCTTTTTGCACTGGAGGCTTTATGAGGAGAGCCTAAAGATAATAATAAAATAAGAAACAAGAGTTCCTTTCCAGGGGCCCTATCCAGCTCCATCTCTGTTGCCATGCGTGGGAGTTGCACCAGGCTCTGAGCAAACAGACGGTTTCTCCTTACTGCCTGGGTTGGCGGCATATGGCTTTCCAAACATGTTTAAAGGTTTGAGCTTGCATCCAGCTTCTAACTTCCAGCAGGTCCTCAACACTGTGCTTCATCTGCCTGCCAGTGTGATGGGCCAAATGCAGTTCCTCTCTACTTTGACTATGTGTTCCTGTAGCACGAGCAATATTGCAAAGCTGGGCCCAGAGTTATCCACATCTCCCAAAACTTTCATGCTGGCATGGAAATATGGTGGGATTATTGCCCTTCTGGGTTCCAGGTTTGCTTCAGTGAATCAGTCCTTGTTCTGCTGCTCCTCCTGGGAACCAGGTGTTGCTAAGACACAGGCTGTAACTGTCCAGAAAAGGAGGTTTTTGTACACCTCCAGCCTTCCCAGTGAAAATAAGTAGCAATAAAATAGAGCTAAGAGGATGCTTTTCCAGCCATATCCCTGGCCATACTTTTCCCTCACTTCACTGTTTTTGTCTTCTAGACTATGGGATGTTTGGAGCACATGTGTCTCTGTTTGTACTAGACCAAACATGTTCAGATCCCTATAGAATAACCTTAATTCTTTCCATTTCTTTCCTATCCCAGACAGTGATCTTCCACTCCCAAACATAAAAGTATGTAGTTGGGAACTAATGGCCAGAAGCTAAAGCCAAATAAATTCAAAGGAGACATAAAGAAATAAGGTTCACATTTTAAACGGTGAGTTGATTAAGCATTGGTCCAAAGAAAGCGGTAGATTGCTTATAGTTACCTGGCCTTAAAACAAGCCTGGAAGCACTTTCTGGAAGATCTGTTTTAGCTGACACAGGTTGGTACATCCGTACAGGGTTATTGGGTAAAGTGTAATGGCCTGAAATAAACAGAGGGACGTACGAGATGTGCTAATGGCCTTTTCTGGCCCTAAGCTCCACAACTCAATGAATAACATGCACGTAAAAATATAGTCTCTAAAGCAAGTTACTTAAATAGCTGCCTAACTCTAAGCATGGAAGTGTTCCCTCTCTCTTCTGCGGGACTTGCCTACTAAATCAAGACTCGTGTCCTCCAGGCTTGATCTGATACACCTTGAAGTCAGCAGGGGTCTTATCCCTGACCACTTTAGGCTGCAGATCAGGCTGTCAAAAAGACATAAATAGGTTAGTACAACTCCTGGAAATGCGTTTCATGCTGAAACCACTTTGCACTTGTGTGAGTTCTGTCTGATGAAGGATCTCAAAGCACTTTGCAAACATTAATTCGCTACTTAATTAAACTTAAAACACAAAGCAGATGAGCTTTGTGTCTTTCTTCAAGCACCATTTATCAAAGGAACAGGTTGCTCTTGTCATGCTGATAACAGCGAGTAAGTTTCCCACTTGCATTGTGTTTCTAAATCCAGTTTAAGTTGTTTTCCTTCAATATGAATAATTTTTTGAACCATCTTTGAAAGAAAAATGCAATCCAAGCACACTTACTTATTTTGTTGGTGGTGCTGGAAATTAGAGTACAAACGGTTTATCTGCATTACAAATACTATTACAAAGTGCTGTGGAGCTTTAATCTATCTTCTAGAATATTTTTTATTATTATTCATGCTTGAAGTGCTTCATCTTAATGCTCACAGTAGTTACCATAGGCACACACAGCGGCACCAACCCCACTAGAGGGTTTTCTGTGTTTTGTTTTCTTTTTCCTGATGCTCTTATTACTTGGATGACATTAAAGTATAAACAAGCCAACAGATGTGCCCACAACCTGGTAGCTCTCTTGGTGGAAGGAAATACTTGATTGCAGGAAGAGGGGTTTTGTGTGTGTGTTAATATTAGGATAGTGTCCTAAGTGCTATTTGACGATGGTGTTATCAGAAAGTAGATTGGAAAATGTTGCCTAAAATCACATGGGAGACAGTACATAGCTGCAGGGAAAGGCCTGATGGTGCTGGATTTATATTTGGGTTGGCTTGACTAATGTTCCAGCCCCTATTCTGAAACACAGATATGTCTTTCTCCCTCTGGCTGTTAAAAGCCAAAGGATGATGGATCTGAGGCTGCAGCAGGAGGGGAATTACTGGAGCTTCAGTTCCTTCAAAATGCACCATCTGCTTAGCAGCCAGGGCAAGTCTAAGGCAGGAGACCTCTCACTTCCCTGGCTGAACCCTCATATTGAGTCCTTCCTACAGATGGAGGGAAACCTGACAGGTGTAGTATGTTTTTATTTAAGGACAGTGGTCCTCTGTGAAGAGAATAACATCCTGGGTGGATATCCTATCTCCTCTGCTCATTACTTGCTAAAACTCAGCATAGGCTCAACCTGAGACCTGGTGCCCGCAGGGACAGAGCTGCTGGAGGAGTGACCACACCAAGCAGGTTGCACCCATGACAAAGCAGAGAGGTTTTCCTGTATTGCTGCATTTTGGAGATGAAAGGTCACCTGCTGTAAAGCTGTGGTTCATTCAAGGAGTAGCAAGTAGGGCACTTTGCAGCAGACAAGGGTCTGGCCCACAGCAACCAATTCTATTCTGTGACTGCTCAGAACAGGCTCAATCATTTCCTGGATCGTTTGATAGTTGAGTGTATTGTGACTCACAAATATTCCTATCAAAATTCTCCAAGCCAGCTGCTTTTATCTGATTTCCCTCTCCTCCCCTTTTTACAGCAAAATCTCATCAATCAAGCTATTATGAGGAAATGTTAGCATTTTAAGTGCATTTGCTATGTATGGACAGAGTCAGCACACGCATCCAGCACATAAAAATTTGATAGTCCACATTTCAAAAAGAGATATCAAAAGGCATAATTTAATATGTTCTCATTGAAAAAATAATGAACTGCACATTCCTTAGTACTGTATATTCAACAATCCTAATTACTGAAACTATTTACATTAGGAAAATGATTTTCACAACCTTGAGGGTTAGAAGGAGATGATGCAGGAGGTCTGTTTTATTTTCTGTTGCATTTTGATTTTCAGTGAAAGACAAATATTCTGATTCCTGGGAACCTGATGCGCCATCCTCTAGGACCACCAGTGAATTACAGTTCAAACCATGAAAATGGCATTGGTCATCATAATCTCCCTCTAGATGGAGAATGATTGAATTGGGCTACTGCATTGGAAAACGCCTGGCAGAGCCAAAGCCTCTGGGATTTCCTGTCTGGTTGTGTTTATATGTGGTTGCTGGAACTTATAAGCTGGTGGCTTGTTTCTCTGTGTTTTCACACCTGTGGAAGGAGGAGTGCAGTTGTGATAGTTTGGGGAACACCCCACGGAGTTCAGATGGGTCTGTGGACGTACATCCTGTAGAAGCAGAATGGTGAGTGCTTGTTTGGGACAACCCGCAACAGGGCCTTGCCTTTGATATGTGTTTTAGGATAGATAAGAACAAAGAGATACGAAATTATTTCGTAACCTGTATTTTAGGCTGACCTGCTCCATTACTGAGATTTTATGATGTTATGCTGCGGAAATTGAGTGTTTAGCCCGTAAGTATTTGCGATTCTCCCATCTTGCCTCTGTTCATGGATGAATACAGGAAGATGGTAGCACATTCGCTATAGAGTTTGGTGGACAATCACTTCCTAAGAGAAGGGCATGTACCTCTGAGGGAATGTGCTGAAATGTATGCAAATGTGTGCAAATGTATGCAAATTTGCAATCTACTTTCCCCCCACCTTCTTGCAGAAGATATTAGCAGGTATGCTAAGATCTAAAATTATCCAATTGAGAGGAATGCTGTGTGAACATTGGGAGAAGCAGATATCCCAAAGTTTGGGGATTCAGTAGAATGGATGTACACTGAACACTCTGCTCTCCCCCATCCCTAATAAAGAGATTCCCTCCTACTGCAGGAAAACCTAAAATCATAAACGCCTAATTGTGCTGGGGCAGTGAATTCATATGAAAACTGTTGGCCTGCTGCTGAAATGGAAGGAGTTGGCAAACCTGAAGGCAGAGTTCCTTTTACTAGTTTTTTTTCCCCATGTAATTTGGAAATTCAGTGACAGAAGGATGATTTTCAAGCTAACTTCTCTTTGGATTGCTGAAACAGAGACACCCAGGATTTGACATTTTGAACAAAAGAATACTTGATCCAGGCAAGTAAAACAGCAACTATGTGACTACAGTGTGGGGTTCTTCTTCCTCCTCTAACAGATATTTTTCTTCTCTGCTTTCAACAGCAAACCAGAATGTTCTGCACCCTTGGAATTAAAGAGTGGTGAATTGGATGATTCCTTCTATGTGCTGGGAATAAGACATCTTCATTACTTTGTGTCATCATGTAAAAAATGTGAAAAAACCCATCAATCCAAATATGCCGTTATCCATAAAAAGAAACATTTGCAGAGGTGGGGCTTGGGTCTGAGCTGATAAATCTCTTCTTCAACCTTGAATGCATCCAGATCTGGTTGTTGGTGAGCCAGGGAGCACTTTGGATTCATGGAGCTGCATCTCCATCATGCTAGTTTCACTCTGTATGCCTGAATAGCTCTGAGTATCCAGATCTGGATTAGATGAGTGGTCCTCTGTTATCCTTTGCATTGCCCTAGGGAAGTCCAAGATGATTCTCCAGCTCTTGCCCAAACTTTTCAAGTCTCCACAGTTGTATGAGCACAACTGGCAATCTCACAAGCGAAGATATCCTTAGAAACATGGAATCATTTAGGTTACAAAAGACCTCTAAGATCACCAAGTCCAACTGTTAGCCCAGCAGTGCTGAGTCCACCAGCCAGAGCTACGGAATGATCCCGAGATCACATCACTTAGTGCTGAGCTCTGCAGGCAGTGCCAGGCAAAAACGTGGGCTGGGGAGCAGCAGGTTAAAAGGAATTAGTCACATGGGCACAGAAAACCTCGGGTTTCACTAAAAGCCCCAGGTTTGGCTGAAGCTCAGGGAGGCTCGGAGAGCCACTCGCCTTTTGAGTCAAACGGTGGCCTCTCTTCCTCCTCCCCGATGAAGAATCGCCGCTTTGTAGATCACGAGAGAAGAGGAATTCCCTGGCGGGGGTCTGAAACCATCCCGTTCCTTTCCCTTGCTCTTTGAGAGCCCTGACGGTTCGGGAGAATCCCGGGGAGAGGTGGCCACAGGGTGTCACTCACACCCCACGAGTGAACCATCCACCGCGCTCCCCGATCTCCTCCCGGGGTACGGAGGGTGTCAAAGAGGGTGGGAATGGCTCCAAGTTACACTCCGGAGCAAGAAAATGTAAACCTTGGTTACCGGTCGGGAATCGCCGTCCTTTCCCACATCACTTTGGGTAGCCGGGCTGCAGATGGAGTTTCCAACCTGCTCGTTCCTTCTCCATCCGCTGCAACCAAAGTCTCCCAGGGAATCAATTATCATGGTCCAGCACAGACACAAGCAGATCTAGTGAGGGATGTGTGGAAGTGTGAAGGTGAGAGGGATCAAATAAATAGAGATTTGCGATAACCTGCACTATTAATGTGTGCACATTTCAAAGTGTCTCTAGGCTTTGTTTCCAAATTTCTTTTAATGGGAGGGATTAGTACCAACAGGCGTATATTTTTTCAGTTTTATTTTTCTTGAACTCACAGGATTTTTCTCTTTTGGACCAGGTTCTTGGAACATTTGGTTTTGAGAACAATTCTTATTAAGATCTATCTAGCAGTTTATCTGTCACAGTAATTTTCTGCATATACAATTGCACTGTCAAGTGTCTAAGATTTTTCAACTTGAAAGCTTTACATTTGGAGCTGGCAGCTTGGGGCATGTGAGCCAGGTGGCCTCGGGAAAGCTGATTCAGCACGTGGCTTCTGCCACTGCCTGAGGACTTGGCCAGTACCAGGATTTGTGTCCTGCTGAGGCAACTACGATTTCCAACGAGATTTGCTCCTTGACCTGGGAAAAGGGATTGGGCAAGGACTGGGGGCATTGAGCTTTCCCCTTCTTGTTGCTTTGGCTGCATGAATCACATGTTGCCTGCCTCAGGCATAATGCCTCCTGCTGGGTATGTAATTTGCCCATTTGTGTCAATTTACAGGTTAAAAAGAAGGGTACCAGTCCTGCTGCTGATGGGTCTCCAGACAGCTTGGGTGGAACTTTCCACCTAGATATTCACAGTGTTTGGGGATACGGGTAAAGTACACTTTCTTCTCGGCATGCAGATCACCAGGGTTCATTATAAGAATGCTTGACCTAGTTACCTTTTGCTCCCCCTTTTCTCCTGTGAATTCTCGAAGCACAAAGAGCTTCTTTTTGTCTCGAAAGACTCAGCATGATCCACTGAAAAGACGAAAAGGAGATGGAGATGACTCCTCCCCCTTCCACTCTAATATCTTAACTGGCTCATCAGCAAATCTGTAGTGTATTTTTTTCCTGGTTGTGTGCAAACCTCTGTCGGGGAAAAAAAGTACATATGGATTTGAAAGAAAGAGGAAAATATCTTCTATTTAAAAAATATTTAAAAGAATTTAAATATCTGTCCAGCAATTCAAATATATTCAAAGATACAATCTTTGAACTAATCTTCTCCTAGGTTCCTCTTAACAACCCTTCATGAATAACTACAAGAAACTTAGACTGTGCAAAACACTGAGGAAATGGCACAAATAATTCCTTAGTACCCTGCCCACTCCACAGCTGAAACTATGATCTGTTGGCTACTTTGGCATCTAGAGAATCAAGTAGAGGAAGCCAACAGATGCATATGCCTTTTGTATAAATCTGTTCTGTAACGTGCCTCCTTAAGCTACTCTGGGTGATTTATATGCTGTCAGGGGGAGCAGAGGTGCCATTCAGTTGTATTTGCTTTTAGGGAGTCCCACATGTGCATCCAGCACAGGAGGAAGGACTGGAATATCCTCAACCTCAGGAGCAAAGATCCCCATCCTGAATGATTCCCTTCTTGCCCCTTTCCATTGCTTCTCTAGGTCCTCCTGACCCATCAGAGTGGGAAATCAGATCTGTTTGAAGCATATGGAGTCATTCCACATCACTAAGTTAGCCTGGAAATGGGAGTTGGCAGTGACTGTTATCTATTACCACTCGACAGAGGGTTGGCTGCCTGTCAGATTTGTCTCTAGAGTCTCCTTCCACAGGCATGTGTGTCCCCATTGCAAAATGCACCATCCCAAATGACATCAACTGTGCCTTCTCCACAGGAGCTGAATTAGCCCTGGAGACTCCCTCATCTGTCAAAAGCTGGAGCCAAGTCATGCTAGGAAAACAGCAGGACAAGGAAATTGTGCTTTCTGAGTCCCACTTGTTTTATGGATAGGTCAAGACCTCCAATCACCAGGGTCATCAATCCAATTATAGAGCATACTTAACGAAGCCCTGTGAATGCTCATTATCAGCAAGAGTGCTGCAACGTGTGCAACCACACAGACACAGAAGCAACCCAGTGAATGATGCTGACCTGTTCAAAGGACTTTTCCATAGACATGGTGTCTGTGTCTGTTCCTGCACCTTCCCAGCCGCTATCAGCAAATCAGAGGAAACATAGTTGTGAGTTTAATTGTGCCTGCAGTTGATGCAGAGATGATGGAAGCTGTGGGCTGCTGCAAGGCTGCTTCTTTTAGGTGAGTTTGTGAGATTAATTTCAGTGATCTTCACCTGGTCACTGACACTCCAGATATTCTTCTAAAATGTCTGGCTCTCTCACTTCTCAAATCTGGTTTCAGCTCTCACTGAAGCTGATTTCTCCTTCAGCACAGATGTCTTTGTGGGCATCCTGCTGATCTCCTCCATCCTAGACTGAGGGACTCCAACTTTCAGTTGACAGAGACCATCAATCTAAAAGTGTCCACTGAGTGTTTCAGACTTCCAGCCCAACCATCCTGGCTGTTCTGAAGCATGGTTTGCCTCAGAGAGCCCTCTAACCCTACAACTTCCCAAGTGGGCACCTGCTTTCGAAATACTTCATGTCCCCTTGATATTTCTAAACATGATGCTCTGCCCTGCTAAGCAAACAGCTAGAAACCAAAACGGAAACAAGGGAAAATATGACACCCTCTGTTAATAAATGCAAAGCGATGGAAAACAATTTTGCCAACTAGGCAACTCAAATTAGACTCCTCTCTCAGAGGAATATGGTCGATTTGTAGCTCTTATTACAGTGTAATGCTATTTCCCTAAAAGTTTGTGTGTGCATTTTAATGAATTCATAAAACCCGGACTGTAAAAGCCCCATGGGGGAAACCTGGCAGCTCTTTAATTCAGCATTAAAGCTCAACTGATGTCAATTGAATTGATTTCTGTGCATAGAAATTGCATCCGTTGAATGAAAACTTTAGCCCTTGCCATTCCCCCTTTTAGAGCTCGCTGTAATACAATTGGCTCCCTGAGTCAGGTTCAATTACACGTTGAAAGTTTATAATCTGGTGGGCTGAATGGAGGCTGTGAAATCAAGAGAGAAAACCTAGCTAACCTGATTAAACCTTATACCACGGCCATCCTGGGGCAGTGAATCGTTGCTGTAGCACAGGGGGCCAGTTTCTCTCTGAGTAAGCAAAGAGTTCTGATTGCAGCCCAAAACACTATTCTGGCAACAACCACAGCGACCTCAGTGTCTCTAATAGGAGTTCAGAGCTCTGACCTAATTTTAAATTTCTCCTCTTTTAGCCTAGTGAGGGGTTTGAATCAAAACGGGAATTGTGAAGAGAAAGGAAAGATCCAGTGGTTTTGCTGGGTTTTGACTGTCTTCTAGTGTTAAACACATCTGTGTTAGGGTATGACCCTATGAAGAATAATTTGCAGATGTGTTTTATGTGGGTTTTACATCCCTTGGTTTTTGCTATTAGCCTGGGTAAACTCCAGTAATTCCCCAAATTTTGACCTGAAGAGAGTCAAAGCCAGGAAAGTTTTACTTGTTGGAAAGTTTTAGTTGTTTCCACAAACTCCAACTCAGTCTGCAGGAGTAGTTGCTGACTTCTGCAGGTATTTGCAGCAGATGCAATCTGCAACAGATCCCTTATTTTGGATTGTATTTCTAGAATTGCTCCCAGTTCTCCTATGAACATTGTGGAAATCTGATGAAAGCAGTCTTCATTTGCACTGTTCTGCTGAGGGTCAGATTAATGTTAGCTGTTCTCTTTGCTTTTCCAGTGTTTTGAGTACTTCAAATTCTCTTTCACTGCTCCCAGAGCCAAAAGTATATGAAGAAAAAAAATTGCACGTTATTCCCACTATTAAAAACCAATCAAATGGGCTTTTTTCTGTATTTCAGCCTTCAGTAGAGAATGGACTTTTTCAAACCATTTGCTTATCCTGAGCCAGCATCACCATAATTTATATGGCACGGAGCCACCTTCTAAAATCCCCTTCAGTTTGTTTTGGTCATATGCAAACAATTATTCCCTAGTAACAACCGTGAGTGTTGGTATGGTGTATTCAGCCAACAGCCGCAAGGTTTATTACAGCCACAGATCCTCACACACCCATCTGAGACAAGTGTTATAATCCTGTTTTATGGATGGAGAGAGTGAGCAATAGAGATGTTCAGCAACTTGGGAGGAGCTGGCTCATTTTCTGACTGCCAGCCCTGTGCTGTGGTCTGCTCCTCAGTTCCTCCATGGGGTATGTGAGACATGCCTGAGCCCCAGAGTCCAAAGTTCTGGACGAAACAGCTTTCCTTATGCTGAGATCTCGACATGCCACTTAAACCTATGTCCCCACTGGCAGCCCCTTATCCAGCCCAGGGCTGCCTGTGGTCACAGTAATAATGTCTAACTAGAGAAACTTTAATCCTTCAGTGAAAGCTAACCACAGGTCTCTGCTTTTATTTGTTCTGCTGATCTAAGGGAAAAACCTCATCCCTTTCATGGCTGCTGAAGGTGGGTGAAGAACAAGGTACTTCACTACATCTGGGCTGAAAAGAGCTTCTTGAGTGGTGTTTTCTCTTGGTGGTGCCCAAGGAAGGCCCTGGGAGGGCTGGTCTGTGTTCCAAATGACCAGGTAGTCACAAGCCAGGCTCAAAACACACAGCACAGTGGGATTCTCCATTGTTACTGGTCATGATGGGGTCTTTTCCCATCCACAAACTGGTCTCTCATTTGCAGTCCACAATCTTTTCAAATTCCTGCTTGGAAAAAAAAAAGACTCTAGGGGCTTTGAAAAGCAACTAATAATTTTGGGCACAGCATTACAGAAGGGCATAATGTCCCAAAGTCTTGAGCAGCCTCTCTGGGAACACAGCAGACCAATAAAGCAGGAAACTTCTCTTGAAGTTTTTTCCTTATGTTAGCTTCCTCAGTGTAGTGCTGTGTCCTACAGACTCACCAAACAGCACTTAGCAAGATTGCCCTTTCCTATTCTTGACTCTTTCTGTGCATACCTTCTTACACCACAAAAACTGCAGAATCTGGTTGATCTCTGCAGGCCTGAATAAGTAAGAGGAGTATTTAGGGTGATGGTTATCAGGCATACAGAGGGTTCATTTTAATTTTGCCTCCATTTAAGTGGGAACCCACGTTGATAGTCAGCGTCTCTGACCTTCTTCTCCCAAAAGACAGCTGCCTTTATAAGTTTTTGAGAAGAGAGTAGCAGCAAAGTAAAAAAAAAAAGTCCACTTCAAAATGAATTCCCAATTTTTCCTAAGCAAATACCAGGGAGAAATCACCCGCAGTGTAGCCCATGTGCTTATCATTTTACAGCCACAACATACTTTGCTTTGTTGGCTTTGCCAAGCAACATGGCTGAGATATAAATTGAGAGAAAGAAAGGAGCAGCAGAAGGACTTTTTTCCCCTTCTCCCTTCATTCAAATTTTTTTTGCTGTATCATCAACTTCAGGCATCCAGCAAAAATAGCCGTGAAATATGGAAATGTCTTGTTCATAGCACAGTGATTTTTAAAGGCTTCTGCTGTGCAAATGCAGCTGAGATAGGCTTCTATAGTCTCTTGTCATCTTCCACTATAACAGCGCTTCCTTACTATTTCACTGAATAAGCAGATACAACAAGAAACTATTCACCAAACTAAAACAACATCAAAAGCCCATTAAAGTTCTGATTTAAACTCTCCAAAAAGCATGGAAATTCTCAGCCAAATAACAGGCACCCAGAATCTGTTTACAGCTAGCCATCACCCTTAACATTATCCAACTGTGCTTGCATATTGGATGGCTGGCACTTGGCTGCAAATTTCTTCAGTGCTAGTGGGTTTACACCAAACTCTTCACAGCCTTTTCTATGCTGCTCCTTTTCAAACACCCTTTAAGCATTCCCCTGTTCCCCTTTATTTTTCATGCCCTCGCAGTACATGGACAGAGCAAGAGGTTCAGCTCACTCCCCTGCAAAAGCACAAATATCCTCAGTGTGCAGTGTCAGAAGGGGCTCTGTGCAGGCAGCATCAGTTACTCCCTGTATTGCTCTGCCCTGTGCAGACCAGAGATGAGATCCTTCTTTGCAACTCAGTCACTGCTTGCTCTGTCAAATTAATGCTAGTTCTAGTAGGTGCTGTGGCCAAGCCCTCACTACATAACCTCGTCCCCTTACCACAACTCCGACTTTGCTGAGACTCTTAAGTATTACTTCAAAATATCTTTTGCCCCTTCAAAGCAAATGAGAGACTAAGAGCAAGGTGTGTATCTGCAGGTGAATTAATACTAAGAAAGTAAGGTGTGGCTATAAATTAATTAAGCTGCATTAAGCCCCAAGTAGATGTGTCCATTTGCAATTCAAGTGGCGGTATCAGGTGACGCTAAACCATCTGAAGACTCTTTTAATGTTTAATGAGAATATCCAAATTAATAGTTAGTGCAGCGCTGTAGTTTTCCTGGGGAAACTTTCTTGGCTGGTGCAATGCTGTAGCTTGTTCTCTGAATTCTCACAGCTTTGATGCTGCTCTGCCCCTGGAACCAGCACACCTGATGCTCTCAGCCAGTTTGGCGATCTAAAGTGGCACAAAAGCATTTCTTTTGTTTTTTGCTTCTGGTGACTTGCTTTTCTTAACTAATTCACTGAATGCTCAAGGACATGTTCTTGAACATGGAGAGGGCAGGGCTGACAGGATCTACTGCCGAGGGGAAGCACTCTGGTCTCTCCAGGTGGTCAGTCAGGCAGGGAGCAGGGCAGTTTTAGGTCTGCTGTTCCCAGGTTCTACCAGAGCCTAATGAGCCTCTGGGTGTTTTACAGGTTCTATCAATGCACTTAACAACTCAAACTAAAAATCAAGAAACTATTACTAAAGCTAACCTGTTATTGATCATTGTAGACTACCAAATGCAACTGTCAAATCAAAGCCAAATCAGTAAACAAATCACAGTATGAGACCGGAGCTATATTAGGCAAATCATCAGCTATGCAGCAGAAATAACCTGTCCTTATAAGCCCCTGAAAGAATCTGGGAAACTGCTTCTATGTGGAGTTTGGAAATGTGAAACTTGACTTTATGCCTGGCTGTGTCCACTGTTATTCCCCTGACCCTTGCTAGGACTGAAAATACGTGGGCTTTGAATCCAAGCACCTTTGAATCTCAACAGAGGACAGATAACAAAGACCAAATAAGCTTTATTTCCATCTGCTATCCCAAAGCAGAAAGAAAACTGTATCTTTGATTCCAGCAGGAATGCAAGAAAAGCTTGTATGATTTCAGGATCTCCCGCTTGGAACAAGAAATGAGAAGCCTGGGAGGTAGTTAGCTGTGTCTCCATTCCTCTTGTGCATCCTCTGTACTACAGTTTGACATCTCCAAATATCCTTGCTGTCTGCAGAGACAGCGGGCTATTTTGTGCTTCATTCACTGTAGGCTGTCAAAAAGGAAAAATCCCTGCCCTGCAGGCTCTGTCCTGGAGGATTTTATTTTGCAAATCCAGTATCTGCCTCCTCACTGCAGATCTCCTGTAGGGTTCAGCGCCTTTCTCCTCTTCTTTTACCTATCACTGTTCACCCTACTGGCAGGGGATTTCTTGCTGCCTGTATCCCCATCTCACAAGGACAGAAGACCCACATGTACTCAGCTCTTTTAATGGGCCTGCATCCATCATCACTCATCCCAGCAGAAAATGCTTGGAAAGGGCATTAGTGTTACCACAGCCTTTGTTGTACTGACCTGCCTCCATAAAGCATAGGGAAGGTGGGACAGGAAAGAGAAGGGAAAACTGCTCTGAGGACAGCCTGTGCCTTTGCCAGCACTTGTTCTGTGTGAAATCCTGTACTGCATGCAGAGTGCATCAGTATTGTAAATCCTCATGAACGTCTGATAAAGAATCAACCTGTCAAATAAATGAAAGTCTCCATATGCTATGTACAGAAATGCAATCTGAAAGCCTTCTAAAGAGAAGCTGATAAACAGTGGGAATTCAGAGTGTCAGTGGAGATAGGGATCAGATCACCTTGCTCCCTTTATTCTGATCTCCAGGAGAATCCTAGTAAGAAAGGTCACAGGGCACACAGACATCCTTTCTCTGGGGTGAGGTGGTGTTGGTGGCACTGGCACACTGTCCTGCTGATTACAGTTCTGACTCTAAGTGGGCACTGGAAAACTCCACCTTGCAACTGAAGGATACAATTCATTGGGCTCAAATCAGTTTGTAAACTGTCCACTGCTCTTTGCACTGCAGGAAGCCCCTTGTCCCACATCTGTGGGCACAACATTTGTGTGCAACATTTGATATGACGTTACTAAGGTGTGTGAACACATGGAGGGTACCTGGGAGAGGAGGGCTGGAGCTGCACCTTTTCCACCTCATGCCACATATCTCGGGTGACGTTTTGCATCCCCTGCATTTGAGGATGAAGTGGGCTGCTCGCTATTAAGAGATTTGGCAGCTGGTGTCACAAAAGATGAAGCCTAATTTACAGCTTGATCTGTGTCCAGCTCCACTGAACTCTGCTGGATCAGCCACTTGCTGTGATGAGCGTTCCTGTGTTCTGCCTGGGAGATCTCTCATCTGAGGGACATGCTCACAGCCCCAGTTTGATCCTGCCTGGTGAGCAGTTGGGGCAGTTCTGCTGCTGGAACAGGAGAGAAAGCAAGCGAACACAGAAGGGGGCCCAAATTAAAACTATACTTGGGATATGAATGGGTAAGGATTAGGATGTTGTAGCCCAGCTGGAAAGCAAAGGCCCTGAGAACAAACTTTCATTGCAAGAAACATAACTCTTAGTAGTTGATTTCTTTTTAAAATATTATACATACAGTGCATAAGGTCCATTATGGAGAAATGTTTTGGTAGAATTTAGTTTTGCTTTTAGTATGTGCTGTGTTTTGACCCCTCTGCTGTTATCTCCTGCTACCTCCCTTGCCTGACGAGAGTCCAGCCAGCTCCCCTTCTTCTTCTCTTTCATTCTTGTATGTGCCCTTTGGAAATTCTCCTCCCTCTTCCTGCCTTTCTCCTTGCTGTAGTCCCTCTGCCTTCCCAGCCATGTCCTGGTGTCAGCACCATATTGCCCAAGCAAATGATGGCATCAACCTGCAGGGCTGAAGGAGACCTTGTGTTGTTCATCTGTCCTCATTCTGGTAATGTAGGCTCAGCTTTACTAATGCCTTTCCTCCAAATGTCTGACAGAATTTAAAAGTTTGCAGCAACAGAGACTGCAGGAATTGAAGTTTGCCTGCTCCAGTGCTTAAATACCTGCAGGTTTATGGAAATTGGTATCCAGTGGACACAGCTGCATAAGACTGGACATCTTCAGATCATGTTTTTCACCTTCTCCCCCAGGCCTGGCATCCCTCTAATATGATATTTTCACTTTAGCAGAATAGTTCCTCAGGATAGAAGCCCCATGTGACACCTGGGGCAGTGTTGCAGACTTCATAACCTCGCGGGTTCTGAGAAGGACAAAACTCCCATTTCCTGGTGGATTTTGAAATTGTGCCAGACACTGACTCAGAGCAAATCCAGATGTCAAAGTTCTCTGCAGTGGAAATTAGGGAAAAAAAAAAAGGTAATGCCCTTTCAGGTAGTTCAAACTAGTTACTTTTAACAGAGATGTCATGCCTCAATTTGCCTTGATTTTGTGTCGTATTTATAGAACATAATGAAAAAAATGAATGGAAAGTAATTTCAAAATTAAACCCAAAAATGTTTCACTTTCAAAATGCTGAAACAGGGCATTTCAACCATTTCAAAATGATGCTTTAAATCTCCTGGCTTTTTTGTTTTGCTTTTTTTTTTCTCAAGCTAAGAAATGCATTGAAAACAATCCTCATCTGCAGAACATTTCAGTTTCAACAAATGGGCATTTTCTCAGAAATTTTCTTTTAAAAAAAAATCCAAGGATCTTAAACATTAATTTGTTGTTAGGCCTCAGAGCACTTCTGAGAGGTAGTTAAGTGTTATGATCCTCATTTTGCAGAAAGAGAATCTGACTCATAAAGAAACATAAAATGCAATTGAGTTCCCACTTACTTCAGTGGAAGAATTGATGTGCCCAAGGTCAGAGAGAAAGTCAATAGTGGAGCTATAGGGAAAAACCAGGAGTTTTGAAACCAGTGCCTTTTCTGCAATCACCAGACAGCCCTCCCTTGCCGAGTGATCAAAGCATAAAGTCAGCAATGCCCACTCTACTAAAACCTGTCCTCAAGCTGGAAGGTACAGTGGAAACTGCCCCAAACTTGGAGAGAGCCTGAGACCATCCTTCTCAAAGGCATTTAGTCACTATTCATCTGCAGTGGGTTGGATCCCATTTGGTTTCTAACTTCCACAGGAGGTGGTCTGAGTCCTTTGAACTCTTGTGGTTTAACTTGTGGTCATTGGTTTCTGCACCAGACCGGCTTCTCTTCTCTACTCATGCTTTGGGAACAAAGAAAAGAGCAAAGCTGTCAGAAGGTAGTCACATTTTATTGCAGTACTAAATAACTCATGTCTGAATTAACTTTAAAATTTATAGAGTAGAAGTATAGAATGTACCTGGGATAGAAAAACAATATATTAGTGTGCACAGCTGCTGCATACGCGCTTTCCAAAGGAGGGAGATGGGCTTGCAGATACCAATGCCATGTCCTGCAGAGGTGGCTTTAAGAGAGAGAAAAAGAGAGGGAGGGAGAGATTTTTGTTTCCCCTTTCCTCTGTTGTGGTCATGTGTGTTTCCCTCACTTTTATATTCCTGCACTATCTCCTCTCCCAGTGCTGTGCAGGCAGCATTCAGGTGGCAACTCAGCCCTTCTGCACATACCTGTGCTCCAGCACTTAAGTTGGTCACGGATTACTGCAGCAAAGACACGTTTTGTGCTCTCCCTCCCCCCACCCACATCATTTGGATTCACATAATCATGCAACTTGGAGCTGAAATTGCTCATAGAAAAATAATTTAAAATTGGTTCATTAATGCTCATTTGTGCAGAATTCTTAAACATGATAAGAACATGAGAGCAAAAGAGAATGGATCTGAATGAGAGTAGGAGGATGTTGAAAGCAACTTTCCTGTAATTGTAAAATTATGTGTCTAAATATGTTTAGACAATGTGAAAAGTCAATTTAAGAAGCTAGGATATGTACAACCACAGCAACGGAGGAGATATCTGAGAGAATGCAGATACCCTGTGCTTTAGCTTTTTTGTTTCCCTGGATGGTACAGGATCCTGATCTGGTGAAAAACTGAAGTATGACTACAACAGTCAGAAGGTCCAGTTTGCAATTGGAGAAATGGGATGAGAATGGTGCTTTTCATAAATAAGCTCATAATTCACACACCCATCTCTATTTGGCACGGGAGAGGGCAAAATAACAGGTGGTCACTGCTCAAATTGTGCTGAATTACACAAGCTGGCAATCTCTGTATCATGTAAGGTTGAGTATCTGTGCTGTCGAATGTCTGCAAAGGATCTGGCCCTGGAAATACATCAGCAGAGAGGTGTTACCCACTGTGGCAGTTGAGAGATGAGCTGCTATAGCAAGAGTCCACCCAGTCCAGTTGCTCTCTTATTCTGCACCAAAATTAACCAGCAAGCCCCTGAGTGCAGAATACTGTCCCTGATGGTGGCCAAATACTCCTTAGAAAAGAATTAAATTGCTGAAACACATCTATTTTTACAGTATCTTAACAAAGAGGTGCTCTGGCAATTACTTCCTGAGTTAGCCACTGATCAACTTACACCATGAAGCATGAGGATTGATAGCCCCTGTAATTTTATTTAATAAAGATCAATTTAAATAGTCTGTCTTAAAAACAAAAGGAAGGTTAATGAAGGTAGAGTCTTAAATTATATAGATCACAGCTCTGATTTTCATGCTAACAGAAAACAGATCAATGGCAACTGTGCAGTATAATTGGAAATGTAAGAAAACTGAAAACAGCCATACTGTGGAAAAGGTAATAAATACTGCTGGCAGACTGGAACGGGGGCTATCAGAGGAGGCTAATACTGAACAGAAAAAGATGAACAAAAGTCTTGCCAGGAAGAGGCAGGAGAGGTCAGACTGCAATTCAATCAGCGGGCAGCATGGGCTCTGCTGTATTACTTTGCCAAGTTATATCAGGAGTTGTAGTGTACCAGAGTCTAGATCAGACCTGATTCACCATTAGAGTAGTGAACCTTTGAAAATAAGCACACATATATCTTCTCAGAACATCAGAGTTAGGCTGGGGGAACTCTCTCCCTTGTGACATAACTGTATTCTCAGGACCAAAAGCCACAGCGCTGCAGGAAGGACTTGGGAGGAGAGGCAGGGCAGCACCTGCAGGGTGAGGAGCTGCACAGGGCTGCCTTCTCACCTGAAGCGAGGTGAACAAGGTGTCTGAGGCTGGCAACGGGGGAGGCAAGGGTTCAGGCTGGTCTCACACCACGCTGACATGCTGCTGCATTAATGCAATGGCATTAAGGGGGCAAGTTCACAATGCGTAGGTGTTAGGACGGTTCAGCCAACTTGCTGCTGTGCTTTGGCACACCATTACCTCACTGCTAGGCAAATATTCCTGCACGCAGCTAATGAGGTGACTCATTAGAAGTCTGCAGAGCTTCTGATCAGACTTGCATACTTAGGCAGAGGAACTGCACCTATGTTGGGTCTGTGCTAGGTTTCTTCCTCTTGAAGGATGTGCCCATAATAGTTTAAGCCATCCTTCCCTGAAAAGTAGAGGAACAGTGCTGGCTAATTACTAATCAAATGAGCCTTCTGTCTGATAGACTGGGCACTGCTTATTTTTCTGTTTTGTGGAGAAATCTCATACTGAATTGGACTGTAACATTCATTACAACTGGTCTTTAGAGAGCTTAGAGAAGTGCTTTAAAGATTCATCAAAGCAATCTACAATATAGAGATGGTTGTCCCATCTTTGTATTAGCAGACATCTAAATAGATACATTCATAAAATGAAAAATTATCAAGGGGATCACTGGAGTGTCAGGTACTGGGGTATTTCCAGCATTCTTTTTGGTGGTGAAGAGATAAATCACTATGGACAAACTTCAAAAGGTTAATGGCTTAGAAGAGCATAGCATGTGGTCTGACTATCTCCCTGGCCTCAAGGCAGGAAATAGCACGGGATCAAACCCTCTTATTCATATTTCAGCATAGACAGCCCACACCTGAGTGTGTGAAAATAAAGCACACTCTAATGTTCAATCATGTATTTTCTGATCACAGCAATCAGTCACAGATCAAGTTTAGACACAGTATTTGGATTTGTTCTTATTTTAGCTGGAGGAAATTCTCAAGACTTCCTCTGTTTCACATACACAACATCCTTGTTCTGTAGTCTTACCAGTGAACACAAGGGTTAGTTTCCTACTGCAGATGGGTATCAATGTGAGGGCATTTCTTTTTTTCAGTCTCTTTACTATCTCTGTCCTTGCGTGACACCAAAAACTCAGTTCCTACCACCTGACAGTCCCTGAGTATCTTTTGCATGTTAGCCATCCTCAATATCCTCCATTGCCCTGCATGAGTGGTAGCCAAAACTTGAAGTAAAATTAAATGTATGCTTGTTACATCACTCTACTGCAGCTGCAGAAATACTGCTTCATCTTTTTACTGGTTATGGATGTTGATAAAGAATGCAGATGTTTCCAAAGTACTGAGACAAGCTCAAAACACAGCTGCCTTTGGATCTTGACTCTGCCATCACTTGCTGTTCAAGGACTGTCCAGACTTAAGTTTTGGGATGTAAACTTCCTCAGAACATCCTGCTCTTTTATTTCAAGGAAAAAAAATTCACATCTGAGGTGAGAAAGATTTTGTCTTTCTTCTCCCTGCATGTTCTCATCAAATCATATTAAGTGCTTCTTTGCCTCCTGTTTTAATTCTAAAACTCACAATCCCCCAAATTACATGCAAGCAGCCTAGAAATGCCTCCCCAGCCTGGCTGCCCTTATAGCCAGGGGAGAGAAATGAGCACCTACAGAGTATAGTCAACACCTAGAAAGTCAACAGGTAGAATTACAGAAAACTAGTGGAAATGACAGAAAGTGGGGGAATTATCTTCTAGCTTGCTTCAGTCAGTAACAAAGGGCTCTGCATTGTATCCCCTTCACTTAGAATACTCCTGTCCTTATCTGCTGGCTATTTTCCCACCGTTAGACAGCTGGGTAAGTTTTTCAGGAAACAAGCATGTAACCACAGGAGGACTTACCCTTGTTCCACTTATCTCTAAGTTAGTTATCTGTAGCTCATCTTGATACGATCACACTCTTTCAGTCAGTGAAAAACACCTCAAAGTGCTATTCTTTTCTAAGAGAGTATCCAAGAAGGACAATATGAATATCTTTAAACAAAAAACATTAAACGCACATTGACAGGTACATATTATATATATTCCTGTAGGTATGAGGGATTGTACTGCTTTTCCTGGCAGAACCATGCAGTCTAAAAGATCTATTTGAGCTTGGTGGGCTGGACTCCTCTCCTACCTGCATAAATCAATGGGAATAAGTGCATTAAAGTGAAAAGAATTATTCCAGTGCTAAACAGTGCAAAAGCAGTGTGAGCCAACTCTCTCTAATACATGTCTGTCTGCTGTTCAGGCATATATATTCTTATATAGGCAAATCCTAATGGCTTTAATCCTTTCTAACTTCCAGTACTGCACACTTCAGCAGTCCTACCTGCAGTGGGGGCCAGGGAATTCAGGATTTGGGCTGCTAGCCAGAAGCATGTCCCACTCCTTAGCCACTGTGTGCCTCTGTTCATTCTGGCATACTGCTGCCACTTGCACCCTCTCACAGCACCTGAAAAAGCTCCTATTATTTCTCCTCGGTGTTTATTCTTTCCCAGTACTGTGAGATGGTCAAGTGTCACTCTCTAGCCCTCTCCTATCTACTTCTTTATGTTTCTGATTATTGGCTCAACTTCTCTAGAATGTCTTGGAAACTTTCTGCATTTAACTTTCTCAGCATGTCACCTGGTTTTGTCCCTTCAGAGCCATAAAAGGAAATGATTGCTTGAGGGGCAGAGCTGCATATATCATCCAGAGTGTATCATGATTAGCTGAATGTAGTGAAAAAAAAAATGTATCAGTGTGGAGGAGGGTTGTCTTTCCACACATCCATTTGCCAAGAAAAAAATTATGGCAGTTGAAACTTCTGAAAAAAAAAAAGAAAAAGGAAGGAAAAGAAGCTAATTAGCTGTGTAAGTCAGCTCTGAAAAAGTGAATAGAGAAATAAAGCAGTTAACACTCACATGCACCTTTAAATCCTGAGGCTACTTCCTTGCTCTTACATATACGTGTTTAATAATGCACAAGTTCCTCAGTTGCTGTGTTCTTGTGCTACACCCCAAGCTCAGAGGGTGTCAACACTCTGGGTTAGCAGGGGGGGCTGAGGACAGAGCATCTCACCTGAGACCATGCAGTGGCCTCAGAAAAGTCCACAGGAATAACCCTGAAGCATGTTAGAAAAGCCCAGTGGAATAGAAAACACAAAGCTTTCAAATTAGAGCATCTATGTCACTCTCTAATCCACTTCCCCCTCCCTGAAATGACAAATATTTGATTGCCTAACAAATTTTCAGGGATAGTCCCTCCTGAAATAGGCTTCTCTATGCTTTTCCCTCTATTAATAATCAACTGGCCTGGGAGATCATTCACTGTTTGCAATGTGGTGATAAGTGCATATTCTGGACAAACAGAGCTTGTTAAGAAAGACTTTTAGGTCTTCTCACTGGCCTCGTTGCTAGGAAACTGGAAAAGCTACTGGAAAGCTGCTTTAGTGTGCTGGAGTATATTGCTGGCAATCAGTGTCACTTGCCCTCAGTGATAGCCTGCAGCCTTTAAAAATACTGAAACGTACCCCAGTGCCATCACATTAGTACAGAGCTCTTGGGAGGACATGTAGTTAATTAAGTGGCCCATGTTTGCATGTTTGGAGCTCAGTAGTCCAGTGTAAATACCGCCATTTAAAAGACACTGAAGGAGTGTTTAAGACAAAATAGGTTATATCAGTTGCTGGCCTGGCTCATTAAAAGTCAAGGCTGTTCAAGATGTGAGTTTGCAGCAGGGTGGTGGAAATCTCTCATGCATTTTTGTAATACTGGCACAGCCCCTCGGTGTCACATCATGTTTGGATTTGGTGCCTAGTTGGAGCCTGGGAAGTTATTTTGGCAGCTCTTCTCATTTGGAATCACCATATTCCCCATTTATGCATCTCTGGGTCCTTCTCTATAGGATGTATATATTTCTTAATCTTATTACTGCATATCTTAAGGCAAAAAAATCCCCAGCATAATTCCAATTGTCAGGAGACACATGGTCTCATGTGGTACCAGGAATATGCAAGAACATGGAGATGAAAGCTTTGATGTGCCTTCGAGGGGGCATTAGGAGTAACTGTGAGATCAAGCAGCATCCCCCATGGGCTGAACAGCCTCGAGCCCTCTGGAACAGCCTGAAGGATGTGCACAACCATGGATCACATGCTCTGAGCCCAGCACAGCTCTTGGGCAAAGAGCTACTACTGAAGTGGTGCTAAAGCCTTTGACACCCTCTGAAACACCAGATATCTCTTGGGGTTGTGTGGGAGAGCTCTTTTTGTTCTCTGCACCAATCTGCTTTCCTACAAAGCAAGCAAAAGTACTTTTCATTGTAACTTTCCCATCTCTGTGGAAACATTCCTTGCCTGAGATTTAGGTCACGGCTACCTTTTTATTGCTGGACCTTTCTTTAGTACCTCAAACTTCCCAGAATCTTCTCTTCACAGATACTGTCAGGTGGCTCTGAAATGTTGCTTCTTTATTTGCTAATCAAGAAAGTTCAACTGAAAATAAAAGCCCACAGTTTCCACATGGAAGATCGTAATTTTATTGATTTAGTTACAGTGCCTCAAATTGTTAACAAATAACCCTTTTTTAGAGATTCAGATGCTTCATTATGGAGACTTGTATGACCAAAACATTTCTCTCCTGTGCCAAGACCATAATTTATGATTTAAATAGACAGTGATTTTCAGCCATTCTTACTTTGGGGATCCTGAATGCTTTTCAAGCAAAGGTCTTTGAATCCTCCTTCACCACCCCAGGTACACAAACTGCAGCTGAGCACCACAGAACTAGAAGGTCACTTCAAAATGAATGGATTCAAACTGAAAGAGAGTAGGTTCAAACTAGATATTAGGAAGAAATTCTTTACTGTGAGAGTGTTGACGCACTAGAACATGTTGCCCAGAGAAACTGTGGATGTCCCATCCCTGCAAATATTCAGGGCCAGGCCGGGTGGAGCTCTGGGCAACCTGGTTTAGTGAAAGGTGTCACTGCCCATGGTGGAGCAGTTGGAACTAGATGAACTTTGAGGTCCCTTCCAGTGCAAACCCTTCTATGTCTCTATGATTCTACTCTATAAAAGCCATCCAAAATTGATGACAAACTCTCTAATGGTAGAAAACACATCCTCCAGCAGACAAAACTTCATATGGAATCTTCCCCTGCTGGCATGTTGTGAAGACATTGCACCCACCCAGGCTGCCTGCATTCCCTCCATGGCTTCTGCCAGAAAACTTGGAGCTCAGTGTCATGCGCTCTCCTCCCTTGAATGAAATTAAGGTTTTATCGGCTGTTCTGAAGAAATGAAAAACAAAACACAGGTGCCATGCAGTAAAAGCAGATATGAGGAGCGAAAGCGAGGGATTCAAGAGTGTAATAAATGTGTTTATAGTTGTGCTGTCTGCCCTTAGGACTGGGTATCAACAAAGACATGGCACAAGGGGAGGCAGGAGAGAGATTAAGATGATACCAAATAATTGAAGGCGTACCAGCATCACCACTGGAAGGTCCTTGACTGTAGTTAAGTGGAGCAAGGGATGTAAATGCAAGTGGTTTGTGTACTCAGAATCAAGCTCATGCAAGTGTAATAGACTTTCTGTCATCTTCCAAGCAACAACATTGTTTGTCTAGCAAAAAGTTTCTCTCTCAAGGTGAAAGTTATCCCGAAAGAACTGTGCATGAAGACTTACATGAAAGGAAGCTGCTTAAGCACTGCAGATGCTGTAAAGGACTATGCTCATTTTTTTTGTCCTCTAGAAGATTACTGTAACAAAATGTCAGCACTTCAGGGCATTAAATGCCCTCTATGCATAGCTCCTACTTCCAATGCTTTGTCATGTAAGAGGCGAGAGCTTCCTTAAGCCCTGTGCTGATACTGTGGAAGGAGAAGACCAGATGTGTAATTTTACCAGAGGTCTCACCTCACCTGTATAAACATCCTACATGAAATTTATGTTCAGGACTGTCTTGCCCATTTACCTCCAACCATCCTCCTGGTGTTTAACAGGGTATGTCTGAACTGAAATAAAACTGTCAGTATTCACTCTGCTCCCTTAATTCTGCCTTTTAGTGGTCAGGCAATCCTTTACCATGAAATCTGGGAACTCAATGATCATCGATAGACACTGTCACTGCAGCTGACTGCTGCCTGAAGGCTGGTATCCAAAATACTTGAGTCGTATCTTCTTTCAAAGCTGTTTTTCAACAGAGGAAGGGTGGGAACAGAGAATTTGAAAGCACCAAAAAGGTGAAGCTCACCATGTACTTTTCTGCTGGAAGCAGTGGCCTCAAAATCGGTCCTCTTTCCACATCCAGAACTCCAAACTACGGAAACTCAAGGCTTGTGTAGGTAAGAGGTGCATTGTGGTGACTTGCCTGACCTTGTACTTGTATGGTTCCGTCTCCTGGTTGTTGCCAAGCAGGAGAAAGCTGGTGGTCCCACAGCTGCGCTGGCACCATCACGGCTCACATTTCCCCACACGCCCTGTCCTGCTCAGCAGTTTTTCCATGAATTTATCTGAGCAGCTCGCCATGCTTTGTGCTCTGAAGATCAAAGACTAGGTGTCCAGAATAAAAAGCTCACAGTTACCATGAGGCCTGTCTCTCAACATGCTGGGAATAGAAATGTGGCAATCAGACTTGGGGATGAAATCATATTGGACATGCTGGCTTAATCTCTAAAATATGAAATTGTAAGGAAAGAATTACAGCTAAAAAGCATTTTACATTTTAGAAATCTGCTCTGACCCATGTTGGATCAGGAAAGAGAAGGAGAAGAGGGGAAGAAAAAGCCTATGGGATGCAAAATATTACAGCCAGTTGAGTTAGAAGAAAAGATCTATCATGAAATAAATAGGCTTCTGCTCCTTTACTATGACACATGATTCTGTTTGAAAAGGAAAGGTCTGAGATGGCTTATTTCAATTCTCAGGATCAGATTATTTGCTATTTGCAAATATCTGGATGTTATTTGCAAATGTCCCCAAAGCTTCATGTATTTTAGCTCAACTCATACATTCGTTTCACAATCATGTTTAGGGGGCGATGCAGTGCTGAGTTAGCTGCTCTCCCAATACACCTTTATTTAGCCCTCAGAGAGCAGAAACAACAGTACATAGATATCCAGCTGCAAAAGATGAATTACAAGCAGAAAAAAATGAAGAAACCTGCAATTTCTGCGTTCCTTGTTGAAAAACATCTGCAATTTTATGAATATTTTCTAGTGCACAACCAAGAACAGATTCTAATTCTCCTGTGCTGTGGGTTGTAAAGTAACGCTGAAAGTTCAGGAAGTTTTACGTTGTTCCCATATAATCATGAAGAGAAGAATGGTGTGATGACAGTGATGTTGTAAGATGCCACACTTGGTGGCACCCCTTAAATTTCTTCATTATCACAAAAACAGGGCAGAATGCTGCAGCAATATCTGAAGTGCAGCTTCACTATATGGCAAAATTATCAAACCTGGAGATTAAAGACCTCCTTTACCTGCTTCACTTGGCAATAAAAGTTTGCTCTCTTCATTGTTCAGTGATGTGTCAAGCAGTAAAAATACATAAATGTTAGTTCTTCTTGACTTTCAAATATTCCACTCGCACATTATTTTTTCAGGGTTGTAGGTGTTTATGGATGTCACATCCAGAAGGATTTTTCCTGAAATACCTATGAACTATGTAAAAGCTGTCACACAGCAGGCTATGGATTAAGGTCTCCTTACTGCAAGCCTAACCCTGGCCTGGGAGGGATGGGCTGACCCTTTGGGGTTGTGAGCACCTCAGAGCAGCACAGGAGGAAGGATTGGGGTTTGCACATTCATCTCATCGTGGGATGATTTACCCATCCCATCCCCATCATGCCTCTTTGCTGAAGCAAACACACACCAGCCTCTGGGACCCTCTTCCCAGCTGTGTCCATTCCTGCCACCACATTAGCACAACTTCTCTCCCCTTTCTGCTTAAAAACCTGCTTGGCCAGCCGGGAATGCACCTGCCTTCGGAGTCCTCAGCCTCAGCCAGGCCGATTACCCGTGAAAACTGCACCATTAAGTTCCTCACTGGGAGGAGACTGTATTAGAGACACTCAGCCAGGCTCAGTGGGAAGGGAAGTTTATTAACAAGAAGCAGGAAGCACCGTGTGTAAGAATATCTCTACTCTTGCAGTACCTGGAGGGAACATTATCACTTATCAACCTAATATTTCACCTCAGTCTTTTCTTCACAGGCTCTTGCTTCCTTCTCCTTGCACAATACCCTAAACACACTAACTAATTTACCAATATGTCAAAAAATCTTGATAATTTGAATGACTTTTCAGGATTTTTCTGACGAACTTGGTGAGAAGAGAGAAAAGAAAACAAAGGTAAATATGAAGTGAAACACGGTCAGGCTAAAACCTGGGTATTAGGTCAAAAAAGGAACAAATCTCTGCAGGATTCCAGGGGGAGATTGTATTTTATTGGTGTTTTTATGTACAAAGGGAAAGGTTAATAGAAGGTCTGAACAGAAAGGTTCATAGAAAATTGTCATCTGTTTGTGTTTTGTTTTGCAGGAGCCAAGGGAGGAGGTAAAACAGTAAAGGCCAGAGGTAAATTGAAGGTGGAACAGTTTGGAAGAACTTTGACAAAACCACTTAAAACTGGCAAATGCAGATTTGTCAAGACTGAAATACATTCCTGAATTTTGCACAGATTTTGTTTTGGAGGAAAGAAAAGGGAAAGGGGTGAATGCTAACACTGGAAATACCAGATTTTTATTTTCTTTCTCCAAATTAATTTTAATTTAGATCAATTTTTCTAATTGAAATAATAGGTTGTCCATAAAACAACAATTAATATCAAAACAAAGAGTGCTGATCTAGAAATTTTAAATTAATCCTAAAGGAATCCCTGGGGTACGTTTTCTTTTGCAAAGAATTATGGAGTTTTCCAGGGTTGGTTTTAAGCCAGACTGGAAACAAAAGTAAAAGAAGATGATGCTGGGCAAAGCACATTTTCCATTATTTGTCTAGCAATGGTCTCTGGAACAAGACAGGAGGAGGCAGCTTCTAGGTCTGAGCTCCCTTCCATTTTGGTCTAAAGAGCAAAAAGCTCTCATATTAAAGGACTTGTTTTTGTTTTGATTTATGCTTTTTTTAACATAAAGTCTGTTGTACTGGTCAGACCACAGATCCTCATAACACAGTATCCAGTCCCAGCAGTGGCTAATAGAATGGATTTTTCCAGGGAAGGGAGATAAAAAACAATTCCTGGATAGAAAGATGTTCCTGTTTTGTCAACACAGCCCTGGCAATGAGCCCTTTAGGAGTTTCAAGGCCAGGTTGGACAGGGCTAGGAACAACTTGGTGCAGTGGAAGGTGTCCCTGCTCATGGCCAGGGAGGTTGGTATGAGATGGTTTTTCAGGTACCTTCCAACCCAAACCATTATATGGTTCTCTGATTCTATGATTGTTATGTAATTGTTCTGCACATTATTTAAAAATTGGGGAAATGGAAAGCTAATGGAAAGCCATTAGCTAATGGAGAAGTTCTCCTGGGCTCTGAGGACTTCAGTGCTGAGGAGGAGCAGTTTGGGCAGTCTGAGCACACTGCTGGTGTATCTGCAGAGTGTTCCCAAGACTGACACTGAACCCATCAGGCTGAATATGCAGGCGGGAGCAATAGTGAGCAGCAACAGCATCATCTCCTCCCTAATGGTGCAGACACAGAGGACAGCAGTGAGGCTGAGTCCGAGCCCACAGAGCTGTAGTCATCTCCAAGCCTGGCATACCACACTTCCCTCCCGGGCCTTAACTGGGAGGAACACGATGTAGAAACTAGTTCTGAAGGACTGGAGTTCTGGTGATCCTTAGTGCTCAGTACATCCTTCTATCCCAGACAGGTAGAGGTTATGAAGAAGATTTCATTATGGGCTGGAGAAACTAGTGTTCCCATTTTCCTCTTTGGGATATGTTTGATACTTAACCTGCCTTAAATCTACAGTCAAACTTCAGACTCTCCTTGCTGTACAAAATTTCCTCCTGTTGCTAGTATATTAAGCCTAGAATTGCAGTGAGATTCACAAGAAACTGTTTTCCTCAGTCAGGCAGCATTTCCCTAGGGTCTGCAAGTAGGCTTGTTTGTGCTTATGTTTGATAAACGTAGGTACATGGGATAAGATAACAATTAAATTAGAAGAAAAGCCTTAAGAAGATCTGCTTTCAGTGAACTTAAGGATGTGACTTGCCAATTCATCATGATGATGTTCTCTTTGAATAGAAGCTGTACACTGTATTTCTAAGATGTCTTACACAGTTTTCCAGGATGTTGTGTTATATCAGCAGAAATTCAACATTATGCAGCTCTTAAGCAGCAGAATTTGACATTTCTTTTCAGCTTTAAAGAAAGTATTATTGGTTCTTCTGAGCCTCATACTTGCCAATAAATCAGGAAAAGCAGACTTAGCCAAACTATGGATACAGCAGTTTACTTCTGGCTATGTTACTAGCTGAGCTTTTCAATATATTTCACATGGAAACAGGATGCTTTTCAATTAGCTGGCAAACTGCATCAAGAGAAATGGTGAAATGTTAAGCACAGATATTTATCTGATCATTATCAGGAGTGGAGATAGCTGGAAAACCTGTGAGAAATAACGACAGATTTGTGATTGAGTTTGAACAGAGAAAACCTTTGAACATGAGAACATAACCACTTTGGTCTTGGAAACATGGAGAGAATTACTATGGAGAGATTAGACAGCCTCAATAGGTGGGTAGGTAGAGAGAAAGGAATAGAAAGAAATCTGAACAGAAGCACAAGAGAAGTTAGGCTAGTGAAATAAAAAGTGGGTGTAAATGCCATTTCAGGGCTTTCCTCTGTTAAAACTCAGAGCATTTACAAAAAGAAATTAAAAAAAATAATAAAAAAAAGAAATAAAAAGAATCAGGGTTTTCTCCAAAAGAAGAGCTGCTAAGCCAGGACAAGAAAAATGGTAGCCCTAAAGGGCAGTGCTGGAATTAGGAGCAGGATCAGGACATGCTGGCTGTGTTGCACAGCCCCGCAGTGCTCTACAAGATGGTGCTGAGCACATTTAGGAGATGGGAGCGCTCCACAGCAAAACAGGCAAAATATTTCTTCATGAAACTGCTCTCTGAAAGCCCAATACAGTAACTCATCTGGAGGGAGAGCAGTGGGGAACCGCCACCGCAGGCTCGCCATGGAAAGATAAGTTGTTGTGCTCGAAGACAGATCATCCCCCAGCTGTCCATTGCACTTTCCGCCTGAACTGCTGCCGTCTATGGAGAATGTCAAGTCCTTGGGGCCTCGTCTCCCTGCATCTCCCACATGAGAGCAAGGGCCTGGCAAACACCTTCCCAATAAATTACTGTTATTGTAAGGAAGGGAACAGACAGGGGAAAGACTTTTCAGTGATCCTAGCAACGTTCTGCCTCCAGAAAGCACATGTCGTGGGAGAATTTCAAAATGCTTCCAGGAGCCGAGGAGGCAGATGCACGTTGGAAACCTTTGAAGGAGATGAATAGCAGGAAGCATCTCTAAAAGACCCACAACGGCATTACTGCAGAAAAACCAGCTGCAAAATGAGGTAATGACTCTTCAGTACTCTCCAATATGCTGGCACAAGTCCTCTGTGTTTCATCTTGCTATCTATCAACGTAGCATTAGAAGATCTGAAAGTGTTTACAAGTGAATGCAGGGTTAGTCTGCTGGCCCCGTGGGGATGCTGACCTCTCTTTCCGGAGGAGGCACAGCAAGGCAAAGGTCATCCTTCTCCATGCACTCAGTAACAAAGGAACCAGACGCCACTGTGGGGTTTTTCCTGAGAGTCCTCTCCATGGTACTTACTCTAAAATTGCCTCCTGCCACATATTTCTTTCTCCTTAGATATTAAAAAACAATTAAAGATAAAAAATAAGAACAGAGAAAGGCTGGGGGAGGAGGACAGATGAAAGGAAAGCCCTGTCTCTCTGTGTCCCCCAAGAGCTGAACAGCACGTACAAAATCATTGCGGCTCAATGCACAGATGACATCCTGATTTGTGCAGGACCTGAGCTGGCTCTCCCAGTGCAGCACAGCCAGACAGTGCCATCACATCCTGCTCCTTCCCTGCCCCACTGCACGAGGGTCCAATCTGCTGACAGCCAGGGCAGGATAGGGCCCACTGGAAAGGAAACTTCATCAGGAAAAAGCTTCAGAGGGGACTGACTTGAGCAAGCGCCTCTTCTATATGTGAAAGGGAGCTTTCTGCATGCAGGCAGCAGCAGAATAGATGGAGACCTGTCAAAAAGTGATGCATAGGCAGCTAAGTGAAGCTCAAGCATTCATAAAGAAACAATGTTATCAAAGATGAATAGCTTGAAAACTGCTTTTAGGAACATTTACACAGGGTTTCACCTCCTGGCAACACAGAAACGTCAATGCTGCTCGGGCGAGCTGACTCATAGCAGAGCAGGAGAGCTCTACAGAAGCTCGCACTATCCTTTTTTCTTCCGCACCAAGGTCTGTGCAGAGGTGTGCGTGTGCCGAGGGTGGGGGGTGCTGCATTGAGGAATCACCCTAAATTGGCTCTGAGAGGAGTTGTTTTCAGACTCCTTGCCATGCTTTATTAGTGTGGAAATTCAATAATCTCATTAATTACAGAAAAATAATGTAAGGTGGATCTGCTGGGCTCCTGCACAATTTGAGCTCTCCTTCTGTGGGTAATTGCCAATGACATGTCTGAGAGAAATATCACAATGATACATAACAAAGGGCAGCGCAGCTTTACAGCATAGATCTTGTTGCTATGGGAACTTGTCTTTGCTCCTATCCTGGAGCTAGATGATTTATGTATGTGCAAGAGTTCCTTTATTTTAGGGCTTTTGCAAAAGAGAAAAAAACCCTATCAGATCTCTATCCACATCTATCTGTCCGGTTATCTATCCAGTTATCTAATAATTCTTTCTTTATTATAATTATCTGTCTATTATAATCTTTATCCATGGCCTCATTCTTCCAAATGTTCCACTCACTATCTACTTTTGGGGACCAAGATACAAGACAAGATGAGGGAAGAAAAAATGTGGACATCAGTTGCTCTTTGTGTGTGCTGCATGGACGTGACCGCCGTTCAGAAGCCGAGGCGAAACAGTCAAGCCGTGTGTCACTAGCTCCTGCTGCCCTAATGATGCTCTCCATGCCCACGTGGAGCAGCGTGACAGAAGCATCTCCCTTGTTTCTGGAGCATAAAGGGAATGGTGGAGCATGAAAACCCCACAGCTGCGCTGGGTGTTGAAGGTGGAGCTCTAGGGAAGAAATGCTGAAAGTCCTGGAACAACTCCCCAAAAGACTCAAGTGGAGCATAAGTCCCATTAACAGACATCTTCAGTCAGTTCATCCTGAGTGACAGGGTGATTGCCTAAAAGGCAAAAACATAATATGTTACTTCAGAAACAAGCACCTTTGCTGCAGGTGTTTGTTGTCTTTGCATTTCATGATTTGTTAGGCATTTCCTAATACCCTCTTGGGTCCAGATGTACCTGAAGTTAATAGGAGATCTTTTTTTCTGTGGTAGGTTTCTGTTTGGATCACTGGTTGCTCCACTGTGACTGTATAAATTATCTGTGCATCAGTAAGAAACTACTAAAAGATTCACGCTCAAAAATTAATAACTTGCAGTCATGGGAGACCCATCAAAGAAGAATTTCAGCTTTGGTGTGCACACAGATTTAGATGATTTTGAGGCACAAAACTGGTCCTAGTAGCATCTACCTCTAGATTTATTTAATTCCACATCATCTCCAATTATATGAAACTCCTTTAAACATGTATTTTTGTGTTTACATGGGTTTTTGTAGAACATTTAGTGTAAAAACTTGCAAGTTCAAGATATGATACAGAAAACCTGGTCAGCTGCTATGTTAAGGTCTGGGTTCATCTTTAAATCAATTGAAACAAGACCCTAAGAAGCCACCAGACACTTGTATTAAGTCACAGCAGTATCTAAAATGCCAGCTCACTCTGACTTTGCCACATGCTGTAGCATTACTCAAGGCTATTATTTTACTGGAAGAGTGAACATGATGCCCATGACTTTGTTCACTCAAAGGCTGGAAACAATCTTCTTCTTCTATAATGTATCAGAAAGTCAGAGCTTTAAATTTGCAAGGAAAAAAAATAATCACGAGAACCACTTGATCTTGAAAAGAAAGAAAGTGAAATTCCATATTTATGAGTGTTCTCTTTTAGCCTGGAAATTCACTGATCAGTGAAACCTCACTTTGAAAGTTCAGGGAGCTGATTACACTCCTGATCTAATCAGTTTCTTGCTGCATGGAAGCCTCCTCCACACAGACCTCCTGCTTGACTTTCCTTCCCCCCCAGCCCCACTGTGGCTGAACCATCGCTCTGCCTGCTTCGAAGTGCTGAATCATGAAATGGAAACTGCCTGTGAGGTTACCAATGATAAGACAAGCCTTGTGGCATTTGAAGCACTCTTGCTCTGTAATTTCTCGGGTCCTCATCATGTGGATGGCACACTTGCAGAAATCACTTTTCTAATTCATGTGGAAGATAAAAGTTAATCCCTTGGCACAGCTGATCGACTCTTCATAACAGGGCTCCTGCTCACACCACGAGACTGTAGCCAAGAGCAACAGCTCCCTCCTCCCCAACTTCCTCCCTCAACTCAGGGCTTCAATTCCTTAAAGCTAATCAATATCCTTATTATTGTTCCAAAATCAATTATCCTAATAAAGCCTGGAGGGAGCTGAAGGGTTGCTATTCAGCACTCACCTTTTATTATCCCAACTGTTTATTTCCCCATTGATAGAACTGTCTAACTTTATGACAGATTACGGGTGAAACTGCAGTACTCAACACACTTGTCAGCCCTAGAGATATGTTGTGTTATTATTACTATTTCGAGAGCCCTTTGCTTACATTTCCTGTTTGAATGGATGCTTTAGAAAGAGTCACTGGCTTTCCTCTCTGGAATATGATAGGGAGTGCTGCAGCTCCACGCTGCACATCAAATGGTTCATAATCTGTTATATCTATTCAATTATAATATTGCCCCAGGCCATGGCACTTTGTTTATGCATCAGCCATTGCTCTGTGATGTGCAGCAAGATTGCAGGGCACACGTGGGGCAGATCACCTCATGGTAATCCACAGCAAATCAGGTGAAGGTACATTTATAGGCATGATCCCAAAAGCATCAGGGGAGAATGGCATTTCTCCTTCAAGGGAATCCTTCTTTCCCATACAGAAGTTTTGTCAAGAGCCTGGAAGAAAGACCACAATTCTCTGCAGAAGAGCAGCATCACAGACGTGCTCCTGCAGGACAGCTCAGGAGCAGGGGGCATGGGTGAGCATCATGGGAGGGAAACAGTTGTAAATGCTGCTCAGTGTTCTAAGCACTGAATTCAATCCCTGGCTGCTGAGCATGGCTACATGTATATTTTAAGGAAATTCAACCGCATGGCTTTTCTTCCTTCCTGGGCTTATTGATCGACCATTTAAGAACACAGAGTAGAAGAGACTCCAGGTCAGGTTATCTCTCTCCAAGATTCTTGCAGCAAGGAGCTGAGGCAGGAAGTGAAGTGAAAGTCTGTAAATGAAATCAGCCTTTCCTGAGTGCCCTCCTTCACCCTGCATGCAGTGTCCATCTGGCCAGCAGCCTGTTCTGTTCACCAGCTCCCAGTAGCCTCTGGCAAGCAGACCCAGGGCTCGGAGCGCTGGGAATGTTTGTGCAGCCTCTCACTAGGCTGGAATACATCTACTCCCTGTCTTCACCTTCAGACTATTAGCTCTGAAATTCCCAGGAAAACTCCTTTGATTGCCTTTGGAGGAAGGTGTCTGAAATGCTTCCCTCTGACAATCCTAAAACAATTCCTATACCCTGTACAGTAAATCTTTTATCCAGAAGATGGCAAGTGAATGGGGAGATTGACCCTGGAAGGATTGATAGCAAGGCAGAAAGAGGTTTTTCTTTCTTACTGGGACCAGTAAAGAAAATACATGACTTACCTGTTTTCAGTTAACCAGTATTAGATAAGATCATCCACACCAGTCATCAAACTGGTAATGAGACAGATCTCATTTCAGGGAGATTATCACTTTATTATAAAGTGAGCATTCAGCAGATGTCTTAATTTTACAGAATTCATTTCACATTATCAAGATTTCTCTCTATCTTATTTGATTTAATGTTTGTTAAGAATGATTTGTCTCTCTCTAATGCTTAAGACCAGTGAAGTCCAATCAAGGAAATTGTCTGTAATTTAAAGAGTTCCTGGGGGATTCGTAACAGCCACAGAACCTTTTGGATTTTCTTCCAAAAAAGAAAAAGAACCCAGAAAATACATCCTGTGCTAATGATTTCTCTCATCCTAGTCTTCTTTTATCCCACCCCTTCCTGCCAATATGCCCGTATAGCACAATTCCAGATAAATCAGAAATGCAGTGAAAAGTGGCATGAAAGCAGCGTCACAAAAAGAAAAAAAACTTGATTGAAGTTGTGAGCTAGCGAGAGAAATGTGAGCCCATCCGAATCTGAATTAATTAAAGATTTTATTAGCATCTGATGGCGCCCCAGGGAAAAGTACTTTTTTTTTTTTAATCCTCTCTCTGTTTTAAAGGCAAAATACCAAGTAAAAGCATACAAGGGTCATGCCAAAAAAAAAAATTTGTATTGAGGGTGACACAGCTACCCTCTGGCTGTGCCAAATTACCAGTGATGGTGTAAACAGGGCTAAGGCAGTTGGGTATTTTTCTGTAGCAAGGAACTGGCAGCCTATGCTGATTGTGAGCTCAGCTGAGTAAGAAAATTAAATGCATTTTCAAATTATACTGTTCCTTTTTTAATTTTTGCAGTGGAAGGGAGCCCTGGAAAGTCTGAATATGTAAACAGCCCCATGCCTAGGTCACATAGATCTTCTGTCCTTCCAAGTCTCATCATGTTTAACTCACTAAGGTAGCCAAGAGGATGAGCCCTCTGCTCTGTCCTCTCAGGCACATTGCCTCAGTTGCATGGGGCTGAGGGTTCTGCAGAAAAAACCTCGGGTGGTCTGAGGAGCACTTGAGACAGAGGAATGTAAAAGTCAGCAGCCCCAAACAGCAGTGTGTGTTGCTGGTGCCACCTGAGCACATCAGGAACAGAAACGCTGCCAGACTGACATGGTGGTTGCCATTGAGCTGTGAAATCCAAACTCCACTCCTCAGACATGGTCTGCTGAATTGAGTCAGAAGGAAGGAAGTGGATAACTTGCCCTTCTACCCACCTTTCCCCTTCTTTCCCTATCCCACTCAGAGCTTGGCCTTTATGACAAGGCATTTTCCTCCCAGGCAGAAAAGAAGTGCCCCAGAATCCAAAGGCTACGTGCAAGACATAGACAGCCTGCTCACACATCACTAATGCTGCTGTTTGCTAGTGCAGTGATGCATTGAGGATAATGACTAAAGCAGATCGGGTATTTTAAGAAAACCAACCTATACATAATTTATTTTTTCAAATAAGCACGTTGGCTCTGTGTTGCAACACTTAGCTGAGTCATTGCACGTTGTGTTCAAAGGTGAAAACCTGTAGATGTGTCACCAGAGATTTTTCTGAAAATTCTAGCATAGTCATGAGCAATCAGAAGGAGCCAGAGACCTGAAACAGTAGAAAATGCTGCCTAAGATATGGCATGGTACGAGTCATAGCTTGACTGACTCATTGCTTGGGAGACTGATTGAGCTTGCAAAGCTTTAGTGAGAGAATTGGCAGGGGGGCGTGTTGGGGAGAACCAAAAGGTGAGTGGACTGCATGTAGGGTGTGCATGATCAGGTGAAGATGCATCTTCAGGACAATGGACTTTCTGGAAAAGGCAGTTTGGGGAGCTGTAAGCAAGGAAACTGCTCAATGCTGACCACATTCTGGGAACTGTGTTTCTAACCATGCTTTATAGAGAAATAAAATCACTTGCCAATGAAACACCTGGCTCCATTGTCAAAATCTCCAAAATAAACAGTTTCCTAGAGATGTATTATTGTGACTTCTTGGGCCAAAGCACAGCAATAATCTAACCAAGCTATGCCAGATATTACCAGTCCCCTGCATTCATCAATTTGAAGCCCTAACAATGATTCATTCAAAAAATTTAAACTTTGACCTTCCAACTTTAGACACACACTCGAATGACAGAGAAGCAGGGGACTATGCTTCAGAAAGCTCTTCTTTAAAGCATTTCCCTCAAAATCACACTCCTGCACTATGTTTGAGAGCCTTGACCCTTCTCGTCTATCATGACTAATCCTGGCTTGGTGTAAGAACCCCAGGATCCCATGAGAGGGATGCTGATGCAAGTCCCTGTGAGGATGTAAAATGTGTTTTCCAGTCTGGCCCCTGTGGATAGGACTTGTGGCACACAAAGGGGAGGATTAAACAGGTTGATCTACTTGAAATGAGTAATTTTTGTAAAAAAACCCCACACTTTTCTTTCTTTAGTCAGGAGCAAAGCTGGACCAAAATGATCCTCCTCACTCCTATCAGACAACAAGGGGTAGAGACCTGGGAATTTCCATGCTGTGTTACATGAGCCAAAGGGTCAAATTTCAAAATATGGCTTCTTTGAACAAACCTTGATGAAAAGAATGGAAAGGAAGCTGTATCCCTGTAGAGCCTTGTCTGCAGCCAAAGTAACCACCCATTCATGCAGTCCACAGCTCAGGCCTTGAAACTGCTGTACTAAACTGCAGGGATAAAACCAACATGATAAAATTTGCTTTTGTGTCAAAGGATCCTGTGAGATTATGTAGGTGGGAGCAAAGGGTAGAAGAATAAGAATGAGTTTTGAAGTTAATTATTTTTATTATCATCTGCAAACCACACTTCTGGCTTAAAAACTGTGATCTGTTCAGCACCAATACTGTTGAAATATAATTTTCACTCTTGTTTTTATAATTACTGTTTTTTCCACTTTCCATCTTACTTGATTCCTGATTGTTCCTCACTTCAGTAGCCTGGCTTGTTATTCTATTATCTTCCTCAAGAGGCTTTTGTGTAGAATCTGTAGGAGGAGATGGAGGCTTCAAGGGGAAACTCCTGCAACAAACCCTTTTTCATAATTTCTTTTCTCCATTTCATGCAATTATTTATTTTACATGATAACACACACGATATAAGGAGAAACAGAAACAAATAATAAAGAAAGAAGGGCCAGAAAATTAGTTATAATTCAAGAAGCCTTAAAGTAAATGCCAAGAAATGAGTCTCGTTTTTTTAACATGCAAGTAACCAGGATGGGAAATTACTTGTCATGATTTTGCTGGACATCTTGATTGCTTCAGTTTCAGCAGGTCTGTGGACTACATGGAGAAACAGTTTGCAAACAACAAAGCCATGCCCTGATAGTTGTCTCAGCAAGTGGGAGTGAGGTGACCTTTGGTAGAGGTACCTCTCCTCATGCAAGGATAGCTGAGCACATCTCACAGCATTTATTTGGGGGTACCAGATAGCACAGAAACCAGCTCCTGTGCTGGATGGGAGAAAGTATGCCTGTGGGACAGAGAAGTGTTAGCCCCATTTTACAGGTTAAAAGTTGAAACAAAACCAGTTTATTTGTTTCATTTGAGGCAAAGCAAGAAACCAGTGGCAGGGATGGGGACTGGCTTCAGATCCCAGCCCCAAACAGATGGCCAAACCAGTGGTAGCACTGTTCATTCACTCTGAGCTTTCTACAATGGAGAGGCATAAAGTGAATTTACTTCTGCATATGAGCTGATGCTGGAGGGGAGATTTGTTTTCCTGTTCTTTTTTTGCGGTCTCTGCCTAGCTCTGTTGGAGGCTGAGTAAATGAGATAAAGTGCTGAACCAAAGCTGCAACACCGACTGATGCAAATTTTCTTGGCCAGTGCTCACGGCCACCTTCGTTTTCTGCAGAGAAAGGAGTGTCTGGTATTCAGACGCTAGAAAACCATGAGTTTGCTTCAGAGCTTGATAATTTCCCACAGCCCATATTACATGTAACAAGTGATTTCTAAACCTTGAATGCAGAGAGCCGCTCCAGAGGGGGTGGAGTACTGTCCTGTCCTCACCTAGGGCTTGGTAGCCTGGTGACCCTCAATTGTTCTGAAAAGCAAAACTCCTTCTTGAGGAATTAGTGACAAGGCCATCCCTCTGGGATAATGCAAGTCACTCACTCTTATATTCTAAGCTTTGTATTAAATTGCAACACAGACTCACTGGCAGACAAATTAGCCAAGTCAACACTTGAAGGATTTTCACTGCTAATGATCTCTGGTCCATGAAAGCAAACCTAAAGACTTCAGGCTATACAAAACCATTGCAGATGAGGAACCCAGCTGTTGATACAGCTGGCATCAATAAGCATCTCTGATGTAAAGTCCAAAAAGATGTGTGTATAAAGTGCACTGCTGTTGAGAGATCATGTAAAAGTCAAGGGCTGTGCTGTTTGCCTTTCAGTTTGGTACTGAAATCTCTCTCAGTCCTCCTTGCTGTACAGACAGCCCAGCCTACTGGGACTGAAGAGTCTGCAAATGCATACTTGTTAACAACAAGATTCCCTCCAGCAGGGATAACGCTGTGGGATTACAGATACATGGAGAGTAACAGCTACATGGAGGAATAGATGATGATGGTAAAAGCAGACCTACCACAGGCAGGAAGGCAGGAGCAGATCCAGGACACTAACTTAAGGATATGTGAATCTTCAGTGCGTATGGTAAAAAAACAAGTGTGAGCTTTTTCAGAAAACAGGTCTCAAACATTTTCAGAGTAATGAATGCAGTAAATGAGGAGGGGGCTGTAAGTGCATTCCTCCCTGCCTGAGACCAGGGCTCCACCACTGCTATCAGGCATCTCCAGAGAAGGGACTTCTGGGGTCCTAGGACACTGTCCAAATACTGCAGCTTTATGGCATGGCTGGGATGCTAAAGAACCCTACAGGGAAATGCCTTGCAAAAATAAGTTTGAACAAAGTGGACTGAGTTATAGACCCAAGAGTGGAGGCAGGAAAACTAAGACAGCCATCAGCTCCTTTGGGTAGAAACAAAGGAAAGACAGAGATGTGCCAATCCAAAGGGTGAGGCAAGGGCACAGTCAAAATCCTGACAAGTAACAGAGATAGCTGGAATTCAAGAAACTAGCTTGTAAAGTGAGGTGGTAGCTGTGGCAAAGTTGAGAGAGGAAAGCATCAGGGCTCAAACACAGCTGGAGGAGGCAGACCTTGGATGCTGCAGTACAGGGTAATTAGAGTGCTTGGGGCAAAATAGTCATAGGCATACAAATCTAAAGCAGCACTGTGTCAACAGCTATTTTAGGCAGTGGAAGTGCTGAGATGGATGCTGGAAAGCCTTTCTCCTCTGAGCTGGTTTGAATGTGTGCTTGCTCCTGTTTGACCTGCTCCCACCTGGGACTGGTGAAGCTGTGATACTGTAAGACTGAATCAGGCCCAGAAACATTTACTTGCTCAGTCCAGAGGAGGGATTTTTGAGGATTGATTAGCAAATATTTGCACAGAGCTTTAAACATGCCAAGGGCTTGGTTTAACTAGACTTTACACTGCTATACAGTGATCTGTGGGTAAAAAGAAAGAGGTAGAATATGTTGGCAAAAAGAGTCTTAGCTTGCTGGATTACAGAGCTGGACCTGTCCTCCTATCCAGTTTGGTAGGAAGAGTTTACAATGAGGCTGAAATATCTCTTCAAGACCTCACTCTTCAGGTCACAAACCTGGCTTGCTACACCTTTGAAAACAGCCAAAGCTTTTTAGTGGCTGCAGGAGCTAGGACACTGTGAACCTGGTTCAAAAGTGACATTGGAGGAGCTGTACCAGGACTTTTTGGTCTCGGTAATGATTTGGTCTCCACTAACCCCACACAAGCTGTTGCAGACATACACAGGCAGGGTTTCATGCACACATGGATGGGAGAGAGCTGTAATTGCTCATGTTGGTGTGGTATTTAGGAAGATATGTGAAAAGAGACATAAGAAAGTTCCAGGGCTGTTCAATACCCTTGTATTGTCCAGACTGTATCTTCTCAGCTCTCACTGAAAACCTCTTTTTTCCTGCCTTTTCCCTCTTCCCCTTCCACAACCTCCTTCAACATTAATCTTCAGATCCTCTCCTCACTGCTTTCCTTGAGGGGCAAAAATCCCTCTCAAGGGGTGCTGTGGAGCCAGCCCTTGCTCAGCCACCACACAAATACCCAGGGAAGGGCTCATTGCCTGCCCTGCCAGAAGTCTGCCTTCGTGGAGACTGCCTTGAGCTATTACCTGGACAGCTCTGAGTTACACCTCTTTCATCTGCTCCACAACAATCAAACCAGATATGGAGGATGCTGAACAGGATGGGAATCCCTCAGGCAGCAATTATTCAGGCTAATGTTATGGAATTAATTACCCTTCACCTTTCATAAAAATGAGGAACACCTTACTGCCCACCAGTAATTGAGAAAGTGGTCTAGGTTTGGTGCCAAACAGTACTGTCTGCATCTAAAACAAAAATTATCTCAATAAAAGAGGCAGTGGTGGTCGTCCAGGATGGTATATGCATTTCCCTTGCCCCCCATGTTCACTACATGCCCATGGCATGGCTCCATGCTGATGCTGCAGCTCCAGCCATGGTGAGCAGACAGTGCTGAGGCAGAGCACAGCAATAATGGGCTTTTAAAAGCTTCTTGGCTTGTCTTTTTCCACGGCAAAACCAAGTACCTGACCCAGAGGCCCTGTCTTCTGTCTCCATGCTGACAAACCCTCCTGAAAGAACCTGAACTTCGAAGTTTTGTGAGAGCCAAATTACTTCCCCAGTGAGTCCCAGAGGGACTGGACTAAAGAGGAGAGATGTCAGCACTGTCATCGGAGAGCACAGGGTATATCTCACAGGGGACCCCTTAGCAGGGGAAGAGAGAGGGAAATGTGGGCATTTCTGTCTACTGGAGGATATGCTGAATATCCACTTTATGCCCCTGTCATCAGAGGGAAGAAGGGGTAAGGGAGAGGGAAACAAAGCTGGTAATTATCTTCCTTGGGTATCCCAAGATAATGCAGTTCAAAGTGTTTGGTCAAGACCTTGGTGCACGCTTTCTCACTGCACTTGACAGCGCAAAAGAGGACGAATGAGTGAGAAAGCAAGCCAACTGCTGAATTTGTCTCATTGTTAATTAAGTGTCTGGTGCTTAGAGGAGCAATTTCTCCAGCTGTCTCTGGATAGAAGAGGCACTTGTGAGCATTAGGAGGGAATCCTGTAGGTAGCATCTTACTAAAGCGAATACACTGCATCAAGGAAAGTAACAAGGAGAAGAAGAAAATGAAAAGAAGAAATTAAGCTTAGTTTCTCAATTTCAAGGTTAGAAACTGGACTAGAAATCCTAGTAGAGCTGGATGGGCTAGAGCTCCATTTCTATGGGAGGCAGCTGACAGGACATGTCTCTGGCCAGGCAATGAAAGCAGTTTCCTTAGAAATCAGAGGAAAGCTGTTCTGCCTCTCCCCTACCCGTGGAAAAAAAATAATAATAAAAAAAATCTGACTGTGCTCCTGGCTTTGCTCTTGAAGGCAGATGTTCTCAGTGCAGTGTAAGGGGATTGTACTACATTTCCTGTCTGTGGTGACAGCACTGTTTTCTATCCACAACTGTGAATACAGTGTGACGTGAGAGACCCTGCCCACAGCCCTGCTCTCACGGGATGTCAGGTGTCTGGGAGCTGAGGGCAGGGAGCTGGGCTTGCCTGTGAATCCCTCAAGGAAAGCCATGTGCCATCAACAGGCTGGGTCCTGGCTGCTCTGCACTGAATCACATCAGTCTTTTGAGATCCTTGGTGACAGGTGGTAGAAGGCACAGTGCCCCATCCAGGGACAGCAACAGCCATCACCACTCCTCCACTGGTACAAGGAAGCTTTGCATTAGGTTTTCAGAGGCAGATGCACGAGAACATTGACCTGTCTGATTCCCACACAGGTGTTGAGCAAGTCAGTGGACATTCAATACCCTCACAAGGCACTGCTCTGACTGCTTATGTCGGTTTGTTGCCTTGGTTGCCCCACGGTGTATTGGGAAGGGGTATGGCTCCCTGCTCCTCTGCAGTCTGGGTAATTCTGTGTTACCATGGGGCAGGATTGAAAATACCAATGTACACATGGAGATATTGTTACTCTGCTCCTCCCAGACCTGACCTGGGTAGGAAATCTGAGTGCTGAGCCAGCTCTGAATTTTCTTCTACACTGCCTGCCAGAGAGCAGGAGCTGATGTCAAGTAAACAGAGAGGATGTCTGTAAATTAAGGGAACTCTGAGAAATGTTTTAATACAGAATAACAGAAATTGCCTTCTCCTTCATAAAACATCCTAAGATGTGTAGCTCACAATGTGTGATAGAGACAGGTACAAATTCCTCTGTGCACTCCGGTTTATAAGTGGCTCTGTAACAGGTGTTATCATTTTGTCTGCTCAGTATTTTAACATCATTCATTTGTGCCATTGCAACGTGGCACAACAACGCATCTTAGAATAATTTACTGTGAAGAAGCAATTGCTATGAATCACATCGCATTGTCATTATGAATAAAGTACATCCACATGCTGTGCCTTCAAGGAAAGCGTGGAAGAGACGTGCTCACCATTCAGCTTCTCACAGACCCACATTTAGTTTTCTTCTTTCACTTCAGTTGTTCTCAATCTGCCCCTGCACAAATAATCACATCCCAAGGCTCAAAGAGGTGTTGTTGTGGGGGTTTTTTTGTCTCCCTTTTTTTTCTTTTTTTTTACTTTGTTTACGAGTTGCAGAGTCTCTGACCATGACTTGTGGGCTTTCTGGAATAAAGAGTACAGCTGCTAGTGCTTGTAGATGGATGCTTTCATGATTGGCTTAAACAGAACCACAGAAACAGTCAGGTTGAATGGGATTTCTGGAGGTCACCTATACCACCTCTGCTCAAAGCAGAGCTAACCTGTTTGCTATCAACTTTCTAGTACATCAGCTTGGGAAATTGAAACCTGCAGGGACTTAGGAAAGATGAGAAGTGGAAGGAAAATCAGAAAAGCCATTCACACTCGGAAGCATGAAGGTCAAGGTACAGACTCTAGGTCTGGGTATGCTGATCCTGTCTCTGCTTTGTTCACAGTGATATAGAATATGTATTTACGATTAATTAATTAATTAATAGCATCCCAAACCAAGAAATGCTGCTCTCACCCAAAGAAAGAATATGACCTTGAGACTGCTAGAGCCTCAACTTTCAAGCCACAGTGATCTCTTTCTTCAGAGTGCACCCTGGTTTCTCAGTGCTCAACTTCTAGTCAGAAAACAAATGTTTAGTCCCAGTTCCATTTTTGAAATACGTCTCCATACTTTGAGTTTTCTCTGTCAGAAATGGAGAAAAAAACCCACCCAAAACAGAAAGCAAAAGACAATTTTTAAACCTCAGAAGCTGACACAAAACAAAATTGCTATTTTCTCCTCCACTTTCACTTTCTTAAGTCATTGTTCTGAGAGATCATCCTGATATTTTTTCTCTCCCCTCTTCCTATTTCATTTTCAATCTGTGCGCTCTCTCTCTCTCTCTCTGACAATTCTGCCTGGCTTCCATCCAACAGGCCTGTCCAGTTTCTCTTTGTACAAGCATATAACACAAAAGAATACAAAGAAGACTGGAAACACAATTATAAAACTGTCTCTTCCTCCCAGGCACGGATTTTTTAGACAGCAACCTCCCTTTCAGCATAGTTAGAAGGAAAAAAAAATGTAACTAGAGCCCTTCTGAGCAATGTCATTATTTATTCTGGATGAAATGTCCTGTAGGAAACTCTAATTAGACCGCATGTATGATAAACTAACAGAACAGGCTGAAGGAAAAAATTTAAATAAATAAGAAAGGTAATGGTGCAATTACCTATATTCCTTAAAGCTGTAACTCTTGGAGGTGAGCCCAGTTTATTCAGAGTTCAGGAGCTGAAAATGGGACACACACATTGAGGTTGAAAGTGATGCATGCACACAAACACACACATAAAGTTGTCACTGAAGCAGCATTTCACTGGGTATTTAGGCTTTTGAACTAAAAGAAAATATTGTAAAATATCTCATTACAAACAAGAACTGTCTGTGAAAGCAAAATTCTGGGTTACTCAGTGAGCACAAGAAAAGATTTAAAGTTAGGTGGAAGGAAATCTTGTCAGAAATGCTGTGAGATAGAAACACATCTTTGTGCGTGCGCAAGCTTGTGTGTGTGTGTGTGTGTGTGTGTGTGTGTGTATGTATATCAATACATGTACAGACACATGTATTTGTACAATGGAGTATTTATTTTATGAAAAAACTTTTTCAACTGTCAGCTAAATTGCTTAATGGCAAAAAAGCAAGCAAAAAGATTTGTCATAAGATCAGCACTGTCTGAAAATACAGTATCAGCAATTAAAAGAAATAGCCAACCCACCAACTGCTGAGCAGCAATCTATAACCCATGCTGCAACATTCTGCTGATGTCTTGTGCATCCTTCTCCAATACTCATAATAAAAAAAATATAATTTCAGACCTCAGGTGAATATCCTTCAAGTGTTCCCTTCTTAAATGGTAATATTTATAAGCAAATATGTGGCAAAAACAGAGAAAATACAGAAGAAAAGTGAAGACTCAGGAGGGGACTATAAGGTGGGCTGGAATATGCTGGACCTAGTTATTGATGGAACAGGACTATGGAGTGCATTTTCAATTATATATAGCATTTCCTACATTCCCTTGAAGAAAAATAGGTCTTCTCATTTTGCTCCTGCACTGTGAACAGAAGGCAGGTGGAGGACCAAAATTCACCTTCAGGTATTCAGCTGCCAAGAAATCCAGCAAGAAAAGAAGAGCTCAGTCTCGTGGACCCTGATCTCTTGGGGATCTCTTGTGCTAAGATTGCCATCCAGGCATCTTTTTAGCTAGTTATCTTTCAGATGAAAAGAGGTGGGCCAATTGTCACTGGGTTTTAAGCCACTGTTTGGAAACAGAAGGCTTTTGACCTCTTCACTGAAGCTACGACTGAGCTAATACAGACTGATGCCAAAAATGGTTGAAGCAGTTGGATTTATAGAGACAGAAATGCAAGCTATTACTAACACCAACTTCCACCCTTGTTAATGTGACAATTTTCCATGAGTCACCTCTGGGTTTGATTGCTTTTTAGGCATTTAGGGAACAGCAGGAAAAAAGCATAGCTGTTATTTCTCTTATACTTGGCTCCTGAACTTTAAATGCTATATGGGAGCAGTGGTGTCCAAAGCATGGGGAGGAATTCAGATTTCAAGTGCTCTCAATGAACAGAGTTATCTGCACTTTGGATTCTGACTTCTGACCATGTGTCACATTTAATGTGCTAATACAAATATGACAGCCCCTTGACACCTCAAATGCTCAGCCTTTTCTGTGAGCATCTTGTTGGAAACATTATTTTGGGGATCCTGTTTTGGCCTATACAGCTCTGGGTTTTCTCTCTCTTTCCATACAAGAATGGAAGACAAAGTCCTCATCATTTCCAGATGCCTTGGAATAGCTTTGTGCATGTATGGCAGTGCCTTGGAGACATCTGGACATTTACACCTCTGCAGCCTGACGTTCCTCTGTGTGCTACGCAGGGACCTTCGGCTTTGTTTAACTAAGAGGCAGCAGTAGAGTAGAAGGATTCCAGGGAAGAAGGGCTTTGAGTTGCTTCAAATACCCTGCAGTCCTTACTCAGCACAACATGTGAGCCTGTGCCTAAGGATAAACGCATGCTCCAAGCTTCCTTGCCCTACCCAAGATTTAATCCTATTGGTTTAAGCATATGCTTATGAACTCTGCTGAATTCAGTCCTTGAACTCACAAGCCTATTTCAATGGAGAAAAGGCAAAGATCACCAAGGCTTTAACAGAAGAAAGATAGGGCTTCCAGCTTTCATGCAAATATTCCAATTCAAAGAGAAAAAGGGAATTCAAAGAGAAGTTCAGAAAGGATCTGCTCTGTCAGCAGCGGTGGCTCCAGCTACTGTATTTTTCAAAGTATAACATGAATGTGATATATTAAAATACAGTTAACATACAGGCACATTCATTGGAAGTATATGCAATGTGCCTTCCTACTACACATTGATTTCTATGATAAGCCTGTGCACTGATGGAAGGTGACAGAACCTGAAGTCAGCCTTACTTATCAACCACAAACATCTGGAGGAATCAGAAGCTTAAATCAAAGGATAATAATATTTACATTTTTAAATGGATCTGTCATGTGCATTAAATCACAGGTTACATCAGTCTTGCTGCCATTGCTCCGTGGCCCATCACATCTCACATTCTCAGACATTTTTAGAGAGGTCACAGGCACAGCAGAGCAGGTATTGTTCTGCAGTGTTACAATATTTCACGCTAATCCACCTTGCAAACACCTGAAAGGTCTTAACTGCGTGTACTATACAAGCACCCCACTGAGGCAGTGGGAATAGGAACAGACCTGTAATTACCAAGTAAAGACAATGAAATCACACTTACGCCCACCACCTGCGGCTCTAAATGAGGAGAAGTGTTAGTTACACTGTTGTATTTCTATAGCATCACAAGATTGAAAACAGAGGGTGTAACGAGCTACCAGACTTGTGATAAGCAGAATGAAAGTGCATTCACAATTTACCCCAATTTACCGCTCTGCCAGGAGGGACACAGAGGGAAGCACAATTAAACTTTTGCACTTCCCTTTAATTTGGAAAATGAAGAACACGCCTGAAAGAACAATGTTGTGTTGTTTCACAGATCCCAGCCATTTGCCATCTCCAAATGGAAAGATTTGAAGAGAGGAAAGACACACACTGCAGTAGCTGGAAACTTTTGCCATGACATTGTAGAAGATCTGAATCTGGGTGGCTTGGGATACATTTTAATCACTAGGTGCCTGCTTTGCCCCATGGAAAGGATGAGTTCACAGGACTGGTAGGAGAGCTGCTGTTTGAAAGAGATCTACAGAAAATGTCCCTTTCTTCTTACATAGGCTTAAGAAACTTTAAGAATATGAATATGAAAGTGGAATGGTGAAAGAAACATATTCCCAAAAGTAGGTTCCTCCCTGAAGGCTCTCCTGAGGGGAAGGCTGGCTTTTTTTCATGTCTTTTAATGCTCTTTATTCAGTACTTTTGAAATTTAAGAATGTTCATTCTAAAAGTTTTTTTCTTTGTTCACCTCTTTGATTACTATGGGTTTGGTGTTATGTGGTTTGGAACCCTTTTGTGCCGGAAAAATCTTTCCAAAGAGGATGCTGCTGCAGTATTTCCGTTAGATGCTCGAAGTTTGTATTCAGAAACATCATGCAGCCTTTTCACTGGGGACTCAGCTAATTCAAAAGCTGTCAAATATGCATTTTCTTATGGGCAAGAGTGTGAGGCAAAATCACAGTCCACATTATCTTATTTATTTTGTCAATAGGACTGCTCATTTGAAGCATCTTCTTAGGTCAATGGGTAAATATTTTAATTCTTTCTTCAGATGGAACAGGTTAGAGAAGACTCTTTGTAGGTGTATTCTTAAATAGATTTCTGAACGGAAACTTCTTTGGATTTAAACTGATTTTCTGACACTAAAAACTGTGCTTTGGCCTCATTCTAAGGCAAGAGAGTTAATCTATTCTGGACAGACAGGCCCTTTGGAAATCATTCACTTAAAAGGAGGAGGGAAAAAGCACCCTGAAAGCCATTTTCTTTATTCACAGAAAGCAGAATGTCATGGAGAAAATGATGAGCGAGTGTGTGTGTAATCATCTATTTATTTATCTGAATCCCACACTGCAAATTTTGTAGGTACAGAAGATGATGAGAAAGATAAGGTACTGAAGTGATTGTTTAAACTGAAATTGAGTCTCACCCACTGCAGAGTTTGAATTAAACAAAAATAACCCAAAGCAGCAATGTAATAACCTTAAGTGAGCCACTTTTTAAGCAGCTTATACATAATGGAATTCTCCCAGCTTTTTACAAATGTTCCACATACGTTCAGATAATCATCCAACTGATGGGCTTTCCTTGCAGACGGCTGGAAATAAACACTGATCTCAAAACGTGAGCATGGCTTCTTTCTTTCTTTCTACCATACAGCCAGCTTCTATATACTGTTCTTTATGGAAGTGTCTAAGTGCTTTCAGTAGGCCAGAGCATCCTGGTTTTATAGATACATAAATATGTTTTATAGCCACTATAGGGATTTCTATGCTACAATATACTAATGGTTCACCCAAGCAAGGTACTGTGGCTATAACAGTGATCAGTGCTGGATGTTTCAGTGTATAGAAAGGCTCTAGTGTCTTTCTGAACTAGGTAACCTATAAATTGTTTGATATTACCGGTGCTGACTCTTATTTTCTCCTGATGAGTGCCACTGTAGAGATAATATGACAAAAAAAGGATAATTTTTAATTGTTAACTACTATTTCCAGTTTCAAAGACATGGAGTAAAAGCAAATAGCAACCTAGGGGGAAAAAATTGTAAAATAAGGAAAAAGGATGTAACAAGGAAATGGTTATGAGACAGAAGTATAAATCCTGTTACAGATGGGTCTGAAAACAGGGCTTCAGGCAAATCTGGTCTGTGCAGACACCAAGGACATTTGGATCTGAATTTAGTAAAGGGGACTCTACCTATCATCTCGTTAGCCTATGAATACAGTTATAGTACAGCTATCTTGATTATCTAGCCATGAAAAAAGGGCAGGAACAACCCCTTTTCTTTAGGCGGTCCGTTCATCTGAGAGGCAAAGGATCCACCAGGATCTAGATGGCAGTACTGGGTGCGTTGCTGAGACGAGATTTAGACCAGGTGGGCGGCAGCAGCAGCAGCAGCAGGGCTTGGAAATGTGCTAGTCCATGATCTGTTACTAAACGTTTTCCAAGCAGCACTGAGCTGCTCCTTCAGCTGAAGCCACTGCATCCCCGGCTTCCAATCTCATGTGCTGTGCAGCACGGCAGCCAGCGAGTGACAGAAGGCAAACGTGCTGCCTGTGCTGATGCAGTCTCTTTCTATCAAAGAGGGAAGTGCTGGGACTTGAAAGAGACTCCCCGTGACTGAATAACAGTGTCGGTTCCTCTAATGAGTGCCGATCCAGAAAGCGTGATGGGTAATTAGTGACTTTGATACCTGTGGGGAGCAGGTCATGATTTTGCTGTCAGGAGCTTCAGTGCAGGAGACACATCATTACTCCATTCAGTGCTGATTATTACCATACCTGCTCGGTGCAATTTCACATTGCTTTTGGGGTGGGAAACAAAAGTGCTGCATAGAAGCGGAAGAGTTTCTTTCCTCACCCTCCTCTCCCTTTCCTTTATTTTTGTTTTGTTGAGGAAAACGAGAGCACCTCTGTATTGTCACACAAAATTGTCTCTCTTATAAGAAGATGAAATTGAGGGAGGGAAGTAACTTGACAAGCATCCACCGAAAACAATTCTTTTAACCAGCAAAGCACATTCACAGTGTGCCTAGATCAGTAGAGATCAATAGAAGATGATGTTACTGTGATGTCTGTGTGTTCATTTGCCCATCTTATGTGTCCAAGATAGGAACAACATATTTGTGTTAAATACATCCCAGGAGATAGAGGAATTCACCAGACCTCCCTAGTTCTCTTAATAAAACAGTGAATGTTAGTAGAGGGCTACATTGCTTTTCTGGGAAAGATGAGGTAGTCCCACTGGCCCCAGTTCTGAAAAGCACTTAAACATGCAGGCTGCAGCTCTCTGCAGAGCCATGATGGGCCGCTAAGCATCCTCTTGTCTCCTGGTGTCTGGGAAACACTGGGAAAGCTCCACTGGAGATGGGCAGTGCACCTATAGCTGGGGATGCAGGACACATGCTGGGTTGCACTGGGATCCCTGGCACTCATCAGGGTGGGGTGGTTTATTTAGGCACTGAGGCTGAGGGCAGAGTTAGTTACACACATATCTCAGAACAGTGCCTAATTCAGTAACTGGCAGTCAATCACTTTCTTCATTTTAAATACAGTAGATATGGTATGAGCCCAATCTTTTGCAAAAATGGAATGAGAGGGTGAAGGAAGAGATTAACTCAGAACTATTTGTGCATTTGCCATGGCTCACGCATGCTTGCTTGGTTAAATAGCTTTTCCTGGTGTGGAAATGCACTGGGTGATTTGTTTCCTTTTCATAAATAAAAGATTTGGGATGGAAGATTGGCTATTTTCTTTTATACAAACTATGACATCCTAATGGTTGAAGCGAAGATCTGAGTTCAGTTTCCTGTGGACAGGTTTAACTTGCTCTGATACCTGCTCTGGGGGGAGCTGCTGTTGACATCAGTGTTTCTCCAGCACCTAACCTGGAGGTTTTGGATACCTCAGTATTGGTGATTATTTTACTCTCACAAGTCCCAGAAAATGGAAAGATAAGATGGATTAAGTTATCTGTCCAAACTTCAAGGTAAGTATGAGGTGTAACTTTGCAGTCTCCACAGTCCCAGCAGAGTGCTGGTCCCATCAGGCTGTACTGCCCTTACTCCATGCAGGAGCACACTGTGGACTTATCACTGCACCTCTTCCTTCTCAGCTACACAAAAAAGCAGCAGAAACTGTTTCCTCAGGAGCAATACAGAGCAAGCAAGGTGAGCATCATCCCAGACCACCAGCTCCTGGGATGTCCCACGAGGGAACCACATGCCAGGCAAAGACTCAGCCTTTCTCATCAATTTCTTTTCTTTTAGAGCACTCTGGTAGAAAAGTCTGATAATGGAAATTTGACCTTCTGCTGTGCAAACCAACTACTATTTCCAGGTCTGAAAGCTGGTCTCTTACAAGAAGTGCATTTCTTGTCTGGAAGAAGAAGATTTTCTATCCCACGTTATTCTCTGTGTGCAGAGTGTAGTTATACTTGCAGTTTCTCCAGTGCATCCTTCAGTTATTGCTTATTTATAACATCAGAGACATTAAACTTTTCCAATAATGATCCTGATAATTATAGCCATCTCATTCAGTCTTAACCAACTGATGATTGTATCCTGATTTGGGATCAATGGGAAGTTAAAAGAATATACTTATTAAACTTAATAAGGATAAGTTACTAGTTAATGATGTGAAAATTATGTCACCAATAACTGTGTAATTACGTTCTTATTAATGCATTCAAACATCTTACCATTTAATTGGCATTTAACAAGCTCATTATAGCAAGATAATTAGATAGCCATTAATTGGTAAAACACTGATTGACATGTAGTATGCTAATAGATGTCTAGTGTGGTATAGTTGCTTGCTATATGGTAATTTAATGCTTTCATGGTCCTATCAATCAGGTCATTTAAAATATACAAATGTAATGTATTAAAAAGTGATTGTATATTTATTGGCAAAGTCATCATGACTGAATCAGAGTCAATGTATTATTTGCACATGTGTTTATCTTACATTTCAATACAACCTCCACTGGCATTTGGAGGAACTACAATAAACAACTGAATTCCTCTGATGTCCTTTAGTCACTACCTTACAATATGAAGCAGAAGTGTGCAAGGAGTGATTTGTGACCAAATGTGGCTCTTGAAGCACATCAGAACATAGATCCCTGACCAAAAGAAAGGCCTTGCAGGTAATCCTGAGCCTTGGCAGACATAAATCAGTACTGGTCACTGAGGACAGCACCATCAGCCTGTCCAAGGGTGTAGCTATGTGTCCAGTCCAGTGCAGGAGCTGGTACCCCATGGGGAACTGTCACCTCCCACCTGTGAGTCAGCCCCAGACCATGGCTCTCTGTCAGTGGTGCTGGCCACACAAAAATTTCAGTATGCTTCTTGTAGGATCAAGAAAGTTGATGTTTCTCGTCTAAGAGTTATGGTGCCTGAAAATCTTGTCATATGTACAATGACAAAGCCTAAACTCTCCTATTCTGAAGTCCCGATCACATGTTGCTACCAAGGAGGCTTGAGGAGTGTCATAAGGTCTGCCTTGAGCTGTAATTCCGTTGATGGCTACTGAGCAATGTACAAACATAAAGACCAACCCATTATCTTAATTATCCTTCCCTATGTCATTCCTGTGACAGTCTGGGATTTTGTGATGCTGAAAAGATCATCTAGAATTATGTGTTGTCCGCTTGATGTTAGAGCTTGCTCACGCCTGCATAATACATACCTCCTTTTTTATAAGAAGGTTGTCAGATGCACTGAAACAGGACAAATAGTTTAAGGATGTAATATTATTATTATCTGCATTACAGCAGCAGCTAAAGGTCCAGCAAAAATCAGTTTCCCTTCATGCTGGGCACTGTATAAACACAGAAACAGAGATGCTGTTCAGAAGACCCAGCTGTCAAAATGGAATGGATAGCCAAAGGGCTAGTGGTGGAAAGTCAGTGTCAGGAGGGGGCAGAGGACAGGAATTAATATTGCAATCTGTGCTAACACACAGACATGAAAAAGGTTGTGAAATGGTGCTCTGGGATGTCCAAAAATCAGAAAATGAATGCCTCACTGCTGCCTCAGTTCTATGCATCACTCTTAAACACTGCCCCAAATACCCTGTTTCCATGGCATGTATGATATCCCCAGCTCATCCAGCACTTCCAGCCCTTGTATCTCTATTAGCACCCTGACACAGCTTGCATTGCCAACAGCTACTCTGCAGCATGGAGGTGTGGAGATACTCAGGATCATAGAGAGGAACTTCCTGGGACTGACTTGTCTGTTCTCAGGGCAACAAGTGAGTTCGTTGTGCAGAACAGGAGATCTCAATTAAGCATACAATCATACCTGAAATAATGAATTAACTTATAGTACATTTCCCCAGCTACCACAGGATTGGTCCCAATGGTGTATTTAGTGGAAATGATAATGTGAGCTTGACTGCAGTGATGACGTGAATATTGCTAATGTTGACATCCCCATTAGCTTGAGGTGGGGGAGGTGGAGGAGTTTCACTCAGAATTTTGCAAACAGTATGTGACTACTGTAACATCTAAAAGAATCCTTTTAATTCCTTTTCCATTATTTTTAATTTCACTGACTAGGAGAATAACAAGAATGACTGGTTCACTAAAAATAGCCACTATGTGACCATGGAGATACAAGCTTTCCATGAGGAGACAGTCAGCACTGCAGGGTATTTTGCTGTGGCATCATTTATCCAAATATAGGTAAAGCAAAAAGGCTTGGAAAACGTGGTACATTTCTATTAGTGAAAAGTTTTAGTAGGGCAGTAAGGAGAATACTTTTATTCTTCCAGCCATTATAGGAAGAAAAGACATTTAATGCATTGAGAAATAAAGGGGACAGAGTGCTCTGAAAAAGTTGGGAGTCCTAAGGTAGTGAGTCAGCTGAGGTGCATGATGTGAAACAATGAGGGTGGGAGATCAGTTGCAGTGCACAGGCAAGGGATGTGGCTGGGAGTTGAGCATTTGTGCGTATTGGGAGAACTTTGCTTGGGTTTATGAACGGGATGGATTGGAACTGTGAATTGAAACAGAGGAACTTACACAGATCTTAGATGGTGGCCCAGGGAAGATGGCTGGCTTGGGAAGGGATGTAGCACGATGGAAGTGGGTTACCAGAGCTTGGTCCACATGGTGTGAGTGGCCCAAGGGGGGCTTTGGCTGGTAGTGGAGCAAGGCAGGGACTGATGGGCTTGGGGATGCAGCTGTGGCATGATGGAATAAGCCCTATCACCATTCTTTGGAGCCCATCTCCAGCAAGGGTAAATTCCCATGCCATCACTGATGGCAAGTCAGTGAAAGAACATTTAGCAAAATGCAAACTTGATCTGTAGCAAAAAACCCCATCTCTGTAAGTACAGGTCAAATGAGCCCAAGGGACAAACCTTTCTACAGTTCAGGTAACTTGGAGAAGTGCCCTTGAATGCAGTGGGAACGTGCAGTGATGAGCAGAATAGGTTGCTCACCCCCGGGCACAGTAATTCCTGTGTTTTCTCCAGTGCTCCTTTTTATTTTGAACTAACAGCCAAGAGCAGGTAGGTAGCTCTTGAAATCATTTGCTTACAAGCCCTGATACCCATCTGGGATCAGGACAGAAATCAGATTAAGCTTGTTTGTGTGTTAAATGTTTGGGAAAAAATGACTTGTTCTAATAAGGGACAAGGATTGGAATGTGCTCCCCAAAGTGGACAGCTCTTGTTCTTATCTGCAACAGGAACCTGAGTCAGCTCCAATCACACCAGATTCTTCCCTTGTCACTGTGCTGTCTTCCCACCCTTCCAACTTGCCCTTTACCTCCCACCACACAAAAAAGATGGGATTAAAGGGGGAAAAAAAGTACTCCTAGCAAAATGCCAGGGTTTTAAATTAAATTTAAAACAGTTTAATTGCCTAATTGCTCAGCTATTTTGTGCAGTTTATTAACAGAAGCAATTCTTCGGCAGTCATGCCAACATAGCAGAAAATTGGCATTTGAGCCAGGGGGAATTAAAGAGGCAGAGTGCGGAACTAAAACAAAAAGAATGCCTCGAACCTAGTGGAACAGACATTTGAGGCTTTCATCTCATTTTTATCTCTCTCCCTAATCTGCTGTAGAAAGATCAAGGCTTGGTTTTGCTTTTTAATGTGGGAATGACAGTTGCTCATCACCACTGTCTTTGCATTTGGAAAAGTACTGGATTTCCAAAGAAATTAATGTCTAAGGAAGCAGCACATTTACAAAGAAAAATAAAATGCAATTCTTGCCAATAATATTGGCATCTTTTAAAAGAGTTAATTTGAGGGCATTTTTCATAATAAACCTCACTGTTAAATATGCGTGTGTTTATTCAAACAAAACTAGCAAATCATCCATATAAATGAATGCATGCACTGACTGAATAGAAGACATTAATATTCAGTTATAATATACTACACTCATCGTATGCTCTTTCCTTACCCTACAGAGAGAAAAAGAGAAAGGAGAGGAAAGAAGAAGGCAGTCATGATGCAAAATAAATAATCCAATATTTATTGCCTATGAAAGAGAAATTCTAGTTGACTATGGATGATACCATTGCTCTAATCTTTAGGGCTGCAACCAAATACCCATCTGTGGAGCTGTTGGTATGTCCTTGCTCATGTCTCCTTTCTTTTTAGGGTAAGCAGCCACTTGGGAAGCTCTTGTCAGGTGTTATATAGGAGAGATATTAAGAGGGGAACCTTGGACAACTACTGGGATTTCAGTGTAAGTTTATTTCCTATGTGTATAAAGGATGCAAACTATTCACTGTTTTGGGGAGGATTTCTATAGCTGTGATGAACCTACTCTGTCATAACTCACCCTGCCTCAGACAGAGAATCCTGTGCACGGTGATTATTGAGGTGGTATCTAGGATACTTTTGTTATAGGTATTAATCAGGGTCAGAATTACATCCCCATGTATTTAAGGCAGACCTGTTGGCCATGGTGTGGATAACTGGCATATGCAACTGCAGGAATTGTGTTCACAAACAATCCTCTGCTGGTATCTGGTAAATTGAGGCCACTTAAGAGATGACACACCACAGGTGAAAATGAACCAGAGCAGAGCCCTTCATTTCTCTGTTTGAAATGCATTTTGAGATGCCCCTTTACATTTACAGGAAGGTCTGCTTGAAAGAGCAGCTAAATCCTTCCAGCTGTATGAGCACATCACAGTAAACAGATTTTTCCGGATTGCATTCATCCTGTGCAATTTGGCAGGTTTCCTGGAGAGATCCAGAGCAGGTCCCCCGTCTGTACCCATCTCAGAGGGGGCCGAGGTTGGGGGTGGTGGTGAGCACAGCCCTGTGCCAAGGGGCTGGGATGGAGGGGGAGAGAAGGAGCTTCTGTGGTGCAGCATCATTCAGGAGCTCCTATTTGAAGCTCTCTGTCTGCCCCCACAGTAACACACACAGGCACCAGCAGCTGGTGAATGATCAATGCTTGACTATACCTGGGAATAAAAAAGGGCAACACTTGCTAGATTGACACTTAATAGCACGCCCAATCAAAGTGTCTCCCCTATGAGATAATCCTGACGCCTACAGTGCTGATTGTAGAGCGAGAAAGAGATGCTAGCTGACCTCACTGGGACGGAAGGCTCTCAGGGAGCCAACAGAATGATAACAATTTTATCCAGAATACTCAGTAACCTGTTTCTACCTTAATTTCATCACATAGATATCTCAGTTTTCTTCCTGTACATGGAAAGAAGAGGACACAGTTACATCACACTGTGGATGAAGCCAGCTGTAGTAATTATTCAGTCAGAGAAGCCTAACTTCTGCCTGCTTGAATTTTTGCAAACAACCCCACCTCAGTTTTAGTTCAGACAAAATATCTTTGATATATTTTGACATATGACATTTTAATTTATTTCTTTATCTGAAAAACTGACATTTTCCATGAGAAGTGGGAATTTCCCGTGAATAGACTTATTTAAGTGCTAACTGTTTCTGAAAGCCAGTTTCAATGGAAAATGTTCACACTGACTCCATTCCTTCATTGTGTGGAGAACAAGTAAATTTGCCTCTGCTTCTGCTGAGCTTTTGTAACACCATCTCTCATTCATGGTCCACTTATTTCATCCCTTGTTTGTAATTGTACAGGAAAGCAACATAGGTAAAGGTCAAATCTCCATATTCTTGAAGTAGGAAATAGGGAACCATCAAGAACAGTAGTACTGGTGATATTCAAAACAATATCCCACCTGCAACCTAGAGATGAAGGGGAAGCTCCCAGTCTTATCCATTCACTGCAGGTGTGAAGAGATGAGGTGAAGGACTCAGTTCTTCCAGGAACAGACAACTGCAATTTCGTCTGGCATTTTTGCCTCTTGTCTGGAAAAATAGTGAATGGAGCGTTCAGCTTCCTATCTGTTCAAAGCTTCTGACACTAGGTGATGACCACACATTTATTTTCTCTCAACCTCTGTTAATCTTACTGTACTGAGATGGTTTATCTCAAGCTTTGCCTTTGTCACTTAGAAATAGTGCATTTTCCCACAGGAAAACACATGTGCTTGAGCCAGGAATCATCTGATGAGGTCAGAGAGATAAAATTGCAGCCAGGACATGGAAAATAAAGCAGCACAGGGTTGCTCTTGCGAGCTGCAGGACATCACAGTGGCACCAGGCAGTGCTAAGAAGCATGGGAACACAACTTATGACCGAAAGCTGAGATATCTGGTGCCACCAGCTGTCATCCAAGCTCTGTGTGCCACGATGTGTAGCACCTGCTGCTATCCTCTCCCTCCTGCCAGACCCTGCAGGGTGCAATGAAGGCAGCAGCCTCCGGCTCTGCAGACTCCCCAGTAAAGAAACTGTGGGAGATGGATCATGGATGCTCAGAGTGCTCAGGAATTGCTGCTCCTGCCTCAGTAGTACATGAAAGAGCGCCTTGATGCACCTGAGAAGAAGGAGTTCATATCACAGTGAGCTGTGACCTACTTTTAAACTCTCTCTCGTGCACAGTGCGGTGCAGATATTGAGTGTGGCATTCAGACCTGGCTGCTGACGTGCAACACCCAAAGGAGAACACTTCTCAAACGTGGCAGCAGCCCGGTCAGTGCTCTGGGGAGTTCCCAGCTATTAAATCTAGATCTCATATAGCCTGCAAGCAACCCCAAAGGAGTCTGCTTCACAATGAATTTCCACTGATTTTGACCCCTAATTCGCTTTGATTCTCTTAAAAATCCCAGCTCCCAGCCCCTGGAGGCTGTGGCTGTAGAAAGATTCACACAGCAGCCGGAGACTCCTCATGGCTCCAGAGATTTCCAGCTGAACTGGTGCCATTTGCTTTCTGTGTTGCTGTTCTTCTGCCAGGTGCATGTCCTAATTTTGTGTCCTCTAGGTCTGGCACCTTTCATCTTACAAGTGCCCCACGGCAAAAAGTCCACCTCTCTTCTGTGCTCCTTCTGTGATCTTTCTCTTTAGATTCAAATACATGTTTGACAAAAGTCAAACTCTGCTGTGCCTCATGCCCCAGATGAATGACCTAGAAAAGGGACTGCAGGTAACCCCACAGACCCATCATTTTGTGTCCCATGTCAAAGCTCAGGGCATAGATCATTCATGTCCTGTTTAAAGATCACTGGAAAAAAAATATTTCAGCTCTTTGGCAAAGCTACAGATGTGGGAGATACATCCCAATCCCTCTCCTTTTCATAGCAGCTTTGGTGAAAAGAAAAGTTGACAGGCTAAGTAATATTTCACTTTGTTTTTTCAGCTTTATTTAATACTTCAAAACCAGTAAAAGAATATATAAAACATATAAACCCCAGAATTTTTCTTTTCTTCTATATTTTTCTTTATTCAGTGTTTCGAGGAAGAAGGAATTACTTTTATTTATTAATTTATTTTCCCCGACTTGACCTGATGTGCCCTTTTCGGCTGAAAACCACTATGCTGGTCTGAAAAAGTGTTGCTGGACATCTTCAGCTGGGTGCATGGGTAACCACATCAAGCAGGCACATGTCTGAGAGAAGTTGCAGCAAGATGTGTGGTATCTGGTAAAGCCCAGGGAGAGGCCAGCCCTTCACTGTCACTGGAAGAGGATCAGCAGCGGAGGACAGCTCTGGGGGAGAAGATCCATTGTACTGTGTTAGGTGCAGAGATAAGAGCATGCTTTTCTTATTTTGCTGGAGCCACATTCAGAAGGTGTGGGATGTGACAATGAGCAATGTCATTAGAGTCCTCCAGAGTCCGGAAAATGTTGGGAAAAGAACAAAGCTGGAGACTCTCTGCTTGCTTTTGTTGTGCTTCTGTCCGTGAGTTTGTCTGAAGGGCACTGTCTCACATGGTAGGGATGGAATACCCTCCCAGGATGGTCTGGGAACACCCTCCCACACCACCACCCAGAGAGGCAACAGATGGGAGATGGTGGGTTTTGATGCTCATGCAAGTAGAGGTACAAAGTGAGGTGCAATCTTTACTACAATCTGTCTGAATCTCTTGTAAGAATGAAAGAGAAGAGTCCATGAAGCAGGGAAGATCAAAGTGCTGGTATTTAGGTATGGATTGTAACTGTGAAAAAGGTTTGGCCCTCAGGCAAATCCAGAATTAAACTCTCATTTCAGGTTTGATGGTAACAAATTCCCACCAGCAGATCTGCTGAGATGCCCACCAGCCTGGAAAACACATGATCTGGTTCTGAAAAGCCAAGTCTTTTATATGTGAGTTCCAAGTAAAGGATTAACACTTTAGTGGGAAAAAAAAAATGGATTCAAGTATACAAATCCTCACCACCCACAGTCATATTAATATAGCTTATAAATCAGATGGAGGTTATGCTTAGGTCATATCTCTGTTTTCCAGTGTATCCTTTGGATGCAGAACTGGGAAAATAACAGCTCCTGTAAACTTCTTTGGTCACTGAAATTAACTAGAAAAATCATATATGAATGCATGGCTAAACTTCATCTTCCAAAATTGACAAAACCTCAAATCCTAACTGTATCCTGGGAGAAAATTTCAATATCGAGACAATTTCCTAAACTTTAATGTTCATTTCATGTTTTTAAATAAAAGAAACAGATAGTTAATAAGACAGCCCAGTAATTAAACATACTTAGCTCCTATTGAAAAGGAAACGGGTTATGACTCTGCATTCAGGCAATGTATCATTTCTTCTAAAAAAAACAAAAACAAACCCCAAATGATATTTTTTTTTAACAGAAATGCTTTATTTGGCTAATCCACTTCTTCACTCTGCTCTGCCCAAATTGTTTTCCTGTGAGGACTAGCATATGATACAGATCTGGTAGGATATTTTATTTTGGACCAAGTAATTGCATTAATTGGTACGGCCAATGATCAATGTTAATTAAAAAAAGACTACAAAGGCATACTATTTCAAAGCTTCCAAGAAAATATCTGAGTAGTGAAGCCATTTTAGGCACATAGTTAACCCTTCCATCTGCAGTTCTGTCAAATAAATCCTCTCCTATGCTTGCCCACACACAATGGCCCCATTAATTTTGACTTGTACTCCCATGGGACCAGAGAAAGGAAAGAAGTGCAGTTGACCACCATCATTCTTTCCCTACCTTCCTCATTGAAATAACAGAGAGTGGATCCTGACAGAAACATAACCCAGTGTTTACACATGTTACTAAGAGACAGAGTGAACTGGAAGACCGTTCTAGGAGGACATGTGAGATGAGTCCTTCCTCTTGCTAGACTCAATGGCCAAATTCCCCTTGTGTCCTGTGGGTATCACATCATTAGGGCTCATCAGGGCTTTCTGTGATGGTCTGTGGCACAAAACTTAAGGCAACAGGAGTATTGAACATGAAATACTGAGGCCCAGACTGGGATAGATTTGTGCCATCACTTTAAAGTTGGCAGACTGGCAGATTAGTAATGATCTGTGCTACAGTTTTGGTGGCCTCAAGAAAGATGTGATGGCTGTCCTGAAACACTGAGAAACTGGAAACATTATGGTTTGAACAGCTGTTTAATGCAAGCCCTTTTGAATCAGTCATTTCCTCCTGCCCCAATAATCTTTCTTGCTAGGAAAAGCCTACCAACTAACATTGTTGGAAGTGAGTGTGTGCAGTGGGAAGCCAGGGATGCATCCATCTTCTGACAGTAGGAGCTGCTGTAGCATTGTACATGTCCCTGCAGACACCCAGATTAACTGTTTGACCTGGTTCCAAACGCTAAAAAGTGTTTGTGGCAGAGGCTTTGTCACAAAAGGCTGCCAAAATATTCTGCCAGACAGCAGTAAACTCAATTTACATTATAACTTAACACTTCTTTACCCCTCGTCCTCCTGCCAAGTATGACAACATAACGTGCAGGAGCCTGCAGCACAGTGTAGGAAAAAAGCCTTGTAACGTTTTCAAGCAGAAAATTCCTGTGAAAGACCAACTCACTCTCTTAGGGAGCTGCTGGAAACTTCTGGAAAGCACTGTTAATAATGTCCTTTCCCCGGAAACTGCCTCCTGCCTTGCTCCAGATACGTACAAAACACACTGAGCAAAATCACCATGCTGTGTTCCTGCACAATTTCCATTGTATCAAGAGATGCAAAGACCCTGACTGGTCTCATCTGTCATGGCTGTGGAATAGCAGCTCCGCGGCTGCCACTGGAGCCAGCATCTTTATGCATAGACATTCCATTGCTGAGACTTCACCAAGGAAGACTTCTTTGCACTGGTGTTGCCACCTTTTTGCTCACCTTCCCTCTGCCACCACTTTTTGCCACCTCCTCATTGTCAGCAGGGACTGAGCGGATTTAAGTTTATGTGAAACTTGCAGTGTTTAAAAAGTGCAAAGGGAGTTTATTTTGGTCAGTAATCAGTGGAGTTTCTTCTTCACTGTTGCAGGTACACACATGTTAAGCCCCACAAAGCATTGCAACCTATTTTGTTCCTTGTGTTGCTTTCTGTGTTTAGATCTGAATTAACAGCCCTTCAGAGTATTTTTGGACTTGAGAATATTTTGCTTGATTCCTAAAGAGCAAAGCAAACAGTCCCCATTAAGGAAGCACGACAGATGTCCAGAGGACACAATGAAGAGCAGTTCATGGAAGCAGTTCAATTGCTGCTGGAATTCTGCTGTCTTCACCAGTCGCTCTGCTACAGTGACCTCCAAACTCTGCTAAGGGCATTAAAAACACCAGAGCCAACTCTACTCAGAAAATATGTAATATGAAGGGAAACAGGTTCAAACAGAATGAAAAACAGAGCATCAGCAAATTGCAGCAAAGCACAAAATCTGCCTATGTTTCCAGAATAATGAATGTATTGACTATATCAGCTGTGTGTATCCACGCAGTAGCCAGCCATTTTCAATAGTTTTAATGCATACAACCATATTTTGTCTCCAGCAGCAGACTAATGCTGTAATTGCTGCATTAAACCCCTCGTATTTTCTAATTAAACAGATCCCTCTCTTTACAGCTCTGATGGAGCTCCTCTTTTCTTTTTAGTACAGGTAAATTCACCTGTACAGGTAAATCCATGCAAGTAGATTCTTACATGCCCTCTTACTCCTGTTCTCAGCCTCCTCTGTCCCAATCTTGACAGCTAATGACAAAGACCTATCTATTTTCCTCCCTCTCCAGACACAGTTGCATCACTGAGAAAGGCCTGGTGATTGTTGTACTCCAGTATCTTGCTAGTATGTTTTTTCGGAAAGTAGTCTGTTTGTTTATGGCCAGCTCAGAGGACAGGCAAAAAGGACGCACAGATTTCTGGTCGCAGACACCGACATTCCACAGTGTTTTGAAGCTGCCACTCCTAAATTCAGAAGCAATTTGGAATGAAAGCTATGCTGTGGAATCAGGCTCTTATTTTATGGCAAGAAGGTACAGCAAACAGTGTGATTTCCCAAAGAGAAAACGGTGGGCACACACTTTCTGAGCTGGAAATGAAAATAAAAGGCATTCCCATGTGTGTTGTCTGGAACAACACCCAGCAGTTTAACTGCAAGAGGAAAATACCATGGCCTCCTGGGTATCTGGAACTGTCTCAGACAATCCACCCTTCCATTAGTGTGAGTGATTTGCTTTCTTTTTCAACACACAGATTCACTTTTATCAAGCACCAAGGCTCAGTAACAGAACAAAGTTACTCCCTCCACAACTCCTGCCTCCAAATCAGCCACTGTGGTCTGCCACCATGAGCTAAACCCATCAAAAGTATCTTTGGTGATCCAGGGAGATGATGTGAGTGGTCCAGCTCCGCTCCTGCCACGGAATGGCCTATAACAACAAATGACACATGCCTGAGGCCTGGCTTGCATTGACCTTCTCTTGGCAATGCTCACAAGGAGACTGGTCTAGAAGATTTGCCCTTGGAGGCTCATGGTCCAGAACAGTGGCCCTGGGTATGTGCTCCACGCTGAACCCGAGTGGACTTGTGGGTTTCACTTTTAGCAGCTTGTCAGGCAGGCTGCTTTCACTAGCACAAGAACTGCTTCTTAAAGGAATCTACATGGCAAATGTCTTTTGTCTCCCCTGTTCTGGTAACAAAGGCAGCACAAATTGCTAGGAAGGCTGAAATGAAAATGGAGAATGAAAATAATTAAATCCCTCTCCTCGCAGCCCTGCTGGGCCTGGCTTTCTGCTCTGGCATTATGCAGTTAGAGTCAGCAGGAGCAGAGCTGGCTGTAAGGAGGTTTCTCTGGGTTATCTTAAATAGTTCTAATGTAGTTAATCCTTTTTTGTTGTTTCGTCTATATGCCAGCAAATGGCCCCATGCATCTGTCCTGTCAGTTCATCACAGTTTACGCAGTGAGCTACACTATGGAGCTCCACATGTCTTGACAACCCAAAATTAGCCATGGAAATAAACCTTACAAAGCAGGGAGTACGTGCACATCCCAAAAAGACAAATATATGCGTTTGGTGGGCCCAGACACTCATTTCTTGATGCTGGAGAGCTGTTTGGATGTGAAAACATGAAGCTTAATGGTGCTGGGATACACCCAGAAGGAAAAAAGCCCTGCATATATTTTCTTTGGATCTTCTTCTTAATGAGTGGATGTAGCAACCCTGAAAGAGCCAAATGTTAGTGCAGATTAGGAATCCTGAGGACAGATACCTTGCTGCATTCCCCACATAGGAAATAAATAGGAAATAAATAAAGTGCCAAGGCTCTTTATTCGTGAGCTGAACACAGAGGCTTAACTCTGTCTATAGCCCTCTGTGCTTGCTTTCAACAGCCTTTGGCATCAGCTCTGGAGCACCCTGTCAAAACACCTCTCTCCTGACCAGCGGGATGCTCTAGTCTACCAGCCCACATCGCTATGATGGCCCCCCTCTCTTCATCTTCTAACAGATAGAAGGTGGGGCACTTGTCTTGCAACCTCCTTTGCTGTCACAGGTCTGCTTGGGAACGGACAGCTTCTTCCAGTCCAAGACGGCTGAAGATATTATGCATATGACAGAGGAAGATGAGTGAACTTGGTCAGCTGGATATGACTAAAGCCAGATAAGAATCCTGATCTCCCAAAAGCTGCTCACATGTGACCACCCCAGAAAACACTATTGTGGGAGGATTTTGCAAGCACTTGGCACTGATTTCACTCTGCTACCCTTAAGTCTGAGGGATTGCAGTCCTTGTAGGAGCAGAGCTTTACCCTTATGAAGTGTTTCAATATTTTTGACTGATGAATTTGCACATTATATATGTGAAGCCATATGTGACTCTGTCAGAACCGCTCCAGTTTCCTATCCCTTGCAATGTGTTGTGCTGCTTTTAGCACACAGAAACATACGTCTCCTATCACTCATATTGACAGGCCATCAGTTTGGTTGGACCATTTCTTAACCGCTGGAGACTGGAGTAGCACTGCTCAAGAAAATGAGGGTTACATTGATTTATACCAGGTCCAGCTTTTCCCTAAAATTACTATATACAAAACAGGGCCACTCTGGTCAGAAAATCAGGGGTCCCTTTTCAGTTCGATGCAGGCATCTTTTAGACCTGCCTGCTTGTATTCAGCTTGCAGATTGCAGGGACCTTTTCCATGGAGAGGAAGCTTAGAGACAGAGAGCAATAGCCTCTCTAAACTATGAGTCTGTCCTTGGTGCCATATTAGGAGCTCTAGTCAGCCTCAGGAGTCCTAGGTGAGGAGATTTTCACAAAACACTCTGCAGATATGCAGCAGAAAGAAAACCCCTGTCCAGAGCTGTTACAGTCAACGTGCTCAGCATCTGACTCATGAAGGTAAGTTTGGCTCTGCACCCAGCTGTCAAAACAGTCCAGAAGTTCAGATAGCAGAGGGAAGGTGCTGTATAACCTAACAGAAGGCAGAGCAGAACATAAACCTAGAAAGCTACTTATGTCCATTAATAGCTTTCTTTTTTCTCCCCTGTGAATAAAGGCATGGGGAATAATAATGGGCTCTGTGCTTGTTAGCAGCAAAACACTACCAGCAAGTCTGCTCCAAAACTCCTATCTTCTATCATGCAGCATCCAAAAGAAAAAGGCAAAGAAATTCAAAGGCAGGAGGGAGTCTAGGTTCAACTTGTTGAGCAGAGTTTGATACCTCTGAGTATCATTAATATTTATGTAGGTTGGGAGAATAGAAACTCTGTGCAACAAATATGGAATATATGCACTCAAAACTCCACACACAGACATCTTCCCCTGTACAAGTTAGTGGCATTTGATGCTTTACAGTTCTTAGCAAATCATTGTGCTTCAGTCAGAGTTAGACCTCATTTCCCCCTCCCCATAAATATATTACGATCACATAATGTTTTAATAACTTCACAGGAAAATTGAAAATAAGGCAAAGATGACAACTTCTTATGGATATAAATTTCAACAGCCTGGGTTTTTTTATGAAGTCATTAAATGCTTCAAATTGAACAAAAGGTAGGCTCATAGCTTTGTTTAGCAATGAATTGGAAATGCGATGAAGTCTATAACTCTGGAAAAATAAACCCAACTTTGTCAACTAATTTTGCTTCCATTAGGCTCCACAATTCAACAGGCAATGATACGTTTTTAAGAGGATCAGTAGACATCTTGATGAATTCCCAGCCTGACCACTGACAGTCATTTCATCACATCTCTTTCATTCACAACTACTTTAAGCAAATATGCTCTTTACTGTGATGGAGGGGGAAGGAATGAATTACAACATATATATGAGGGTGTTATGAAGAAATAAAGCTTCTATTTCAGCTTAGCTTCTTAATGTGATTTTGTTTTTGTCTTAAAATTGGGAACTAAATTTTTACGTGGGCTGCATTTCAACCTTGTTCATCTTATTTGCTGGAACTCAGTTCTTTGTTCAAATGACCTTCCAACCTGCTGATAAGAGCTCTGAGCTTTGAGAAGTAGTGGTTGAACACGGCATCAGGTCTGAAAACCAAGGGTTAACTTTCACAGTTGAAATAGTCCAAATCAAACCCACCTCATCAGGGAGGTTCATTTCATTGGCACCCTTAACTATAGCCCTCTCCTTTGGCTCCTCTCCCACAACAACCACTCATTTTCTACAGGATGGGCTCAAAGTGCTTTTGGAGCAGATCACAAGGAAGCAGGTGGCATCTTTGGGCTGTGAAGCTTTCCCAGAGCAGTGTGAAAGTCCGTATCACAAGAGAAGGAGTCAGAAGCTGACAAGCTGGTGAAGGTGCTCAGTGTGTGGAATTACAGAAGATGCTCTGCTGGTACCTAGAAAATCCACATACCAACTCTTCATGGAAATAATTACTAGTCACCTTAATAATAACAATAAAAAAGATCCTCTGTGAGGAAAAATGCCTTCATCACAGTTCTAATTCTTTCTAAGACTGATTTATTATCTGCTGAGCTAATGGATTAACAAAACAAAGCAAAACACAAACAGTGGGTGTGATAAGCTTGAAAGTCACCAACCCAATGAAGATTTGCATGTAGTGATAAGAGGGGAAAAAGCCATTGCTTTCCTATTCAACTCATTTGAACTTGTGCCAGGTGCCACAAGGGAATTGTGAAGATTTGATGCGTGCATAATCCGTATGGATACATGTGTACATCGGTTACTGTGGGAAACAAAACACATGCAGCGATGCTGCACTGAATAAAGGTCAAAGTACAAACAGTGAGAAAAAAAAACAATGATGGAAGTTGGATAATACAAAGTTGGGAATAATGAGAAAGCCTTTGTGTTTGCCTGTGTGTCTGCACGTGCTGGATGTCTGCTTGCAGGGAGTGCTATGAAAACAAGCTTCATCTGACAAGCTTTTTATTGCTTCCATTGAAGTATGAAAATAGGCTTGGACTTAGGAAAGAACTCCTTTTCCCTTGAACAGCCCTAGGAGGCAGTATCAGAAACACAGGAGAATGGAGACCAGGTCTGAGACAGTATGAGCAAAACATCTAGGTCTCACATCTGTCTCTCTGCTTTCACTATAGATGAGACTCTTAAAACCCTCCAGCCCCTCCCGAAGCCCTTTTCCTTTCCTCTTTCTTACCCTTCGGGGTGGTAGAGTCACACAAAGGGGGATAACAATTTATTTCAATCAAACGCTCCCTGAAGTTTCATGTCAGGAGTTCAAGACCCAAGTCTCAGTAGCTTGACTAGTCCCTCTTGTTAAGTGGCTTCTTGAAGAGCAAGAATCTTGATCTTAGACACAAGACTATGTGACAAAGATACATCCTAAGTCAGTAGGAGCAATTTTTCTTATACTTTGGGAAAATGCAGGGGTTATTTAGCAAGGAACATAGGTGAGGACATACTTCAAGAAGCCCTCCTGTTGGCAGAAGGCAGGCTGGGTAGGGAAACACAAAGCAATTCCTCTACTACCTTCAAAATACTGGCACTCAAAAAATTACATTTTCTCCTTAGCTTCCTTCTGCAACACCTAATCACCTTCCAGAGACAGCAGGAATTCCATACTGTTTGGAAGAATGGACCTTTTTATTGATGAGCCATCATGACTGCCCAATGTCCCAGACCTCCCATCACTGTCCAAGTGGCCAAGCCCTCCCTGAAGTGCCCCTGGGAAGCTCAGCACAATACCCAAATCAGCAGCTGAACTTCTTGACACAGTAGTGAGCAAGATGGAGCTGATCACTGTATTGTACAAAGGAGTCACTGCTGAAATATCTGCCATATTCAGGTATATAAACAATTCTTTCTCAGGCTATTTGTAGATAGGTCAGTGTCTGCTATCCACCCACCCTTAATTGCTTCTGAACACCCTCTGGTATTTGTCAATGAGATGGATACTGAGTCTTTTAGGCCAGAGATGTAGTGTGGGCTGTAAGCCACATAAATAGTCCCAGAAGCAAAGGCAATGTCAAGTTTTCTCCTCAAAGGGAATCAAGAGGTGTTTGGCATGGAAAACAGGTGAGCACCTGCACATGGACACATTGAACAGACCAACCCCATCTTCACAATCCCAAGCTTGGGAATTACAGGCTGGCTAGGGCAGAATTATCCCTCTTGTAGGAAAGTAGATGAAATCTCAGAAAAAAAAATCCCTTATTAATCAATAGCTGATCTCTTTAAGCAAATAATTTCCAGATTTAGGACCTGTGCTAGCACTGGGAGACACAATAGGGATTACAGCAGCAGTTTTTGAGCACAGAGGGCCACCAATATCAACTTAATTTACTAAGCCTTTAGAAGGAGAAAGGTGAAATTGGACTGTGGTACAAATCATGTAAGTACTGTAAGTTTAGTTTGCCAGACATAAATATCCTTCCAGCTAGGTAGCTTAGTGCTGTAAGTTAACATATGTCAGACTGCCATAGACCCCTAATTTAAAGTTTCCATTTGGCTCAATGGGAATTAATTGTTAGATTCTGGTTTCTTCAGTTTTCTTTTTAATGTCAAACACTCATCCAGTGAGAGCTGCAAATAATACCCTCCTAAGGGTAAGTTGTGAGCTCATTGCTCATTTAAGTCACATTGAGTGAGAATACTCCCTGGCTGTGCTCTGTGAATCAAACACAGAGCATATGGAATCATCTGAAGCAGCAGCGGCAGCTGCATTTCCCAGAAACCTTTGGGAAACCTGACACAATTACTGATCAATACCCTCTCCAGTTAATTGATGAGCTATGGAGCCAAGAGGGAAAAAAGAAAAAAGGAAAGAAAGAGGCTATCAATAAATAATCTTAGTTAGGAAACTGAGGTCTGAGGAGAGGTGCTTGAAGTTCAAGGCAGGATGCTCATGCCTGGGAAGAAAAATGATGGTTGAGGAGAAGAAGGGCATTCACAGAGAGATGTGCCTTTTGAAGATAATGGGCATGGCAGAAACGGATTAAAATTCGATGATGAGCCCTAGAGAGAATGAAACCATTGCATCCTGAAGACAAACATCTTGCTGAACTTCTCCTTATTTCCACTCTGACTTCCTCAATCCCTACCCACTCCAAGCAGTCTTCCTTCAATTATTCAAGGCTGAAAATCCTTTCTGTGTACAGCTCTGAACTGGACCTGTTTTAGGAACCTAGCTGGTGCATTCAGTCCATCTCCGAGTAGGACGGACTTCTCAGTGTACCAGAACCAAACACTGAAGAGGAGACAGTCCCAGGAAGGCAATAGCAGAAAAGTCAGAGATCAGGACTGATGTTTATGAGCAGAGTTTCAGAGCTGGCAATGAGGGATGAAGGATGGGAAAGGCAGGGGCCTGAGCCTTTCATTCCTGAGGGTAATGAGACTGCAGTTTTGGGCTTTAGTGAGTGTGCAAACTTTGAAGAGGAGGTCTTCACTTTTATGACCTAGAAATACACTCACACATGTAAAAATAAAAATGACATATATTTACAGAAAGAGGCCTCTGATTCTGTTAAGATGCTCAGAGCCTCTTCAGGACTTGCCAATAAATTTCTATGAGTAGTATGTGTAGTGGAGAGAAAACTACCTCTGAAACTGCAGTGGAGTGCTGCCCTTGAAAATGCTACTGATTTACACTCTTGCAACCCAAATGCTGTGCAGATGGACATACAGACTTCTTTTCTCCATTAAATCAGTTCCAGACCCCCTTCACCATGCCCAGTTGATGAAGAGGCCATAGAACAGAGTAAGCAGGTTCACCAAAGGGCCACAGGGCAGAGCCAAGGAAGATCCTGGCCACTGTCACCTGGCAGTGACAGCTGTGGCCACACTGGCTGCTGCTTTTCAGCCTTTCAGTCTAGACACCTGCAGACACACCAGTCATTACCCATGAAACAACAGGAAAAAGAATCAGGTACAATTCAGGTAGTGTTGCTTTACGGGACTTGACTTTACAACCCATCAAAATTCTGCATACAGCCTCTTTATTTAGGTCTTTCAGAACTGTAGCAAATGAGTTACCAAAGGTTTTCTTGCTTTAGTAGAGAAAACTGAGACATGGAATATGTGAACATCTGGCTCACCCTAGGCATTATCTATGTGCCCAGGAAAGTGCTACAATTTGCTGTGCAAAGGAGAAGTCTTCAAAATCAGAACACAGGATGTGTGGTACCCATTTATCCTTCCTTGTGCTCTCAGCAGGAAATACTCTGAGTGGAAGGCAGTGTTGTCTCCTGTGAGTATCCCACAGGGAGGCCTCTGAGACAAAGTGATGCAGCAGGTTCTCAGTGCCATATTTCCAAACCTGCTGAGGCTGAGCCAAATGTAACTCTTGGGGCAGACCCAGCTTAATTCAATACTTTCCCAAACACCCATGTAAAAATCTCCAAGCAGAGCAAGGATCCAGCTGTAGAAAAGCAGGAAGGAGGTGAACTTGAATTTCTTCTAGTGTGATAGCAAATTACCAAAGAAAGCATCAGAAAGCCATAGTTGAAGCTAAGGTCAAGGAGTTGTGGATTGCTGCTCTGTCACATATCTCTTCTGTGGCCTTGTGTGACCAGCTCAGAGGCTGAGTGCCCCATTTAATGAAGTGCATTTTTTCTACCTCTTCTAAAGAAAGCCAGAGCGCATCAGGACAAAGAGTATTGTTCTAAGGATTTGCATCCCACCTCTCTGTTGGTACATCCCTCTGCAGTGAGGGCAGTGATTGCAGCTTTGCAGAAATACCCACCCTGACGTTAATCTCTCTGCTCATGTTTGGGTATGAAACTCTCATTGGCTCTTGAGTAGATATCCTAGGCACCAGCTGTGCAGGGCAGTTTGATCTGCTGCAGGTTTTCAGCTATCAGATGTTAAGCTTTCACTGTTGGGTGATGCCAGCAGAGTACAGCCTCATGGCTGAAATTAGAACCCTAAATATACCAATATTACTTCAGGATTTTCCAATACTAGCACTGAGTAACCTGATGCCTTTAAGTCAGTAGGTCAGCAGGAAGTGCAGAGCCCCTTTTGGAATAAGACATAGAGAACTCTCTCCTCGGTGTTACCAGTCAAATCTTCCTCCTAACACATCTCTCATTCATCCCTTATGCCTGGTGAGTCTGCACCAACACTGCTCTTGTGGAGAAACAGTGCTGAAGCAGAAGGCTGAGGGTGACCATGGCTTGCCTCCCACATTCCCTTGCCACTGCTATATCAGTGTGGGAATGGACGCGGCACTGCACTAGCTCTGGGAGGAGGGAGGGAGGCTGCCAAAGGCAGAACAACACCAGGACCGGGAACATGACATTAGTATTACAAATATGGCCTCTGTCACGCTCTAATGTTGGTATCATTGACTATTGTGTTGGTCACAGGAGTCATCCTCTCTTAGTCACCCCCTGCTAAGGACAACAGATGCAGAATGGTACAAGATCACCCTGTAGGAGGGCTGAGCCCAGAGTCCACTTCATCCCAGCTATGGAGAACTTTGGAACCCATAAATTAGGCCAGCCACCTCCCTGTCTCTCTGAGCCTGAAACTCAGGCTCCCTCCCCAAATATCTGCTGTAGCTGTGCTCCCCACTCCGCCATGCATTTGCCCTGTCACTGTGGCTTTCAGTCGCCTCACTGCATATGCCACTATTTCACTCCTCAGAAAACAGGGTGATCTTTGTCCTGACTTGTGTCTTATTGGTATCAGGAGGTTTCATAACTGACAGCCAAAATAAAGGTGTTGAGCAGGGCTCCAAGCCTGTTGTTTTTATTGAACACATGGGAAAGGCTGTTTCATCAGCTGTCGCCTGCACTAAAGACAACACCCTATTGTCTTTTAGCTAAGGAGCTGATGTGCTTTTGGGGATATCCTGACCATGTAAGCAACCATTTCTGAGCCCTGGTTCAGGTGTGGGTTGAGGTGAAGAATGAGTGCAGTGCTTTAGCTGGTTAAGCCCCGAATGCTGTATCTGTGGTGAGGGACTGTGCATTCCCTCAGCCGCTCTGAGCTTCAGAAGCAGCCCCAGCAGAAATCCTATCATTTCTAAAGGAAGAAAAATATGCGTTTGCATGTGTGTGCATCCGTGTGTACACGAGTAGAAATAGGGAAGGGGGGAACAAGGGCACCCCTTTGAAACTCCTTCTAGTTCTTCCCTTTGATGTGATGGCAGGGTTGGTGCTCACACACACAACTTCTTTGCTTTGATAAATCCATGCCTCACAGGCAAGATTTCAAAGGGAATTTTCAAGCACCTTCCCTCCCTTCTCCTGACGAGTTTGAGCTGAGAAGGGGGGAAGCTGGGTAGAAGTGGAGGAGTCGGGCAGTCGGCTGTTAAGGTGCAGATGTGATAACCATCAGCAGCACCAAAATCACTCCTGGCACAGGCACAGTGGAAGGGTGGGCTGTCACCCTACTTCTGCCTTCCAGGGTGGTGGAAGGTGCTGCACCTTTGCATGAGGGTTGCCAGATACATGGATGAGTGCTCTCATGGGTGGGAGTGGGTCCCACCCCCAGGAGTTTGTTGTGGGTTCTGACTCGTCAGTTCAGAAAGAAAAATCTGCTGATATTTCTATAGACTGACCTTATCATTTAGAGCCTGTGAATGAGGCTGTTGCCTTTTGTCTTGGGAGTAGTGCAGTTTAGCAGAGACCAGGAAAGGATCCCTGTGTCCCTGTGTACAAGGAGAAGGAGGCTTCCCTCAATCCTCAGCCAAAAAATGAGATGCTGTCTGGAGTCAGAATAGGATTTGGAGCTTATGATTAAGAAGGAGTCTAATGCAGGAGCCAGCGACCTCCCAGGAGAAATCTGGCTTAAGAGTTTTAGTGGGGGAAAAAAGGACACATGAAGAAAGAGATTGTAACCTCTAAAATATTTGCAGGGTGAAAATTCTTCCCTATTAAAGTCACCATGAATTTCACTCTCACCTCCAAAGAAGGGAGGCTTGTTTGCCTCTTCCATTCTAAAAGCTCGAGCTGAAGTGAGAGCATTTCTGGCATGGATCAGCCATGTGGGGTTCCATGCTGCTGTCCCCATCAGCCACACGGGCCCTGCTTTCCTGAGCAGTGCACCCATTCAGGAGTGCTGAAACACACCTTCACACACCTGGTGTGCTCATGGTGCATCCTAGAGAGGAGTCAAGGGAAAGAGAAACCTTGAAAACCTACCTTTAATACAAACGCAGGTAATGATCTGTTTGTGGGTGAGATAAAATCATCAAACATCATGAAATCTCATAAGAACAGATTTGCTTTAGGTCTGGGAATGTTACCAACTGTGTCTAACCCTTTTCAAGTGTGATGCAGGTAGTACATACAACATTTAGCACACTTCCCCCACAAAGAACACCTTTTCTGCCAGAATGTGCAGCAGAGGTTAACTTAATATACATGGCAGCTCCAAAACCTGCTGCTTTATTACAGGGAACTCAGAATGGATGGATGACCAAATGGACAGATCATGGGGATTCAGAGAAACTGTGGGAAAAATTTTATAAACTTTCTCTTACTTTACTAAAAGCTTTCAATTCTTTGATTTCTCATGTTCACATTTCTCCTGAAATTATACATTTTGATGACAGTCCATAAAAAATAATTTTCCCCCTAAGAAACTCCTAACAATGCAATTTTGTTAGTTGATTTTTTTAATGGAATAGTAAATCAGCTTAAAAATTATTTGAATTTTATTTTGGAGGGAAATTGAGTAGTTTTCTCATGGCAAAGTTGAGAGTAATTTGGAAGTCACTATCAAATGTAGAACAACCCCTTTTCTTTTTCCATGTGAAACATTGCTTTCCTCATCTTCCCACATATCTCTTTTATTTTACTCTGCAATTTTTTTTAACCACACTTTCCCCAACCTACTTGCATGCAGATGAGCAAAATAGTTCCTACAATACTGTTCTCATGCATCTATCTAACTCCAGACTTCTGTCAGGGATACCAAAGGAAAAAAAAAAAGACAATTATTTTATTTCTAATGAATTAATAACCTCTCCATTTCATTTTATATTGAGGGATTTGGATTTATTTACAGAGACAGTGGATATATTTGTCTGAATTAACAGTTTTTGCCTGCTTTATAGTGAAAGCTGAAAAACTCTCCTATTTCACCTTTTATGTGGTATTATAAATCAGCTTACATTCATAAAGAATTCTATGATTTTCTGCGCTAATATACCCAGAGAGCAGCATAAAGGGCTTTAGCATGAATTGGAAAATAAAAGTAGTCACTATATACCACATATTGCCAGCAAGTAATATGACATCAATGTGTTCTTGTAGCAGCAACATATGGTTTCCCAAAAAAATCCATCTTTAAATATACATTGATTTTTCTGAAATGGGAAACTGAGAATGAAAAACCTGTAGGAGATAGGGTGGTGGACCTCAATGCAAATATTATGATCTGCTGAATCCAATCTAAATTTTAGATTGATCTCACAAGCAGCAGATTCTTGCCTGAACTTCTGTAGTGATTTGAAAAAGATGATGTTCAAGAGCTTTGCATATTACTACAGAGATATGCAGCCTAATTACCTCTGTCAGGATTAGATAGTTTCTTCTCTGACTACAATGCCACAAGGCATCCTAAGAGCCTGATATCCTAGATTGCATTGGGAAAAGGAGTTCAAAAGCCAGAAAGCACCTGAAATAAGACAAAATGAAACATGCTGGTATTTCTTAACAGAAATTAGTGACCTTTTTATTCTGCCAAAGTTGCCTATTTTGCACCAACCTGCTCATAACCAAATGTTGTAATGTCAGAAATTCACATGGGGTTGCAGCTTGCATTTCCCATTAGTTCTAGCAACAAGCTATTTATGTAGGGCTTGTCATTGTTCTGTTTGAGTCTCTCCTAAACTTTAATTAATCTGTCCTTTCAACACCCCTGCAGCCCTGTAAAGTGAGGATACAGCTGGTATTCCTTTTTGCATGATTAAATGCCTTGCCCAGGGTCACCCCAGGAGTATGAGACAGAGCCAGAAACACAGCCTAGCTATTCTTAATCTCAAAGGGCTATCCTTCTTCAAATCTCAGCCTTTGACGAATCTTGGCAGAGGTTCAGTCAAGTCTCATCCTAAATTCCTTCAACAGTCGGTTCACATTCACTAAGAGCTGAGCTCCAGGGGCATACGGTATTCAGCCAGCCTGGCTTCTGCATGTTTTCTTGGCCAATTCGGCTGAGGGGTGCCATATCTGAAACAAGCCAAGGCTTTGAATTTTTTGAAATTCATCCACTGCTCATCCTTCCTGCTCACACCTCCAGACAAAGGGAAGCAACTGCTCTTCTGGTACAACTGGAAGGAAAAGGAACTTCTCTTTCTGCATGTATTTAATCTTATTTAACTTCCTTTCTCTCTCTTCTTACAAAATTTATAGTGTATATGTAAGCTATAAAAAGCAATGAGATGCAATTTATGCATGCAGCATGCTAGTGCACCATAAGTTCCTGTCCCTTCAATGAAATAGACTGGGATAAATTTTTATGATTGGTCTTGATGCTGACATGCCTTTAGGTGCTGGCCAATACAGCAGAAGCCAACTGGAGGGCACCAAATGTATCAGCCTTGCAAATCAAGGTCAACTATCCATATAAAGACCTGGCCGAAATACTGCCAAATGGCAACGCCACTGTTCTGCTTTGCTCAAGGGAAAGTGCAGCCATGGCCATTTGTTCCCTTCCTGGCACTCTTTGGTGCAACACATCTGTTGCTTCAGCTGCTATCAGAGCCTTTGGCAACTCCCTGCCCCTGTCTGGTCCTTGCCAGGCTGCTTTGCATGGTGATTTGCATACCGCATCCTTTCTCTCTGAAACTATGGCTAATGAAACAGGTGGCTGTCATTATTAACAGCACTTGCTAACTAACCCCACTCCAGCACCACCACTTCTTGAGATGTGCCAGTGCTATTTCTTCCTTCCACTGCACCATGGTGGGCACAGCCTGCTGGTACCACTCCTTTTCCAACAGTCTTGTCATTTCTTCAAAGGGAATGAATAGGCTGCTGTCAATCCATTCAGCATCCTCTTCCCCCAAACACAATACCCTTCCAGCCCAGCAATTCTTAATCCAAACTCTGCCATTCAAGGGGAAGGGGAATAACAGGTGGACAGATGGAGAGAGCTGGGCAGGCTGGACAATGGCAGTGCCTCAGCCATAGGAGATCTGTTACAGCAAGACTTCCTCTATGGCACAAGTGCTAGAGCAGTGCTGGAGCAGAGCTGGAGATGCTTCAAGGAAGAGCTGACCTGTGGGTTTGATGGCCTGGGCAAGCTGGTCCCATCCCTTTATGATTTTCCATTCCATATATCACTTCTTGCCTCTAGTCACCAGTGAATAGGACTGGATTTGGGAGTTTCATTCTGAGCAGAGCTTTAGAAAACAGTATGAGTGGAGAAATCACTCAAGATCATCCTTGTTTCTGCAGAGCATGGGACAGAATGAGCTTCCCTGAGAGCAATTCACTCATCAAGAGGTGAAGTCAAATGCAAGGACCACATGGTACTGCAGGTCAGTTCCACCAAGTACCTCTGACAAGCAGCTTCATCTTTCACCATCAAACCCTGCCAACTGGACCACCAGCCTCACTGAAAGGCTTCTTGCCACTGGGTTCTCAAAAACTCAAACTTCCTTTTGTGTTTTAATAAGTATATTCTGGTCCACTCAAGAGCAAACCTTGGAGAAGACATTTCAGTGTCCTCTTTGACTACTGAGGATATAACCAACCACTGAAATCAAGGCTGATTTTGAAAAAGCAAGAGGATATTAATGGTGTATATTTTAGCATAGCACATCACATAGATATGTGTTCTTTCTATCCTGCTCTACAATAGAATTGCCACTGTCCTCAGTGAAAACATCTCTGTATTAATGAAATGTATTAAATATTGCTATAATAAACAGCCATCATTATCTTTCTTGGGGCTCCCCCAGTCACAGCTCACTGTGCATCATTAGTAGAACAGTAAAATAAGATTACAGCTTTACAGTAAAAGACCACATTCTGTATGGTAATTTACACCTTCAGGAGACATCTTCTCAAATTCATTAGATTACAACACTGATTTTCTATAGTTCTTTGAGGAACACAATGTTGAACATGATATGCTGCTCTTGAGTTCTCTAGAGAGGAGTCATCATTCTCATATTCATCAGTGGGTCTCACACAAGCACAGATGTGGAACTCAACAAGATTCATCTCCCCCAAAGACCTCTTCTGGGCCAGAGGACTGAAGCAGAGATACCTCAATTTTCTCTTTTTGCACCTAAACTCCTTGCTACAGAAGACAGCTTCAATAAGTTTTTAAGAATCTGCTGTAAATAAAGATCATTGGCTATGGAAACATCCTGCACTATCTCCTCTACAACAGTGTTGCAAACTTGTACTTTGAGTGACCTCAGAAATTTACTTGAATAACCTTTTCCCGTGGTCCAAATTCATATTTGACCTTTTCCTTGATAGCTGGTGTGGAAGTGTTAGGGTAACAAGAGCTTTCACTTGAAGGAAAGATCCAAGAAAGGGTCTTCTCAAGCCATATGTCTCTGCAAAATGCAAACAGTATTTTCATGGCAATGATTTTCTTTGCTCAGAGTCTTACACAGCCTCAGATCCTTGAAAATTCTCTCTATTTAGGTATGTAAGGGAAATTTTGCCAGGGAAATGTAAACCATTCTAAAATACATAAAACAACACTGGAGGAACTTCAGAAGTCCAAATATTTTGCTTTTCTCCTTTATTTACATTCCATTTGCTTGTTTGCTTTTTTTTTAAAAAAAAGTTCCTTGCATTCTTATGTTGGAATAACATTATCTGAGAAACCACAGAGCCATGCCTTTTCACAAACACAATACAGTTAAGGAATAAGTAGTAATTTAAAAATGCTCTTAAGATAATCTTGCATGGCAAATCCCTTTGTTTATGAAGATTAAAGAACACATGATAAATTTTTAAGCTCAGTATCTTGGTGATATTAAAGACATATTAGTGGACTCACCATAAGTCATTCTTAGTGTTGAATACACCCAAGGAAAAACTATTCTTTGTATAAACTTGGATAAATCCTGTGCCACCTGGGCATAACCTGCTTCCTTATTGACAAGTCAAAGTCATGGAGAGTTAAAGGACCTACCTGTAGACAAGAAATGATGGTTTCCAACACACCTCCTATCAGATTTTAAAAGGTTCACACGAGAAAGCCCAGTAGTTCTGGATCATCAATTAAGTTTTCATATCTCAGACAGATGTGTTCAAGGCCAGGCTGGATGGGGCTTTGAGCAATCTGGTCTAGTAGAAAGTGTCCCTGTTTATGGCAGTGGAGAGGAACTAGATGGCCTTTAAGGTCCCTTCCAGCCTAAATTGTTCTGTGCTTGTGTGGTAGTTCTGCACTAAGGATGATGGTTGTCTCTCATCTTAAACTATGTAGACCAAGAGCAGGTAACCTAAAAGAAAAGATTTCTGAAGAAAAGGAGGAGAAGGAAGCACCTGAGAAAGCCAAACCAATTACCTGAGGCTCATCATGCTACTGATGCTCATTGGAGCTGGTATATTCCTGCTGGATGAGAGCCAGCCCGAGCTGCAGAAAGAGAGTCTTATTTGTGTTAATCTTATTTCTTCATATTCCCTGTATAAAATGCACACCATTGTCCATGCTCCATCTATGAAACAGGTTAAGATATACTTTGAGCAAGAAGCAGCACACCACTGTCATGTCTGTGGCTATGCCTGTTGCTTTTTGTGGGGGACTAGGGAAATCAGAAAGCTCTTAGCCACTGACAAATGATCTCACCCAGTAAACAGTGTTGGTATTAAGCTTTTAAAGCCTGGTAAATCTTCTGCTCTATTAAACCCAAACCCACAGAACCCATTAATTGGTGTCTTTCTTACAATGAAGTGCTGGCTCTAATTTGACATATATTTTATGCATCACTCTACCCCTTGGTTCACAAAAATTATCCCAGTTCGCCTCGCCTCACTGGTTGAGGCCACTTTCCAAATGCCTGTCCATAATCTTAGATGAAAAATTATAGCCCAGGAAAGGTGATGTGTCAGAGGAGTGTGAGACACACAAACAGAAATGCAGATGCAAGGCAACAAGCTGCTGAATTAAAATTACAGAAAGAGGAAATGAGTTAACCATCTCGTTAACTCAGCTTGTCACTCCAATGGCCCCACTCCATGAAAATAAATAAGGGATGGAGGAAAAAAAAAGAGCATTATTAAAGCACATCTAAAACAACATGGTACTTGGGTCACCAACCACTTTAAGCAACATCACTACTGATATAGCTGTAACCTCAAGATGATTTGGTGACCCCAGCTGGACCATGGCATTTCTAATGTGTGATCAGATCCTGTGAGATCCTGAGCACTGCTAGGGAAGGCCTCAGCACACCCAATTCCTCTGGCTGTATTGATCATTCAAGGAAATCATGCAGACAGTGGTTAACAGAAAAGACCCCACACTAATCTCTGAGCATTTTCTGGCTTTAAAGACGGAAGCCATGTGTGTTCTGTATTGGACACATTTTTTTCTCTTTAAGATTCTCTCCAAATATTGAATGAGCTTTGCAACAGAGACTTTTCTGCCTATTTTTAATCAGGTTGTTAAATACACCAATAAACTGAAATTCCAGGGTGCTCCAAAAGCAAAGGCAGCCGTTCAATACCCACAGCTCAAAATGATGAATACCACACTTACTTCTATCTGAAATGCAGAAAGCAGCTTCACACTTTAATAAAGCCCCTAGGAAAACTAGAATGAAAAATCTAACCACATTGCTAAGCCAAAAACAATTTAATGGGTTTGGAAATGATGTCTGATCTCATGTTAAACAAGGTCCTCAGTAAATCACCTGGAAACACTCCTCTAGTGAAAGGGCCAACACTCCATGGAGAGGCACAGCGAGGCTACCAGCTCATAGGGTTCAACATGACATTTATGGGAGAAGCTGAAGAAGCCCAAGGGCCCTTGCTTAGCTCCAGACTTGCTGATTCTACTCTCTATGCCTAATTACACTTTAACATTTTTTTTTGGTAACAGAGTAGAGGCTTTTTTCTCATCCCATATTTCTTGTACAATTTAAAGCAATAATATCTTCTAGCACCCATCAAACAGCTTTTACAGAAGAAGAAGTAACCTCCCATGTTCATCCAGATCTTCTGTTTGCCGCCTTCTATTCCATCCTCTGTCACCCACTCACCAGCAATAGGAGCTCTCCTGCCTTGCTATGACAAGCTCTGCTCTCTGTGCTAAAGGTGAGTCCCAGTAGCCCCACCAAGGTCTCTATCAACGTTTGAGGCACCTACACAGCAGTGGATATGCTCTCATGATCTCATCTTGATGTCCCTTATTGACCACAGTGCAGGATCTGAGGTGCATGAAGGGTAAGAAAGAGAATAGTTGTGAAAGTGACATTTCTATCCATATTTCTTTCTGTGTAATGAAAACACGTCTCCAACTCCTGTAGCATTTAGTCATGTGGCTTCAGCTTTCCTCCCAGCACACAGGGAGAAAGGGGAAGACCCTGGTTAAACTCAGAATGCCATTTTGTGGCAATTTATAAACAAACAAGCTTCCCATCAAACCAATCCTTAGAAATGTCACTCCAGGCTGGCACTAAGCAAAGATTAAACGGTGGATTGTCAACCTTCCTTTTTTATTTGATGTTTTGAATTTCACTGTTCCTCTCTTTCATTAAAAATGAACTAGAAAAGGAAAAAAAGCAGAATAAAATAGAATCCTTTTACATCTAAAAGTCAAGATAATTATCTCTTATATCCAACCCACTCCTCCAAGACTCTGAATGAAGCCATCATTAAAATCTGTGTCCATCTGGTGACTTTTCCACAGCTAATTAGGTGAAGAAGCCAGTTAACAGATATGTTCTGCTGAAAGCTCTCTCTCTTTCTTTTTAAAAACTTTCAGACATGGCCTATGTACAACCTGGATGCTGCTTTTTCATCCCTCAGGTTCTAGGAGAACATGAGAAGAGACAGGGTAGGAGATGGATGCTTGGTGAGATGCTCAATAATGCCTTTTCATGGCACCAGGGCTGGGGAAAAAGAAGGAAGAAGTGAACACAAGAGACAGCAGGTTTGACTTCTGCTGTGCAGGAAGCCCTTTTGGGAGCTGGTTGGATGTTTTGCTGGCAATGTTTCAGTGCATTTCTGCGTGGGGCTTCTTTTAATACTGTGATTTTCTCCCTGTGGTTTGTCAGGCACTCAGCCAGCCTACTAAAGACTCTCTATCAGATACCCATCTGCTGCATTTATTAGAGCTTGTCACCCTAACACCTAGGGGCTGAAAGGTATTGATTCCTCCTGAGTCCAGATGGATGGTTCACAGGATATCCCCTCCTCCTCCTGACCTTGCACCAGATCTTACTGCTGACACTTTGAGGGCTGCCAATTTTCAGCATAGCCCCAAACTCACAAGAAGACTCCTGTAGCAACCTTCCAAAACTGAATATGGCCCGTACTGACTGATACAAACGTGAGTGAATTTCAGGTTTGGTGCTGTAGGCAGCGTCAATCTTTGGGTGTTGAAGCCTTCTCTAGGGTCACAGCAGAAATACTCAACCACTCTTGCACCTTATGAAAGACTGGATCTCATGTCAGGGACAGTGGGCAAGTATCTCAGTGTGGCAGCTGAGGGCATAAATCCCCTAATGATAATGCCATTAAGGACCCAGGAGTTCTGGCCACTTACACACATGGCACATTGCCCAGGGTCAAGATCAGTTGACTGATGGACTTTCAGATTCGTCTGTCCAGTCTGTAGTTCACTCATCCAACCTAGTTTTCCCTTTGCTGCCCTTTCCCACAAAGATCCCAAGGCTCATAGCCCCAAAGGTCATAGCAGGTTACAGAGCACTCTGGTTTGGGGTTCAGACATGAGAGTAATTGCTAGCAATGCTGTCTCCTGTGTGTGTGTAACACTATTCCATGACTGTGTGCACATCCATCACGGGAGTGGGAAAGGCCCTTGAGATTTCTGACAGCTTTTCTGGTATGCTACATGGTCCCTCCCAGTTGAACAGTTGGACCCCACTGCTTTGTGGCTCAGCATTCCCTATTTGGCTGTGCTGGTTGGGAATATAAACCCCTGAGAGTACGAACCCTACCTTTCTCACTCGCTCTATCTGGAAAATGTCTGCCTAGTTTGGCGCAGTTATATTAATATAGTTATAATTCTAGAGAGACTGTAACAAGTGAGTAATACAATAAATTCCCAACCTACTCACAAAGAGATGTAACAGACCACAAAGATTCAAGGGAAGCAGGACACACTGATCCAAAAGGTCTTGGCAGATTTTAATTTCTTTGACTGAGTTCATGAGAACAGAAAATTTCTAGAAGGATTTTCATTTTCATTTACTTCCAAATTTTGTGTCTAAATGTTAAGAGAGCCCAGAAGGGTTAATGTTCACCAGACTTTACCTCTAGCCAATGACTCCCTGCTGATCCTAGATTTACATCATGCAATTGTCATTTTAGCTAGAGATGAGAGAACTTGATAAAATGAGTCCTGTATGGACAATGGACTGAAATAGAGCTTGAGGAAGTATTGTAGCAATGGAGGGTTTACAACCCATAAACATATCAGAAGAAAAGGACTTTTTAGATACAATCATAGCTCACTACAGCATCATCTAAACTACTACACATCCTGTTTTGTGCTCCACTATTCATGAGCAGTATAGGAAAAGCTGTACAATTCAAACACAGAAAGAGAATGAACAAAGACTATTTCCTTTAATGTTACTGCAGTTTTCAGGAACACTGGGTTTCTTCAAGGCCGTGCAAAGGAAGGTGCTGAGCCAATTAAGATATTTTTCATATCTCATGTTAAGTTCACTATATTGGAGTTAACTCTGCCTTGTACATCTTCATCAACAATGCAATATCCCTTATACCAATTTAATTTTACATTGCCAGCAAGATAAAGGCAATTTATAAGTTTCAATGAGCGCAGACTGGCTGGGCTCCAATCCAATCCAATCCAATCGAGGGAGTGTAACATTTGCTGGGGAATTGCTCAAGACCTTAATGTCTGGCATATGGTGAGCTGCTTTCATTTCTGACCTGTGCAATTAAGGTCAGTGGCGAAAATTACATTAAAACAGTTCTTTATTAATCATGTTCTATTTAGGGCAGATGATGACGACCTCTAAGCACAGAGATCCAGTAACCACAATGCAAAATACTCTGAATCTCAAAAGTCATTCATTAACAAAGCTTTGCAGAAGATTTTCTTTGGTGTTTTGCCCATGGCTTTGGAACAATAAAGGTCAGTGGACACATCTTGGGGGCAGCAACATGCAACCAGTGTTAGATGGTGATTTTCACTTAATGTGTGGATTTCAGAAGGATCAGGGGATCTTTTATGCCTCTCTGCTCTGTCGATGAACAGGTTCTCCAAGCAGGCAACAGTTTCTGAAATGGCTCTGGATATCTCCTCAGACATATGGCTGCCCTAAAGACTGACTGATCTCCCTTTTAACATGCTGTGAAAATCGTCTCCAGAAGCTTGAGTTTAGCAAAACTTTCATTTTCCTAAAACTCAGCTCACCACTTTCCCCAGAGAGATGCAAGTAAAAATAAATTCACAATGCACCATGAATTTTCATGACGTAGTGGGGAGAAGGGAGTTGCTCCTTCTTGTTTCAAAGGCATACCCCACAACACAGGCTTTTTCTGGAGCTAATCCAAAGCCGACTCAGGCATTGGCTTAATCTGTTTTTGTTTGAATTTCCTCCTATTCTGTCATGACACATCCCCTGACCTTGCAATGTGAATACTTGCAGCAGAGGCCTATGGAGCTACTGGTACATTTGAACCCAAGTGACCAACAAGACATACTGAGACTCTTCAAATCAACATGTGCTTCATCCTCTTACGGATGAGGCTGATTGTTTCAGATTTTTGCTATACAACAGATGAAGTGATATGGTGACCCACAGTGCCATGAGTTCCTACCCAGGGTCTGGAAGAGAAAGAGTGACCAAAGGAGAAACAGCCTAAAAGGCCGACGTCATTAAGCAGTGGCCCGATGACTATCCTGACTCACAAAAGGGAGACAGTGTCAGAGTCGATAGAAACAGAGAGATGCTGGGTCTGAAACATGAAGTAGCACAAAAAAACCCTTAGTGCATTGAAAATGAAATGAAAAATAGAGGAATCCAGACAAAGGCAAGGATGAATTTATAATTTCTATGATGAGAGAAATGTGTAAACGAGGGAAAGACAATCTGAGCCCACGTATCTTTATTCCTGCATTCATGAGCATCTGCATTAGGTGCTAAGAATAGCAGTACTATCTCATCTCCCTTGTCTTTGTTGTACATTACTAATGCTAAAAGAAAGAGGAAAAAGAATGAAAACAAGGTGTCCCTGCCGCTATTGTTCATTAAAACATAAAAAGGATTAAATTTAAAAAAAAAACAATAGCCAAAAAGTTCTGTCTTACAATCAAATATGTTCAGAATCTCAATTAATAAAAGGAACAGCCAAGCTGGATTTAACCAAAGCTGGCCAGCCATCAGGAAGCCATTCTGGTAGGATTCTTCCTGAAAATGCCAACAGCCTGTTTTGGTTTTGTAGTTTTGTGGTTTTGTTTTTTGTTTATTGTTTTCTTTTTTCCTGCACTCATCCTACCCTGCCTCACTGTAAATAGCTCTGTAACTTTTGCTTTGAATAAATGTCTTTGTTTCTCCTCTCTTCCTTGACTACCTCTCAGGATTGTTTTCACTCTGGTTTTATGTTTGGCTTGGTTTTTTCTTTAGCTAATTCCTTTTTAAACGTTAGCTGCATGCTACTCTGCCCTTTCACCTCACTGGTGTAACCTCTATTTCCATCTACACGATACATGTAGCTCAGGACTTCTGTTATCCCCATGATAGGTTTATTTATCACACTCTAATGATTCCTCTATCCATGCTCCACATCTCAAAGGCTGGTTCTTGGGGAAGAGGGCAAGGGGTTGCTGTGTAGCAATTTTTGTTTATTTTAAATCTCAGTAAACCACTTGAGCTGGAGAGGTGGGAAGAAGAAACCTGTGTAATCTTTTTTTTCATTGTTTCTTTCTTTTTTTTTTCTTTTTTCTTTTAATGGAAAAAATATACCTGCAGCCTGGACGTCCCAGCACATGAGCCTTCCTAACTGGAAACATCTTACTGGTTAAGAGAAAAAGAAACATGCAGCTACAAGTATTTTACCCCAACTTTATGACTTCAGTGAGCAAAAATATGTGACACACAGATCAAGATAAGTAGCTGCGCAGGCTCACATTGCAGTTCCCATCCTGGTGTGATATATTCCAGGCACAGATAAGTTCACAAGCCAGTGTTTTGTGCCCTTGGTCGTAAGACCATTCACATGGTCTTAGGTCAGACATGTGGAGGACCAGCTCAGCCTCAGGGACTGAATCTGATCTGGAAACAGGGTTGCCCTTCACTGTAACCATCTGGAGAGGGAGTGTAAAGTTTCTGAAGGTTTTAGGCTGACTGCACAATCAGATGTAGCACCAGGTCCTGCAGAAAGCCAGCTGATGCACATCAGATCAGTGTTTTGCATCATGCAGCCACACTGTACCTGGTCCAGTGTTGGAAGCCTTAAATGGATTTTACTGTATCATGAAACTGGAGGTGTAAGAGTTTATTGGTGTGGTAGGAGGTGGTTACATGTCTTCAGTTCCATGCCAAAGTGACTTGTGTCTAACCAGAGTATGTTTTATGGATATCATCAGTAGTGGTGTAGTCTGTGTTGAGGACGAAAAACAAACATCTGTCACAAATCTTGTTGGAGGACAGCTCCTGTTGGTCAGTGCACAAATAAAAATCATAGCAGGAATAAAGACTGTAATTGGTAGAACATCTGTAGCATTCAAGGTCCTGGGAACTTTTCATCTGTACAAGTTGAACAGCCCTTCATTTCACCTTCTAATAACTTACAAGCTGATTAAAAATATATATCTATATATTACCTCACCCCTAACCTTCCCCAAAACCAAATCTTTAATCAGCTACACCTCTAATGCAGAATCAGCAGCAGCAGCAATGAAGAATGACCCTGTAGCAGCAGCCCCAGTGAGACAGGGATTTATTTGTCTTTTTCTCTTTTTTTTTCCTCCCCCCCACTTTTGCAGCTCAAATTGTGCCTTTGAAACACCTTTAATCACTGGAGCTTTGTCCTTTTCATTTCCTCCTCCTGTTTGTGTATTTTCCAGATAGAGTCGCCGGAAAAATTGTTTTCATTGTTATTAGCAAGTGAGATGTTTCTGCTCTTTCCTAAGGTAAATGTTATCCTTCTGGGCTGTGTTGCTTTGAGTCTGGGCAGTACTTGGCACGTATACTACCTGTTCAAGAATGAAATCTCAAGGCACCACTGCAACGCAAGAAATAGTCAGAGTAGAAATGATCATCCTTTCTAAGAGCTCTTCTTGCTCCAACATATCACCCATACGTAGCCTCTCAAACTCAGCTCTTAAACTCAGAGTGACCCAAAGACTTTTAACAGAAGACCTGAAGGCAGAGCTTAGGTCAGCTGCTGGCAAGTTTTACTCCCTTTCATTCGAAAACCACATGTGTTTTGCTATTGTGTGAAAAGTCCTGACTCCTAGAAATGTCAGCTCTGTGTTGTGGCACTGGTGAGGATACGGACAGGGTTTTCAGCACAGCTCCACCAACCCCACCTCAAACGGGACATGCAGCATCTCCTGCCAGTCCAGCCTTGCCTACCCCCAAAACTCTGGCCAAAGAGCCTCATGCCTGAAACTGTCTGTTACTTCAAGAGATCGTGACGAATGGGAAATAAAGGACAGAATTCTTTCACCAGTAGAAAAAAAAAATTGAGCCTTGAAGGCAGCTTCCAGAGGAGAAAGCTGGTATACTAATATCTTGCTATCCTGGCACAAATCTCAGTAAAAACCAACAAGCCTTACAGTACAAGTTTCAGTATTTTCCGTACAATCCTGCTCAGCATTAGTTATAAATCTTATCAGGGGATAGGCTGTTTGTTCTCATACAAATAAAATAACAAATGGAGTGAAGATTGCAGAGAGCTGACAGTCACCGGAGGCAATGCAACACTCAAGGCCCTTGGAATCAGAAGAACTTTTCAGCTCAAGAAGCTTAACAGCTCTTCATTTCTCTCTCCAGGAACTTATGAGCCCATTAAAAATATATATCTCTGTATTCCCTCCACCCAGAAGCCTTCCTCTTCCAACCAGCTGTGCCATTTAATGCAAGCTCAGCTGCAATGAAGAATGGTCCTGTAGGAGAACCCCAGGGGAAAAGCTTTTTCTTCCTTTCCTTCTTTTCTTCCTTTTTGCAGACACAGTTGTGCATCTGAAATCTCTCTAAGCAGCTGGCACCTTGTCTTTTCTTTTTTTAATTTCCTCCTTTTTTGTGTTTCTAGGCAAGGTAGCTGGAAGAGAGGCTTTCATCTTCATTAGGGCCATACGTTTCTGCAGGTTCATTAGGCTCTTTTTTTGTTGCTATTGGTGTGCAGTTGTCTGCAACAAGAAAAATAGCCTCAAACATCATTAGTCTGCTAAAGAAAATTTCAGTGCTCCTTCCTGGGGCTTTGGGAATTTGTGCTGTGTTGAAACTTCAGCAAAATCAAGAATCTGACATCAGGCTTCTTCCTTTATTCTTTCTCATGCGCCTCATGACAGACATCGCTCCTCAGGGCCCAATCTTGCCTTTACATAAACTGTGCTGTAGTCTTAAATATAAGCCAGGGCAAAGCAAAACCCTGATGTTTTTTCAAGGCAGCAACACACCTGCAAAGATCGCTCCCTGAGGCGTGAGCTGACCCATTCTTCATGAGGGGTGTTGACTCTACACATAAAAATGACAGCTTAAATGGTATTTAATGATATTAGCTATTTCCCAGCTGATCATTTCAGCAGATTCATTCAGCCATGTGCAAGTTGGCAAAGCTTGGGGCGAAAGGCCACACCTGGCCATTCAGAAACAGCCCTCTTGGTAGCTGAGTGCAGGTGAAAGCAGGGCCCATTTGCTGAAGCGTTTTTCATCTCACATCAGCTATCAGGGGGGTTCCAGGACCCCACTCTGCTGACCTCGAGGCTAGTACACAGATACAGTGTGTGGAAGTTCCTTCTAATGGTTTTTGGCTTGCAATCTTCTCCTCAGCATCTGTCCTGCTTACATTTGAGGCCAGTATTTTTTCTTAATTTATAGACTAAATAAATTAATCCATGACCTCCCAACAGACATACTGCTGAACATCAGGATTATTTCTAGATGAGTGAATTAAACAGCCTGGAAACCCCAAAAGAGCATTTGTATTTTAGAGCCTGAATGTTGGTTGCCCAGAAATATTGACCAGTGCTTGAGATAAAAGACACAACCTTCTGAACCAGGGGGCTAAGGACTCTGTTCTCAAGGATGACTCTCAATCAAACTCCTAATCAATTGATCATATGTAAGTCAATCCCCCAAGTCAAATTTTTTTAAGGACCTTATTCGTCTAAATACTCTCCACTTTACCCATATTCATAGACGATCCTAAGTCCCATTGGACTCTGTGTCTCCTCCCAGTAATTCTGGCTGTATGTGCACAACTGTTCTAATCTCATCCACCTGTTTTCAGCAGGACCTACAAGTCCCAGGGTTATCCTGCTTCCGACACCTCTCTCCATGGAAGGACTCATCCTATTCCCTGCAATAAACAACATCTCATCCTCTGCTCGCTTGACTATGTTTCATATATCTTCTGCAAATGGCCAGTCAAATGGCAAGTTGCTGCCCTCATAAACTTCTTAAAGTGCCTTCCAGAGACATAGTGGGTTCTACAATGTGTCATTGATATCCACACACGTGGTATAAAGAAACAATCTTATCCATGAAGTGAGAAATTGAAAAGAAGGTATTGTAAGCATATTTCATTAAAAAAAAAAAGTCTTCTGATGTAATTGCTCAAACTAGACAGGAAAACTAATTGAACATAATAACTGTGATAAAGCTCTGTACTTCATGGCAGAGGCAGCACTGTTGGCTGAGCTCTATCTGGCATTATGGCATATGGGTTACACAGAGAATTGTTTGCAGCCCTAGGAAACAGCCAGCAGCATAGACAGGCTTCACATAAACTATGTGGCTACCAACTGAACCTTCTTGAAAGCAATAAGTGATTTTGAGAGATGTAGACTGTATGAGACTGCTGTAGCCTACTATTTTCTATTTAAGTGACTACATTTCTACCTTCCTCTTTAACAGTTTTTATTCTGCTGATTGGTGTTGTGAATACAAAATTTATGGTATATTGAGTGAAACCAGGAGGTTCAGGGAGAGTGAGAAAAAATGTAATTTGACATCAAAATAACTCACAGAGAAGCCGCTTCACTGACTGTAAGATTAATTGTCATATTTAATGCATTATAAACCTCTACTTGTTAATTTATATCAAGTCACCCCAAGATTTCCAGGCTGTTGCATCAGTCAGTTACTGCTTCCAGGGTAGCTTGCTCTAACATTTAGGTCCAGCTTGGCTATAATCCATTAGGATCTTATTGCTCAATTACAAAAGGATCATTAAAAATTATTTCATCCCATGGCATTGATAATAAATCAGTTCTTCAAGAACACGGTTTCTGCAATGACTGACTGTGTTTTAGCATATCTGTTTCTAAACCTTGCAATTTTGTTTTGGAAACCTTGAAACCTTTTGAAACCTCGTTTTTGTGTCCCTGGAGTCCCCAGCTCAATCACCTGTGCAGATAAAGACATTACCTTCCCCCAGATTTATGGCTGTCCTTGTGCCACAAACCATTGGCCAAGACATTGAGGTTTATGCCTATATGCTCACCCAATTCTAAGAACAACTCCTAAATATTTATTATTGTCCAATGTTTAAGATAAGAGATAGAGTGAGCTGAATCTTTGGTCTGACTTGTCACAGTCCTCCTTGGAGCACCGTAAGTCCTCCTTATAAGTCTTCCTTGTAAGTTAGTCAACCAGCCTATAACAAGGATGAGGGGCAGGTTTGGTAACAGTTGTGTAAAGTCAACATCCATAACATAAGGGTGAGGAGCAGAAATCTGTTTTTCACACAAAAGGAATCAAAGTCCTTCAGGATCATCTGGATGCACGCTCCATGCTGTTTGCTGTGCTGCATGGTAAGCATGTTTTCCTTCAGACAAGGGCAGATCACAATAGGCAAAGGAAACCTCTGTTTCAAGCAAATTTAAAGACTACCCATGCATGTTTTAGGGGCAGGAATTAATCCCCCCCTCTCCCCACAAACCAATCAAACAGCAGTGTCATAAATGTGGAGACATCAGAGTGCAATACCCCTCCCTGATTCTCTCCGCACACCATACACACACACACAGTGTTTGTCTCTGGGTCAGTGGGAAAGTTAATTAGAAGAACGGAATTTCTTGTGATGGAAGATGCCACCCTGTTATGATTCTGAGTCCTCTCTCTGCTTCTGATGAATTACAAATGACAGCAAGGGAAGTGAAGGACGCTGGCAGTGACAGTTTGTCAGCCACACTCACTCTGCATACGTTTTTTTGGGTGGGTAACTTTTTCCTTCTCTGATCATTTACACCACTCACTATGATTTCCCTCCTCCTTCTGCCTTCTGTCTCTTTCCTTTCCTTTGCCAGTGGTGACTGGAAGGTGAAAGAGAGGGCAACCCCTTTAAGCAGACCTTATGGGACACAAAGGAAGGGATTCGGACAGGGCAGTGCAGGAGACCTCTGGATGGGGCTTTCAGATGTGATAACTGTGATGCTGAGCAAACCACATCTGATGGAGCAGGTGCAGGGCTGTGCGCTCAGTTGTCACTTGCCTCCAGACAGACAGGCAGAAAAGGAACCCAGCAGTGAAATGTTTCTTATCAAGAGATTCTGCTTCTTTCCTCCAGCCTATCTCTACGTCAATCAAAAAGCCAGCAAGTAGACTGGAACAGAGTTTACTCATTCCTGATTCTTTAATTCATTTTTGTATTTTTTCAAGTTGTTCGTTTACTGCTACAAAGTTCTTGCTTTTCTTGAATGTGCTTTTTATGAGAGGTGGCTGCTATCATCATGGTACATCATGGGCTGGGCAGCAACGCATTATACACAGTGTGATTTCTCCCACCACAGTATATTTTTTCTAGCAAAATANTGAAATTCAGAAGAAGAAAATTCTGTGTTTATTTTCTTGCAAATGATTGGTTGGGGCAGGAATAACTTGTGGGCTGTGGTAGTTTTCTCAGGGCAAAAAATACTCTCTGAGTGATTGGAGTGTGCTTCTATTCTACCAAGTGCTTCTCCTTCACAGAAGCAGATAAAATATTCAGGGGCCCTAAGTCTTGATCTAGGAGCCAGAATAGAGATTTGAGCACTTATTTCAAAGGATGGAAAATTAAACAAATAGTAATAGAGAAGAGTATGTATTCATGAATCAGATTATGATCATGCCTGAGTGAAGACAATTGGTTGTTAACTCCACTCCTATTAAAGTTCATATTCTGAAAGGCTACACAGCTGCTAAATAAAAGCTGAAATAGATTTCTGTGCTAACTTCAAGGTCATGTTTCTGCAGCATTATGGAATACATTAAAATGCTCAATTTATGCTCTGTAACTCACAAAAAAATATAAATGTAGCTTATATTAAATAAACCTTTGCCAGGATCTCTTCCTCTCTCACTTTTTCTCCTTTGACCTCTATATTTAATAGAAAAATGTATTTCAATATGAGAAGTTTTTCTTTATTATATTTGCTCTTTCCTCAGTGGAAGCTCTCATTGCACTGGGGGAAAAAAAATTACAGAAAGAGTGTCCTCTTGTCCACAAAATCCACTGACCTCAATCCAGCTACTTACTGTTCCCAGCCTAAGAGAGCAATGGTAAGAGCCCTGATTTCCTCTGCCTGTTAGCAGGCATGTGCCATGATGTGCAAAAATAATATGGTTCCTTTACCTCCAGCCTAACCCAGCTTGGTGAGGGGAACTCTCACTATGCAAGGGCTGTAGTTTTGGACAGCAGAATTCCCAGTCCACCTAGAAAGGGCTATCCAAAAAATCACACTCACTCACCAGAAGGTAACTGAAGACAACAGATGCGGTTCTTTGTTGTTATTGCCTGCTGCTGCAGGAATTAAAGGGAAATGCCCCTTATTCATTAAGATGTCCTAGAATCCTTTAGGGAATGCTTCCACTCAGGAAAGTGAAGCACCCTGCTAAAAATGACCATATGGCTCTAAGACTGGTTAGGGGTTACGTCTGACCAGTTTGGAGCACTCTCAGAGATTGGCCATCCTGGCTCCTGCCCGGGAAGATACAGCTTCAAAACTGTATTGAGTAGGATGTCTGCTGAGTCTGTGCTTCTTTCATAATGCATCCCCCAAAATCCTTGTAACTCAGAGATTCCCTGCACCCATTCCATGAGGGCAAAGAACAGGGTCTGCCCTTTGAAGTCCGCTCAGACTGAAGTCTCAGGCTTAGCTACCCTGAGCCTGGAGAAGCCTCAGATCTCTCTGAATTCAACCAGAAAATCTCACTCCTTGTGACACATCTGACATTTAAATTTGTCAACATATTAGCCCTCTGCCACGGATGATGCTGTGGTGCAGATCCAGAAAGATGGGTCAAAGCCTCTTGCCAGAGCACTGAGAAGGACAATCCAGAACTATTGAGGCCTTCCTGGGAAGAGATTCTGTGAGCTGAAAGGCCAAAATAACCATTACTTTATCACCCTCCTGTTAAGTCCTCTATTTCGTGCAGAGACCAGCTCCCAGCCATTTACTTTGCTGCTTCCACTTAGAATTTCAAAGGACATGTAGGCTTTTCTGCTAACAAACCAACTCTTGCTCTTTCTGCCATATCTACCATCCTAGTGACTCTCTTGGCTCTTGTAGACCTGACAGTGCAGCAGAGAGGCCTTTGTTCACCTTCTTGCTGCATACCTTGGGCTGCCTGGCAGCACCATGTCCCATGGGTTTTGCCCTGAGCTGCTCTGCCAAATGGTTTCATATTTCGAAGTAAGAGAGGAAGCTGTTTCCTGCAAACGGATTATGAATTTAGATATTTCCCTGTGAGCTCCTGTTTACAGCATTTCTAATGCACTGGGCATCAGCTTAGCCCTCTGATGAATCAAAGTCATTTTGCAAAAATGGCACCTTAGTGTTGCATATATATTGCCCCTCTACAGCTTCCCTGGTATATTTATTCAGTTTACTAGTCAAAACTAGTTTCATGCTACACTAAGCCCAGCAGGGTCAACACCTAGCCTATGAAAATCAAGCTGTCTCTTTTCTCTCTCCTTCATACATCATCATCAACCAAAGCTGGATATTAGAAAGGAGGTTTTGATCCTGGAATGATTATTGCTGCTGCCACCTGGGATATGGCAGCAGGAAAGACAAAGAGAGGAATGTGTGAGTTTCCAATGGTTTGGTTTTGCAGATATGAGTAAAAAACAAGTGCAATGTGGCTTGTCATATCCAGTGAGACATATTTATGTGGATAAGGTCTGTGGGTGTCTGTGGTGAGGCTGTGTATGTGGCTGTGGCTTAGTACAGACATAGAGGAACATATCAGCATAGAGAATCTGGAAGAGCTGCAGTAGGAAAAGGCTTGAATGCATGGAACATGGATAGGAGAGAAAAGGAAGTAAGGAGCAATTAAGGCTTCAAACTGAAAGAAGGTAGGTTTAGACTGGATCTTAGGAAAAAATTATTGACTAAGAGAGGGGTGAGGCACTGGAAGAGGCTGCCCAGAGAAGTTGTGGATGCCCCAGGCCTGGAACCATTCAAGGTCAGGCTGGATGGGGCTTTGAGGAGCCTGATTTAGTGGAAGGTGTCCCTTCTCATGGCAGGAGGGTTGGAATGAGATGATCTTTAAGACGCCTTCGAACCGAAACCATTCTGTGTTTCTACAATAGGCTGCTCCTGCTCAGAGCTGTCAGACACTGAACTTATTCTGTGAGCAGTGTAGAATATCAGGAGTTGTATCTGGCTATTGAACTAAAAGTACACAACCCATGCCTATGCAAATTCAAATATGTTATGCCTTTTAAATTGAAAAGTCTTTTCTCCACTGATATTCCTCTGACTCCTCCTGTTTGACTCCAATGACAGCTCTAGGGTGGTGGTGTGATCACTCCCTTGGATATGGCAGTGAGCATCAGGATTGTGCTTTGAAAATGGCCAAAAGTCCACAGCTCTACTGGGGGATTAGGATGCCCAGTGATCCAGGACATTTGGTTCTGGCAGTACATGCAGAAGAGGGCACAGGTTCAGGGGTGTATGAGGAAGCTGAGACCAGAGGCACGTATAGATCCACAGGCTGATACAGGCACTGATCACGCCTGGAGGTGTAACTGAGACAATCCCTCTTTGTCTGACAAACCCAGCAAAACTGAGCTTTCCAGCTTGAGGCAGAAAACCCCAAAAACCTGAATGATCCCATGCCGTGCTAAGCAGGAGCTGAAACATCTCTCATCAGCTGTGAAGCAGCAGCAAGGGGAGGTTTGTAGCGCACACACACTCACACATACACACACAAAAACACTTATTAAAGTTTTGAAACCATAATTAAAAGCATGCATTTCCACTGAGCGGCGTAAGCTGTGCTGCGGCCTCGGAGCTGTGTGAGCTCCCCCCGCTCCCCCTGCCCCGCTGCTCAGCAGCTCCACGATGCCTCTTCTCCAGTTGTCAGTTTTACATATCACCGTGTTTAACATGCATCCAGCGCTCCTCACCTGCCTTTCACTGGAACTCAGCATGGCCCCCCTGCTATTGATTAATTTGCGCTAATTAAAAACAGCAGTGTTTCTGCAGAAAAGAAAGATGTGTAAGTGTCAATAAATTATGGGAAATTTCACAGATTAAAGATTGCCAACTTCTGCTTGAAAATAACTAAACAAATGTTAATGGCTTGTTCCAAAGAGCCTAAATTCACTAACAGGGATGCACAAATGGACTCCAGCGCTCTTCTCGGGTTTCAGTGACTTACAGAGATGCTCTGTCATGGTTACAAACCGAAAGACTTCATTTTTTCATCATAGGTGTTTCTGTCTTCCAAGATAATTTATGCATTGCCACTCACTCTTCCTTCCCAGTGATTCAAACCAATCAGTTGAACCAAGATTTTTTAGTGCCAACAACATGGCAACCCTACTAAAATCTCAAGCAAATTAAAAGAGAAATTGTGGTGAGTAACCAAGCCAGCAGCGCTTGTTAGCAGCTGTTGGTACTAAACCTGCTGGAAAGCAGGTGCAATGAAGGAAACTTTGCAAATCTGGAACAAACAGCTGGGGACAAGCCTAGTTTTTATGGCATGAAACTGGATTCACCCGAGGTAGGGATAATTTAGAGCAAGGCCAGATTTCTATTGCCAGAAAGCTGGGGCACAGATGGAAGGAGCAGCACTGTGACAATTCTCTTGCACTTTCACTTTTCTTTCCCTGCTCTGGTTCCTGTCCTGACTCCACTGCTCCCAGTTTTCAATACAATACCTTTCCTTGGTGCCAGGGAAGCCAGCAGATTACAAAGGCAATTTCAGGAGATGTTGGTTAACAGGAGGGGCTTCCCAGTCCCCGCAGCTCACCAGGGACTGATTATCCTCAGGGCTTACAGATGTGCGGTGGCTGAAATCCAAATGCAACAAAGTTCTGCAGCTTGCTGGCAGCTGAGGATGCAGACAACATCAGAACAGGGTTTTCAGCAGGGACAGTGCACATACTGATTTCCAAATGGGAGGGTGAATTCCCTGGGAATGAGAAGGGTTATGAGGTCTGACACACTGCTGAGGATGTGGGAATTCAGCAGTGGGATGTGTGTATTCGTTACAGGGTTAGGTTTAATGATGCCTTATTGCCCTCAGTCTTTGGAGCTGTACAAGGAAGTGGAGAGGAGGAAGAGCTTAAATGTCAGTTGTGCACTGAGGTGAGTGAATTCCCCAGCACTGGCATTGGCTGTGGCTGGCCAGGATGAGGTTCTGTCCTGGTGGGAGCATCTCATCAGACATGCTGAGAGCAGCACTGAGAAATCAGGAAGCCCCTGCCATTGGCTTGGTGGGATTAATTAACTCCAGCATTGTCACTGCCTCCAATTAATTCTGTGGCTGCAGGCTGAGCCCTGCTGGGTTTTCGTGGGGAGGGACCAACGGGGTGGTGGGAGCTGTGTGGCAGCACAGGGGCAGGAGTAGATCAGGGGCTCAGCTGCACACATAGAAGGAGAAATGCAACTGGAAGTAGATGAAAATGTGATACAAACATAACAGTGCAAAGTCATGCACTTGAGTGCTGCATAAGTAAGAATATTTGCAGCTGAGCTAGGGAGAAAATGGGGGACCCTTGTCCTTTGGAAATCTTTCTGTTTAAAGACTCATATTTATTACTGAGTCACAACAAATGAAATGTCGTCAGAACAAGTGCTTTTGTGATAAAAAGGGAAGGAGTGATGCCGTAGTACAAGGTCATAGTAAGACTGTGTTTGGGATATTTTGTACAGGTTATGGTTACTCACAATCAAGACAAAATAGTTTAATCTGAGAAAGGCACTGAGATGTCTGTTAGCCTGGCAGGATGGGGTTCAGCTTCTGGTCTGCACACTCCTGGGGTCAGAAAGTCTATAAATCTTAAAAATGTCCCCAAAAGCATTATTTGATTCCAGAACTGAGTTGCCACATGGACCAAGGACAGAGGTAGGACTGACTTCTCTGTAGGTAGTGCACAGTATAAGTGTTTTGCTCTGTGGCTCACACTGCATCTCACTCCTACTGAGGAACATACATTTGGTCTGATACATGCCTTAGGCTATAATACATTAATCTACAAAAGAACATCTCTATCATCGTCACTCATAATGACCAGTATCTCAAGATGTGAAGGAGTTTATGAAATTGAGGTAAGATTTAGTATTAGCTGACATGTGAAACTTAGCCTGTTGTTTGTTGCAGGGAAGACTAGAAACCAAAATTCACAATTCTGGAAATATTCAAAGGGTCTTAATCTACAGGTATTTTATAGCACCTGCTGCCTGGTCTGGTTAAAAACTCCAGAAGATGCACTCAACAATTCAGTTTTTGAAAACTGTGAACTCTTTTTGTGGCTAATCCAGTATCAGACTGTAGGAGGGTGAAAGTTCTGCACTGATATACCCAGAAATCAGGGATGGGATTAACTTCATATTCCTATTCAGAGAACTGATTCACTCATCACAGGTTTATTTTACAGGCTAGAAAGAGTAATAGACTTCTTAAAGTGCAGTTCATCTCATCATATTACAGACATTAGGCTGACTGCCTCTGTCTATCCTTGACTATAACTGAAGACTGGAGTGCCTAGCTCAGTGGAAATGCCTGCCTTTAAGAATTGAGATGAATCCAACCCCTACCGTAAAGAAACCAAGGGTTATATTTTTGCTTTGCTTTGTAAAGGAGACAATCCTTTTCCTATTCTGAGTTGCTCAGCATATTTCTAGATGAGTGTCTATGTTTTCCTCTGTAATGTTTCAGAATCCTCTTTCCAAGTACATGATCCTTGTTCCTGTCTGACTGTCTGCCATGGGCTAACAGGTATCCTCATGGCTGGCATGGGTGCTATGCTCTTTTGCCATTCCCTCAGCTCATGGAAAAGAAGATGTGAAGTCTGTTGTAGAGAGGGAGGAAGGCATGGCCCATGGAAGGGTAATGTTCATTCAATCCAGTAAGCAGCAGGGCTGGGCAAAGGCCCCCACTTTTGATCCTTAGACTGTGATGTCTGTCCAGATCATGCAGTGGCATACTTGTAGCTGAGCTGGGGAGAGGAAAAAGAGTCTTTGGCAAATAAAGTCTTTGGGGAAACTCACAGGAAAGAAACTACAATGTCACAGCCATTGAGTGTGGGTGAGGCATTAAACCATGGTCATTTGAATTGAGAATGAAACTTTACGTTCAAAACAAAGCACATGGTTTTCTTCCTTGGAAAAAACACCCTTGGGAGAATTCTCAGTTTAAGTGGATTGTTTCAGGAGGCAGAGTGAACAAGGTATTTTTCAACCCCTCCCCAGGTCAGTAAGTCAAGATCTTGCCCTTCATCCCAAAGCATAAGTGTTCATCTACACCTAGACTCTGAAAGACAGCAAGGTACTAGCAGAGCAGAAACAGGAGAAATACCATGGAAGAGCCTTAGGGACAGTGCAGATGTAAAGGAGCAGCTTGGCCAGTCTGTATACTGGCACATTCTGAAAGGAACTCAGGGCCCAAACCAGAGGGGCAGAAGGTTGTGTTAGAGGTGAGCAAATTGCATGAAGAGACACTGAAATGTATCGCTCAGGTGGAATACCAAGAACTGGAACTGCAGGGGCTGACACTGCTCAGATGGGATATACATGGGAAAGGGGCATGAACTTGCACAGAAGCTGCTGTCCAACACAATTAGTCCCCTGGGAGTCCTACATCCACTCACAAAGATTTTAGACAAAAGAGAGAGCTGTGTCTGCATAAAACCCAGCTCCATTATGCATGGGCTGTTGGTTTCCCTTTATTGCCAGCTTTTCTGGATTCATATCAGGAAGCCTGAAAGCTTTATATCCTTAATGAAAAGCAGAAGATATTTATTATTATATCTGAAATGTTCAAATGCAATTGGTTGCTAGCAGATTTCAAGGTTTGTTTCAGCGATTCTCATGCAGCAAAACCAGTGTCATACAAGCAATGATGAAGCCGCTCTGACTGAGGCTGGTGATACATGTGATTGTACCAAAACTTCCACTGGATCTGCTTTTTGCTGTCTCCAAGGCTGCTGATTCACCTAAAGAGGCAAATTCTGCCCTCAGAAGCTGAGAGTGACTTCTTAATCTGCTCTTTCCTGAGTTTGGGTGGAAGCTCAGTAAAATAACATGACTGAGACTTTTTGGCATCTTTGTCATTAGCCAGGCACAGAAGAGATAGTGGAAGGACAGTAACTTCTGTAACTGACTCAAAGAATTTACTTTTCATTTTTAAATGCAGAGATGTCTGAATTTAGGACCTGTTGTGCAAGAACAGAAGTGCTATGTGCTTGACCTTCACTTCTCCCTTCTGTACTCAACACAAGGCCTGGATTAGGCTCTGCTTCTTCTTTCAATGTTTCATGGCTGGAGATTGAAGTTCTCTTCTCCATAGAGTCAGAGATGCCCCAGAACCATCAGACATTCTCTTTATGACAGGAAAATTCTTCCCTTTCACTAAGTGGTCACTTTGAAATACATCTTCCCTGAACCTCTGCAACACCAGCTCTCAAACTATATCATGAAACTCATGTTTCCTGCCAGGTTGTGGGTGATCTGCAGTAATTCACACCAAAGTTGGGCATTTACAAGATATTCCACTATCATACCTTTAAGAACAACTATATTACTGCAGTAAAACATGCCTGAGTATCAAACCACTCATGCTGAAAACAGACTGAGCTCAAGCTCAGGGTAGATAAAATGCAAATAAAAATGATTATTTACAATATCTAACTGCACAACACAGTAGCAGGGGAAGAATGCAAAAAAATCCACTACTTTATCCAGTAGCACAAAGATCGGATCTACAAAAGTCTCTTTCGTTCTCCATGTATTTAAGATTCTCTCAGCTGAAACTATTGACTGGCTGGATCTGCCTCAAGGGCCTGGTGGTGTGGCTTCTCCAAAAGTGGGACTTCTGGGGAAAACATAATGCCAATACAATCCAGACAGTCAAATCTAGAGAGCACTGAAAGACATTTTCAATATTCCCCTGCCTCTGCACACTGGGATCTTTGTTCATGAAATGCCTCTTATTTTAAACTAAAACAGTGCCTATTATCTCGTCTCCAGACATCTCAGATCAGTGTTTTTCAACAAAGCTGTAATCAAGAGTGCTGTACTTCTCCAGGCCTCATAGCTCTTTCTGTTGCTGGAAAATTGGGCATTGCTTTTTAAGTTGCAGACTGAATGAAGGAGGGGATATATTTCCACTTATCCCAACAGGAACATTTTAGGTCTGAGCTGCATTAGGAGAAATTAGGAGGCTTCTTAAATTTTCAAGACACCTTCCATTTACTCATCATGAAATTTATTTTCATGGTAAATCAGGAAAGTCAGTTTGTCCTGTAAATATGCAGATGAAATCCTTATGGATTGAGAGAGGAGAAGAGAGACATGAAAGATGACTGCCTTGGGTCCACTAAGGAGATGCAAGCAAGCACTGATGAGATGCTGAGCTGACCAGAAATTGCATGACCACATCAGGTTGGCACTGGGCCAGAGTTAATACACCGTGCTGACAAGCTGGGTTTATTTAACTACTTGGGCTCCATGCCATGGTACTGCAGTGAGTGTTGGTCAGCCTTGAGAGTGGACAGAATAAACTTGGGTTAGTGGAGATGAGTCCACCTGCATCCCCTTTCTCCTTCCCACCACCCACCCAGTCTGAAGGGAGTGAAGAAATGTTCTCAGTGCTTGCCAGTCGACTTGAAAACTGTCCATCTTTCCATTTATGCTTTGCAGAACAGTTTGAATGTAATGCATAAGCAAATATGAGCACTTTCTTTTAAGCAGGAATATGTCCCACCTTCCCCATCTTCTCAGAATCCAGATAACGCTCCAGTAGTCAGTACTCAATAGCTGCAGAACAGTATTTGAGGGTTAGAGGTTGAGTGTCCTCACCACTCATGAAAAAACAGGAAACACATCCTGGTTACCTGTGTGTGACTCTCCAGGCTTGCATTGGAAAGGGTACCTGGGGTGGGCAGGTCAGTAAAGATTTAACCAGAACTCATGGTGACCAAAGCCAGTTGAGCAATGTGCAACTGCCTGCAAAAATCATCTTAAAAGGTACAAAAGCATGGCTTTTTTTTTTTCTAAACTCAGTATCTTAAAGAAAATTCAAACTCCGGAATATCATATCCACAAGTAGAGAATTTTCATATTAATAATCTCCCTGTGGTACCTCATACAAGTCAGATTTCAAACACTTCAGGCTCTCACTGTGTTTGTAGGTGAGACCTCCTGCTCACACTCCTTCCCTGAGGGTTTCCTCAGGCCCTCTTGCCATGCCCACCATGGAGGAGGCAGCAGATTTAGGGCACGTGGTCCATGATGGGGAATGAGAACAAGAATTGCTCTGACAAAATTCCCTGTGTGGCAGCATTTCCAAATCAAAGTATTTTAACAGAGACACAAACACACACACACTGGGGATTGGAAATTTTTTTTTTTGGATGAAGTATTTAGGGTTTCAGTCAAAATGTTTTTATTTTTTAATATTTGTTTTTCTGAGGAATAATTGAAGTTTTTGCTGCAAAGCAGATACTTCACACAATAAACATTTCTTCAAAAAAACCCAAAAAAGCAACAGATTAGAGGAAAAATTTTCAACCATCTGTCTGGCTGAAGGACTACTGAAGAGGGAATACCAAGGACTTATGTACATTTTTTTGCAATTCTTAGAGACTCATTAAAAACTAGAAGTTTTGAATTATGTGAGAAAAGGTGAAGGACAAAGTAATGAAAGCAAAACAACAGGGTCAAGTGTAACATCACAGTAAAGAGTAGTTCTGAAAAAAAACCAATGAAAACTTTTGGTAGCCATTTTCTATCTTTCTAGTATGGTTTTCCACTTGCAGCAATGGGGTATTGCTGACTCTTCTTGGAAGAAGAAAGGGCTATATTGCTACATCGCTGTGGAAAAGTGTTTTTCTCCATCAATACTTCTATTAAAATCAACTGGACTATTTGTGCAGTGTGTTCTTTTCAAAAGCAAGAATCAGCATCTATACCTGGCCCAAACATCTCAGTAGAAATCCCCTGTGCTGTCAAGCCCCGAGCTGGTTGAGGTGCGCATGCTCTGGAGAGGAAGAGCAGCAACTGGTGGTTTCTCTCCGTGGCTGACAGCCAAGGTGTTGATTATCATCACGCAAAGCAAAGGATCAGCGCGTCAGGGGCTTGTTTCTCTGCACAGCTAAGGAGCTTAGTGCAATAGAGGTTAGCTTGATTCCAGCAAAAATAGCCAAACCTGCTGGCAACATGGGCTCCAGCTCACCCCTCCTTCTGGGGCTCACCCCCTCTTTTAGCATAAACCCTTAGCTTTGGACCCAGAGGTGATGGGTGAAATATTGGTGGACCCTTCTCCACTCTTTCCATCAGTCAGCTTTATGTGGTTTAGCCTTTCCAAAAAAATAAAAAGAGGAGGGGGAATCACTAAACATTTTCTATTTCAAAACAGATTTCATCTTCCATAGAAAGTAATACTGCCTCCAGCCATGTGTAACTTATTTTTTATCCAACGGAGTATATGGGCTTATAACTAGATCCTGATAGGAACCCAGGTTTAAAACATTATTCACAGCAGGTTATTTGATCTTTATTTGCTGAATGCACTCAGCTGAATCCCTATCTCCAAACAATATGAGAAATAAAATGCCGGGCATGCTTCATTGGCCAGCCAGCTCATCTTGATTTGCAAAGACGGCTACATCCCTCTCAGCAGTTTCAGAGATGTACCATATTCCAGGCCCTAAGACGCAGTTTCCCCTCCCTCTTCCCCCGCCTGAATGCTTATCCTTCCTTGTTTTTCTCCTTCCCCCAATTAGTAGCTTTAAAAATCACTTCAGACCAGTCCTTTTCTCTCCCTTCACCATGACTTTTGGGAAATTGTGCTTCCTACTGCGCATATTTGGGGATCCTCATTCAAAATCACTTGCCATCTGTTCTTGTGCAGAAGGTCAGATGCTGATAACCTGCTCAGGAAGCCACAGGCCTTTGTGATGAGACTGGTCACCTGAGGAAAGGTGGGTTGGAGTAGGATATGAGACCCTGGCAAAATCACTGATATTCATTTTATTAATATAACTGCTGTGACACGTCTCAGTGCTGACCTTGTCTCTGCTGCAACAACTTTGCTGCAGCTTCAAGCTGTGTCACAGTCAAAGGTGGACTTGGAGATCGTAGGTGACCACTGGGACTGCTTCTTTCAAGAAAACCCCTGATGGCTACAAACAGGATTAATTACCAAGCAGGATGGATAAGGTTTTGCTGTCCTAAAAGGGAAGCCAGAATAGCTTGGGGAGAGAGGCCAAGCCGCATACAAGGAGGTCAGGTTCTTCATTCCCTTTGACTTTTGATGAGATATGCTTTTGAAAATCTTCTCTTAGATATCCTAAAATAAAAGTCTCCAGCTTCCAGGCCAGAGCCCAAGCACGACGTATACTTCAGAAACTTCCTCATGGAGGGTTCTTCTGTGGCAGGGCTTTGGGAATGGTGAGCAAGTCCTCGGTGGACATCCCTGCAGCAGGAAGGTGTCATTAAACTGGCCAGCATTCTGTGCTGCTTTTGCAGATCCAGCAGGACAGGGCCACGTCTCACACAAATATCCATAGCTCTTATGCTCCCTTCCCTGGAATGTGTTTCAAAGTGTATCTGCCCATCACAGCTACCTCCTCCTGCTTCCCTTTCAAGACATGTCAGGAGGCCATCCCGCTGCCAGGCACTGTGTAGGTTATGCTCATTTACCCTGGGTAAGGGCAGAGCAGTGTCACTGACCCAGCTGAATGTCTCTTCACACAGACACGAATTAAAACCACCCCCTGTTGTCAGTAACTGGCTCACTGTGCAATGTGAAGGATTTGTCCCTGTCCTCATTCCTGTACAGCCTGGGAGTGTCACCAAGCCTGGACAGATGTGGCAGCAACCAGGACAGTTCAACACTGGTTCTATGGTCTGAGGGTAAGCACTCATGCTCTGTGTGGTTCACTGGGAAAGGAGGGGGAGATCTGAGGAGACAAGAATTAAATGTCTCACTTTTCTTTCCCAGTAATTAACCCTGGAAAAGAGAAGAGATAAAACCACAAACTGAACAGTCAGGGAGGCAGCTTTGCATGGCTGGATTAGAGACACAGTTGGCCTATCCCCTTGGGAACACTACTCTGCTATTAATAAAAAGATAAACAGGCCCATATTTTTTTTTTATTTTTCCTTCTCTCCCCAAGCCCTTCTCTTCCTCTGCTTCAGGGAGCCCTGCTCCCTTCCATCAGCTTATACAGGGAGTGTTTGCAGACGGAGTGTTTGTGAGAGGCTGCTCTAGGAAAGATAAAAATGAAGGGTGAAGGGAGTGTGGGGAAGAAGAAAGTGGGTGAAAATTATTCTAACCATTTCTAGCACTCACATCACCTCTCAGGACTGGCAGAATTGATGCCATTCATTTATTCCTCTTGCACTGATGCAGCTGCAGGTCTCATTCCCACAGGCTTCCTCCAACTCCCCATGGCCAGCCCATCCTTGCAGGTACCTGTCTGTCCCTCTCCACCCCTGGGGGCAGCTGTCTGGAGCCCCTCACTGAGACAGAGACAGCCTGCTGGTTTCACTGGGTCCACGTGGGAATAGGGGCTGTCAGGCTGAAAGTGTGGGGGGAGAGTTACCCACTGAGAAAAAGCCAATTGCTCAATTTCAGGCAAGGGGATGTTTGTATCTCAACCATCAGCAGAGTGCAATGGATCTCAGCAGTTCAAGAAAACACAGAGAGAAAAAGCACATCAAGTTATTTGCTTCAGAAGGGATTTTTGCCAATTTCGTGGGCAGAAATGGGTATGGATTAAACTGGGGTAATTCTGTGGTAATTCTTTATACAAATTAGGCATTCAACTAAGTCTGAATTTTAAAGAGTTGCTTAAAAAAATTTAAATACCTGAAAAATATTTTATAAAGCTCCTGAATAAATGATGAAAACTATTTGCCAGACTTCTTCACTTGATCCTTAGAATGGGGAAAAGGAAGATTAAATGGGAGAGCAAACACAGAACTAGTATTGGGCTACATACATATCTGGGCACTACTCGTGCACACATTTGGGGGATCATCCCATCAACGCCTCCAGACATAACCTGAGAAAAATTTGCTTGCTGAAAGGACAAGAATGAGTTTGGTGTGTTACTGTTTATTGCTCTAGAGACATATCAGCTTTGAGCAACAAGCATCGGTCATCAGCATGGAGGTACCCGTGATAGGAGTTGTCCCTGTGCTCTGTGTTTCCCCTTGGGGATCTTGTAGAAAAGGAGGAACAGGAGATGCCTAAGTTCTACTATGAGATCACTCAACACTGGTTGTGCCTGCTTGCCAAGCCTGAGTACCAGCCTGACTTGCTTTTTGCTGGTAAGAGCAGAGTTGCAGGACAGTGAGGAATGGAGAACTGTGAACTGAACTGCCCGGTCACTGCAGGGGCACCTGAGTCACTGCACGGAATATCCCAGAGTCTCTACCCAGCCACAAGGCCAGGCACTGCTTCCTCAGGAACCTTTGTCTCCTGGACCATCCCTCTAGTCTTTCTGTCAGTGTGTTGATTTTTCTTTAAAAGTTTTGTAAATAAAAGCCCTTTCTGCCTCTATTTTTTCTCAGCAAGCATGGAGCAAGGGAATGAGAGCAGAGGCCGACACAGCAGTCAGGGTGTTAATAGCCACATTAGCTGGAAAGGAGCAGCCAAAGCAGGATGTGTAAAACCCCACCCAGGCTGCCCTTTAATTTGCTGTTACATGGAGTGGAAGATTTGAAAGCGTATTTCTGGGTAATTAATTCAAAGAGTGATTCTAATGGCTAATGCTGTCAGTTTTGACTGCAAGGGAGGTCTGGGGCTGGAGCAGGCAGTGAAGGGAAGGGAAAATGCTTGGAGGTCATTGACAGATGTTAAAATATTTTGACAGCCCACATCCAAGAGGCTAACTTAATGAAAGCCTTTGGCCAGCACCTTCCAAGAGGTCTGAAACTGAATCCATTTATTTTTCTCCAGTATAGCATGCAGGGTTTGGACTGTGGCTTGTCCATAAATCACCATTCTCCATTTGGTCAGCAACACCATCAATCATTCTCAGTGCCCACCAGCCTGTTCTGTGTGCCACTGCAGAAAAACCAGTAAGAGGGATTTGGTGTCTCTTGAATTTAACTCCTGAATTTGCAGTGGCACATAGGGTAAGCTCTGCCTTTATCTCTACTGATTATAAAAGCCAGTGCAGCAAGGGTCCTGCATCTATGTATGGAAATATACCTGCTCCATGGTGCTGGGAAATGAAATTAGAAAGCTCTATTCATGGTGTTATTATCTCCGGCTGCTCGGAAGGATTTAATCAAACGGCTGCAGCTTGCTGATGAGGATGTCCACAGCCTGTGAGTTTTGTTCCTCCTGCACTGCATATCCCTGTGGCATTTTCTAAACTCCTCCAGCCTACGCCAGTGGGCTTGGAGTCGAGTACAGCATTTACAAAGGATTTGCTGGGGACCATTCTGCTGAGGTTTTTCAAAAGACTTGGTTAGGAAGCTGGAAAGGCACAGCTCCTGGCAGTCCTGTTCACTGGCTTCCACTGCCTTTTTTTTTTTTTTTGTATTTCAGAAAGCACTTGGAGTAAAGATAGAGGAATGAAAACTTGTGGATGTAGAAAATAAGTAGGACGATATTTAATTTAAGTTTAAATTTTAAAACAAGTTTGGGTCAAATCTGCTCCTTTTCTGGTTTCCAGAGATTAATTCAGTTCCTGTTGTGTATCAGCTCATCACTTCAGGACCTACCACTGCTACTTGTAACAGAGTGTGTTGATAAACTGGTACATCGGTAATTTCCTGCCCTAAACTTCCGTATGACACTGTAATGCATGGAAAAACCTTTTTCAGCCCAGAGAGGGGGTGGCTGCACTTCAAGATAGGTGAAAGAATGCCTTGTGCCTCTACCACCCGCAGTTAGAGTCACAGAGGTTGATTAGACCAAAGCTGGCAGATTTCCACCCCAATTCACTGCACTGATTTTCTTCAGCTCTCTAAAAAGCACAAAAGATAGACATCTGTATGCAGATAAGGACACCTACAGAATTACAGGTGCCAATATGTGCGGTAGAGGCCAACACAGAATTTGTAGGGAAGTCCTACCACTCTGGGGCTCCTGGAGTTTATTTTGAATACCAGGCTTGTGAGTGGTGGCAGAAGACAACATCTTCCTTCTCATGAATGCTTGGGAACTAATGTATCACTGAAACAGAAGTATGGCACTAGAGATGTGCAAATCCGTCTACCAAGCAGATACACCCTTGGTTTGTGTGCAGACACTGTCACTCCAGAGATTAATTAGGCAACTGCTTTCCCTGCTGGCTGATCAGCTGTATCTGGACAGGCACCTGGACTTAATGCAGGGCTAAATTAAGGAAAAGTCTTCTGAGTTCAAAAATATCTAGGACTTCTGGTCATGTCAATATTATTTATTTATTTATTTCAGTTTTGTAAACTTCTTATTTGACAATGAAGGAGGCTACACACCTGCAGTCAGTCTGTCTGAACACATTTTTCATTAGCTGTGCTCCAGGATGGCAAATGAGCAGTGGTATCTACATATATATGCAATTAAACTATTGCTTGCACAATATCCACCTCCAGGCACCCCAGGAAAATCAATAAGTAACATTCCCAGATCAGCAGCATTCATCAGTCCCTCTTTGCCAACAGCAAATAGGTTTTCACCCCCTACCCCAGCCAAGGGATGGGGAGATAGAAGGCAGATGCAGTCCTCACGTTCCCTTCTGAGCACCTGCCAAAATTCCCCTTCTCCCCTCCCGCAGGCAGGGAGGGCACTGTTGGGATGTGTGGCATGTTCTGCCTCACTGATCAGTGAGGGCTGCTCTTCCTTCACGCTCTGCTGCCACTGAGCTCACGCAGAAGCTGCCTCCAGCAGCCCTTGCCAGCCGCCTTGATATTTTGGACACCGACTGCTGCATGAGCAGTAAGACTGTGGTGCTTGGGAGAGAGTGGGAACAGCTCTGGTCTCTCCCAGGCTGTGCCTGGTTCTCACCAGTAATAAACAGGAGAGACAGAGAAAACTTCCCTTGCTGAGTGAGGGTGTGAAAACACATGGCAGGTTTTGGAAGTGTCCATTAAGCACACTGGGTACACCCAGGACTTCTGTGTTAAACTCACATCCAAGCTTTCCATGGCAATGGTGTGAATGCAGACACTGTCAAGCAGAAGCACCCAGGGGCAGGGTGCCAAAAGTGGATTTTACTAGTCAGGGGCAGCAGGATGAGGAAGGCAGCTTTGATTCACTGCAGCCCCCAAATACGTCTGGGGCTTTGCCTTGTACTGCAAGTCTCTCAGATTTGCTTGCTCCTATGAGATTTCTTTCCCCTTGTGTAGCAATCTCACAGCATCAGCTCCTGAAAGCTGTGAGTTGTCTTAAAGCTGAGGGCTGGGGGGGATATCCTCTCATGGGGAGCAGGAGTCAAAGACCAGACTGAAGAAATTAAATCAGTTGCCATTCAGACCATTACTCTCATAGCACCAAAATCAAGAAAATGGCCAGGTTGGGGGGGTCATGTGTGTATAGAGTCTGGTATTTAATCCTGGTACCACACTAAATAATTAACATAAGCACAAGAGCACTTATTAATAGAGTTTCAGAATAATTTTAAAATGTTGTTTATTTATTTTTCATTTGAATACTTCTACAGATTTGTTAATATTCATCAGAGGGCACTGGTGTCTTTATGTTCTTTTTCCCCTTGGAGAAACTAAGGCACAGATTGGTGACATGACTGGGGTGATCTGACAAAGGGCTAGAATCCATATTTTCCCAACGCTGAAAACCCAAAACTGAAGAGTTCCTAGCTGCTTGTGGGCAGGCAGGCGAGGAAGGGTAGGTAATAGCAAAAAAAAGTGCAGCATGGCTATTAGCTTCGATGCCTTCAGAAATAACCCTTTATCCCAGTGTCTGGAAGAGCAGCCCTCCTCACTTATTAATGTGCTTGCTTAAAACCATTGCCCTTAAACTTCCACCAGTGCTGAAGTTAATGTACTGCCCTTTGTCACCTTGAGTGAGATTGTGCTGCAGAAAACTCTGCTGGGCTGATTCCTGTCAAGACTGTATAATCAGAGACGGGAAAAACTTGGGAAGTGGCTCTTAGGAGGTACCTCCTGGGCTGAGAGCAACTTCTTTTTATGTTTGAAAAATACAGTGGTTTTCTACTGAGAAAGTAATGTCTGCAAAACTTCTACAACTTGAAAATTACTTCAGGCTTTCTGTGAAATCCCCACACTATCACTGATGAGAGGATAAAATACCAGATATCTGCCCAGAATGAACCAGGGGAAGAGGGAGAAAAAGCCATCTCCACCACTACAGCACAGAGATGAAAGAGCCAGAGTTTTACTTCAGCTGGAGGATGGATAAAATGCTGGTGTTGTCCCAGATCCTAAGAGCAGCTCAGAACCTATGATTAGAATGACTAATCTCACTTTCTCATACACAGCCTGCACACTACTAAGGATGGTTTTGTCAGCCTGTGTTTGTCAGACCAGCTGAGTTGCCTCTTGCCCTCTCCTGATACTTGCCCAGATCTTGGAGCAATGCTGGCAGACATGGGGAAAGTGTATGGTACTTTTGCCTGGTGTGAAGAGGTGCAATGTGATGCCTTTGGAGCAGAGGAAGGGGAGTGTTGCAGTGGCACAATGAGTCCAGCAACTGGAATAAAGCCCAGAGATTCCATTTAAAGCTCAAATTCAAAGGGACTTCGTCTTTATAAGGGTCTGATCTTAATCCTATGCCACAAAATCACTGAATCCCAAGCACATCACTGTTCAGCCGTGGTACCAGTGAGGTTGCCTGAGTAATATTCACTTTTTGTTACAGTGAGGAGTGCACGAGACTGAGCATGGGGAACCACATGTGCATGGGGGAATCATGCTGCAGGCTATGTGCCAGGACTGGTCACTGGGGAATGGATGAATGGGCCACATGTCAGGAATGAGGCTCCTAGAACAACTTCACCAGAGACTGAGAAATGGGAAAATGGTGGAGCACAGGTTTGCTTTCTGCCATGCTGGCAAAGCTCTCTGGAGTGCTGGGGAATGGAGAATCAGAGAATGATTTTGGCCAGGCTTCAGCATCCGCTAGAAGTGGTGTGCATGTGTGAGGGCTGGATAACAGGCTTTGGCAGGCGGAGGGATAAAAGGTGGCTTTTCTTTTATGTTGCAAAACCTAAAATTTCATGAGGGAAAAATATGCATGAGTCAAATTAAATCAGAGCCCTTGCAGGAGTAAAGATTCGAATCCCTGAAAAAAAACATTCAGGGGCTAACTTGAAATGCCACATTTGTGCTGAAACAAATAATTCAGAATGTTTGACCCTTATTTCTTTAAAACTCTTTTTTGAAGGTTCATTTCTAAATGGAATATGTCATTTTGAAACAATAGTTTCCCTTAAAAATAACTTCAAAATGAAACATGGCAACATTTCCAAATATTTATTTCCCTTTGAAGGGGTTGAAATGCAGTGTCACATTTCCCTACAACTTTGCCCTGCTCTTTTTATTCAACATAAATAATTTTCTCACCGTAATCTGAGCAGTTTTAGCTCCCTTGAAGTTTTACTTTTTGGGATGAATTTACAATTTACTGAAAGAATATCTTTTCAGTTTTACTTTAGACTGAAGTAAATTATCAGAGCTGTTTTGGAGAAGGAAATACTCAGTTTCATTCCTGCTGTTAAGACTGCTGATGGACTCCGTTAGCAAAACATCACTTTCATAAGACATGGACTCATCTGAAAGTGCATAGAAGAGAAGACCTGACAACAGAGCTGAAGAATAATAAAAGAAAAAATTAACTGCACAAAAAGGCTACTTACATTTATGGGATTTTTTAAAATAGCATTTAGATGGAAAGCTGATTCTCCATTTTTGTCTATGCTGGCATTTTTTCTCAGGCTATCTCAAATTTCAGGAGTTAAGAGGAGAAAAAAAGTCTTGCATTGCACCATATATGCCAAAGAAATGCAATACAATCTGATTTCACTTCTTTCTCTCATGCCTGAATGTGCTCATTTTTGCTTACAAAAGGAAAGACACAAAAGAATTGTAAGAAAAGGAATCAGATGGTGCCGCCCGATACTGTTTCACAGCTAAAACGTGAAAACAAGACCAGCTTCTTCTGCCGACACTCAGGTCTCAAAAAAGGGTTATTATTCTTTTTAAAGGGAATTCTCTTAAAGGGAAATTGCTCCAAATTTAATCAAAAGCACCATTTATTATAACTTAGCAGAGTGGTTGCCACCCACTGCTGAGAGCCCTGGAAGGCTGCAGGGGCAGTGTGCCTTTTGCCTGGCTCTTTAGCAGCACCCGCTCCCAGATTCCCTCTCTGGGTCTCCTACTGTGCTACACCCTTTGCAGATGGACTCAAGAATAGAGTAGAGGCCTACCTGTTGGGGTCTCATTGTTTGGGATGATGGATGACCTTGAGAAATGCCTCATGCCAGATGGAGCACTGCAGACAGCACAAAGAATGGAGTACGTGGGCACCTGAAGGCAGCGTTCACCCAGCAGCTGACATCACCCCTCCTGCTAGAAGATCCAAACTCTTCTCACCTCCAGTTCCCTGCTCAAAGTCCAGACCCACCTTGAGGGAGGCACAGAGAGATGGTGTGCTTCAGAGGACCTCTATTACTCTCAGAAGTCTCAGTATTGAAGAAAACAAATGGTGTTTTACTACCTGCAGTCATTACATACATATAAACAATTTCACCTCCTCCTCTATCCAAGGTTCTGGATATTTGGCACAGTGTATAAGCACAAATGGATACACCCCTCCCTACCAGGGCTATAGGTCCTCTCAATGCATGGTTTCCAAAGGACCAAATCTATCACAGGACACTTTAAGGAAGGCTTCTTTTCTTTTTCTCCCTTGCTATTACCTCCTTTGCCTTCCAGAATGTAGCAGCTTTCTACTTTGCTCAGGTCATGATGAAGGCCAAGAGAAGCCATGGTCCTAAAATCATCTAGTCTGAATGTTTTGTGCGTTTCTCACATGCTGACAAAATAACATCTTAGCACAAGTGGAAGGAAACACACTTGAAATGATTGTTATTTTTCAAGTTCTCTCTCAGCAAACAGCCACGTGCAGCACTTGTTGTTTGCCCCATGAGAAAAACCTACATCAACTCCCTGTAACCAAACTAACACCTGCCTTGCACTCTGGTTCAACTAATGGGACCTCCATTGCAGGCTCTCCTGCTCCTTCTGTCATGGTTAAGTGTCATCCTCTTGGCTTTCATCCTCAAACCTCAAGCAGAAGTTGAAACAGAGGAGAACTTGCAGCAGAATGTTCCCAACACAGCTGGCAGGTCCCACACTCAGGCCACTGGGGCAGCTGCTCCTTCACTTCGCAGAGCCAGCTGTGGAGCATGGGAACACCATGGCACACCACTAGTGGCTGGCACAGCCCTCCGAAGCCAAGTGCCACATTGTAGCATCATCCCAGCTGCCACTGAGAGGAAGGTGGTTAGACTTCTGCTTTATATCAGCTTCCCAGTTTGCTGCTTTCAGCAGGCTTCAGGAAAATCAGGGTCTGACTTACCTCATAGCTCTCAGCTGAAAGGGAGCTGAGATTCTTGCATCTAACAAAGGCACAATATCCTAACGGATACAGAAAACTTGAAGTGTAGACTTTGCTCATCACTGCTGATGTGGTTTATAAACCTGGGTGAGTTACAGGGCTTATCTGAGAAACAGGAAGCATTTGAATGGTTACTTCTAGCCACTTCCATAAACTCTCAGATGAAAACCTGTCGATGAAAACATCTTGATGAATGGGGCTTTATGCAGCTTGTGGTTATCTGAATAATCCTTAATACCAGCTCCCTCTTCCTGCCTGATTTCTGCTGTGGTTAAGAAGCCTAAAGTAGTAAGATTAAGAAGCCTAAAGTAGCAAGAAATATGCCCTAAAGCAGTCAGCTAAGGATCCTAACTTAATGGGAACATCTGCAAAGGACTGAGAGCTGGAAAATTAGCTTTGCAATATTCGTTGCTGTGTCTCAAGGCATAAAGGGATTGCTCTCAGACAGGAAGCATCAAGAGGGAGCAAAACCAGCATATCCTACTGCCCCAGCTTGTAGGGCAAAACCACAGCATAGCTTCAGCCAGAGAGGTTAACACTATCCTGAAGTTGCTCTAACACATGTTCTGAAACAGGCCTTGCTTTCCCCTGTCCCAGCAGACCTATGACAAACAGCAAAGTACCCCAGAGCCAGCTGTCTCCACTGTAAACACAGCCTGCCCAGAAGAAAGGACCCAATCCTGAAAGACTCCTCTAGAACAGGCTCCCATAGGATCACCACCCTTCCTTTCCACAAGGAAGAACAGCCAAATAAACCCATAGCCCAGCATGCTACCCTCCTGCCTTTTCCCTTTTATCAACTGCAGCAGGGCCTGAAATCTCATTGAACAAAGCTGTGGGCATCCCACCGGCCCTTAGCCCTTCCTCCTCTGCTCTTCTGCCACAATGCCAGAAAAACAGGATGAAGCAAAAGACACACAAGTGAACTTGAACATTTGATGAAAAATGCTGCAGGAGCAGTATCTTGCTGTGGTGAAGCAGGATCTTCTGAAAATGCAGTTCATGGGAAAATCCTGTCCTCAAGTTCAGGAGGGCAAGAGTTACACCAGAAATTCAAAAAAACTTTTCTTTTCCCAGATGGTGCTTTGAACATAAACTGTCAAAGTCATTACTCCGACTTTATTATCAGGGTTATGTTTTCTTTATTCCTTTTAATATTCCATATGCTGGCCATAGAATACATTTCTTTGTATTTCTCTTCCCTTTTATTCCCTTTGTTTGTTCCATTCATGACTTATCACCTTCTGGTGGCAATTTAATTATCGGATCTATATTATTAGTATCCTTTTTTTTTTTTAGAATATAATAAAAAATTTCAGTACAAAACACTGCAAGTAATTCAATTTCCATCAGTGAGGAAGGAAGTTGGATGCATTCAATGAAAGGGAGGAGAGTACCTGGCTGTAACATTTTTAATAAAAATATAATAGCACTTTTTAGCATCTTCTCTTTGAAGAACATTGTGGCTTCACAATCATTAATATTGCTTAACTTTTCCATTGCACTTTTCATCTATAGCTTTCACAGCACTTTCTGAAGGTGAATCAGTGTTAGACTCTCTATTTTGCACCCAGGGAAAAATTGTGAAAGCCAATACAATCCAGCCAGCCAGGCTAACCACCAGGATGAGATTCCAGGCATTCTGGAACCCCAGACTGAAACCCTTCCATTGGACCATGCTGCCCCTCAGTATGAAGAGCCACTCATCACTTTCCATGAGTGATGAACAGCCCCGTCTCCTTCCCACATCTACATTAGTTGCCCACAGAAGCTGAGTGTCTCTCACTCTTCAGTGTTGTGTCTTTCTCCAGGCAGAACCTGCTCCCTCTCTGGGGCGGGAGAGCTTCAGAAGTACTTGCTGCAACAGGACACTAAAACTCAACCCCAGCAGCCCTGTGAACTCTCTGTGAAATGTCCCAGTTTGCTCCTTAATCATCTGGGACAGATTCCTGGGTTTAGATTTTTTTTTTTGAAATGTCAGTTTCTCTAGAATCAAAGAATCCCCGATTTGATTGACCAAATCTCCAGTGACTTCAAGGAGGTGAGAAGGGGACAATAGTTCTTGTCTAGTACAAGGCACTAAATCATCAAGTTGTACCTTTGACATAAAATCAGTGAAACAATTCTTCATTTCATGTGGAGCTGAGAGAACAGAAAACACTGTGGAAGCTGAAAGTTTATAAGGATGCAAAAAACTGTCTGGAGAAATCTAGAGAAGCAAACCCTCCTAGAGCTGTTAAGTACAGAAATGTCACCTTGGGCTCAGAAACTGCCTGAACAACAATCTGGTGATAATGTGGTGCAGGGTTTGAAGGAGGGTAATTCTGTGGCCTCTCTCCTGTTCCCTTGGCATCAGCTGCTCCCCAGCACCAGCGATGGGATGTTGGGCTCACATCACACTTCTCAGCAAGTGCCAGGCCAGGCAACCTGGAGAGAAGAGAGTCGCTCAATGGCCCAGATGTGCTATGCTTTGCACCACACCCGTGTGACATGGAGCCTGCATCTCAGGATATTATTTGGAGAAACTCTGTATGCAAGGCAAGGTCTACCTTTTGCAGGCAGATCCCCATGCTTGTGTGCTCTCCCCATGCTCTCTGACTTTCCCATGGGTATGAGCATCCTCTTGTTAGGGCCTATGGAACTATATCCTGAGCAGGATCAATTTATTTTGTTATGCATTCTTTTCAATTTCCTTTCTTCCTAGTAAAACTCAAAACTACTCCCTAAGAATTAATGTGTCCAAATCATGTATATGGTCCTTCAAACTGGCTTTTTTTACCACCTCTAACTTCTTCCTTAGATAGGTAAGTTCTTACTTTTCCCATTCATAAAGACAGTTCTGCTCCTGAGGCTCCAAACGCAGCAGTTAGAATGACAGAAGACTTTATTTTCTGATCAGTAAAGTGCTTTGAGAAAGAGTTTTCCTGATTTTGCTTCTTCTTTAAATATCAGTCAGTCTTCTTTTTTTGTACATCAAAGCTTTCATGGTGTTTTTTATTTGTTTGTTCATGCATTTGTTTCTTAGGGTCAGAAATTATTTACAATACAATGGAGAAAAAGAAATCACCTTTTCTTTCCCTTTTGCTTTTTAAATTAAACCACTAAAACATTTTCAGTTCCAAAATTATCACCCAACTGAAAACACTCACAAAAATGATGTGGGAAGAAAGAAAAAACCCAATGGAAACACATTCATAGGACTAGCATGTGTGTAGCAGACTTTTTTTTTTAATACCAGGGAATTATTGTATCTGCGAGCCAAAACAACAGCACTCCCTCATGCCAACTCCAGCTGTTCCTTCCTTGTAAAATTTATGAGCTGTTTTCAAGAGCTTGATTAGATCTTGTGGTGGAGCTTCAGTGTAGCCATGAAGATATTTTTAATTGCTGCAATGTTGTCAGGTTTCCCTGTGACACAAAGCGTGCTGTTAGTTGGCTGATTAGAAATCAAACTGCTTGAGATCCCAGCCTACTGGGTCACTGAGCTGAAGTGAAAAGTCCAGCCAGACTTCAGATCTACCCAAAATACTTGCTGGGAACACTAGCAAACAGGCAGACAAAGGGAGGATGAAATAATTTTAAGAAAACAAGTACATTAGTGGGAGATTTTGGTGTCTTCCTAACACATTTTCCAGAGATCTACAAGTGATGTTTTGCACTGTAGGCAACTGCAGAGACAGTTCTCATCTCCTGTGAGGGATTCTGCTGAGCCTGAGGTAGGTACAGCAGTGTGGCATCAGTCCAAAACATCTGGCCTCGCTCTTTTGGCTGTGATGTAAAAGGCTGAGCATGTTTTGCTACTACAAGTCTTCTAGCAGGTATTATGAAAGTAAGAATTTTTTGTCACTTAATCAGCATTCAGATTTCGTAATTATAACTTTATATCTGTTTCTTCCCTAAAGAAAGACTCAATTATTTAAAAAATCCTAGAAAATGCCATGACTTCTCTATAGACAGAACATACAGCAACATCATCAGTCCTGGATAAGTTGTCCAAAGAAACTGGAGTTCAAGCTAGATATTGCCAGGTTCAGCTAGCTGGAGGCTGTTAGCTCAAGTCCTCCACCCTCCATACATGCTTCAAGCCACTAGAAATAGAGAAAGAAGCACAGATGACATGAATTATGCAGCTGCTAACTAACAAGGCCTGTGTCATTTCTGAGCTTGTGGTTTTATATTTTTTCATGCCACAGAGATCTCAAACCTCTAAGCATCTCAAGACTTGTAAGACAAAAGCTTTAAAATGTCTGCCAAGGACTCACAATAAAGGGCATAAAAACTTAAAAAGAAAATTGGAAAAGCAGTTAGATTATTAATTGCTATGTTTTAAGCAAAGCTGTCTGTAGTATTAGGACCTTTTGTGGCTTGACATTTGTAGACTTGGTAAATTAGAGCCATAAAAGTAATTGGCCTCTCTAGACACAGGTAAAACCAGGTGTAATGCCAAGGGTTACTAGTTAGTTCATGGTACTTCAGCATATTGAAGATTAAAAACTCTGAGGCCTGCACTTCCATGCCCAGGCTGGCTTATCAGGAGACATCCCCACATGAGACACAAACTACCCTGGCTGTCCTGGAGCAAGCAATGCTGTTAGTTACCAGGTAAAAGGACTCACATGGCGAGTAGGAAAACCATGGCTTTATCCTCTCTTTTCCTTTTAGATGATTTACATCCGTAGGAGTGCAAGGAGCAATCAGCCCCTCTCTCTTGCCCATCAAACTGTAAAGTGTCTAATCCAAATCACTGTTAATATTTCATTCGAGTTCAGTAGACTTTGGAGCCAGCCCCAGGCTCAGACTTAGCATGTCTTTTTGGAAGCTCAGTATCTGATTATTATTAAGATGTGAGAGGCTCCTGTGAAGCAGAAGCCTTAAGATTTCTGTCGAAATGAGACTTGAAGCAGTGAAAGGAAGAAAAACTGAATCCTCTGGACTGCATCTTGCCCTACACTCAAGAAACTCAGCGGTGTTCCAGGAACAGAGGGGAGATATGGAAGGGATGTGCTCAGGTGACTGGAGATATTTCAGCATGACCTCATGTAGCCTGAAGTTTGCAGTGGAAGCAGCACACAGGAACTTGCTGTTTTCTGGGATCTTGGTTGGAGACAAACTCTGATGCTGTGAATGTCTTTAGACACTTCACATTTTTTCTGAACTGTGCTGGTGGTGGAGCATCCTCTGCTCTGCCTCCTGATTTAGACAACACAAAGCATAAGGGAGTCAATGGCACCAGGTGGTGGAAGCTGGTTTTACACTTTCTGAGGTTATGTGTAACTGAGCTTGACCTAGAAAGTTACCTGAAGGAGTAGGAAACAAATAGGAAGACTTATAAGCCACCTCTTTCTTCAGTCTCTATCCTCTCCCACAATGGTAAGGGACTGGAAAGCCAAATGTTGTCTCAGACATCAGAATACCTCACAGTGTTTGAGGGTACATGGTGTTTCCTGTACCCTTCCTAATGACTGGAGCTCTCTCAATTCTCATTGCTGCTTGGAGTTGTTCCTCATTGCCACTCAGGTTGTTATCTCTGTGGACTCCCACTTCTGCTGGTAGGGTGTAAATTCCAATATCTTCAGGCCAAACAGTAGCACATCTTGTAAAAAATGTAGTATTTTTGAGAATGAATAAGAACAACAGAGTTCACCCATTTGCAGGTGTTTCCAAGACTTTGTTTTTTAGTAGCTTGTATTGATATAACTTGATATAACTGAAAATTCAGTCTGGATTGCTGATTAGAACTATGACCATTGCACTAGTAGGGTCTATCCATAGCTGTTTGGTCCTTTACAATCAGTCCTGACTTTGCCCAGAGGTGGTGTGAGCTGTTTTGGAGTCTGATATGAGTGGTAGTATGTGAACTCGATATAACATGGATCCTCCCTAAACTAGATAATTACAGTATCATGGTGAAACAGTGACCCTTGTCCTTATATAAAACTCACAGAAAACCCATGAGTATCCTCAGAAAAGACTGGGAGAGACACATGGAGAGTTTGCTTAAACCTAATGAAGTCACATTACTAGAATGCCAAATGTAACCCTCATGCCATGACCATTTTACCCCTGGGAGGACCACGAATCCTGTGTATGCTCAGCAAAAGAGGCAGAGCTCTCCCACTGGCACTCTTTGAGTTACACAGGGGGATGGCAAAGCACGGAGCAGAGAGCCAGTGCTGTCTTTCCTTTGAAAGAAGGATTAGCAAAGAGTCTGTCAGTAGGAGCCTGGGAGTGAGAGATCCCCATAATGGCAGAGTGAGTGAATAGCATGTGTTTAAAGAGCCCATAATCCTATATTTACACAACAGTCCTTAATGGCTCATTCAGAGCCATTGCAAAGAACCAAGTAAATAGTGTGGTTAGAAAGTCTGTTACTTTATATTTACTCACTAGACCGTCTGCTGTGGGAGCTGTGAATGTCATGGAGAGCTGAAAGGAGAATTCTTTGGATTTTTTTTTATTTTTTTTTTATTTTTGGCTATGAAAAGCTAACTAATAATGATACTGAAAACCACTTTCAATAGGAACTATACCTTCACTTTGCACCAGTGGAGAACAACCATTAGCACACTTTGTCAAGGAAAGGGATGCATTTATCATCACCTGGAGTCTTTTCATAGACGCTGGATGTGCTCTAAAAGATATGCTCTTTCTCAACAAGATGTTATTGAACTCAATAGCACTCACCTGTGTGGTGGGAAAAATTCATTCCCGTCACTGCAAGAACTACTGGGAAGGCATAAAATAGCCTGTTTTACACATATTTTATACAAATAGTCTCTTCTGGCTTTAAAATATGCTACATTTGAGACTGGACACTAAAATTATTCTCTCAAATGTTTATTCATGTAAACAATCAAATCTTCATTAAAGTCAAAATTATACACACAAATCAGAGTGAAGCAGACAGCTGATTAGCATGTGAAATGAAGGTGACATTAAATATTTAGAGGTTTGCATAGCTAATAATTATAAATCCAAAGTTAGTGGGGAGTTATGAAATGGACTGTAAAGATCTGACAAAGTCCACTTGAGTAACAAAAATTCACAGAAGCAGCCTAGTATTTTAGATCCCTGAAACATTATTCAATATCCTATCTGAACCTTAATTAACTGATCCTCAAAATTCTCATGAGGCAACAGCAAACACTGGAATGGATCAAATAATTAATAAGTAATCATTTATGCAATGAATTTTTCTTCTTGTTTGTGATTGTCTACAGAGATCATTAAATCTATTTATTATACACAATGACTCACAATTTTGTCAATAACACTCTGTTTGCAAACAGTTTAAAATCTACAACTAGAAGGGAGAAGAGAGGAATCCTGCATGTTTATTGCTGTTTCCTGATGAATTACTAAAGCCATGTGATCAGCAAGAGATGACTGTTAATTAGGAATCAAATATTTAATGACTGAATGTGTACTTTTAAATTTTTCTTCAGTAAAAAAAAAAAATTAGGACCTACTCTCTAAGAAAAGAGTTGCTTTTCCCTTACGTTGTAGGAAGTGTCGAAATGTAGTTCAGGCAGTACCAGGCACTGATGTGTCTCAGTGTGCCCAGGGTGGGTGACATGTAGAGTGGCTGCATCTGTATGGGATAAGGCTGGAAGCACACCCTGAGCCTTCACATGTCTGGAGACTTAAAACCTAAATCCACTACTGCTATATCAATGCCACCTTGTTCAAACAAATCTGATGAAACTTCACATTGATGTAATCTGCTTTTTCCTTCCTCCAAGCACTCATGCTACTAAAGTCTGAGAAATAAATTGTGCCATGAGAATAAAGGGAAATAGATCAAGCATGTGTCAAATTGACAAAATGGAATGAGTTTTTGAGAGCCAAAAATATAATGCGGAAAATCCAGTTTAAGTACTAAAATTATTGATGACTGGGGAGATGGGGGCACAGGCGAGCAATGAGGAGCCAGGAATAGCAACCAGAACTTTCCTGTTGTGAGATCCAAAATTTGTAAGACTTCATCCAGTGCAGGGAGAGCAAGCTATGCCTTCTTCTGTATAACAAAACCTCAACAGTATTACTGGTGTTTTCCCAGGATACTCTTCACAGAAAGCAGGCCCTTTCCTGCTGCAAAAGTGCATTTCTGCATTGACTTTTGTAACACGTTATCACGGGACTATGGCTGTAAGTACATACAAAATCTGTGGTATTGGATATTGAAATTTGGATAACATCCCTCTCCTCCTCTTTGCTGTAGCGTTGAGTCCTGTTTTTCCCACTCTGCCTCTGTATTCTCAAACTACAAGGGATAATTTCAGTCTGGATGTGTGATCTTGTCTCAGAGACTGCCAAGACTGTAAGCAGGGCTGTGGGTATTTGTGTGAAGGATAGCAACCTCTATCCCTAATTTGTGCCTTGCCACTCTTAAAAGATTTTTCTCATTTTAACAGAGGGAATGAGGTTAGAAGAGCTGTTCTGAAGCATTTTTTTGCAGCATGTCCTATTCCTTCTGCTGCTCTATCTTTTGCTCCTGAGCTGATGTCAAAGGTCTCATCTGTAAGTGCAGCCAAAATATCTTCCTGTCTAGACCAGGCTTGGGGACAAGTGGGCACCCACATGAGGGCATGTGCATGAGTAAATCCTGGAGTGAATCCTCCAAGTCCATGGGTCCTGGTGGCTTCATCTAATTTCTCTCTGCTTTTTAGTGCTATCAAGATACTGGCTCTATTATATTTGGGGGTTTTCACCCAGTCGCTTTAACTAATTAAATGTGTTAAGACGCCACAATGAAAGTTATATAGACACAAGCAATTTTTATGAACTGGTAGCATTAATTTAAACTTGATTCCAGCAGAGCATGCCATGATGTTTCAGGCTATTAGCCCACCACTAATACAGACTATAGAATAGTTAATACCAGTCCATTCAAATCCAAGGCATATTTTGATTTGCTGAATAGCTTTAATTCTCCCAAAGCTGATCAAATAATAATAACAACAGTAACAATAACAATAAAGGCAATTCCAGTGTGATTGGCTAATCTGATGGTTTCGCTCCCAGTTTATTTTTAATTTCTGGCAGGAGTGATATTGGAAATTAAAAAGCTCTCTTGACACTCGAGTGACTCAAATCTCAGACCAGATGAAATGAGGTGACTGAAGCAGCTCTGGGCCTTTTATTCTCTCCCATCATTATCACGGCTAATAAGAAGAAGCTGTGAGGCTGCCCAGCAGTGAAGGCAGAGGACTTTCCCCCCCACCCTCCCTCTTTTTTCCTTTTTGTGCCATCCAAGATAAAGTACTAATTATCAGGACAGCTCAAGCTCATTTGTAGGAGGAAGGGAATTGAATGCTGCTTCAGTGAAAAGACTTAGCTCCTGTGTGCCCTTGGGCAGGAATTGAGGTACTTTGGTGATTTAAGCATCCAAATTAAAACACCTTGAAGTGACAGGCAGACATCCCAATGGGCTCGCTCCTAGGACCTCTGCTGTAGTTCTTGTTGCAAGGTGCAACAGAAAAAACCCAACAGTTTCACCCAGATCACCATGTATGGACAGGTCTTTCAGATGAGACACAAAAACTCAGGCCCTTTTTTGTTTTGGGCAGCCAAGATGCAAAGCTGTGAAGCGTAGGTTTACCCTAGGACACAGGGAGGTGTGGGCTGAAAATTCATGCAATATTCGATAGCAAATGACTGGTGCGGAAGAGCAATTGGATTGAAAGTCCAGGGCTGAATAAGACTTTGGCCTGATTCTGTGTGGAAAGGACAACCTTTTATTCATGCATTGCGTGAGGGCACTGTCACTGCTGTCAGTGACTGTGCACAGGAAGCACACAGCAGTGCAGGCTGACTCAGACTGAATCACCCTGTATGGGTGTTTGTCCCACCCTTTTTAAAAGATCCCCAGTGGTGGGGATTGTGCAGACTGTCTGGTATTCTCTTCCCTATCTGAAGCCACCTACACTGTGACAGGGGGAGGAATGCCAGAAAGAGAACTGTGATTTTGCAGCGGGCTCAGCATGAAGCAAAGATTACTCCCAGATCACTAATGCACTCACTTTGGAGTTGCTGAGGGAGACTACAGTGGGAATTCAGGATGGGGGGTTTTGAAAGTGGCCCCAAACCCCTCTCTGGTGCAAGGAGGATGCCAGCACCCTCTCTGCTCCATGGGCCCAGGTTCTGCCGTGCTTTGAATATCCAGGCAGCATCCACAAAGTGAATAAAAGGAGTGTTTGAGCCACAGGTCTGTCAAATCCACAAACTAATTAATTTGAAATAAAATACAGAATTTTCATTGCAGGTGTTAAAGTGCTTTATCAGCAGGAATCTGTGTCTGCCATGTCCCAGATAAATGTTGGGAGAGGAGCAGAACACTGCACTCAAAGGCTGCCCCATCATCTGTTTTGTTAATGGCTGCATCACTTGCCCGCCTGGAGAAGATGATGCTCACCATGCATCATGAGAACAGCTGAACGTGACTTAGAGGCTTGGGTGCCAGAGGAGAGTCATTCCCCTTTCCCACCAGAGCTCCAGGAGAGACAAAACTCAGCTCTTGCACATCCACCCATGAGTGGAAAAGGCAGCATATAACTTTGCTAATTGCTCACAATAATTGTCACTGGCAAGAGCAAGAATGGAACAAGTGGGGAATGATACTTTTGAAGTGTACCCTCCCCACTGGATGCTCGGGACTCCCCAGAACAGTGGCATATCTTAGTTTTTTTCTAGGCTTCTGGGCACTGAATACTTCCTTTTCCATTAGATGTCACTTAGGGAGCTTCACCCTCACAATCCCACAAGTGTTTTGGAGTCATGGTTCACACTGGGAGACATTTGCTGCCTTTTGTTCTAAGCAAGACTGACACAGCAGATGAGGAGAGTGTTTTCCTTGCCAAAGCTGTCCAGGAGCCCTCTCACATCTGAGGGTTTGGAAATCAGGTCGAAGGATTGCTGGCTATTGCAATGGCTTCCATGCCCTGCAGAGGACAAGCTAGTAAGTGATTTTCAGGCTAATGGAGGTGGGTGTTAAATATTTGCTGTGCTTGAGCAGAAGGGCCTTTGTCCCTAATTACAGGGAGATGTTAAAGGAGATGGGATGTATTTAAACCTCATTGTTTGCCATTAAAGCTTAGATTCTCTTACTTCTTTTCTGGGCTAAGCAGCTAATACATTTCGAGCAATAGCAGAAGGGCTTGGTGGATTAATTACTGTCCTTGGAAATAAAAAGTGATTTAATTTAATGCATGCAAATGTTAGGGAAGAGATAGAAGCAAGCAGCCACTGGCTTGTGAGCTAGATCAGTTTTGGGTCTGTTCTCTGCATACAAACAGTGTCTTCAGACTCAGCTCTGGCCTGGGGACAGCAGAGGCCAGGGGATGTGCCAGGCAGGGGACTCTCAAGCTGTCCTGGCAGCTGCAGATTCTCTCTGCAGCATCTGCTGTCCATCCTCGGGATTTCTGCTCCAGCACTGGGGAAAACATCAGGTCCTTCAGGCTTATAGAAAAGCCTGGTGACTGCAGAGACATCTCTACCCATTTCTCACCACCTCAATCCTTTCAATATGTGTGAATTGTATGGCCCTTGGCAACTGAGTAGATGGGTGAATAGGCAATACTAACTGTACTATTAACTACAGCTCAGTAACTATAAGGATTCCTTGGCCCTTTCCCTGCTGCTAAAAGTACAACACAGAAAGGCATAAAACACTGCAGAGGATTTCTTCCAAGCTTTAATGTCTGTGGTGCCATTCAGCCTGGCACCCGGAGTAACACAGGGCACCCATCTGCATCAAACCCCATCTGTAAGTGCCTTGTGGCTGCTGACTCAATGAGCCCCTTGCCCAGAGAATTGTGGAGGCTCAGGGAATACAGACAGGTTGTCAGACTTCGTTGTTCCACACTCATCTCTTTAGGTTCCACAAGAAAATATTGTGCAGTGACACCCTTATTGGCCCTGGATGAATCAGATTAATTATTCCAATGAGAAACCTCCTCTAGCAAGTCATTTTCCTGCTCAGTGCACTTTGTAAATATGAACTGCCTCTTCCAAAATTTTCCTGTGAATGAAAAGAAAGTCTTGTTTTTCCAGAAGGGAAACTGAGGCATAGGGGAAGGTAAATGACATGCCCAGAGCACAGGAAAATGTGTATAAATGAAACAAGAGCCCTTTTATCAACATGTTTATGGGAATGTGAAAATTATAATTACAGTAGGTGATGTGGCAGATTTTTTCCAATGCAGTGTGTGAAAGAGCAATTTTAAAACATTCTCTATTTGAAATTCTCAAGTGTTTCCTGGCAGAGGAGGGAAGCCCTGAACAGCACATCTAACTGTCTGCACAACAAACCTGTTTTTCTCAGTTGTGTCCTGCAGATTCATTAGAAATAGTCCATGAACTCCCATAGATCCCTGCTGCAGAGATTAGGAAACACTGTAGATAGAACATTTCCATCATAGTGGGAAAGAAGATGTTAGAAAAATTGGTTTTAATCCAATGCAGAACAGGAAAACATTTGATTTCCTAGCTGTCCACCAGGCAGAATGCCCAACAAACCTTTTTTTAATTTAAATTTTATATTACAATAGAAAGAGGAAACACTGTGCCAAAAAATAGACATATTTCTCTTAGTGCTAAGCAGCAACTACTCCTGGGATTTTAATGAAGGTATGCAAAAGAGAATGGCAGAATATTTCCAGCAGCACATCTATGGAAACACAGTCTATTGGCATAGCTTATTAGTCTACTTTAACTTTATGCATTTCTATATGTATGTTAAACCATGTGATATGAAATGTACAGAAGAGAAGAAAAAAAAAGAAATAAAAACCTCTACCTATGTTAAAAGGACCAAAAATTTCAAAACTTAAAAATTTCCCAAACAGAAGCTTTTCTTTGATCTCAATTCAGATTTTGCCTGGAAGAAGATGCTGATGTTTCATGGATCCCAAAAAAAATCTGGTTTTGATTGAATAGTGTTTTTCAATAGAAAACAATATTGGTATAGAAGTTCTAAGCAGCTTCAGTCCCAAATCAACATTTGCAGCCCATGATTAGAGACAGGAAGCCTACAATAGCTTAAATAAATATATGAATTTTCTAGAAGTTTAACTATAGAAGGGTTGGAGAAGGCATCACAAAGCGTCATGTGACCTTGTTTGCCTACAAGAAGCACAGATGGGTTAAGAGAAAGCACCGGGTCAGGTATTTTGGAGGGTCAGCTCAGCAGTGCCAGCATCCCACCAGGGTTTGGTATTCAACCAGACTCAAACTGTGGAAAACAGACGGTGTGAAGGTCAAGGCAGTCAGAATCAGCAGGATCAGGATCAGCATGAATAAACCATCTTCTTGCAGGCAACCTTACCCCAGGACAAGCCTGCCCTGCCCCTGAGGTTAATTCACAATGTCAGGGCAACAGCTGATATGGGGACTGTGTGTGTGCATGGGGGATCACCTGGGATGGAATGGGGTGGGATGAAGAGGCAGTCCAACACTCATGAATATCAGGGGAGAGGTGAAATCCTGGGCATTAATCCTGGTGGAAAAAAATGTGTAACTGAGAAGTGGAGTGAGTTGCTAAAGAGCTATGCTGTGTATTGTAAAAACAAAGAAAGGATTGGGAGAAACACATCTCCCAGTTTTATATTCTCATAGAATCACAGAATCATTTAGATTGGAAAAGACTCTTAAAGGTCAGTGAGTCCAACCGTTAATCCAGCACTGCCCAGTTCACCACTAAACCATGTCCCTCAGTGCCATATCTACACAGCTTTTAAATCTCTCCAGAGACTGTGACTCCACCACTTCTCTGAGCAGCCTGTTCCAATGTTTGACAACATTTTCCAGTGAGGAAAATTTCCTAATATCCAATCTAAACCTCCCCTCCCATCACAATTTATTTGTCCTTTCCAAGGACTATTATCTTGCCTCTTATTCCTAAGATAAATACAGGAATCTTTATATCAGGCTGGTGCCTGCTATTTTCTCTGTATTTAGGAGACATTGCTGTGGGCTTCACCCCTGGGAGCCCTCTGTTTGCAGGAGAGCTGGGAGAGCTTGTTTCCCAAGGCAGCACTGAAATGTGGATCTTCTCCTGGATGAGCCACAAAGCAGCTTACTCCAGATGAGCCAGGAGGAGCTGAGCGGAAGTGTCTCCCAGCTGGAAGTGTCTCTTAGCATCCATTACAACAGCAGGGTTATCTTTGCTACTGAAAGGAGATGTTACTGTGAGCTATGGCAAACTCATTGAGTTTTACAACAACACTGGAAAACTAACTGCAATGAATTTAGAAAGAATGCTTGGGGAGTGCTAAGCCTGTCCCCTCTTGCCTTTAGCTTTGTACCACTCATTAGACCTTGCTATAAGGTGTGAAGCAGGAGTTGGAATTGCACACGTGTGCTCACACAAGCACATGCACATTTTTTATTTTTGTAGGGTTGTTCACAGTGGTATGGCCATCGGGAGGTATTTTATTTTAGTGAAGAATACAGAATACTGAGTTGATTGGAATTGAAAGATGGGACAAGAGGCTCCACTAGCATTTTCCTAAAGTCATCAGAGAACAATATCAACAAGTATGTGAAATCCTCAGCATTTTGTAGCCAATCAGCCCACTAATGAGGAAAAACACATGACCAAAGGAATGATTGCAGCTCAAGTTTCTTTCAAGCTCCATGAAGAAAGAGTTCTAGTTCGCAGAAACACTACAGCTACTTCACCAATACTCTCCCGAAGTTCTGAGCCAGAGGCAAGCCCTTTACTTGATACAGTCACTAGAGTGGTGTCATCACGGCTTTAGTTAAGGGGTAAATTTATGCTGACAAACTTTGCAGGAGGCCTGGCAAGGACGCTGTTTATGCTCCAGAGGGCTATTCAGGTGCCTACACACAGGCATCATAGACAACATATGGGGGCAGAGATGCCTGGGTGGAAGTGATACTGGAAACCCATGGCAGCTGGAGGTAAGGTGGGATGCCTGAAGGTCTTTTAAATGTCACTGTGCTTCACAACTTACATTTTCGGTAGATAACTCAAAAATGCTGAGGGGAGCTCTATGCCCACAGCAGGCAGTGCTGTAGGTTGATGGAAAGCACTAGCAAGGACATGTTTTACTTTTGATATGTTCCCTTTAAGAGGACACCCAAGAGGGGAAGGCAGACCAAGGTCTAGCCTACAGCTTGTTAACATCCAGAAAAAAACATCACAAACTCCCCCAAAAAACCAAAAAAACCCCCCAAAACACCAAAACCGCAACAAAAACAATGCTAATCCACAATGGCAAGGTGAACAGCAGGAGCTGGAGGATCAACAGAGCATCTCCATTGCTGGAAATCTTGCAATAGCTGCAACCGCCCTGGAAATTTATTTCATTCCTTTCACAATTACTTTTTCAGAGGGAAATTGAGGACCTTATTGTTATTTATTATGATCACAGCTAGATCTTCAGAGATTTCCTTAATTAGCATCATTAGACACACAGCTTAATCTTAAAATCCTGGGCTTGTCAGCATGTCAAATTAAAACTTTGGTTTTTGTACTCTCTTCTATATGCCGGGTTGGAGAGTGTGTGAAGGAAAACTGGGGGTCTCCTGACAGTTTCAGAGAGTGTGGGAATCTGTCTTTAATCTTTGATGACTAGAGCAGCATATGCAGGGTGGATGAGTGAGAAGAGTCAGTTCTGTGACAGAGAGGGAAACCAAGGGTCATTGCATTTAAAAGCAGACCTATCCCTTTTCACACAAGATGAGCTGAGCATACAGGCTGCTGGCTCTTCCCCTCTAGCAAAAGATTTCTCAAGCCCTCCAGGAATAATGTGGAAAAAAACCTGCTCCAGCTAATGAACACTGAATTTTAGCAGAAAAAAACCCTACAGAAGTATCTGTGACATCCACATTAATAGCAAAGGAGTTAGTTGTGATTGATGCTATTCCAGTGAACACTAAAGGAATTAATAATGATTAGGGCCATTATTTTAAAGCATTACCCCCCAAAATAAAACCCAAAGGGAAAACAATTAGATGTCTACAGTGGTTATCTTTCACAGTATACTTACTGCAGTGATCAGACACGATATTATGCCTATTAATCAACAAAATGATGGAAAAGGATGTAACTCGTGTATATCCATGAGACAGTCCTTAGAAGCACAAACCTTATTTGCTACTCTGCTTATGAGTCTGCTGCTGGCACAGATAAATACATTGGGGTTTTTTGTTTTCATAGCAGTACAAGGTACCTCATGAGCTTGGAAACAGGTGGAAGAGGCATTTGTTAAAATGAAGAAAACAAATAAAACCACCCACACTTACGGATTTAGTATTCGTAGATCATATGACCCTGCTTATCCCCACTGGGTCTGAGGGAGGGCAACCAAGAGCAGACCTTTCTACTTAATGTTTTTGGGTTTACAGCCCAGTAAGATCAGTTTTTTATCAGTAGTAAAAGGTTGTGAGGAGCCTTATCACTATATTTCAGGTGAGGAAACTGAGGCTCTGAGACATCATGAGGTTTTCCTGAGGTCACAAACTAATCAGTACAGAGCCAGAGGGAAATCCTGATTTTGGGCATTCTGCATTAACCACTGAGTTAATAATATCTCTTTTGTTCATTTGTGGTGCGTTGATTCACTTCTATCATCAATGGGTCATGACCCAACATCATTGCTCATCTGTGTCATGTTATTGCTATGGAAAATGAGCTTTTAGTAATTCATCTGAGCATAATGGGTGGGTTCAAACAGATACCAGCTGGGAGAGGGCTGCAGGGTGCAATCTCTCTCCTGCACTCCTTACCCCATGGAGAAGAATCTTGCAGTGACAGCAGGCCAGCCCCAGCTGCTGTGGAAGCCAAGCAGGGGATTCCTGCATGCAGCAGCACCAGCAGGTGCAGGGTCATGCCCAGCTCAAGCCTGCCTGAAGTTAATTGTTCATCTGGTTTATATTCCCTCGGTGGGCTGACTGGCCAAGACAGGTTGGTAGGAAAGATGATGGGAAAGCAGGATTGGTCAGTAATGGTATCTGCATCTTCCTAGGCAGGAACAAATGACATTAGCTATACCTAAAACCACAGCATGCTAGAAGATGCATAATCACAGCAGCATCTCTATTCTCTTTCAGTGGGCAGTTATAGTCACCTTACCCGTATCATAGCTGAAAATAGAAGAGGAGGCAAGTTTGAGCACAAGTCAAAAACAAAACAGCATCAACCCTCAGGACCATTTTCTTTTCCAAGTTAAATTTCAGCTGTAATTAAATTCTTCCAGACCACATAGGCTTGGCTTCCATTTTGCTTTTGAAAAGTGATCTGAATTTTCCAGCCAATTCTCTGTACCCCTCAGTCACAACTTGATGATTAACGTCCCCAGGCTGGGCTGAGAATCCCAGTAGGAGCCTGTAATCAAATTCCTCATTGATTCCCATGATACAGGATCAGAAGCACAATGATGAAGCAATCCTAATTTTGCAGCCAGAGCCAAATGCCAATTAGATCCTCAGCGGGTGTAAGCTGAGCTGGCATTGTTCTCCCTGGAAGAGATAAAGCTGATTTACACTCAGGTGAAGATCTGCCTTGCTGGCCTTTCCCGTCCTGTAACCATGAGCTCCTGCTTCTGTGGTGGCCCAACGGCCCACATGGAGGTGGGTAAAAGTGTTTTTCCATTACTATGGATGTCCATGTGTCTGGAGTAAATGGGGAATAATCTGCTTTCTTTGTCTCTCTCAGTGGGACTAAGCACAGTCCTTGTTTTAAAGATCCTCCTAGGCTGCCTGGAAACACTAAAATTCAGCAGCAGAAATAATCTGTCCGTACCTTCCCTTATTTCCAGCCTGGCCACCTTCCTCCCCTAGAGTTCTTTGGGGGATAGCATGGGTCTGGTCCCTGCACCCTTCTCCCTTAGGGAACATTCTCCTGGCTCATGGCAGCAACTCAAGCTCTTCACAGATTCCAGAGCATCACAGCACAGCTCTGAAATGCAGGACATTCCCCCCCTCTTCCCCCAGTTACTCATCAGTTGTCACTTAGCCGTTTCTTTCCATATCTGGGCTTAGCATTGCTTTCAGAGACAAAATCCTTGTGATTCCACTACCACAGAAATCAAAGCAGGGAAGAAAAATAAAAGCTTAAAAATCTGTCTTCAGAAAAGAAACGGTAGCTGCATCAGGTTTTGCAGAACCACCCACCCATCTCAAGCAGGCAGTACCCATCCTCACTGAGCACCGCCACAGTGGTGGGTGCTTGGATTTGGAGTGTCACTCCAGGAGGGGCTATCCGACACCCACACACCAACAATACACATTACAGGTTGCAGAAGCAAACCAGAATATATTTGGGGAATTAATTGTATGGAAAATTATCCAGGCTAATAAAAGCCACACGAACAGGTTGAATATCATGCATTTTAAGAATACACAGAAAAACATCATTTTGAAGGGGATTATTGTTTAAATAGGCAATAGGGGTTCTACCAGATAAGCTTCCCACTCCTGTCTTCTCTTATTGTCTGCAGTACATTATCTCCACCATAATATTCTCAGCTCTCTCCAGGAGTATTGTCAGAGTGAAATGCTATTTTAAAAGTATATGTTTATGTTTCAATAGACTTTATAATACCAAACACATCCACCCAAGACACAGTAAGTGAGAGGGAAAAAAAGGAGGAGGAAAAACAAGAGACAGAGGTTGCAGCTTCCGTGGTATTGAGTATAACAGGAATAAATGTTACCCAGCTAAAGGCACCCTGGTGGGTTTTTTTGCCTCCCTGCTGAATGCAGGGGATCCTGGTATCCAGAGGAGGATTAGCTAATGTGCATTTGCTCATGGGACAAGGAGCCAGCAGCACATACCACTTGAACAATGACAGGTCTGCACAGGACCCCAGCCCCTCTGTAGGTTTCATTGTTCCACAGTCAGGCCATTGGATTTTCAAGCCTGATTTTCAAGTGTGGAAAACTAGGCCAGGTTGGATGGTGATCTGATCAACCTGGCCTAGTGAAAGGTGTCCCTGCCCACAGCAGGGGGGTTGGAACCACATGATCCTTGAGGTCCCTTTCAATCCAAACCATTCTATGATTCTGTGCAAGGCCAAGCCACCACAGACTCCAAGCAATCTGCTGTGAATCAGGGAAAAGTGCCAGTGATTCTGAACCTGCATCTTGCATTTGCCCGAGGCTCTAGATTCATCCTGTTGGGATGTCTCTGTGCGTGTCTGAGCACATGAGTAGCTGGACCTGGCTGGTCTGTGGCATTTATACACAGGAGGAGGTAGAAACTACCCCTGAGTCTGTAATTCACTTTTGAAGCTGTCAGACATCATTACAATGTATTTCTGAAAGATTTACTGTATAGAGTGAATTTCTAACAAGCTTCCATGTGATTTTAATCTCTTGAGTGAGAGAAACCTGATAAAGATATAGATCCATTCTCACATCTTGGCATAAAATCATATCTTATTGGTTTAGATCATTCTGTGTTTTATTTTTTTTATAGTACTAGTGTTTTCTAGTTCCAGCAGAAAATACAAACACTCAAGAGATCTCATTTTTCTGCTAAATGGATTTTCATTCCACATGAGTTATCTCTCTCTAGATATAAACATACACACACAGATATACTGCATACACCCCCTCACGTTAAATGCCAAAGACACCATTAAATGTAATGTTAAAATAAAAAATCCCCAGATTCATGCTCAAAATCCCCTCTTTTAAACATTCACAATTTAAAAGATACTTACATAGACATTTTTCAAACTTGAGTCAATTTTAGCCTCTCTAGTGAAAGCCCATAAAATAAGCCCAGAGCAGTAATTTTCGGGGGGAGCTATTCTGGGAAGAGTGCATATGTAGCATCTCCATTGTTATATAGGGGACAAATGTGTTCTCTACTCATGCTAACCTACCTTAAATAGGTCATCTGAACAGAACCAAACTCTCAGTAACCATAAGAAAACATTACAGAAAGGAATTAATCTGAAAAGAGAGAATCACTTGCTTTCTCACTGAGAAAAGAGAAACTACAAAGGACAGTCTGAATACCGAATTTATGGCAAGCTTTTTCTTACAGACCCAGAGCCAAAAATCTTCTGTCAGTTACATTAGTATAAATCTGGAGCAGCTCCACTATCATCATTAGAGTTACAGGCCAATTATGTAATGAAAAGAAGTATTTCGGGCTTGCCAAAAGTCTTAAATGTAGGTCCTGCTTCAGGCCATGCTGAAAGCCTAGATAAGTGGCCTAAATTTCAGCACACCCTTCACCAGCATTTCCTGTCACTTACTTATTATTATTACACCTATCAACAGTATATGTATAGATTTATACTGTGAAATCAAGCATTATTTGACCTCTAATTCTGGGAATAAAGAGGAAGTCAGCCCATTGACTTTCCATATCTTTGATGTTAAACTTTGCAGACAAAACACTATTCAGAAGAGTCTGATAGATGGCTGGATAAAATATCCAGAGAGATCTTAATGCATTCATTTGCCCTTCCTTTAAGACATGGCTGTCAAAGCAGATTGTATCACTAACAGTGCTGGCAAGATTCAGGTTGACCTGGGATGTTTTAGGTGGCAGAGTCCAGAGGAAGATTTTCTCTGACTTTGAGAAAGTGCATCGTGCTACTGACCTCTTGTTTCTTGCTTCCCCATGTCATCCCAAGAAGAGGTTTCAGTGTAGCATCACTGCTCAATATATAGTGGATTTGGCATTTGCACTTTCTGGTTGAGCTAAAAAGCCTGATCTTGGACTCTAAACACATTTCCCTTTAAAAGTCTTGTATAAACCTTACCAACTCTTCCTCCTTCCCTGTCTTACAAATTCCCAGTACCAATGCTGGTTACCTTTCATTAAAGAAAAGGAGAAAAAAAAAAAAACACGTAATTTTGCTGTACTTGAATTTAGCCAAGAAAAATATTTTCCAACCATTTCTGCCAAAATCTGAGCCCCTGCAGAGTCACCACACTGGCACAGACATGTTCACACGTGCATACAGTGCACACAGGTGGATAGATATCCATGCAGGACTCACAAAATGCTGGTATTAAACATCAGCTGTGGCTGCAGAGCGTGAACATTAATCAATTCTCATTCACAGCTTTGTTGAAAGGTAGAGTACACAGAGTGCCCGGTGTGATCTCTTCCCCCATCTTCCTGAAGATGCAGAGTACGTAGAAATGTGAAGGAAAAAAAAGGCAGGTTATTCCCCGTGGTGTAATTGGCCAGCACTGCCTGGATTGGAGCCAGAAGATCAGAGGAAGAGAGGAGAGCACTGAGTAATGAACTGTATGCTTTTAATTTCACTTAAGAACTCAAAGCAGGAAAACCTGAGCTGTATCCATGGGGATTGCAATCAATAGTCAAGCAGATAACAAAGAACTGGTGCTCAGGATAGAAAACTGCCTGGGACCATTAGTTTATTGCTCGGCCTTTCTTTGGGAATTCGTTCTTGCCTGCATTTTTGGCTCCAGCTCTGAATCCTGCAAACACTAGGGAGCAGCAGCTTCCTTTGAAAGCCTTCTGGCTGCACGACAGGGCTGGTGCTGTCAACTTCTGCCGTGTNATGATAATTTGATTGCATGCATTAATGATCAAAGTGTTGCAGACTAATTACCAACACTTACCTCTCAAATATTAAGTTATCATTTATTCTCCCCCCAAACCCCCAGCTTTAGCTTTGCATGTCTCCCCTACATTCAGGGCGATCCCCTGCACCTTGGCACCTCAGCTTGCTCCCTGACACACAAACACCCCGACAGCCTGACAAGTTCCAACCCAGCAGTTCAGGAAGCATCCCTTCCACAGCACCACCGTGTGCTCCCTTTGGTGCATACTCTCCCATTCCAGTGGTCTGGGGGAAGCAGGTCAGCCTGGAAGAGCGAAGAAGAGCAGGTTTTACCGTGATCTAGAGGGGTTCTTGAAAAATCAGGCATCTCTGCTTCTTCCTCTCATATCCATCCCTCGGGGTGGGTAACTCAGTGCAAGGTGCCTGTGTTGGATTGGTCCAATTGAGTACCTGCCAAGTCAGAAATGCAAATAATGACAGTCTCAAACAATGTGCTTTTCAATGCTGCTTCCAGCATCCATTTTAACTAGACAAATGCCAGCCTGCTGCCATCTGGTAACAAGAGGTACTAAAAGCCTCAGTGAGGAGCAGAGGGAATCTGGGGGACATTACCAATTGCAAACAGGTTGCAGAGGAGATTTCTTTCTAACCTGCTTTTTCCATACTCAAAAATTAACACAAAGGACTCTGGTAGTGAGAGGGACTGAGGATATACTCATTCAAATACCCTCTCTGCCTCTACCCACCGTGGCAGCAGGAAAAGCATCCTTGCCTCTTTCAGTGCCTCCTTTTCTGGGGGAAGAGCAGGCAGGAGCAAATGCTGGGTTGGATTTTATTTTATGTTTTTAATTAGATTATCTTTAATTGACTAACACCTTCCTCTGAGCCATCTTGCTCTGCTCAGAGACAAAATACCACAGAATTGGCCCATTTTCCAAGAGCACTGTGGTATTTCCTCTCTTCATGCAGCTAAATAACCTCCATGCAGACTTGGCTACCTGCTTGCAGCTACTAGAAATAACCAAAAAAACAAAGACCAGATTCATGGCCAGTGGCAATCAGCTTAACCTGAGTGCAGTCAGAAGAGTTACATCCCTTGTGCACGCTGCTAAAGAGCACTCTCAGTGCTTGCAAGGGACTGTTCCTGGGGATCTTTGAGGGTTTTTTCACCCTGCTCCTTTCACAGGATGAAACGAAATAAAATCTTCAGAGCTGCTAGTTCTGACATGGTGCCTGAGATACAAGTGGGCCCACACATGGACCTCACGGTGCCTTCATTTGGAGCATGGCTGTGTCTGGGGAGGTTCCCCACGTGCACCACTCGATGCTCTGCACCGCAGTGACGTTTGCCGGCAAAGGCACAACCGGCTGAAAGCACCGAGAGCCCGGTGAGGCAGCTCTATTGGAGCACACACAGCAGATGAGATGTCACTCTGTTTACTTACACGTACTGTGCACAAACTGCCCATTATTGGCATTGCAAAGTTCCTGGCTGCGGGAGGCACAGCAGCATCTTTCAAAGGGCTGTAATGAAACTGGGTCAGACGTTTTCCCTTCCCGGGGCAATCCTTTAGCATAAGCAGGGATTTAAGTGTGCACAATTCCCATTATCTGAGATTGTTATACTCTTTCTCACAAAGAAAGGGCTTCATAATTTGACCAGATCTGTCAAATGCACACACAGTGATGAAAATGGCCTGTTAGATGATAGGGGGTTGCCCTTTCAGTGCTGAGGAATGGCTCAGCCCTCCTGGGAAAGGATGATTCCAATCCTGAACAGATAACCTATGCTTGATCTGAGAGGAAACATTTTCAGGGGAGTCTTTTCACGTGAGCATGCAGCTATGGTGCTTATTTTGTCACAGGGTAGAGCCCTGTGTGTCCTTTGCAGCCAAGAGGGTGCTATCAGGTATGACCTAGCTGTTCCTGAGCTTCACAACAGAGCCAAGGGTCAGCAAGGCCAGCCAAAAGCAGACCCTCCACCCACCTAGAATTTGCCTCTGTGATGCATCTCCCATGCAGGAAGCAGAGTGACAGGTCCAGTGCCTTCACGTAGGAGCTGTGCAACAAGGGAATGCCTGGACCCTGGCCAGACCACTGGCAGTGGACCATCAGACATTCAGAAACATGGTACAACATCACCAAAGGCACAGAGAGTAATTTAAAGTAGGAAAATGTCTGCCAGATCCAAGTCTCTTTAAGCCCCTGAAAAGCCATTTTAAAGATGCATCAAAACCCTCTCTGAGTGGTCAGTCTGAGATCAGTTCCCCATCCCAGGCACTAACATTTGGTGTCAGCTCTGTTCTCACTACAAACATTAGAGTAATAAGAAGAAAATGGGAATAGAACAGACCATGTTGAAAAAATCCAGTCCCCATAGTAGCATTAAAAATTACTTCTGTGGTTCTCCTGGAAAGAGAAGGTGTTTCAAAGGCTTTCACTGAGCTGACCTTACTTCATGATGGTCTTCCTCTTTGAAGAATGTAAGATCAGTAGAGGAAAAGGAAATTTAATAGGAAAGAAATGAGGAAGATAAAGAGAAATGCTATATTGCATAGAAAGGACAGACAAGAGTGAAACCCAAAATTTCAAAAACCCATCATCATCATTCATATAAGTATGGGTGAGAGTGTGGCCTCCTTTTGGGTCTGAAGGCAAATTTTGGGTCTATTCTCACTGAGAGATAAGACATTGCAAATAGCTTCTGTTTTTTCATATTAATCTTTTTCTCATTGGTGGTGTTTTTCAGGCAGAAAGGCAGCCTCTGGAATAAACCTCTCTCAGGGATCCTGAGGCAGACACAAAGGAGAAAGTCCTCTTTTTATTTTTGTTCCTTGTTTTGCTGTTTCTTTTATAACAGCTGAAGAAATTATACAAATTGACTCTCAGGTGCCACATACTCACGAGCATTTGAGAGCTTCCATGTTTTCAGACATTAAGGTGGAAGCAAACCAGCACACACACGCACAGAGAAAAAAAAATAAACAACACACCATGGAAGTGTCCCTCTTCGTGGGATTAAAGCACAGCAGTAGTCAGGGAGGCAGCTTTCTAGTGGTGACCTCCAACAGATCCAATATTTTTTCCACTTCCATGGGTCTCTGCTCACCACTCAGAAAAATGATCTTTCTAAATGCCAACTCATCCAACTCTACCCTGATCGGAGGAGAATTCAGTCTGGCTCTTGCCTCTGTACTGGCAATAACGATTCTTCAAATGGAAATTAGCCGACAGATTTGATGATGATGCACGAGCCAGAAGAGAATACAGCTCACTCTGCCATAGCTCTGCAATCTCCTCAGGGAAAACAGGAGTAAAAATCCATTTGTGTTTGCAAACAAGATATGTCTTGAATGTTCACTGGGGACCTCTTGAGCAAGAAGGTGCCAATTTTACTGTCGTTTTTTCTAGACATCACATAAAACCTGCAGCCCAAGTGCATGAAGTATTTTCTTCTCCAATAAAGACCTTTTGCCCTTGTGTGCTATCCTGAAAGCATTTCTGTCCCTAGAGGAATTTCCATCCTTCCTAATGTGATTACTAATCTGGGGATCTCTCATGCAGAGAAGGAGAAAGGGAGTCCACAGTTTGTGTATTTTCCTTCTCTTTCCTTCAAGGCTGCAGATAAGCACAACTATTTGTTAGCTATATGACTGTAGCTCACTGGTCTTCATCAGATCCACTGGGACCACATGCAGGTCAACAAGGTTTTCTCAACAAGGCAGGAAGAAAGATTCAGGCCCCTGAAAACCCTACCTTACAGTACAGCCAGAGAAATTCAGGACTTGGGCTGCTCCAAGATGGTACTCCTAGCTTCCTGGAGCAAAGTTAGCTCCTCTTGAAAATACCTCCAATGCATATTTTACCAAGAATTTACCCAGAAACTGGGTTTTACTGACAAACTGGAGAGTTCCTGACAGTGCATTATCTTTTCCCCATGTCACAGGCTTGTAATTCTGAAAATGTACCTCCTGGCTAGGACAGACATTTGAGATTAGAGGCAGAAAGCTATTAGCACTCTCAATTTCTAATTAAGGAGTAAAAATCTATAGCAAATTAGCCATTTAATAGGAGATAGCACCATATAAATACCTTTGTGGAGCTTGGGCTAAATCCTTTTGCTCCTACCATAAATGATTTTTACCCTGTGCTCCTTGTTTATCTCCACAAGTGGTCTAATGTGAAAAAGCTTCATCAAATTTAAACAATGAGTATAATTTCACAGAGAAAATTAATGAGAAGTCTGATTTAAGACTATGGACACTAACTCAAAGGAAAATTTAGCTTGAATATCTGAAAACACTGTGTAACAAGTCTGTGAGACTGGAGATGTGTCACTCTACAGAAAGAAGGAAATTTAAGCCTAGACGGGAGAAAACATCATGGCACTGAGGGAGAAACCTGTGGTGAGAGAGGACAGGATGAGTAAATAAACCTTTTTGTCCTAAATTTTTGTCCTCAGTGAAGGGAGAAAGCCTCCCTCAGTTTACAGTGACAAAGAGAATGTTGCTGCAATCTCTTTTCATTTAAATTAGCAGGTCATCCTGGGAGACGCAGGGAGGAGGAGGAGGGAGAGGAGGGGACCTGCTTCAAATGACTAAAAGAAAAACAAGGACATCTCAAAGGATGAAACAAAGTGCTCAGAAAAAGGAGTTCACTTACATATGCCAGCATAGCATAAAAAGGCACTAAAATGCAAAAGTCCCTAATCAAAATAACAGTGAATACAGCAAGTTGGAGACATGGTCACAGGGAGTTTGTATCCAGGTGCTGGCTTAGTAATTGGGTCAATGTCTGCAGATTCATGAGTACAGGTGTCCCACAGGGAAGCAACAGAGCATGCTCGAAACCTACCCTGTATCTCCTGAATCCATCATCCATCCCCAGATAGCTTAATTCATTTAGAAGGGAAAAAAAATAACCATTTGTTTCTAAACCCCATACGAGGCAACAAATTTGACAGTGAAAGAGAGAGAGAGGCTGGTTATGTGTCCTTGATAGGCTCTTTTCTTTCCCTTGGTAAGCCATGAAAGGTAAATTAAAAAAAGAAACTGTTGTTTCAGACTTGCATCCCTAAATTTTTCCCTTGTCATAGCTGTTCTGTTCTGTTCTCCAAGGGTTCCTGTGGGCTGTCTGTTGCTCTCTGAAAGAACAGTCTTTACAAAGGCTGAGAGCAGAGTGCATTTTGTCTCCTGCCAGCATCCTGTTCACAGAGCCATCTTGCTGGCAGCATGCAGGCAGAAGACCTGAACGTGCCCAGTGGTATGCTAATAAGCCAGGGTGATTTGAGGAGGAGGGCTCTGGACAGGTCTGGTGGTGCCTACAGGCTCACATGGGGGTAAGAGAACGTACCTGTCTTCAGAACAACCCAAGGGAATCTCCACAACTCTACTGCACTCTGCACCCTCTTCCACTGGCACCTTGCATGACAGGACCAGCATTCATCACAGGTTCTTCTCTTCAAGTAGAGAAACCCCTGTACAGCCAGGACTTTTATTAGGAGATTCTTTGTTGGTGTTCAAGTACCTTCATGGTAATAGAGTGGGAGATGGGTAGAAGAAGGGACCCATCTGGCACATGGAGAGGGACTCAGGAAGCTTTGCAGGGGTCTTAATTGCTCTAGGATTTGCTGGCAGCTGCAAACTGAACTCTAATACAGAAAGGCTTCCTCCTGTGGTTAAAGAGATCAAAAAGGACAGGTGTATAAAAGGAAGTCTGTAATATTGCTGAGTCTCTGGGAAGTGTGAAGATGCATAGGAAAGACCTTGCAGCCTCGATCAGTCACTGTGGTAGTCTAAATTAGAAGAGGAACATATCCAGTCAAATTAGTAGCTCAGAAGCGCAAGGCAAAATTGATAACTCTAACCATCCTGGATGTGAGCAGTGTTTTCCCCAAAATATCAGTCCAGGCTAATGTAGTTGTCTCACATTACTTGCACACACACTGAAATCACATAGTGCAGCATAAGGATTATGAGACAATGACTGTTGTAAATGTAAGATCATGAACAGGGTCTACTATTTGTCTTCAAAGCAATTTTGCTATTAGAGAGGAAGAAGAAAACAAATCAAACAAATTATATTTGTTTTAAAATGATCTATCTCTATCTGATTCATTTGGCCAGTTTCCATGCTTGTCGGGTGTGACTGCCTGTACAATTCTCCATTGTTTCTAATGACCTGTTCAGACTGGGGTTAATTGACCCACTCAGACATCTTTCATTAGCTTCCTATTTTAATAAAAAGCACTTGTGAAATTTATAATGGCTAAGATGAATCAAGATAAAAAATACAGTTAAAGAAGGTTCTTATTTAGCTGTTTCCCTCTTTGTTTCTCTCTGGGTAATGGCTACAAGCAGGCAAGTGGCAGTAAGGAAAGATATAGTGCAACATGAGGATTCCTAATTGCTCCTTCTGGTTACAAAGAAAAGGCTCAGCCAATAGCTACACCTTCATCAGAAGAAGGGCATTAATTCAAAGACCATTGTGTTTATGGCTAGCTTCGATCAAGCCTTGAGATCATTTTGAACCTATTGTAAATACCTAAGAAATGTGTAATTAACAGTCCCTTATGAGAGGAGCACTGGAAAGCATGGGAGAGGTGTTCAATATTTAACTCTCTTGCAAGCTGGGAGAACAACATTTAAATTAATAATAAACTCACTGACACCTCCAAGCCAGGCCAGTGGCTGTAAAGGCAAAACTCCCATCAATTTTGCTTGAAATACCTGCTGGAAAAAAACTCAGCATTCAATAGAAATTCCTCCTGAAGTTCACTGAAACTTTTCACTCCACGAAATTCCACTGTAGGGAGAGGATTTGTGATATGCATAACTTGCCCATATCTGTAATACTGGTTATATGCACATACTACTTTAGTTCTGTAAGAACTGTCTGGAATTTCACCCATGTTGCAAGCTGTGAATCCAGAAAGACTCTGCGGGTTCTCAAGAGATGATGAAGGAGACATATGCTTTGATGTCTACACTAAGTGCTGCTCAGGTTGCCACATTCCTGGTCCTAGCAGCAACTATAGCCAGAAGTGGTGGCTATCTTTTAAAATGACTTCAGGTTGAGGGTGAGGTAAAAAGGTGTCTAAGAAAGACCAAACCCAAGGCTTTCAAGGACAGCACCTCAAGAGTAGGTCAGCACATCAAAGTAACTGATGGGAATGGCCAGCATCTAGGCTTGATAGACACATTTTAAAACTTTTTATACATCCCACCTCCTTTTCTTCACATTCAATGGCTCGTGCCTATGCTAAAACAAAAAAATTCTGAATAGGCAAGTATGGCAAAATTAGAATGCATTGTAGGACTAAGAGACTGAGAACCAGGTAGTGGCACATCAGGGATAGAGAGAAACATTCAGGGTTTTCTGGGAGGGGTCTGCTCAGAAAGACCCTGGGGATGTCTGCAGCCAGCCCTATAATTGCAACAGTGTTATTAATAAAGCAGGAGCACTGTAGAGGACAGATGATCCAGAAGAAGCTCAGGGATTAAGAAGAAAGCTTTGCAGAATTCTTCAGATACCGTCAGATGTGCTTTAATATCAGCCAGTGCCTACTGGAAAAGAGTGAACAAATATTCTGCTGTAAAACAGTTCTTCCCATTTTGCCACATTTTTCTACTTAGCCTTTGGTATTTTGGGTAATTTTTCATCTTTCAGGCATAATTAAAGGCACTGGGAAGGGAACTTGTCTTTCTTTCTCCCCAGGTTTCAGGTTGAATTAGCTCAGTTTTCAAGTCAGTTTCTTTGTTTTAATAAAGTTGCAGGCATATATTTAAGGGTTTTATACTAAAGCAATTAGGTATATAGATCAATAGAAATGCATATTAACAAGTGAGCACACAAGTTCGCATTATAAAGGATACATGTTTTTCATATGGAAATCATTACATACAGCTTAGCATTTTGGTGATTGACACAATATTATTGTAACTAAATCAGAAAGTGTCTTTTTGCTGTAGCACCTGCTTTGCTGTTTGTTGCAGAGAACACAGATGGGAGTTGTGGGACTCCCTACACTGTCCCACTCTCTTTTATTTTGCATTAATGCTCTGACAGGAGAGGAGGACCCGTGGAGAACAAGAGAGGGCAAATCTTAAATTTGGAAATGAGTTTGAGATGTCTTGTTGCCCAGAGATGTGTTCCCCAAGGCACACCGGGCTGCACAGCTTTTACTTCTTCCTTGCATTAAGAGGCCGCACATACTGGTAGAAATCAGAGGATACCTGGACATTCTTCTGAAGGGGAGGACACTGCAGCTCCCACTGAATTATGCCCGGAATGCTGGCAGGTACAACCTGTGACTCACATTTACCTGGGGACAGCAGTGCTTATTTTAGCCCTGGCATTAGGGGGTTCCTTGCAGTCTGCTCTCTTTGGTCACTGCAAATCCTCATCCCTATCTGTTTCTAATGAGTAGTATGGATGGCCACTTTGGCAAGGTTATCATTCTCTGTGGTACCCTGGAGCCCAGGATACATTTAGACACTATAATAATACTGATAATGATAATAATAAATAAAGCTGGAATCTTGGGAGGACATTTATTTTAATGATTCCAGCTCTGCCTGCTACATTCAGGGGTAATATCGGTTATCTGTCTACATCTTCTTCATTCTGACCCACTAATTTGAGGTAATATTTATCACATAAAGGCTCTGGGTATTTGCAAATACCTTTTCTGTCCATTCATAAGTCTCAAAACTCAGATTTCTCAAAGCACAAGTTCCCATGGCTAACCAACACAGGTTGGAGGTATTTCCAGCTTTGGGTTCTGTCCTGCAAATGCTGTGCTTGTTCACCACTCTCAGCCTTCAAGGTAAATGTAGAGATGAATAAAGGAGTTGATGTGGGATACAGTGATACATATCCAAATAATCATCCATGCCCCTTTGTGATACAGAGTCGGAGATGTAATGTCTTCCTAGTTAATAACACAGGTAGACTCCTTGTCTATGAACATGCTTGTTTCCTCCCTGAACCTACAGAAACTATAACTATTCAGAATTTTCCCATGGGAAGGATTTCCATAGCTTATCCACACAGTGGGCTGAGAACAACACCCCTGCATTCACTCTGTGTCTGTTGAGTGCTCACCTCATTTGGTGGTCCCTTGTTCTTCTCTTGGAAGAAATGGGGGGAGCATGGTCCCCCTGGTTTGCAGAGTTCACTGGGAAAAGATCTCAATCTGGCAGCAGAAGCCTGTACCTCCTGGGAAACCCACCGAGCCCTCATGCATCTTGCAGCAGCCTGAGACACATGTCAAGGGAAATTACTGGGCAACATCTCGTCTGCACTAGATCTCTTAAGAAGGGTCTTGGTGAGCAGTTCAGAAAGAAGCATCTTTCAGAGGACTGAGGCCGCCTTTTTTGCCTGACAGGTTGTGCTCTCACACTCTTTTTCTCTCGCCTTGTCATCCACTGTGATGACTCATGCAAATGAAGAGCAGCTGAACTTAAATAAGAAAAGTCCTTAGGGACTATCAAAGGGCACAGAACTTGGGTAGAGAGATGGAAAAATGTATTTGCATAGTCATTATGACAGTCACCAGAGCAACAAACAATTAGATTTTTCCCTGCTGATGAATTAACAACACTTCAGCTGCAGTATCAGCTCTGCAGTCTCTGTCCAGGAGAGTCAGGCCTTCAGGTGTTTAACTAGGACTTGCAAAATTCTCGGAAAGAGGGGAACTTCACTTTAGAGAGAGTCTGCCCCCCCTCGGGGTGTCCCTGGAGAGATGACTCCTTGACTCACACGCTTGCCTAATGAGTGTCAGTGCTACTCTGTGCAAAAATTCCTCAAGGTGAATGTATCTGATAGGAACATACAGAGATGTGAAGGCACACAGAAGAAATCTTTGTTTCCTACAGAAGAAAAAAAAATAAGGGTGTAGGTGTCTGTGTAAGGGAAAGTGCCCTTCCTTGTCCTTCATTCTTCTGTCTTCCTTTCAAGCTTGAATTCCTTGAAGAAAAAGGGACAGTGTTGAAACGGTGTCTCTATGTCAACAAATGGAGGCTTGTTTATCAACATGTAGCTAAGGCACTACTGAAACACCATCTTAATTAAAAACATGACCTTGTTAAATATGGCATCTAACTGCACATGCAAATTCCTGCTTATTTCTCAGTAGTGTTTGCTCTTTATTCCCAGTAAAAACAAGTGTTTACTCATCACCTAAGCTTCAGGGAGTCCAAAGGCAAGAGATCCTGTTATCTTCCCAATTGCACAACCTCTGTGGATAGCACAAGGCATAGAAAAAGCAGAGCATGATTTTCTCCAGCCCCAAGGAGTGTTTCCAATGACCACTCCTGGGGAGATCATCAGCCAGCCCGGGCCTTGACTCTTTTAGTTCTGTGAGTGGCTGGAAGGAGGCTGAGGATGGAATCCCCACTGGAGGTGGTTTCCTTGCTGCTGTTTGCAATATCCCCAGTCTCAATGCAAGAGGTCTCCCCCTGCACCTTACAGGGGCCAGGAATGGGAGTGGGAAATGCAGGATTCCTTCCCTAGGGCCCCATGAGTCCCAAACTGAACCTTAATGCACAATACTCTCTCCAGAAAGTATGTCTTCCTAAATAACCTGCTGCTTTGGGAACCTTCCATGGACATGCTATATTTTTCCATTTTAAAAAGTGAGTGGCAGAATTGAAAAAGCAAAACAAAACAGAGAAATCCTTTCTGTCTCCTGTCATCTTTGCTACTTCATTGCTTTATAATAAGTGCACATTCCCAGCTGGCCTGAGGGCCCCTCTTTCCTGCCTGGGCAGAGGTGCTATTCATTCACGGTTCACAGGGGAGGGAGGAAGTCACACACTTTCCTTTCACAGTCATGTAGTCCAGAATCAAGAACTCTCCACAAGACCCTATCTAATCAAAACCAGACACTCCCCGAGGGCACCATATACATTTAGGAAACAAGGGCAGTCAGCCCTTCATGACTAAACTTCTCAATGCAAAGAATGGTCCTTTTTCCACCACACCCCTCAAGCTTGCTTGAAAAATAGAACAATAACCTCATCTACTCCTCCCCAGTTCCCCTCCCCCAAATCCCCCCACAAAAGCAAACAGAGACATAGCACAGACACTGCTCAGGGATACTCCTATCTCTAATTCCCTGCTCAAGACAAAGGGGCCCTTGATACAACAAATGTATTTCTCCCTGACTTCCCCATGGTGGGGCTGAGGGAAGACATCCACAAACAAGGCAGAAGTGCTACCAGCAAAGTGAGAGAGACAAAGAGGGAACAGGGTTTCTGGGCTTTGTTTCTGGTCCTCCCACTGATCACTGTAGGGAGTGTACATAAGCCATGCTTAACCTCCCTCCGACATAGTTTATCTTATGCCATCTGGGTTTATTTTTCTGAAGTCTCAAAAAACTCATTGTCAGTGCCCCTGTGCAAGATCGCACATGCAACAAAAGCTCCTGCCTGGCCATCTCTGGGAATGAGTGATCCCTGCACATGGCCAAAGAAGACTCCTGGGATTGCTTGTGGCCTCAGTAAGTGGGCTGAGTGAGGTGTGAAGATCCCAAGGAGTGGGGGGATAGCTGCAGTGTAACTCCTGAGAAAGGGAAGCACGTCTGCCATCCAACTTGCTGACGGGCTGACATTAATAAGGGGTTCTTGGGAGGAAAAAGATCATGTTCTTCACTTTTCACTCATCCCAGGCATCATCTTCCAACACCTGAGTAACAGAGAATGGTAGGACAGCTGGAGTTCACAACTGCCAGCTATAACTCAGCTCCCAGTGCTAAAATTTCTGGAGCAGAGGCATTATTCTCTGTTCAACCTGTTCTGTTCCTAAGACTGCAGAGGCCTGAAATCCTGGTTCCAGTCTCTGGATACATCCATGGGACGAGGGTCAAGAGAAGCAGCAGATTTGCAAGAAGCAAAGCCAGAGTCAGACTGTGAGAAGGAAGAGCCACTGAGAATAGGGAGCTAAAACTGATGTGCTCTTCCCAAGACTGTTTTTTCTACTAAAGCAAAAGGGTACTTAAGGCTGGGCCTTAATTCCTTCAGTGTAAAGCACCATGTCAGCCCTGCCTCCCTGCTCTCCTGCTCCTCAGTGAGAACACAGGATTTTCACCCTTCCCTCTCCATTACTTGTGGCTTCTGTGATGCATGTGCTTCTTTGGGAGACAAGGAAGGGGACAGCTCAAAATGGAAAAGAAAGCATTGAAAGAGATGATTACATGTGGGAGAAAAAGAAAAAGCCCACTTTTCTCCTCACAAAGGGAAGCTGCTGGCTGATTGCTTTAGGCAATACATGAGGTTGCTTTGTAACACATAGTTTTCTGTCCAGGGTCCTCTTTTAACTGCTGCAATAGAAGAAGAGGGAGAAAGAAAGAATGGAAGTGGATTCAAGTCTTCACAGAGAAATGCCCAGCCCACCTTATAAGGCTTTTATCTACTCCTGTAAAGAATGGGTAGACATGGTTGAAGGCTTACAGAGTTCTCATTGCTACCAACTACAAAGCCCGGATGGCCATCCTGCTTCCTTCTGAAGTCAGCTACCCACCTCTTACTCCTTCTCTTACCCTGGGGGTTTGGGTTTTCCACAACCTTCCTTTAACAATATCATCGTGTCAGGTCAGGCCTATGTGGCTAGCTGGTGTCTCCCCATGCTGTGAAGAAACAGTCATGAAAAAAAGGGCTAGAGGTGAACAGCCAAGAGCAGGAATGTATGAAGCAGTAGTAAAGATGAAGATGGACTACTTATGGTGATTAGCAAAGCTTTTTCAAAACTGGAAGACCCCCAATGACTTCTTCTTATGACCATGTTAGTCATACACTCACTAGTCCATGTGCTAAACTTGGCACATGGGAAGCATCTGTTCATGCCAGCTCTCCATCAAGACCCTCTGTGTCTCTCCAAAGCCATATCCCTTCCAAACCTCTCCTTTCTCACCTCCCACTGAATGCTGTGTTTTACGCCATCAATCTTCTCACTGGCCACACATACATTTTCAATAAAGATTTTAGCTGTTGCAAGTGGAAAAGGCAGAAGAGTGTTGTTGTTCTCTTGTGTGTGAACTTCTCTGTGTTGCCTCCTTTAGGAATCTGATTTCCAATGCAGAATGATTTATCAGTGTCCCCATTGTCTTGCCCATGAACTGTCTTTACATCCTCCTATTTATTTTGGGGAAGGAGATTTTCTTTTTGAAAGATGTGAAAACATTTGTCTGACATGATGGGAATTTATGAGTTGTGACTCCCGGCTCCTCCCTCAGGGCCCATGAAAGCAGCACATGGCAGGGTATGAGGAGGGGAGAGCAGTGTCTGCAGACAGAGCAGAATGGACACGGCTTCCTGCTGACAGGAGATATTTATGCATTTGCCAACATTTTAGTTTAAAAATAAGGAAAGTTACTGAGGTGTGGGGGGGAGGAGTAGGGCAGAAACAGCCAACTCAAACACAGCCATCAATCTCCTGCCTGCCTGAGGTGACAAATGGAGGATGGACCTCTGTTAGTCATCATTGCAAGCAACTATTACATAAGGATGCAGATGATGAGCAATTTTCACAGGCTTCTGCTTTTCCTTTGCCCAAGGTCTCCTGCCCCAAGACCTTTGCATGGAAAAATGAGTCAAAGTAGACCTGTGTATGCCAACACTTTATCAAAGTGGGGCAGGAACATGGAGGGATGGGTGCTGTTTTCCTGTGCAGCAGTTGCACAAGGACAGCAGTTCAGGCTTGGTGGTACCACTACTGTTTGGCATCTGCAAGGACTCAGCACCAGGGTTGGTGGGCATGTTTGTCAGATGTATCATGGCAATGACTATCAACTTTTGTGATTATTAACTTGCAGCATTTTACAGGCAGAGTGTTCAGTATTATCCATGTTCAGTCCCATTAAGGAAGTCCCAGGTTGCTTTTGCCTGTTCTTTCTCCCTTACTTCTCTTTCATAGTAGTTTCTTTCTTCCCAAGTGTTGCTGCAGATAAGGACTGAAATTTCTGCCTTTACATTGCACACTGAAGGTCTCACCCAGCTGCACAGGGATGATACTGAATGCACTTCAGGCTTTTATGGGCTTGGAGAACATCCTTGTTGACTTATGAATTGCCATTTATGTGCTCTGATGAGGAATCCAGCAGTCCCTCAAGTGTGCAATGTGTTCCTCCAACCCCAGGTTTCTCCCTGAGTTTTGTGGGCAGTAGTTTGGGACCCCACACAGACGCAGAAACTTCACAGAACCTCTGAGACATAGAGGTGGTGGCACAGAAGGATCAGCCAGCATTCCTGGGAGCTCAACGCAGAAGAGGGAGAGTGCTATAAAGGGGAAATCATGCTGTCAAGAAAACTTGAAACCAAACAAAAAGTGTTGATTTTGGCTTTTTCTGGGGGGCTTGCTTGCTTTTGTTTTTCACTCATTTCAGTAATAAATCATTAAGCATTTGTGCCTATGCGTTCACAAATTGTTTGTGGATAGTCGTTTGGCTTGTACCATTTTGTGCTTTAATTGTAAAGGATGAGCTTTTTATGGAAGCATATTTCAGCTTATGGGCTACCCTGAGGATACAGCCGTCTTGTAATTCATGGTGTGTTACTGGTCAATGAAGTCTCATGATATTTATTTTATCTGTAGAAACAAAACTTCATTTTCCAAAAGCTGAATACATCCCAGCACTAGAGAGGATTCTGGGTACTCACATTTATATGCAAGCACCACTCTGCTGCATCCTTCATGCAAGCGTTCTCAAGGAGGTAGATGAAAGAGGCATGGATGTGGGTCAGTCAACCCACTGTTGCAAATTCAAAACATCCCCACCCACCATGTGTTGTATTTGCCTGACAAAAGCTCCAGTCAGCTCTCTAAGTTCTCTAAGTTGCTCCTCAGGGATCTGCAATCCAGTTGCATTCGTCTAAACACACGTGGCCTTGTTGCGCTGGCTTGGCAGAAGAATAAAACTTTTGGACAGCAGGATTTGTGCTATAAGCTACCCATGAGAGGTTGAGAAGATGCTTCCTGTGAAAAACAGTGCCCAGATAAAAAGGAGCACCTCTAGACACTGTGTGTCTTATTAATTTCCCTGTTTTCACTCGGGCCATGCATTCTGGAGGAGTGATGGACTGCCAGCAATGCAGCTACACTGCCCCTTCCATCCTCCCCTCCCACCCCTCTGTTCAAAATCGACCAGCTGTGTACTGAAGACACAAATAACAGCTCGAGCGAGAATCAGTGGCAGAGAGACCGGGGAGGAGGGTGGCTGTGTGGCACGTGGGGACTCAAGGCATGCAGTTGGCACAGGAGATCTGAAGCACGCCAGCTGTCGGGACCCACCCCTGCAATCTGCTGGTGCACACAGCACTGCAGACACGGGCTTTACAAAGGGAGGAATAAAACCCACAGTAGCAGCAAAAATTATTTACCCAAAGTTCATGAGCTTGTTATTAATGATTTCTCCAGGACCTGTGTGCCAGTGCAGTTATAAAAGCCCACCCTTTATTTGCTGCGAGCAAAACTGAATATGGAGCAAGGCAGCACATCACAAACAGCTTCTGAGCATCATAGAAGTTGCCTACCCCTCCTGCCCTCCCAAGCAGGGATATGGGAGCAGAAACCTGCATACCTTGGAGCTGCTTTCTGATTTGAAACATCTTCCCACAGATCTCCAGCTGACATACAAACTTATAGACAAAGTGCATTTTCCCAACAGAGGAGCCACCCATGGATGAAAAGCAGTTTCAGACAACTATAGCTATGGGGCACACCAATGGACTATCCCACAGAGCCTATGCTGCTGCCATACTGCAGTGTACTGTTTGATGGTACTATGGTCAACCCATGCTTGTGGGTACAAAAGTGGGCAAGCTAAGGTTAATTCCCTGATAAAGGCACGCACCAACTGTGGGGCATCTGCAGGAGACACGCTCAGATAATCTGGCACTGATGGACTTCTTCAGTGTATTTATCCTCTAACTCCTCATTAGATAAGGAACATTATAGATGATGAATTGGAGAGTCTAAGCAGGGAAAGAGCTGTACACTGTAAGATTAAACTGAGGGGTTGGTCTCCCAAGGAGCCCGTTCCAGTTACTGGTCTGACACTGGTCCTGAGCTGAATCTCGTCTTCACCACAACACAGGTCTTCTCAGGGTAAAAATCTTACATTCAACACATGCAGCAAAGCTATCCAGCCAGTGGCATGCCAATATTTTTTTCCAGGAATAAAGAAAAGTCTTTTTTTGAGTAATCTTTCCTTGGCTGAGACTGTCACCCAGGAATTGTCCTTATCATTGTGTTTGTAGTTCCTGCCTGCCAAACAGGAACTGGATTTTAATCAACAATTTGTTTCCCTTCAGGGCACCAAGCAGTCCTGCTTAGTCTTTGGGATGTGACCAACACTCCCCTGCCCTTCATTCATACAAATGAGCAGTGCTGTTGCTTAGTAGTGATTTCTAAGCAGTTGTGAGGCTAAAACTGGCCCTTTACACAACTTCCTCTGTGGAGACAGAAGACAGGAGGGGAAAACAATGCCAGTATTGGGGAAGGCAAGGACTGAAGTTGTGGATCTCTGTGCCAGCTGCTGGGACACTGTTTGAATTATCAGCAGTCACCGAAGAATATGGAGTGGGGGGGAGTGGCAGTAATTACATTTCATTTGAGAGCTGAACTCTCTTGCTCCTGCTTTTCTTTAGGTTCATTCCAGTTGGGGCACATTTCCCAGTAGGTCTGGACTAATCTACAAATAACACCATGGGAAATATCACAGGGGATTACATCTATGCAGGTCACAACAAAATGCAAACCAAGATCTTGCACAGAACAATTCCTTCGTAAAGCAATTCCCTATTAAATGCCTGTCTTCCAGGAACAAAAGTTGAGCTGATTATTGCTCTTGTTCTGGAGGGACAGAAATGATTTTGATTCTTTTCTGCAGCATCTTTCACAGCTGAAGGTTGGCTTCCTTGCAGGGGACCTTTTCCTTACTCCTATCCCATCAACTGGCCTAAGATTCTATTTATAGAGAGCGCACACACACACACACATAAACACACACACATATATATTTGGGGAATGTAGATAACGTTTCTACTTCTTACAAAGACATGGCTATCTTTGCTCACATGGATTGTTCTTGTGTAAAAGGACTGGGGCCCTCACCATGGCAGTGTGTTAATTCTCAGTCCTACTTTCAGCTTCCTGAATTTAATCTGAACTTTTCTGTGTAACACTAATGTTATGGAAAATCAGTTGTAATAGACGAGGACCATTATTGTTCTTCAGGTCAAGCAATCAATGCAGTAATTTCCTTCCACTTTAATGCTATTATTTGGCTGTAATCATTTCCAGTTGAGTTTGCATGAGAATGAAGTTGAAACTGCTCCTGGTCATATTTGTCTGGAAAATTTTCAAGACTCTGCTCTAGAAAATCAAGACTTTCTTCCAATGAGCTTTAATTAATGGTGATCATGATTCCTCTACTCTCTGAGGATTTCTTATCTTTCAGAGATGTCACCAAAGGCACTCAAGGGATGCTGTAACTCACTGTGTATTTCTCTCTGAGAGAGAGCTCATTGTGGCCTTGGACTGCAGCCTGAACACATTTTTGTTAGGTTTTTAGCAACAAAGCTAAACTAGAAAAAAACCCATACCATCGCTTTTATGGACAGTCAGATCAGCCCTAAGTGATTAAGGAAACCAGAACACTGCCTGGAAAGCAAGGCTCAAAACACTAGCAGTTTTTTGCCATAAATCCTGTTTCTTAAACAACACATCCATATATAATAGTTTAAATAAAGCAGGGCCAGATGCAGTCCAGAAAAGAAAGTAGCTAAAAAGGATGCCATTATTTAGGTCTTTCCATAATACAGCTAGCATGGCATATATATTGCTCCAGGGGTCTACAGCCCTTTAATTTTCCTGACAGGTTTATGCATAGTTATCCCTTTGGAGCCTGCTTCTGATGCCTCTTCTGCACTGTGTGATATTGCAAAAGTCATGCAGGACATCAGCACATATTCCAGTCTTTTTTATCTAGGACGTGTCTTTCCTCAACATGTTGCTGTGTGGTCTGGCAGAAGGGGAGGAGACCTTATGTATAACATATCCAGGGCTCTCCAGTCTGCAGGGTCTGATTCAGGCCATACATCAGATAAGATTCCATCATCTGGTGTTTTGCTGGATCTCCAACTGGCCAACAGAGAAAAAGAAGAAACTTTGACCCAGTTTCTTTAAATCCTTACAGAGACATGATCTAACAGCATCCAAAAGCAGCAGCACTTTATAAAGGCCATTGTTTGCTGAGATAGACTTGGCCTGGCATCCTCATGACTGTTAGAAAGCGCCTTCTGCATTGTAAGGCCAGTGTCCAAAATCAGGGGGACTGGTGGAGCAGAAAATTTGAGGCACACTTGGAAAAGCATGGAGTTGACTCTCCTAACCAGGTTTCCCTTGTGCTTAGCAACAGCTCCAGTGGGCCCCTGGGAGTTTTCAGTAGTCGGGAGCCTTGTTCCTTGGCAGAAACATAATGTTGGCTGTTTAGCATGCTGCTGAACCTGTAATCTACAGCCAAGCAATAGCAAACACTGTAGCCAAATGAACAGCAGGCTTGGAAGGGGGTTGTTTTCAAGGGCTGATTTCCTTTGCCATTTGAAAAAGGGCATCCTGCAGCCAGGCCATATGATTCAGGGCTCTGCCTCACTGTGGATGTACTGCTTCAGTGCTCTGCTTGTGGAAACACCAGCACCACTCATGAGAGATTCAGGTGACATCAGGTGACTGTTCAGTAGGTGTGTAAGAGGCTTATCAAAATTAAAGAATGTGCAACCCCGGAGCATGCACAGCAAGCCAGATGCTGAAAATGCTTTTTTCCCAAGGTACTGACCAAAGCACAGCTCCCTCATACATCCAGCATCTTCTGCAATGCTATTTTGTTCTTCTTACATCACTCTTACTATACCTCCACCCTGTTCAGGACAGTTTTTCTTTTTCATGGAGCTGCTTGTGGCTATGCCCCACTTCAAGAGCACACGGAGGTATCTCAGCCCATCCAAGACCCTCATAATCATGATCCATGACATCCCTCACTGCTTCTGTCCCGAGTTGTTTTGAAGCAATGGATACCAATCACAATAAATCGCTCCCAATAGCTCAGCAGTTTGCTGGTATGGAGAAATGATGAGCAGGACAACTGTAGATTCATTTTCACTTGTACTCTCAGCCAGAATTGGTATGGACTAATGACTATGGCAAGTTGAGCAAATTCATTTTTGCCTGTGACCTCTGCCAGGATTTTAATGCAAGGTCTAGTACACTAAATGATTGCCGAAGGACTATCTGATGTGTCTGTCGAACCACATCAGTGAACCCATTCCTGGAAAAGTGTGATGTATACTTCTGGTGTAATCCAAACTAGGGGGAAATGTTTCATTTTCCTCTTGCCAAAAGCATGTTGTTTATTTGCATATAGTGAAAACAGGCACAACCTCTGCTTGTGGAGCAGCATTTCCCTCCTCCCCTCTTCCCACAGTGAAAGGTGAAATTTCTCACTCAGCACCATGCTCTGCTCCATTATATCCATATCTCTGTGTGTTCCCACACCCCTTTCTCTTCCTGTCATTTCTAGCAGGCAACTGGGATCATTTGTACTAAGCTTTGCTGACAGAGGTATGACAAAAATAAAATTGACTACAGTATAATGCATTCAAAACAAAAATCTGTGCTTCCTTTTTAGCTTTTTGAACAAGAAGTCAGGATACAAACACTTTCGGTAAAATCTAGGCTGTGTCTCAATTTTCCCTTTTACAGTTTCAGCTCCAAATGAAGATTTTGTAATGAGTTATTTTAAGATATAGAGAGTCAACCCCTCTGATTAAAGGAGCCATATCCCAAGTGTCCAGATAGCATAGGCTGCAAGATAGAGACCATACACATTGAAAAGCCAAGAAAAAGGGAGAGTGATACATGATTCACATCCAGGAGATGGCAACACATTTATAATGCTCCGTGTTGTGGAGAGAGGTCTAAGATGGACTGACCTTCGCAGACTTCCTGGACAACCTGGTGACATTGGTACCATCAGACTGTACTGGGCCACTGCCTTATGGAGGTGTCACTGAGGTTACCTCAGGCTCTGCCTCTATACTAGCAATTGTGGACTGTGTTGGGGGTTCTGGGACAACCCTGCCACCTCTGTCCCCTTCTCGTTGCTTCTCCTAAAAGAGCTAAGACAGGTCTGCAGATGGCAAGAGTCGGCCCTTGCACTGCCAAAATCATCCTGGGGTTTAGACAGCATTGTCTTCCACCTCAAGCTGCCATATGAAGCTTGGCTCAGCACCATTTAGCTGGGTTGGGGTCTGAATCATCCAGCATGAGCCCCACACCAGAGCAAATACTTGTCAGGCAAAAGAAAACACGGAACGCTTTGATGCAGGCATGGTAAATTCTCACTTGCTTCCTTGAGCTTGTGCCCTCACACATTTCCTCCTCAGCCCTCCCTCTGTATGCCAGACTGGTCACTCTCCCTGGAGTAAACTCCATCTGACAGCTAACTTGCAGGCTGACAGCTTCGCAGGTGACTACAGGAGACCCACAGATCGCCCTTTTGCCCTTGTTAACATCTGTATTATGAGAAGCACTAATGGCAACATGACAAGCTGGAAATAGATGGATGTAAACAAACTCCCAGCAACAGCCAGGGGAGAATTATTTGCATCATTATCTCTTTCTTCATTACCTGCAAAGGATCAGGACATTTATATTTCTGACATGTGCTGCTGGTCAGTTTAGCAGATGCAGGTTTAATTCTTATCCTTTGTTGAAGAGGGGCAGAAGAGACACGGAGGGATCGGAAAGGCTTTGCCCTTGTTTATGGGAAGGCTCTAAAAGCTTGAAGGAAAGCTGAAGATCATCCCCAGCAATGGTGCCAGGCCGTTTATAAGCTATGGGCACAAGAAGCAGAAGCTTTCAAGCTAGAAATCGATCTTCCTCAAAAAGGGAGGACTCAAGGAAAACAGGTATTTGGGCAGCATATCTTATAGTAGATCACATGTGAAGTTCAGTGGGTGAACAGAAGAGCAGGATGCTACAACTAAACCTGGGTTTCCTGTCAGTGTCCCAAGGTATTGAAAACAGAGGGAGTTACAGGGCCTAGGTGTGGGAGATGGTTAGCGAATATTTGTTCATCTGCAGTAAGAAAAGGAATTTTTGGTTGGTGTAAAATGAACTCTTGGAGAGACCCATGGAGGAACATGCAACCAGAAAGTTCTCTGTACACAAGCTAGGCAAAATGCAAGAGCCACATGAACTTGAAAGGATGGACCATTCTCTTTCTTGAAAAATTGGCCAGATATTTGGGTTATCCCCACATAAACTGAACCACCACCATCTTTGATGGCTGTGTCATCTGGAGGCCTTGAAGCCAGAGATGAATGAAGAATGTTCTCCTCAGCACCCTCACTAGCCAGAAGGATATTATGCTGCTTGCAAGGATGGGATGTGGGGTGAGGAAACCCAAACAGTACATGAATGTGGGCTAATTGCATGGTAGAGCTGTTGACCAATCCACTGGAGGAAGGAGTTAGTTAGCAGGGCAGTAATCTGATATCAAACTCTACAGGGCCAGAAGTGAGTGGAATATTGATTAAACCTACATCTAGGTCTCCTTCAAACAACAAGAGTGTTAAATTGAAAGTCTAGGACTAGAGCCATTTATGAAGAGAAAATGCATCAGTAGGGTGAGGTTCCTGACTCACTCCTCTATAGCACATTTTATAATGAGAATAGCTCACCTTTTGCATCCCATTCAGTCCTTGGCCCCTGCAGGCTTTGAGCTGTGCTGCCAGGCAGTGTGAATGCTGTTGGCTTTGATGAAATGGGCAGCTCCATGCTGGAAGCCAGACAAAGGCCAGCAGTTCATTAGACACAGGCCAAAGAGCATCTGCAAAGGGACATATGCTGGAGTTTTGCTTGGCCCTTAAGCAATATCCACTGCTGATGGATAATAATAAGATACATAAAGGGTAAAAGCTCCACAGTCCAACCAAATTCTTATCTTCTTAAGCTATACCATTGCTAGGACCACAATGCCCTTGTTTCTCTATATAAGCAGCTGTAGACTGCTAATCATGTAGCATATATTAACTGACTTTCTTACAGTTTTCATGATCCTAAAGTCACCTCTTTATTGTTAAGGTGACATGTCTAATACAGGTGGTGCTATCTTCCGCTAGGATCCTAACTGATGACTCCAAACATCTCCCTAGGAACATAAAAACTGATTAGGAACAAACCTGTCCAATTCTGTCACCAATAAGAAAATCTCATGGAACCAAACCCAGCAGGGAATTAATACAGGCCATGTGATACAATTACATATATTTATGAAGTTGAGCCATCTGGTTGGGGATTTTTTCATACATTTCCCTATAATAGATTTCATCCCTTCATATGTTCTTCTTATTAAAAAAAATCACCAAACCTCAAAATCCAAAGTACTGAGATTACACACAGGAAGGAGCTGGAGAGTTTCACAAGGAAAACTCAATATGAGCCATTCTGTGCTTTTCCAAAGGACCCCCAGAATTTTCTTCATTTAGATTTATGAAAGGGCAGCATATTGATTATGTAACTGCCATCTGAAGTTTAATAATATATAGAAGAAGTAAATGGAGTTGCTGGGGAATTTAACTCGCCTATAAATAGAGAGTGGCATCCCCATTAATTCATTAAAGGTATATGGGAACTGTAACGTATTCCAATTAACATTTCATAAGATGGTTGTAGCATGTTAGTTATGAACCAACATTTGTCATTTTCTTTTTAGAGCAATTAAATGATATCCAATTCCCTTGGCAAGCTGGAGCTGTCTCCTTTGATAGCCTTCAAAGTTTCTAGAGGACATGTACAAAAGGTAAAGAGGTCCCTGTTTTGCTGGCTCTTTCTCTTTCTCTTTCTCTTTCTCTTTCTCTTTCTCTTTCTCTTTCTCTTTCTCTTTCTCTTTCTCTTTCTCTTTCTCTTTCTCTTTCTCTTTCTTTCTTCTTGTCCTCTTTTTATCTTTTTCTTTTTTTTCCTTTTTCTTTTTCCTTTTTCTTTCTTCTTTTCTCCTCTTCCTTTTCTTTCCTCTCACTCTTTATCTCTGCAAATTAGAAAGCATTTTGCATCCTGAATGGGCTTATTCACCCATCGTTCAGCTAAATAACCACTAGCTAGATATATCTTGCTTAAGCACAACAACTGGCCTGGTACCAGATGAGCTCGATATTTATTTAACAAACAGTGCTGTCTTCGTAGATCTAAATTAGAGCCTTATTTGAAATACTTAAAGTGTACCCATTAGTGTTTCCCCTCAGTGAAAATCCAAGTTCTGGTTATGTCCCTGCTCACTAGGATTAGAACTGTCACAATATTTATTTAACAGGAGGAGGCATGCTAAGCCATGCTGCAAACATTGCTGTGCCAATATGAAGAGGAACTTACAGCTTTTTACAGTGTTTCTTTCTCTGTTTGTGCTCTCTCCATCCCTCCCTCTTTCCTTTTCTTCCTGCCATCCCCATGTTCTCCTGACCCACTGGCCTCTCCACATGCCCTCTCCCACAGGTGGCATTTCTATTGCCCACAAAGTGATTCTGGTGGAAAAACATGTTTGAAAAAGGGCTGTGAAACCTGGAACTGGTGCTGATGGAGGGAAGGAGGGCAATGCATGACCTGTCTTCTCCTCTCCTAGTGTCCTCTGTGCCCCAGACTGTACTAATCGGAGGCAATGGAGACAGAGTCCTGGCCTCGTGGATCCTCATCCTCTTGTATTCATCCAGCCTTCTTGAAACCCCCTTCAGCTAGGAGACAAGTAACCCTTAGTCAGTTCAGATCGCTTCCCATAGTAGCAAGGCCAGGTGTGCTTTGAGTCTTTCGACATCTCACTGTGAAAATGTAAATTGTGAGGGGGGCAGGTTCCTGCAGGATTTACAGTGTTGGTGGTCATGTTGAGCATAGAGACCCCAGCTCCTCACTGAAGGGAACACTCTGTAAGGGCTACACCAAAGTCCTCTGTGCAGGGAAGAACCACCCTGTATGATGGCAGCATCTGGAGCCACCAAAGGTATGGGTGCTGCATAGAAATGTTTCTGAACCTCAGATGAAATCTGGGTCTCCAGGAAGAGAAGAGGAGGAGAGGGTAGGGCAGGGGAATGGGAGAGAGAGGGTTTGTCAGGTGTCCTTTGGGACAGATACGTTGCTGTGCAAAACAAAGGAGAACTCCAAGGAACATCCTAGGCTCTTGAGGAAGCATTGAAAAAACAGGGGAAAGTATTGTATATCTTACAGCATCACACGAATTAGGGATGGAGGAAATAGAACGAGGAAAGCAAATATAACTGCTTTTAGCTAACCCATCCCAGCCTCTGGGTGAGGAATAGTCCTTTCAAGGGCTGAATTCCAGAGCCAACAGACTTGCATCAGTCAATTATCATTACAGCTACAGATGGGAAAACCTGATAAAATGAGTCCTGTACAGACAGAGGATTGAAATAGAGCTTGGGCAGGGATTGTAGCCAGAGAGAGATTAGTGGCCAAAAATACATCAAAAGCAAAGGACTTTAAGACACATACATAGCTCAGCATAGCACCACCATTTATAAACTGCCATGTGTCCCAATTCATACCTCACCATTCATGGGCATACCAGAAAGGCTGTACAACTCAAGCCTGGAGTCTTCATGAAGAAAGACCCCTTTTCTTTAATTATACTGCAGCTTTCAGAAACATCAGTGTTTGGTTTTCATGTTGTTTTGTGGGTTCTTTTCCCNAAGAAAAGAAAAGAAAAGAAAAGAAAAGAAAAGAAAAGAAAAGAAAAGAAAAAGGAAAAAAGCAGCTGTGCCTATTAAGATGTTTCTCATATGGTGTGCTAAGTCTGTGTTAGAGTTAACTCTGCGTCTGCATCTTCATCAACAATGCGACATCGCTTACACCAATTTGATTTTACCTTGTCTGGGAGATGAAAGCAATTTATAAGTTTCAAAGAGCACTATCTGGCTGGGATCCAAACCCAGGAGTGTAGTGCTGAAAAGAGAATTGCTGGAGACTTTTATGTCTGGCATATGGTGTGCTAGTTTCCTTTCTAATCTGGGTAATGAAGGTCAGTACAAAGTGCTGAGTTGGTTGTGTTGGCCAAGACGTTTGATGACCTGTTCACACTGGTGGGGATTTCAAACCCTGACCAACGTGAACTAGCAAGGGGAAATCTAATCACTCACTTCACTGACAACTCTGTAATATGTATTTTCCTCCTCTTTTCTGACTATCTTTTTTCTGAAGAAGACGAAAGTCATGACTGGAGTGCAGCAGAGGAAGATTTCTACAAGCTCTGCCACATGGGGCTATTCGGTAGTGCACCTGGTGGATCCCACTAGCATCTGTGACTAATTGAGAAGATAAATCCATTTTGCTGGAGTGGTTTAGATTTCCAAAAGTCCTTCAGTCTATTCCAGCTGAGCTGATTAGAGTCCAGCTCACTGGGAGTCATTACTGTCAATCCCACCAGCTGGCCTGAATTTTGCAAGGAGAAAAAAGCAAGAAAATGCATTAAAAATGAATAAATCTATATTTCATGACTTATGCAAACTGATTTTCCCCAAAGGGGGTACTATTCCTAACATTGTCACATCTTTGTGATGTTCCTGTATGGCTTGGCTTGCTAGTGGATCTTCTTCTTCAAAAAAGAAGTATTTCAAGAGTTAAGCGTCAGCATCAGTGAAATTAAGACTGTTTTGGATCTAGATGAGATAAGGGCACATACAGCCTCTGGATATAGACATATGTAGAGGTAATGAATTCAATATCTAATGCAAGATCTAAATTCTTGCATTCAGCCAAGTTATATTTATCACAAATTCTGCTTCTTAGAGTACAGTCATAGCTGGAGCACAATTGTAAGTGCAGTTCATTTCAGTTAACTCAGACTATTTAGCAGTTGTATTTGCTGTAGATTTTGCTCATCTGACAGCTCCAGGATTTTTCAGCATCTCTGTCACTTGTTTTGCAAATGGAAGGAAAGGGTCACCATCTTTGGAAACGACCATGCTGGCCTGGGAGCCCCTGTTTGGATAAATCCTCCATCTCAGACACTTCATGTTAGTCCAACAGAGGGACCTGTCACCAGCCTCATTGCAGGCAGATGAGCTTCCATCAAACCCAGAGAGAAGGGTCAGAATTTTTTGTCACTCAGTTTTCCTTTTTTCTTGTTCCCTTTTCCCTCTTGTAGTTTATTCAAGCCCAGAGAAAAAACCTCGTCCCTAGCTCATGTAGAGTTCTGATGTATGCAAATCCTCCTTGTGCTCCCATGGCCCTTTTTTCCCCCCCTTCTTTCCTTTTAATTCTAGATTTGAAAATAAAATGCGAGCTGGCTGCACAGAGATCTCTCATGTGTGCAACTTCCAATTGTGGCAAATTGGAACTGTCGATGCAAGCAGCTCAGATTTATTTATATATTTAAGAGGAAGGAGGGAGGAGAGGGAAGGGGAGGGGAAGATGCTCATGGTGGAATGGAAAAAGAAAAATAACAGATCCAAGCAAAAAGGGATTTGAATCTCAAATACTGCTCCCTGGCCCATATTATCCAAATCCCTCCAGCCTTGTCCGTGACTGCCTCTTGCCTAGTTAAAAACAACACGCAAAAGATCAAAAACGTTTTTTTCCCCCACAACACTAAGAGTTGTTGAGTTTTGCAGATGCCATTAGGCAACCGAAGTCTAACACCGAGTCTGATGCAATTAATACTTGGTGCTTCAAAACATTAACATAGCTATTTATATAAATTAGTAACCTTAAGCCCAGGCGGTAGCATTATTACAGCATTACTAATTAAATCACAATAAGCTTAGTTTGCAGTACTATTAATTATGAAGCTGACATAGTGATATTGGAGATCTGATTGGCCTATTGTCAGTCATTACCCGATCAGTAATGAACCAGACAGGCAATGAAAATCAAAGCTGACACTCCAGCAGTGCTGCTCCCAGTTCCTGGGAAGAAGGGCCACCATTCCAGCAGAGAAAGCATCAACATCCTCCATCAAAGCAGCCGTACAGCGTGCACAGTGCTCAGTGCTATGGGGAGGCACCTGGGGGAAGCTTTCTCCTGCCATCTCTAAAGCTCTCAGTCCCCAGGAGCAAAAGTTACTCTTTCCTATGGATAATGAAGAGGACATGGGCTTCTTTTGTGAGAGCAAGTGAACAAGTCTTTGTCACCTCTAGTGAAGACTCTCATTGAAGTGGGTTAGAGAACACCCCTTAGGGATATTTTTACGGCTAAGCAGAGTTAGTGTAAAGAAGAACATTGATATGATCAGTCTGTTGTGGGTGCCTCTGTGATAATTTATAAAGGGCTTTTCATGAACAGTTGGCCAAATTTGGGGTTTTTTTGATGGCAAGGGCAGTGGGACAAAGCCATCATCTGAGGAAAGTGTTTGTTTACAGGCAAATGGTTCTGTGCCTGTGGGTAGGAGGAAAGGAGAGGGTGTCATCATAAACCCAGGAGTGAGAATGGGGAGCACAGGCTGTAGAGGTTTACACTGGTTTTGTTCCTCGTTGAACACAACACAGTCTCCCAGTGCCGGGGCTGAGAAAAGGCAAACATTGGTTATAGGAGGCTGAAGAGGAGTCCAAATGGGGAAGACAAGTTGGTCTGAAGTTGCCTATAATGGCAGTAAGAGAAAAAACAAGGATGTCTGCACAGCAGTCTGCTCTAGACAGGAGATGATGGGTTGACTCAGAACAAGAGGTTTGGCTGGGAGAACCCTAAAAAGTGCCTCTTTCAGAGTTGTTTGGTGTGTCAGTGTTCTAGCAAGACATCTAGCCATGGTCTCTCCTGTGTTAAAGCAGTTGTCCTGCACAGCCAGAGATTCTTGGAGCAAAGAAACCATAAAATAGCAATAATACCCTCAGTGACAGCCTGTGCATGGTTCATTAAAGTAAGGACAAATGATTGACAGGTGTCAGTTCACTCTGCACCTGCCTCTCCTTTCCTGATGGACCTAAAATGATGAGCATGACATAGAAATGGAAGTAAGCCAGCTGTCTTCCACTCCTGTTATCCACAACAGGGATTCAGAGCAATAACACTCAGTGTTTGGGAGCAGGAGGGCAGATCCTGCTCCCTGACTGAGGTATTGTCTCCTGCTCACAAAAGGCAACCTCTTCTGAAAAACAAAGCAAAACAATCATTCAAGCAGGGGGGAGATTATAATAGAAAGATCTGGTAGCATGAACAGGTCTGCTCATCTGATGAACTGGAAGAGAGAAAAGGTCTTGAGCAGTTTTTACATCTGGTAAAGAATTTGCAAGGTCCTGAACAATCGGGGATGACCTTTGGTCTTCGGAGAAATGGAAGATGCCAGCCCTCACTGCCAGCTGACAGATTTCTCCTCCATCTCCAGCCCGAGGGATGCTTTTTGTTTCCTTTGAGAATGAGCAGAGGGATATTGCAGGTTGTATTTCTACCCCACACTGCTGAATGTGTGATGGCCAGTGTCAAAAGCTGCTCTGCGCTCACAAGCCATATCTTACTGGTACCTTCCCTCAGCATCAGTCTTAAAACACTGACCTGCAGCAAAAACAACAGAGAAAACCTCAGTCTATCTAAAGTAAAACACAAAGAAAATGCAATGTCTAAATTAAACAGAACCAGACTCCCAGGACAGGCTATAGATCCACTCCTCCACTTTTTAAGAAAACAGATTGAGAGCTGAGGGATTTTTTCAGTGCTGCAGCACGCAGGGCCACTGCTACATGTTCCAGGGAGTACAGCATTGTCTGCCATAAATTACGTGCTCTTTTAGAAGAGCCCTGCCAGTTCACACAAACTGAGGATGTGACCTTTTTTTTATGCCCTGATGACAGAGCTCCTGGAGCCACAACCCCAAATCCATGGGTGTTTTGCAAGGACTAGGCTCTGCATCCTGGCTACAAAGGAAGGGATGGATATACTCCTTCTGTAGGTCCTGACTTTTTGAGGGTTGTGTTCCTGCTATTGCATAGGTCAGCAGATGGCACTGCTACATTTAGACTTACTGGTTTTTTTCTTCTTAACGCTCAAATATGCCTTTGGTTCTATGAGAAATGCTGCATTGCTGTACTACCTTCTCAGTGCTGTTTGATGGCTGAAAGTCCAGTGCTCCCCTGGCTGCTTACAGCTCCCTGACCACAAGCCACTGTTAGAAACTGGGTGATGGTGACATAGGTTGGAACTGGGGACTCTGCAGGTTAGATTTGGACAAACCTGTTCTAGGGCAAGCAGAAAGACTTTTATGCTTAGATTATATCCAATTTCTACAATGCAGGCTTCTTTTTTGGAATTGCCACTCAATAAAGGTGTGCTGTAACAGTGGCAGTATCTTCAGCATTTCAGGGTGTTGAGGTGATGCCTTGGAATAGTCATACTGGTGCAATTCTCCCTAGACCAACATCCGGTCTCTTGCAGAGGGAATCCGTAGATGCTTAAGGAATAACAAGTACATGTGACATGTCCCCTTAATGGTGCCCCAGCCATTTTCACTCCAGGGTTATCCTGAGCTAGATGTGATCTCTCTGTCATGCCCTTACCCAGTTCCTGCTGAAGCCCAGCTTGTTGGTAGCACCCACAACATCCCTTAACAAGGAGCTTCTCTGTCAAACAAAATGTTGTATGAAGAATGCACCCTTTTTTGTTTGATTTGAGGCTGTCTTCTGTTAGGTCCATTTAATGGTTTTGAGAATATTTAGGGTTCGATGGAGTGACTGATCCCTCCTACTCTCTTTATGCCACTGATAGGTTTGTAGTCCGTTATCATTCCCCATCAGGTTGCTGAAAAAGGCAGACCATGAGGAGGAGAGAGGGGTGAGAAGCAAAGACAAGATCAGGGAGCAAGATAAGCAGCACGAAGCAGGGACCACAAGATGGTCTGAGCTCTCTACAGCCATGTGTTCAGACAGGTTCTATCCTATCCCAACAATGATGTGATGGACAGGGAGGCAGAACGGGCAGAGGATGGGCCTGGGCAAGATGGGGCTCTTCACTATAATCCATATGGAAGGATAAGAAGCCACTTTGCTGCAAGGGTTGCCAGGCTAGCCTACAGCATGGCCCAGAGCCAGAGCTGCTCGGAACATGAGGAGGTGCCTGAAGACATTGGCAGGCATTTTAAGGAGGTAAAGACTGAGAGCAAAGAAGAACAGGAATACCAGGGGAAAGACTTAAGCACATTTAGGCTTAATTTGGATGGGAAGGTGAGAAGACCCTGGAGGGATACCTGCTGTGGCAATCCCCTAACTGGGGCCAGAATCCAAAAGAAGCAGCTGCTTATCTAAGGCTGAGCTGGGAGCTGTCGGAGTCCAAGAAAGTAGGTAAGTAGCTATCAGTGAGCACGGAGAGCCCTTGAGGGGCAGGAACACTGCAAAGGAGCAAAGACAGTGCATTTGGAAGGAAGCCTCAGCCTCTCAAAATTTGTGTTCTTTCCACTTTATGGTCAAGGAGTTGCTTTCACCCTAGAGAGCAGGGAGAGCCAGCTGCTCTCCAAGAGCTAGTGCAGGTGGTTAGGGAGATTCAGGCGGTTGCAGACACAAAACATTGAGCTTTTCAGCAAGCCTACTGCAGCACTGTGATGTGATATGCAGGTTCACAGTACCCAGTCTGTCAGTAGTGTCCTTGTGGCTAAAGAGAAATGGTAATTGAGCCCATATCCCACTCTGTGGAGACCCAAGGGATAAGACTACTAACTGATCCTTTGTCTCCCAAGGGCCCTCTCTGGAGGGCTTTTGCTGTGTGCTTCTGGCAAGGTGAGTGGAGCCTGGGTGCTTCCATAAGCTGCTTGGATGTCTGCTCAAGGGCACTGGGCTGCAGCACCTCAGGGAGATGCTGCTGTGCTCAGGAATCCAGAAAGTGGAAGCAAGGATTTAGAAGAGGAGAGAAAGGTCTCGTGAAGAACGTGAGAAAACATATCTCCAGACATCAGAGGGGTGAATATGAAGGATGATTTGATCCAACCCTGGGGAAAGGCAGTCTGCTGGGTGCATGGGAAGAACCTCTCTCACAATATTGCATTTCAATAACTCTACTCTGTCTCTGTCACGTGCCCAGGGAGACTCCACATCCCCACAGAGCAAAGAGCCAGCACTGCCGACAAGCCTCTGTACCTCTCTTAGGAATATCAAACACCATGACAAGCATGAAGTGCCAACAGCAAAGGAACACCCCTTAGCCCCTTGGATAGGGACAAAGTGCTCTGCATACCTAAGCACATCCAAAGCTCCCTCGATTTCTTTGAAGATCCTTGCTCACCCTCTTGCACCACCTTCCTGTTTTAATTTGCAGATTATAGGAGCAGGAAGGTGTACAGGAGCCAAAGAATTTTGTCAGCCTGCGTTGAAAGCAGCAGCAGCCGCTGTAACAGCAGGGAGAGCCCAATCAGAAATGACCTCACCAAGGTGCTCGTCTTCTTTGTGCGTTTTCATCACTGGCAAAAGCCCTGCCAAGCCCAAGCGTTCTCTGAACAGGCAAGAAGATCCACCCCACAGGAGGAACTCACCGTCACTGCAGCTGCTCTTCGTGTGCTCATTAGAACTGGGAGAGGAGGCTGAACAGAGCAGTCAGGTCTGTTTTTAAGCACCCTGGGCAGATCTTAGGAAACACAAGGTTCTCATAAAAACATGCGCTATGTTTTCATAAATGATTGGAGTTATGAGTCAGGCTGGTGAAGGAAGGAGGAGAGGAGCTGTGATATTAAATGAAAGGCTGCAGAGAGAAGCACTGCCTAGCAGAAATAGTCTTAGGGTACCTGGAAGGCACCGTCGTTTTTAATCCTTGCAAGGATTTTTACAAGAAACAAGATGTTGCTTTGTTTTGTTTTGCTTTCCCTTGAGATGGGATTCAGATGCAATGCTAGAATATGGATTTCACCCAGCCTAGCACTTTGGGTAATGTCTTCCGGAAACTCTTTGAGAGTTGGAGAGTGGATCCTAATTTGGATCTCATTGCTCAGATACAGACTCAGAGGGGGTTTCGAAGGAGTTTTGGTTTGGTTCCAGGCCCTACACACAGGAAAGCATGGAGGTTGGCAAATACAATCCATAAAAAACTACAAAGCCACCAGCTTAATGCAGTTACAGATTTAAGCTCTTCTTGGACACCGAGACATTGAAAACAATGTATAAAACAACTCTAGTCTGACTTTGACAGAAGACAGAAATGGTGAAAGAAATGTCAAAAGCAAATTGAAACTGGAAGCCAGTCCTTTAGAAAGCAGATGAAATGAGAACTTGGAGGACAAAGAGCTGAATATTTGAGTCTTATCACAGCAAGCAGTGTCTGTGCTCATGCCAAGGGAACAGGTATTGAGCACCATGTTCTCCCTGTCCTGACCTCCCACTCATCCAAAACAGGGGACTGTTTAGAGCACACAATGCTGGTTTCTTCCTTACCTGTATTCCTTTGAGATTGAGCTCCCCAGGGAACCGAGGGGACTCCTGCATCCCACAGTTTAAATAATTCCAATGTAAGAACACCAATCCCCAGCAAAGACCTATGCCCAGACAAGCTGTGATGCCCTAAAGCACAGTCTATGATCAAAAGATTGCTAAAATAGTACTGGATATGAGGCAGGCACTGGCAAGGCAGCAGCCAGCTTTTGACAAAACCATGGATAAGCTGATGTTGACTAAAATTTCCCAACCTCCACCCAAACTTCAAGCTTCAACTCCAAAAAAGGCTAATACCAAGGCATCTGGTTAGGGCATGTGCTCCTCCTCACTGCCCTGTCTCCAAATGCTCTGCATTTTCTGCTCTTCTACATCTCTCATCTGGGCTTTCAACAGCAATATTGTCTTGTCAATATGGTGTCTTATTGTCCAGCAGGATTAACACTTGAAAAAGTGCTCAGACCTGAAGGAACCTGACCAGCATAAATGGGTCAAAGCTCAGAAAAATATGACATCACCTTAGAAGTAAAGCCTGGGAGTGGAGGATGAGATGAGAGCAGGGAAGGATAGGAAGTTAAGAAGTGAGTGGATAAGAAAGGAGGGGCATCACTGACTGATGGGGAAAGATGACATACATCTTTGTTCAGTGGAAAATGAAGGCTAGTAAAAAAGAGGCAAGGAAAACCAGCATCAGGGTTTGGGATCTTCTTCCACCAAACTGTAAAACTTCTGTAAGTATGGCATTAACTGACATATGATACTAAACTGTCATTCCACCCACTGGATGCCTTTATTATTTCATTCCCTCTAGTAGCCTACTGTCCCTTCAGCCATGCTACTGTCTCACCCCAGCAGCTCTGTGCCACCTGCCCCGACCTCCAGCTACCTTCGAGCAAATCAATCCATGCGGTTGCCCAGAGGCAAGAGGCAGAAAAGGAAGAGTGAGGGAAGAGATATTATTTTGGCCTTTTTTCAAAGCAGGGCAAGTGCTTACTGTTAATATGCAGAATGCCTGTATATCTCAATTATACACCTCCCACAGGGGCCTATTACAGCTACCCTGGGCAGCCAACATGTGTCAGCAGAGCAAACATCGAAGGCTATCCCAATGTACTCCAAAAATAAAAAGCAGAGAAAGCAGGACATGAGCCTGTCAACAGCTGTTTCTTTTATCCCCTGCCCCTTCCCCATGTGGTTTTCAGGTTTAGCTGCCAGGCCTATGCCTTATCATTTTAACATGTGCATGAAATTGCAATCCCCCCTGTCTCTCCCTACATGGTGGAAATTGGGACATTAGCATTGCCCTATCACAGCTTATAGAAGTTCATATTACAATTCAATGTTTTTCTTCAAATGGTAGAGATTGGAAGGGAAGAAAAATGTTTCCCCAGTACTAAAATCATTTTTAGAATACTGATCCCTCCCTGATACACATATTATTCCCAGAGTCCTGCGTACCTGAAAGACAATAAAAAATGAAACACATCCTTAAAAACAAATAAACCTTACCTGCAAGAGAAATTTGTACCCTGAAATAGGTAAAAAATCCACACACTCTAAAGGGTTCTGTACTTTTGTTATTAAATTCCACCTAAAAGTGCTCAGAAACAGCCACAGTGGAGAGCAACACAAACCCAGAGATTTGGCACAGGGGGTCCAAAAATTGATGACTCGCTTCACCTTTATGATCTCCTTTTAGCTCCTACATCTTTCCCTGTCTTGTGCTATCTCTCCCCATAGACCTTCGCATGGTACCACCAGGATATCTACTGAAGTTTCTGGTAGAGTTTCACAGCTATGCAAAACTGAAGTATCTTGAATGAACAAACCATGCATGGGGGAAAGGGAAAAGCCAATTTTAGTAAATCCTTGACTGTGTATTTAGTGGGAGTTGCCCAGTAGAGCTCACAGCTTCTGCTGGTTTTTGGCCAGCACTGTCCTCACACAGCACTGCCAATATGATGCCATTAGAGCCCTGCTGAAACCTAAACGTAGAGCCACAGCTGACATCCTTCCAAATGGCAAGAGGGATAATGTGAAAGGGTTTCTGTGGCAGAGAAGCCAGGCAATCGTGTGTCTTTTCTGTTTTCAGCTTGATTTCCTGTGACTGAACAAGGCAAAAAAACCCCATTCAGAATTACTGAAAATAAGTGCAAAACATTTTGAAATCCCCGAAAAAGGTCCTGGTTACAGAGCAGCCTGTTGACTTTATGGGGCTTAGAAATAGCTCCTGTCTTCACAGACATTTTCCTGACATATTATCCTCCATATATTACTGCACCTTCTCCAAACTATCTTGCTCATCCTTTCACTGTTTGCTGTCATATCTTTCCATTATCTGAGAACATTGTATTGTTACCATTAGACTGATGCTTATCCACTCTGTGCCTTCCTTTTTTATGTTGCCTAGCCTGACTAGATTTCCTAGCATGCAGGAAAGTGTTTGTTGGTCTGAAGGAATTCTTTCTGGCTTTCTTTATTTTGCACTTTCAGGTTGCTGCTTCTGTTGGATAGAAAGTGTCTAGTTTGTCACTCGCAACATATGGAGCTCAGGCAGGAAAAAGAAGTGAGCTTCACTTCAGGATAAAGCCCAAGGATCAGATTTAGGTTATTCAGTAGCTAACACTTTTGAGATGGTTTCCTATCTCACTCCTCTTGTAATTCCTAAATCAAAGCATTGAACTCTTTTGAAAATCTGACTTATTCAAAGTATATAATGGAGAGGGAAAAATAAAAAAAAGGAGTTTTTTGTGTGACTGTTTCTTAAAGAAGAAGAAACCAGGTGATTTTACTCTGCCGTATTGCTTCACCTCATCTGAAACAGGAATGCAGCAGGCTACAGTCAGACTTGACACTGAATGCTTACTGAACACCATGAAAGGATGCTCAGAAGTGTATTGCCATGAGGTGCCACATCCTGTTGTCCAACTTGGCTGCCACCAGATTAGTTAATCACCAACATCTATGTCTATAAGCACTAACAACTCACTATGTGATGGACACAGACACCACTATGTCACCACCTGTGTCCGCCACGGGCAACTCAGCTTCAGAAAATGGTTTCCAGCCTGAAGATGTTACCATAGTCTACAATAGACTGCTGACAGTGCTTACATTACCCCAAACCTCATTATTTCCTCCATCAATTTCTCTTTTCTTGTATAAATTAGAGTGAATTACTGTATTCATTTGGAATAATGTATAGCCACAAATGGATTCACATCAGTCAGAAAGGATACGTTTATTCATGAACACTTGAGTGTTTATTTCAAGAATATTAGTGGGGATAAATGAGCTTCAGAGATACCGGTGCTGTTAAGTAGCTGAGAGTATTCCTCCTGGAAGTGTACTTCAAGATTTTTTGAACAGTTCCTATTTATTACTCACACAATGGATTAGCTGAGCACTTCTACATGCCTTCAGACATTTTTTTGAATAAATGGGATTCTTGACTTTTAACATGTCACTCCCATCATCCCAGCAGTAGGAACAGGGCTGTGCAACATGGATGACCACCTGTACAGCACGAGTAGTAAATCAGAAATAGATCTTACTGATTGCAAGTAAGAGCCATTCATAGATGCAGCAGCATTTGAATTTGACTGCATTGACTATAGTTTGAACAGTTGTGAAACGGCAAGTAATCAACACTTTAATAAAACTCATAATCTGCTTGCAGATAGTCTGGCAAAGAGAAAACTGTTAAAGGAGCTAAATCATTTGCAGAAATCATTTACAGTGGATAATTTGACCAGCTCTGGCGTGATGATATTCATGTGCAAAAGCTCTGAAAATCTTTTATGAATGGTCTGCAGAAAATGCCTACAGATTTCTTATTGCTATGGATCATAGATGCTTTTGATGTTCATAGAGACAAAATCTGTAGTGGACACCTGTCCAAAGATGTAATCTGTCTGTGCAAACCACTGAGCTTTTTCAGCTTCATGAAAGCTCCTGGGTTTGCAGTGCTGCATCAATGCTTTACACAGTGTATCCATGTTTCAAGTATGCACTTAAAGTTTAGGTGTGTTATGTGAGTTTATCAATTCATTGCTATACTGAGTTAGAATCTGCCTGAAATCTGTGGAGTTACATGAGGCTACACACAGCAGAGACTCTTCTTCAAAATACTTAGCTAATAGTTTACAGGGTGACTCAATAATTTAAGAGGATTAGTAGCTGGAAATGAAGCCTTGCAGCTATGCATAGCTTATTCAGTTCCACTCCAAATTTACAATTATCTGATGGTTGTTTGGTGGCCTAGGTGAACTGAATTACCACCTCCAGACTCTTCTGTGGGAGACTGCTGTGTACTTATCACAGACATTACATCATCATCACAAATGGCTTGGCAGTGTAGCAGCTGAAAAAAATCCTTCAAGGACTGACACCTCGAGCACTAATCTCTCTGCTCAGGCTACACATGCAAAAGGCACGTGTGAGACAATTCGGCGGTGGGCCCCCAATGTGAGGACCCTGATAGGGTCCCACAGGCAACCTTCAGTGTTGACAGACGGTAGTTACTCTCAATTTGGAAATCATTTAGGGAGCCAAATGAAAAAAGGCCTTTATCCTATTTGAATTATGGAGCAATCCAGTCTCCCACTGTGGTATTTCCAACCTCCCATGCAATCTTTGTTCTGTGCATTACAATTATTTGAATGCCCTATTTCCGTGAGTAAATTTTATTAACATGCATTACTATCACCTTGACCTTTAGTACTCTTTCACTTGATTAGCTTGCCATCACAGAGCTGCCTCCAGGTGGGATGGCAGGGATGGATGGAAAGAGCAGACAGCTCATCACAGTATTGCCTCTGAGAAAGATCAGCAACTCCTGCAGCAGGAGCAAAATATTTACTGTCCTGAGCTTATTCCCAAACTGGAGCTGCCACCAAGACAGGGAGCTGGGAGGAAATGGCAGATCCTTGTGATGGATGCAGGAAGAATTAGGAAGAATGGAAGGAAAACTGATCCAGAATTTTTGTCTTAGGGAAATAAAATTCCGCACTTTTGGCAAACAGCCCAAAATTGAGATTGAATACATGAGGAGTGGAGTTGTGCTGTTTCTGGGCGGATCAGAGAGGTCATTCTCTGTTCTCAGGGAACAGGGCAGAAAACTTGGAAAAAAATGTTTTAGCAATTGGAAATGGATTCTCAAAGGCATTGGTAGAGAGTGTCCATATCTGACCTAGTCAGGGGAAAGCTTTGGGCAGTAACATTCATGATTTCACCCGGAAAGATGGTCTGGGACAGCAACGGATGTGCAGAGAGGGTTAGAGAGTAAACAGGGCACCATTACCAAGGTGATAACAGCAGGGCAAATCAGACGAGCCCAAAGTAGCATCACATGAGCTGTGTAGATATCCCCACTGGGATTCTCTATTTTTATTTCTTCTGCTGAAGAGACACTGAATCTTTTGATTTTCCTTTCTCTTGAAGAAGAAGGAAAATAAAATGAAATGGCTTCTTTTTAGGCATTTACACCCACTGACTCTAGCAAAGTTGTATTAAAAAGACAAGAAAAGGAAAATTCAATAAAGTGAAAAAAAAATCCATTAAAATTCCATTGGCTTTTACACATGGAGCTTATTTGCAGCAGGTGGACAGTTAGAGACAAAGACTATAATCCTTTGACATGCACAGCTCTATTACAAGAGGATGCTGGTCCAGCCCCAGCATCAGCTTGGTAAATAGCACCTGACTTTAGGACAGAGATATTCCCTTCTGTCAATGCTAATTTCACAGGGCAGCCTCCTGTAAGTGCTACCTGGAGAAACAGATCCTTGCTATTTTTTTGATTGTGACTCTAAAACCTCCTCAAAATTCCCCTACTCTAAAATATTTCCCCCAGCATCTGTGCTGTTTACTTCAGGGTGGTGATAACTGCCTGGGCCCCAGCACAGGCAATCAGGAATCCTTCAGCCCTGATTCCTTCCTATCTCCATCCTACCAGTGCCTGCAAACACAGAATTGATCAATAAGGGTTTTTTTCGTAAAACAGGTTGACCTTAGATGATATCAAAGAACAAGAGCTGATGCAATTGCAAGCTGCTGGGTTTAGTTCAGTTTGTTCCCACAGACATTCAGCCAAGGCTGAAGCAATGTGCTCCATTCCACACAGCTGTGTGCACAGCTCCACTGGGGCTCATACCAGTGTGCAATCCCTTTTTCCACTCTCCCACATACCAAGTTGTCCATATTCAAGGTCCCACTACGTGCAGATTCAGGGGTTTGAATCACCCCAGCATAGGAGGAACATTCTGATTTGAGTCTGACATGTTTGTGGACACTAGGATGGTCACTTCATTGCTCCCTGCTCATCACCAGTTTTCTCTTCATCTGATCCTGCACAGCCTTCAACAGGTTTTCCAAGGATCTTTTTTTGCCACAGGGCCTGGGCTTTGGGGACCACCTGCCCAAACAAAGCTCCCAGCCCGGCTGCAAATTGAACCTGGCCCTACCTTCCTGTCTTTTCATCCCCTTAGGATGCCTGTGGGTCTTCTTTGCCTGCCTCCTTTTCTCACTCACTGCTCCCCAGAGGACAATAAGCACTTTAGAAACCGCTTTAGGGATTCTCCACAAGGATAAAACAAGGAAGCCCAGCGACAACAACCTAATCAGCAAACAGCTGAGCCAGGGATAAATTCACATGGAAAGTCTGTGTTTGTTTATTACTAATGGGTAACAGAGATGATAACCTTTTAATCCAAAACCATAATGAAATATGCATATTTGTTAATGTGCAACTATAAAATGCAAATCTTGCAAACACAATGGAGAAGGGCAAAGAAAGTACTCAGCACCAATACTAATTTATTCCTTTGGCTTCAGATATTTATTCAAATTGAGTTGTGTATGTAATATAAAGTCAAATGAATATGTAATTGTAATGTATATGTATAAACATTTTCGTCTCAAATATGCAAACTGTTTATCATAATAGGAAGTAATACATATTTTGCAGAATAAAAGGTTACCTATTAAAATATTTTTACACTCTTCCCATCCCAAGCTTTTGTGCTCTCTCTAAAAGCTCTATTTACATAGAGACAATTTCTGATTTTCTCTGAGCCACACTACTGAAATTCAAAAGATTTAAAGTATTAACAAAGTAGAATCAGAAAGATTTTTGCAGAAAGTTTTTCTTTCTCGCTCCCTTCCAAGCAACACAGAAATTATTCTCCTAAATATCAGTTTAAAACAATGGCTAAAAGCTGAGCAATTTTCCCTTTCTATTTCCAGCCCCTAAAGAAAGAGCTTTCCCCTGTTGCTGTCAGAGTAACTACATATTCATTTACATATTCATGAAGTACCAACTAAGCTTTATTGCTAGTACTGGTCATCTCTGCTTTTGTAAATCATCTCTCTGGCAGCTTGGCAGCCTGTGACCTAGAACCAGCTTCACACGCTCTATATGAGAACATCTGCACCAACTTGTGAATATCATGATTTGAGAAGAAACCAGGAAAATGAAGATTTGAGACAAATCCTCTTTTCCTAAACTCACCTGAAATCACATCTCTTCCTGCAATAGAAATGCTCAGGTAGCTTTCCTTCTCTTTTTTTGTGAAATCATCATGCTGGTGATTTCTGGGCTATTGTGCCATGAAGAGTGTTTCTGTCTGAAATCTAGCATGGTTTAACTATCTGAAATTTGAATGCACTCACAGGAAGTCAACAGCAATATTTCCATTGACTTTACTGAGCAGTGGATCAGGGGAGTCAGGGCAGAGCACAAAGGATTTCATAATCACCCTCCACCCATTGCTTCTGTCCCTCCTGACTCTGCTATTCACTTTCCCACTGCTGTCATAACTGTATGCTGCTTTTATTCAGTCCTGCCTGCTGTACTCAGCATTTTCTTCTTTTGTCCTCTAAACAAAACACTTCCCACCTCTTTGTGTTTTCTGACTCTCCCGAGGACCAGAGCCATGTGCCAGTAACCAGAAGAGAGAGGAAATCCCATTGCTCTTTATAGCCTCAAATTCTATGAATTCAGGAGTTATGGACAAGCACACAAAGTTCTTGTGGAATACTGGTTACTAAAACTGAGTACATTCTTTTTTACACATTCTCCTGAAAACAGAAGGAAAGACGATTTTGGTGTAGAGCTACAGCAGAGTCCCATGAAATCAGTACAGGGAATGCACAGGTTTGATCTTTCCCAACTGCCCTGAGCTACACCAATGCAGCCTCACAGCACCATGCCCTCCAGATCCAGTGGTTCAGTCACTTCTGGCCTGAAGATCCAGCTCCCTAACCTCCCATGAGTCACCGTCCTTGCTAACGCAATGGATCCCTGTGGGGTCTTGAAAATTTCCCTGCTGAAACCCCTCCAGCCCCCAAATTCATCTGCAGTCAGAGCCACTACACATTCACAGACTTGAAGAGCAGCTACTAAAGGTCTTTAGGTAAGGAAAGTGGGTCCCTTTTCCCCATAGCATTTATTTGCTCAAATCATTTATAAGGAAAGCAGCCAGAAAACACCATGTTTAACCTGTTTTTCCCCACTTGGACCATCCACAGAGACGATGCTGTGGAGATAGCTAGTGTAGGAGAAGAGGTCTATTTGCTTTTGATGAAAAAGGGTGAAAGGGCAAGTGAGAAAAGCCAGCAGGCAAAATGAGAAGCGCTCCTCTAGAAGTCTTCCATCATTTAAGACTCATAAATTATGATGCAGATTAATGAGAAATTAATGCAGTGCAGAAATTACTGGGGCTGAGGAGCTGTCGGTCAGGAGTAGGAGTGACTGTGCGTGAGACAAAGCAGTGAAAATATCCAAAAAGAGAGAGGGCTCAGCAGCCTGGACTGGTTCTTTAATGAGGAAAGACAGAGAGGTCAGCATGGGAACAAGAGAGCATGTGGCTGCATCGGGGAGACAAGGGGCAGTATTTAAAAACCCTGCCAAAAGACTCTCTGGACTGATTTGTATTAGAGTCTTATTCATATCTTCTAATGAAAAATCCTTCTGCATCAAATCATAATATATAAGCCTTAAAAGAGAAAGAGGGAGTGCGTGTGTGCACAAGAGCAGGGGGAGGAAATCAAAGGAGTAAAGGTTAATTTCACTATGTGCCTCCTCTCTTTGGGGAAAAAAGTAACACAGACAAGGAAAATAGCCCACTTTACCTGCTGTCTTTTCTTTTTGATCCTCCAGTGACATTATTTTAAGCATTTAACTTCCTGATAGCAGTTAGGCTGGTCACATTTTCTCTCCATTTAGTGGCAGGTTTTGAGCGCATCATTTAGTACCGCAATGGAAGTGATGGAGCATGGGTATGATAGATGACTCACTTCCCTGGTGCTTGGGCATTTTAGGCTAACAAGTATCTTACCATGTTGCTGGTTCAGGCACTCTGTGTCTCTCTGCAAAGCAGAGCACGCAAAGGTAGGGAGAGGGTAAAAACTGACTTTCCTTATTATTTCATATCTAAGGGAGATGAGTACTGTCATCTTCTAAGATAAATTTTCTCTCCTACTCCATAAAAAGTGTTCTCCCTATGAGTCCAAGCCAAGAAAGTGTAAATTGAGTCCCAGTGTCCCAGTCCATCCATGAAGCTTTGCAATGGCAGTGACAGAAACTTGTGGGAGTTATTCTGGAGAATGTGACTGTTCCCCAGCAGGTAGGGAGTGTTTATGCAAATACTGCAGTATTACCTTCATTTATGGCTTCTGTTGATCCCACTGCCCGCAGGGTGCCTTGTAACCATAGCAATGGACTCAGAGCAGGGGGTTCTCTATTGTGCATAGACTAGGCAGTGGCAGCTGATGGTACCAGCAGAAAGAAGTATCCAGACAGGGACATTGTGGATGATGAGTGGATAGTGGGAAAGCACACCCATAGCCCAGGCAGATGGTAATCCATAACACTGGTGGCAAGTCAGTAGACAGCGGTGCTCAGACACCATGGGGATGGGCATGAGAAACAAATAGAAGGAGAACAGAGGATAAATGAGGATGAATGTTCAGCTGACTCAAATGTGAATACATCCAGATGTCACTATATACCATATGTAATAGAACTATATTCTCCCAGTTTAACTTCTGCTCAGTCCATGCGGGTTTTTCAGCTCTGGGACAGAGCTGGAGGAAAGATGGGATGTGGCCCCATCAGCTGAAGCATTTTGGAAGCACACTGAGGAAGCACACTGAGGAGAACATTGCATTTGTAAGTTATACCCAGACTGGAGACGGTGCCTTTATGTGATCATATGAGGACAAACCAGATGTTAAAGCATGCAGGTTTTGTTTTAAAGATTTCCCAAAGCAATATGATATCCTTACTGATAAATAAGTGCTAACATCTCTTGCATACTCCAGGTCTTATATACTCCCATTTTTCATTCAGAGGTATGGGAACCCCACAGGCAAAATGGAGTTTCTTTGAGCCTAGGTGCACCACAGGTCCCTTAAACACCAGCCAAGCTATGCATTCCTGTAGATATCCCCTCTGACAGCTTCTTCAGCTTTTAAGAGATGTAGTCTATAATATTGCACCACTGGGTGGAACATCTTTTCTTTTAAAATCTGATCACATGCACACATGCACAAAGGGTAAAATACAAGTGAGGGGAAAAAATCACAAAAAGGACTCTATTTATCAAAAAAACAATGGCTCAGTAGTGACAGTGAAATAGAGATATTCTTACTTAGCGATAATAAGGGAAAAAAGACATTGTCAAAATGATAAGGCCATTTCTGTTGTCTCCCCAAGTGATAATATCTCTGCTACCACTAGTGCCTGAGTATTGTTAGGATATTTCATGGCAAGTGTTAGACAGAATACATTATTCACTAAGCCCACAGCTAACTCCGAAGCATCCAACTTCACCTCCCCCCATATCCCTATTCACACAACAACCTCTTCTTTAATACCTTTGCAGCAGTGGTTTCTATTCCCCATGGCTTTTCATCTGCTTCTGTTTAAATATAACATTGCTCCCAAGTCAGTTGACAAGGTACCTTTCACTGATAAGCAGCCCAGCTTTGTCTTGCGATAGGTCATTAGAAAGCCAGACTATCACATCTTGAAGAATGTAGGAAATGCTGGTATAAGTGCCAGTGAAATGAGTTGGGGCAAAGAAAGGGAAAAAAAAATAGAAAAAAAGTAATAACATTGTAACAGGAATACAGAGATCAGCTGAAAATCTCTGGCAGGTGCCCTGATGTTCTTGTAGAGTCTAGAGATAAAATTTACCCATCCACTCAGAAGCAGAGGTTGTCCTCTTGTAGAGACTTGACATTCATTGTCTTTTGAAGAGGGAGAAGAGCCAGTCCCACAGCAGCTCCAGCCCCACAGCAGCAGCTCCAGCCCCACAGCAGCTCCGGCCCCACAGCAGCTCCAGTCCCAAGCAGCAGTCGAGCAGCAGAAAAATGGTCAGAACTACCTGGTCGGCCACGACCTCCCTGCAGCAGTAAACAGAAAGGGTGGGAAGAGAGGGAGAAGATCACACGCTGCCAGGGGCTGTGTCTTAGAAGGAATGGGACAGGGAATATACAGTATCCCAGGCAAGAGACACACAGTTCCCTGTCTCATATGCCATTCTTAAAATCTGGGATGGCATAGTGTCCTGGAGACTTCCTTCCAATTCGGGTAAGAGATCTGTTTTCCAGAATTGTCCAGGCCACTGAAGATGCCTATTCCAAAGAGGTCTAATTTTTAAGCACACCTTACAGACAGTCAGTAAGGGAAAGTCCAAATCTGGGAAAATTGTTCGAGTTGTCATCTTTTGGTGCTCAATATATTTAGTAATTAAAAAAAAAATTAAAAAAATTTTAAAAAAAGAAATGAAAAAAAAAGAAAACCAGCAATTTAAACACACACCCATATTCCTCACTTTTTTCTCCCTTGGTTGAAGGTAAGGAAACTAAGTTCCTGTCACATTTTTATGAGAACCACTTTAAAAAGCCTTTGTTGAAGGTGGAACTTTGCTCTGTCCTTTGCAAAATCATGAGCAGCCCCAGGCAAGTAAAATGCTGATATTATTGGGATTGCCATCATGCAGCCACCTCTGGGCTTGGGACATGGCAGTTTCTCACCCACACAGCAAACGGTGGCTCCACAGTGAGGACTGTGCCTGCCTGCCTGGGCAGAGCCATGATAAATGTTTACAAATTATTTTCTCAAATGTCTTCACCACCTTCTTTGGAGGCAATTAGAATGATGCTGCCAAAAATAAATGAAAAAGCAAAAAGACCAGCATCCCACAAGTTCCCCATGGAAGGTGACATGAGAAGCGTCAGAAGCAAAGGCTGTGGAGAAAACAGGTTGGGGAGGGTTTGGTGGTTTGTTTTGTTTTGTTTGGGGTTTGTTTTGGGGTTTTTTTTTGGGGGTGGGGGGGTTGTTGTTTGGTTTTGTTTGGGTGTTTTTAAATAAATATTTGAGGCACTCCATGGGAGCTGAGTAGCAATGTAGTAAGAATGTCAAAGATAGAGAATCCCCAGATTATCTACACTGAAGGTATTAGCTGGCTGTGGAAAACAGTCATCTTGAACCTGTTAAATTAGGTAGGGTGCAAAAATATGGAAAAGCAATAAATAAGGTGTGAAACAGCATCAGGAATAAAACAATCCCTAACAAGCCATCTGAATAAACATGGTGAGAAAAATCAGCATTGCTGCTGCTGTCTGTCTGTCTCCCTTCTCTGGTTATTCTCTCTCCCTCTTTCCTTCACCCTTACCTGCTTTTGAAATCAAGCTGGCAGAGTGCAGTGCAGTTAATCAGGATGGGGGGCAGCTGCTGTCTACAAAACATTTCTAAAACACCTCACTGAAATCATCCATCTCCTCTTTGTCTCTAGTTTGCATCTTCCTGAGGCCTTTAAAAACCAACATGTAACGTGGAGCTTAACAGTTGGCAAATGCTGATTTTAAGTGAGCTTGTACATTTACAGATTGATCCCAGAATGATCAAAGATAAATAATCTCCCCAGTGCTCCTTTGTAAAACCTAATGAAACTTGGGGGAGAGAGGGAGGGAGACAGTGCAAAGCAGGGTTCTGCTTTCCAGAATTTTTTCGATCACTTCATTGCAATTACTGAACAATTTTTCCCACCCATCCCCCTCTTCCAGGCACCCTCATTCCCCTCACCTCCAGTAAACAGATTTAGATAATTAGATCCACTGCATATAACCTAGTAATAACAGCTTTCCCTTAGTGCAGCATTCTCTAGTTTGGTTGTCTATGCCCACCCTGCATGTACTTTATGGGCACGAGCACACTGGGCAGTGAGTGTGGGTGGCCTCTAGGAACAGAAAAGTTTCTTTTGTCCTCCCTGGAAAACCCCCATGCCAGCCCAGGCTTCATTTCCCACTCCCGATGCCACGGGCAGCAGGGAGCTCTGCTACAGCTCAGGCACTGGTGGAGCCCAGAGCTCTACTTCTCCCAAAATGGAAAGGGGAAAACTCCTGACCCAGCCTTTGCTCCCTATTTGTGATTCTGGGGAACGTCAATGGATCTCAGAGTGAATAATACTGTTTTCACAGAAAACTCTGTGGTACTTACTTGGCACAATCCCTTGAAATTAAATAAAACCACAAAATTACTGATGCTGTTAATGCCATCCCTGGGATGAATAAAATGTCTGAAAGGAATCTTTGGTTAGCTTTTTAGCCTGCAGCTCTTCCTGACATCTTTGGGTTACCTATCCTGCTCACACAGTGCTATAATGAGTATCATTTCCAGATCAGCCATAAGGGCCACTGAAGTATATCTTCTGAAAGTTCATGCCACTCTCTTAGCTTTGCTAATTCATTAAGCTGAAGGCAGACAGAAATATTGCTTGAAGAAAAAACTTGAAAGATTACAAAGACATGAGTTTAAAGTCTTTCTTTTCCACACTTCTAACAATTCTTCAGGGTTCACAGGCCATGCATATGCAGATAGTATCCATGTCCATACATTCCGTGTTCCACACACTGAAAAGCTTTAACTCTGCCTTTCATGTGGGGAAGAGACCCATAAGGAAACATGCAACCAGAGCACTTTTATTTGGCTTCAGGGTCTGTTCCCCATGAATGTCTGAACAGACACCAGGACCCAATGTGGGCAACAGCACAGCACATTCTTTTACCCTGTGGGCTCCTCCCAACTCCTGGAAACAAACTGCAGTGCCAGTATTGGCAGAGCTGGACCCATGTCTGAGCTTCACACATGAGCAACTATCACATTCAAATGTACTTGGTGAAATAAAGAATTCATGATGGCACCTCTCCCACCAAAGAAGAAGCAGAAGCAACACGAAGTCTTTGATCCTGTAGTCTCTGATAACTGTTTAGACTCTACAAATATGCCTGGCACTTTGGTCTCTGCTGGATTTGATAGACTTTATCCAAACTTCAGAAATCATCCCTGAATATTGATAGGGAGGTTTTAGTGGAAGCATTCAGCTAAAAACAAGCCAGCAGTAGTGAAGGAATGAAGAGAGAGAAAACATTAGAAAGGGTCACGGCTGGATTTGCTGAACAAATGAGCTCTCTGGTGACTGTGAGATCTCATCATACTCCTCTCAATTTTGTTGTAGGAAGCAGCATAAGACAATGAGTGACCTTCAAGTACAGTGTGGAAATATGCAGACTGACTCTCAACAAGAAAACCCACCTAAAAGTGTATAATCAGATTTCCCCATAGGAGATCTTTTTCTGGGCTGATGTTTAATCTCTCCTACCATATAGCTGTGCGTACTTTTAAAATAGATCGATTGTGCTTTTAAAAAAAAAGCAGAAAAGATATTATGGTTTGTAACATCAGATCAGTTGGAGTGGAGGAGGGGACTGATCAGAGTCTATCAGTTTCTTGAGCTGTGTGTTACAGGCAATGGATGCAATGCAGGTATGGATATTGGGACAGGCAATACACACAGGTGTATCCACTGAATGTCCCACCCACTGCATGTGGCCATCCCTCCCCATCCCTTCACATCTCATTAATGTTGTGCTTACTGTAACCATACAGTGTGGCCACGGGGACTGGAGGCTGCTTGGGAATGAGGGATGAGGCAATCCCCTTCCCAAAGCTTTTACCATCAAAACCAACAGGACAAATGATGGTGGGAGGGTGAATATCAGCCCCAGTTTAGAGGGAGAGGCTTCATCCTCAGAGTGCAAATGTGGGTTATGAGAAACTGCTCAGCCAGTTCCTGTTCATTTCTGATGGAATTTCACATATCTAAAAACTGATGAAAAAAAAAAGCTTTAAAAAGCTTTCAAACCTCTGAGGCAGGTCAAGTGAATCATTCCTATGCATGCAGAAGTTCTGAGACTTGAAGCTGAATTTACTCAAATTTACTCCATATCCTTAATGACCAAGCCAACGCCAGAGGTCATTTTCTCCAAGGTTAAGAATAACCAACCCCTTTAAGTGGTTATAACATCGTCACAACCCTGAGATCCTCTGCCTCAACATGAAGCCTTTTACCTGTGTCCCTTAAAGTTTAACTTTCAGCCTGACTTATAAGTAAGGAAGAGGAGTGTGATGGGAAGAGCATTTGGGCTGGATCTCTCTCAATTTATTTTATCAACTTGCTTCCACTCTGACATAAAGACAATATGTCCCTGAACAATTAAAACTTAAATCCCAGACTGGTCAGTGCAGGATCAAACACAAACACAATCTAACTTTATTCACTGTGATTTACACCTTTTTTCTTGTTGTCTCCCTGCAAACAAGTCCCTGGGCTTTTTGATTTATACTTCACCATCTGAAATGCATAGAAGATGTAGTGCTTTTGCTCCTTCATGAATCTTCTGCAATTTTGTTCAAAATTTTACTGAAGGCGACATGACAAATTACTGCTCAAGTCAATTTGTGCTGGAAGAGGGCATCATTAAAAGAAAACAGAACACTAGGGACACAAAAAAAGAGCAAAGGGGGGGCTGGGTGAAACAATGAGCTCTTGACCTCTTTGGATATGTCACACTACAAAGGCAGTGCTACCAGGATGAGACTGGCAGGCTAATTACCCACATGGCAGATTCTTGATTCAGGGGAAAGGGAGAATTCAAGAATGTATTTGACCCATTCAGTAGGACTGTTCTATTTCTTGTTATCAATTTTGGAGGGAGCAGAGGAGCACAAAGAGGTAGGGTAGTTGACAGCATCACTCAGAGCTAAACCTCTATAGCCTTCTGAAGTTTCCATCAGTGTAACTATGCCCTGGTACCCTCCTCTGGCAGCCCCTTCTCGTTGCCTCACCTGACTCAACCCCAAACTTCACGGGCAGGTAATAGGCTGTTTGATTATGGCAGATACTTTACTGTTTGAACTGCATAAAGAAGCCTTTTGTCTTTGGTGCAGCTCAGAACAGTCAAGTAGCTACAGGTAATTTGAAATCAAGAGCAAAATAAATTTATAATATGTTCATTTTATTTTCCCAGTTGAAAGCACCATAGTAAGCAGTATTATTATGAATCATGTCACCATGCGTTACTTCTCCCACGTCTTTCAAAGGTGTTGGAAGGGGAGCTTGTTTCTGTAGTGAATAGTGTTCCTGGTGTTTGCTTCTGTATCTTGTTTCAACACTTTCTGCAGACAGGAAACTTGTATCCCTGTTGCAGTCCTGGGGACATTTTTCTTAGTAAACAACGATTTTCACCGCAAATGCCAAGGTATCAGCTGGGATCAAATTCTGAAATACTTGTGAAAATATCTGATTTCACACATGGCTGCTAGCAAAGTAAATATTAGCTAGGTTACGCACAGTCCTGGATAACACTGGATCTGGTATGTTTGGTCTCTGTTGGTCCTACAGGAATTTTACCCTATTTATTTTCTTTACTAGATCCACAGCCATTCTGAAGTACCTGATGTCATGTTAATTTAGTGTTTCAATTTCTCACCTAGAACTAACTCATTTCAGGGGTGACTTTGTACTTTACCTTTCACTTCCTGAGAAAACCTGTCACAAATGGTACTTTCCCACACAGATTAAGTATTACAACAATTAGAAGATATTTTTGTTTACACTTGGCTCACTGGGAAAACAAATGCAAAAGAACACATGGGTTTTAGCACAAGCAAAATCTAGTGATCTTTTAAAATCACTGCACCAGGCTTAGCAGATGCACCCTGCCTAGACGCACCTGGAGTGCTGCTGAATTTACAATACACAGTTTGTCTGGCTTAAAAACTCTCCTATTTTAGGTACACTGACTGCAGGACACAGCTGCTGTGCTAGCAAACATCACAAGTGTACCTTAATGGACAGTCTGGTATGCACCCAACCTGTGTCCAGGTAAAAGCCAGCTTGGCTCACAGCCAGACCCTGAAGAAACATGAGGTTAAATTGCAGCACTTACCCAGCTGCTGCTTCTATGAGGCTTCCTGTGGAAAGCCCTGCAAGGTGTGTTGCATCCTGGTCCCACCTGGAATTCATGTGATCTAAAGATATTCCCACTAAGGGTTCCTTAGACCGTTCTAGCACACTGTTAATTTTCAGAGGATTTTAATTGAAAAGGGTTTCCTGAACTATTGAGCCCCAGACCTCCCTGTTACCACAAGCAGGTAACCTGTTACCAGGTCATTCAGCACTATATCTTCTGAAATGGAAGTAGTGTCATAACGCTGTGGATCTAATGATGAGAACATCCTAATTGCCATCTTAAATTTATCTGTAGGCTACTTAATACACTGTTTCCTTTTTGAAAGACATTTCTAGCACCTGTATTTTCCTTTACTCAAGTCTCTTGGTCCCCCATTCTGGTGTCCACCTCTCAGACCTCCTTTTTTAAATTTTGCTAGACTCCTCCCGCAAGAAAAGAGCATCCCAGTAAACAGTGAAATGGGAAGTGTGGGACTAATGGGGAGAGATTTTATCTTCTCTTTCTTTCAGAGCAGAGAGAGAGGGGTGAGCCTGGCAATGAGCATGGAGAGGCTGCAGCAGACTCCTCTGTTCCTCTGCCACCTGCACACTCCAGGGCCACGGGCTGCCCTGCTCCCCAAGAGATAAGCATTCCTGCTGGCTGGGAAAGACAGCCTTCCAGGAAAAAAGGATTAAGCATGGACATCAGATCAGCCTGTCTCTCTGATGGCTGCTGCTCTGAGGAGGATGTTTTTGATGCAGGGAAAAGTTGTGTGCCTCAAGGCAGTGCACTCAGCACAGGGAGTGCTGGGACAGCAGCTGAGGGAGGCAGCAGCTCAATTAGTACCAGTCTGAGCAGGAGCCATCTGTGCTACTGCAAATCATTGTCAGCAAAGGCCAAGTCCAGATGCATGTGTCCAAACAGCTGAAGGAAACAGCAGCAATTATAGACCTGTGCAGGGCAGCAGAGCCTGGTGAAGAAGCAAAAAGGAGAAATGGGGTCCTCTTGAAACCTGGTCTTAGAAGAACTTCTGGATGGCACTTTGAGTGATGTTGTCCCCTGTGTACCTGCATCTAACAGCTGGTTTCCCCACATGTATCACTTGATTGGGTCCTTCCCCACCCTGATTTCCACCTCCCTGCATTTCTAGATGTCTCACAGATGAACACAGCATGCAGTCCATGCTCCCGCCACCCCCACCTCCATCATTCCAAACACCCCCTGCTCTTGAATTCCGTTTTTTCTGTGAACAGCATTTGGGGACACAGATTGACTGAAAGCTGTGATGCACTATAAGCAATACCATAAATAGACTTCAAATGACCCAACAGGAGCCTGGTACCCCCTGAAGGATCAAAAACACTTTTCTCACTTCTTCGTGCAGAAAAAAAAGAAGCCACCTGTTCTTGCATGCCTGCAGCAAACGCTGCCTGATAGGGTTCTCTGCAAAAACCTCCCCATCCTCTTGCTCTGAAGCTTTCCTTCTACTCACCTCCAAACCCTTTCCATGTACATATTTTCTCCACTAACATGGTGAAGGACAATGTCTCCCTCAGCACCTTGCATGTGCATTCACTTCCCTTCTCTGCTGTGTCACTGGAGGTGTCTGCAGTCTTTTGAGGTTGCTTCGTTTTAGTGGAAGTAATACTCTCATCTTCCAAACTGCTCTTACCTCGTTTTATCTATTCTGTACACATGTTGCTTTCTAATAACAGTAGTGCAAGCCCAGTAGGAGATTTTGTCATCTTTCAGAAGGTAGTTGATAAATGAGATTGGATGTTCAATTCTATCATGTAGTAGCTGATCTGTAGGACCACGAGTGCCAGTGACTTCACCCTGGTCACACAAGCACAGTCATTATTTAACCCTGAGACTTTTTACACCTTCCTCATTATTATTGTGTAGCATTTCCTGCTCAAAGTAAGCTGTCATGTTAAAAGGGGAATAAAACCAGTCGTTTGGCATTTTTGATGACCCAAAACCTGGCTGAACTCAGAAGAAATGCACTTTTCATTGCCCAGTTTCACACATGTGGAAACTGGGTTTCAAGGAAGGACAATCTTTTCGATGCTTCTAATCCCTTCTCTGTTATTAAAATAAGAGATGATCCACTTCTTTCATCTTTTGTTCCTCTCCTGAAAGGAGGCATGAATTACAAAGTGCCTGGGGGAAAAAGCTGCCCAGAAAGGCTCTTTTTCTTTAGGTTTATACCTGAAACATCTAAAGGAAACTCAACAGGATGGCTGGGACCCATCAAGCCTGCCAGGAAAGAAAAGCAATTGGCAGACACCAGTGCACAGTCCAGATGATCCCATATTCCTGGGCTCAAATTCATGCCCTGTTTCAGAAGTTCAAGGGTATTGAGATCAGATGTTTTGATTGACCTCATTATATATAGAGGGACCATCTGCAACAGCTCAGATCTGGCTCCAAGCTTCTTCCAAGCTCAGGTTTGGGATTTTGATTTGAACCTCTGCCTAACTCATTCAAACTCTGCCAGTGCAGAATGAAAGCATGGTGCAAAATACCAAGAATCCTTTCTTGGATCCAAGCACAGCTCAGCTCCTACACTAAACTTCTAATTCTGGCTTGCCTTTCAGGTGTGCCCACCATCAGATGACTCTCCTGTAAACCTCAGACTCCCCTTCCTATTTTACAGCTATCTGCCACATTGAGGAGCCTCTCTGAATGCCTATTAAGAAAGTATATAAATCTGAAAAACAGGGAATAGTGATGCATCTATGGACTGTCTCTACTTGCAAAGGTATGTGGCAAGGGATCCTTTCCAAAGCGGATGCAGAAGATCAACAGATTCAGCACATTGCTAGATTCCCTGTAGGTCTCACAGAGGCAAAACATTTCACAGTGAGCAACCATGACAAGAGACCTTTTCTCTTTCCTTTATTCCTAAAAAAAGAATTGCATCTCTGAGATCCCATTGACAGCCATTCTCCCTTAACAATCTGCTTGACTCAACACACGCCATGCTCTTGAGACTTGTTAAGGGACGGGTGGGAAAGACATCTCTACACTGTTCTCTTCTTTCCTCCTTCCTTTAATCAAAGAAAGAAAACAGGGAAAGAAAATTTAAAAAAAAAAAAAAGAGAGAGGAGGAGGGGAACCAATAGTCCCCTTCTCCCTACTCCTTGGATTTCTCCTCTATCTTCCTGGCTGTCAGTTGCTCTGACATTCCTTGCACGTAAGTGTTTTGCTTCAAAAGTTAGAAGAGAGGGAGAAAGAAACTGCATTGCACAGTCCCTGTTGATAAGGTTCAAAGCAGACAGAGATGCCTCAGAAGCACATGTGGTCTCTCCCTCTCTCCCTGTTGCAAGAGAAAAAAGAAGAGCTAAATTCCATGGCAGACTTTTCTTTCTCCTGCTGCTGTTATCTTTCCTTGCACACAGGCTGGAGGTAGGGGGAAGATAGAAAATGTCCTGTTTACCTTGCAATTTCTCTCCACCCCCAGCCCCTTTTGAAATGTCATCTCTAAACTGCTTTTGCACTCCCAATTATTAATGGCATTTGAAAAAGAAAGAAAAAGTCTGGACATATTTATCTGCCGGGCTGTTGTTCCACACCCTTCACCTCCCCCCCTGCACTACACATTATTGTTTTAAAATTTCCCAGAAGCTAGGATAAGCCCAGCTGAGGTTACTCAAGGAAAAACCCCGTCAAAAGTCCTCCTCGCTGTTAATACTTCCTCAGCCTTGTCATTATCTGACTTTCCCCTTCCTCTATCCCTTCATAAATCCCTCTTGTTTTCCCTCCCTGCTTAGCATTGGAGTAGTGAGGAAACACCACTAAGTTATCACCACATTACTCACTTGGGGAATCCAGCCAAGAATGCTTTGGCCTAACAAAATCGTCACAGCCATCTGTCTGTCTGTTGTTCTGGAGGAGAAACAAGCACATGCATTTACTAAATAGAAAGAAACTCAAGAGCTATGAAAGTCAGAAACTAGCCACCAGAAACAGCAGTCACAGAGAATATTAAGATAGAGTTTCAGTCACTTCACTGAGATTTCAAATGAGCCTGGTGAGCTAAAAGCCCTCCCTTTATTGCCTTCAAAAGGGAATTAAAATATCTAAGAGATTGGTGTGTGGAAGTCAGTAAAAGATGAAGAGCTCATCAAGCTGTCCTCTCATCTGTCTAATAGGAGCATCAATTTGCTCAAGGTGGAGCGTCCCCTGCAAAGGCACCTTAGGATGGGTCCAGCTGGTAAATGAGGCTCATTTATGTTTCTGGTGGATGTGGCTGGGACTCATGTGGGTACCTTAGGTCTACAAGTGAACTGTATCTGCTCCTGCCTCTGTCTGGAGCCTCTTTCCTCACAGGCAACATACATAGATAATTTAGAGCTGGTCTTTGTAACCATAACCAAGAAAAGCAGAAACAAGGTTTTGACTGTCTCATCTCCCTAGGACTGCTGAAAGTAGAGGTTTAAGCCTTGTTGGAGCTGGTCATCAAAAGAGCACCTCTAAGTTTGCATCCTGCATGTGTTCTTGCATACCCTCCAGCTGTGCTGCTTCTGCACCTTTCAGCAGAAAAGGTGGCTGGAGATAATAGCTGGTGCTTGAGTGAGGACTGAACATGAAGGGACAGGAAGGATTTACCTCTGCAGTGAGTATCAGTACATTTAGCTTTCTCTACTGTTGTTGCATCAACTGCCTAAGATTAGTTAACAACTCAGCAGTGACATTTGAGGAGTACACAAAATGGTTGTATCAAAATATGAATGATAAAAAAGGCCCTTAGTGTTATCAGTGTTTACTAGGGAAAGCTGGCACGGGAGAAAAAAAACCCCTGACTTATCCCAGGCTGTTAACTACATCCAGATTGTCACTAAGTTCATAATTTATACTAGATATTTAGTACTTTCTTTCCTTTCAAGTGAGAAATTCATGTACTAGATGGAGAATATTTCCATGCACAGCCATGCAGTCACTCCAGGAGGGCACTAGAAGGTGCATGCTGCTTTTAGCCTGTTGCATGGACAGCAGAGCAGGAAGGGAGGATTTTTGGCTGAAAGCAATAAAATAATCCCTCTTAGTGGTAGCTGGATTTAGTCCCAGTAGAGTGAAAAGCTTTTGCCTCCTTTGCTGGGTCTTTTCCTGACAAAAGAGAAGAAACTAGAAAAACCCTGAAAAGTGAAGACTCAGTCCAGCTTCTTCTTGACCAGAATATCCAAACAGAGAAGGAAGGGCTCCACTCATTTAAAAGATAAGGGGTGTTGTTACTGTTGAGCTCTCTCCAAGTTCCTGTATTTCATCCATGTAATGAAAGGCACCGCATGTGCTGGATGACATTTAATGTTTCCCTATCCCAAACCATTCTGGATGTGCTGCTGAGGGATGACTTTGCACCAAAAGTGGCTTCATATTGCTTCATGGAAATCTTTGCAGGGAAAAGCACCAGCTGCTCTTCCCAACAGGCTGATTGATGCTTCATGAGGCTAACTGGGCCCTATCCATGACTATACCTTTGTCTGATTTGGTAGGAAAGATACATCTGAACCATGAGTTCCCTGTCTGAGAGTTGATGTCCATGGCTGAGGCCCTTAACAATAGCCCAGGAGTGTGGCAGGAGACCTGGATGCTCTGAGGTCTCTTTGTCCCCCCTACCCTGTGAACAGTCCTTGCTGTGGATGAACATTTCACTGCACCTTTCTCAGTTCTTGTGCCAGGGAGCATCCTCTCTTCTTCATCAACGTGTCTTCCTCATCACACTCAGCACACCACATTTCCCTGTTCACAGACACACATGGTGCCAAGGAAGTTCTCTGTGAATTACAGTCATCATGAAACAGTGTGTAAGTCATTTGCCCATGGGGGAAAGACACAGAGGAAAAAGAGAGAATGGTCTGTGCTGGGGCTGGCTCTCTGCAGCCTGTGGTGACAATTCTGCATTGCAGTGAGGGCATTTCACAGCCACTGGAGCAATACTCCAAAGCAGCAGGATACCTGCCTGGAATGTGAATCTGGAATAATTTCGTAGCTGCCTCCATCACTTTTTAGTTTCTGGACACAACAGCGCAGATGCAAACTTCAGACTGGTAATGGAGCAGTTTGAGAACACCTATATAAGTTACAATTCAGGATCTAGTTCCCCAAGTGCCCATTTCAGACTCTGTTGCTGTAAAAGAAGCATTTGGGGCAGAAAACAACTTACCGCAGAATAATAAAAGCGGGAGACTTGGACTTTATCATCTGTTCTGAAGAATGTGAGTTCACTTACCAAACAGAGAAATAGCAATAAACTTCCCAGTGGGTAAAAGCAAACCCATGCTGGTTACCACTGTATATTCACAGCAAGCCTCACCTAGCCTATCTTGCCTGTTGGTATGAGATCAGCCTGTTCTGCAAGTCACCTGCTTTTGAAGCCAGAAAACTAAAGTTCTTACCCATCACATTTGAAGCAGACATTTCAAAGTTAAACATCTAGTCTGTTTTCAATTTTTCCTTCAAATACCAGAAGTGATTGCACCACATTATGGACTAATCGCCTGTCAAATTTAATTTCTTAAGCTGAGACTGCTTTAGAGCAAAGTGAATGAAAAGAAAAAAATACCCTGTCCAAACCCGCTAAATTGTTATTTTTATGCTTGTATAGTTACCTAGAAATTGGAGCTTTTCCCTAACCTTTTGGTTTAACTATATGGCAAATACATTACTGTCAGACTAGGGCATTATATGCAAAATTTGATCTTCCAATAAGTCTTCATATTTAAACTGTAATGAACTGAATTTCATTAAAGTAGCACTAGGTCCAGCAAGGAGCAAAGTCCTTTTCTGTACTTATTACTGAAGATCAAACACAGACCTTCATCTTCTCCTACAGCAAGTGACTGTAACATCTGTTGGGACAAGGCTTTGCACTTTATATACATTGTGGCCCACCTGAAGGTCTCAGAAACGTAAAGGTTTATTAATGGTCTTTAATCCTAGGAAGGGGTCTCACCGATTTGTCTGTGTGCTGTCCACCATAGGATGATAACCATCACTGACACAGAGCAAACTGTGGCCTCTGTGTGAATTTTGCTGCAAGCCTAAAACCAGTCTCAAACCCAGGATCTTGTCCCCCACCGTTTTGGAGTGTAGACCTCAAATTTGACAGGAGGTTCTTGTAAGGGTATGGTCTGATGCAAATGCGCACACATTCAGAAAAATCACAGAGAAGTATTAGTGTGCAAACCTTTGACAGGAATATCTTGTAGTTCTGCTGCTAAAATAGCTAAAATCTGGCTTTTAGCTTGGCCCTTAGACTGGAAAAGGGAGGACAAGGATCAGGAAAAAGAAAAGCAGAGCCCTTGAGGGCTGGGTGGCAGAAGAGGAACCTAAAGCTGTCCAAGGAAACCTTGATTGAAACAGGAGAGCAATAACAGCAGAGGCTCCCAGTAGAGATGATAACCCTACTGCTGTCAACAACTAGGATATCTTTGGGGCAGGGGATCTGTGCAAGGAATCTAAAATTTACAACTTTCCCAATTAGTGAGGTAGGTATCAATGTTTTTTTTTTATTTGTTTGTTTTTAAAAGCTACTTAAGAAAACACAATACAAAGCTAGAAAATTACTTGGGTGGAAACATCTATCTAAAAAAAAGTTATTTTGGACAAATGCCAAAAAGAGAGGCAAACAAAAATTAAGATTGTCTGTGAACCAGTATAAACTGTTTGAAGTAACTATAATCATTCTTGATGTATTATCAGAGAGACCAAGTCCAGCTCTGATCTGCTAGTGTTTTTCATCTGCAGTTCCCTATGTGCTTTATAGCCTCCCTCTGCCTCCTTTCTTATAGGAAAGCAGAGGAGAAATTTGTTATGGCTGAGTGCCTCGGGTCACACAGCCAGCCAGTGACTGGCAGAGATACCAAGTCTGCTACCTCCCAGAAGCAGTCTAATTTATTGATTTTCCTCATGTGGGTGTAGGCTGCTGCTAACGAGAAGAAAGAACGGTGAACAAAAAGGATTCGCAGCTCCCACCACCTACCTGAAATGTCCATCCAATTTTGTCAATTGGTGATCTTCGCCAAAGTCTCTCTCATTTCCACCTTGCACACCCTGGTTGGCTCAGTCCTCTCTCCTCACCAGTGATTTCACTGCCCTACATTGTGCTGAGGATCGTATCAACTGTTTGTCTAGCCAGAGGTGGAAATATTTATTGGGGAACCGAGTGAATGTTTCTGAAATGATAAGAAAACTTCTGAAATATGTAGTTATTTATGGACACTATCATCAGTAAACAAGTTAACTGCCAACAGCCCAATTTCTAGCTAAGCCATATCAACATGGCCTTCAAGAAAGGCTTGAGGAAATTTTACCAAGCTTCCTCAAACTTTCTAAGTGATAACACAGTGGGTTTACAGCACACATGTAAACTCATGCACAGTGAGATAAAAGAAAAGTTTTGCTCTCATGTTGGCATAGCAGAGCAAATAGCCAGGAATTCTGCTGAAGTCTATGCTGAACCCACACTTTTCCTGGGTTCATGTTGCTTTTGTGTGCAGCGAATCAGCACCGGGGAGATGAAGGAGGGGAACATTACTAGCCCCTCCTCCAGTGCTCTGAAAACTCCCTTCTCACAGTCTGCAAAGAGTCTTTTAAAGGGGCTGGAGTGAGTTCAACTGGTAAAGTGAAGAATGGTGCCTATTCATTCATCTCTTCATTCAGATCTGACACCCTTGTGGAATCCAGTATAGTTTTCATGTGTAGGAATTGGTGATGGTTCTTAGGGCCTTGAGCAGGTTATTGTGGCAGGATTTGAGACAGAAGGGTTGCAATAGTAAGTGGGTGATGGTGAAACAGAACATGTCCACAGAAAAATTTGACCATTCTCCTCTACCTACTCTCCCCCTTTTCTATTTCAATACACACAAGCACCAATGTTAATAGAGCTGACTTCAGAAAGGCAACAATCACAAGAAGCATGAGGGTCTGGGTATTAGTCTGGAAATAATATGAATAATAGTCTTGGGAGAATTCTTGCCTGCTATCTGTCCAACCACAGCCCCTTGCCTCTCTAGGGAATTAGTGCTCCTCTTACAGATTGGTTACACCACTGAGCTTGTTTTCCCGCTCTGTTATATATCCGTTCAAGTCTCTGTGGCTCTGCAGTCCTCTCCATGAGCCTGATCTCCAGGGCAAACCCCAGACACCTCCTGAATTCACATCCAGAGCCAGCTTCGTGCTCCTCTCATCTTTGCACCACACTGTTCTTAGGAAGGAAACCTGGGTCATGGGTTGTGCAGGAGCCACAGTTTCTTTCGGTAGGTCTCCAGGATGGACAGTCAGGAATGTAGGTCTCACTGCAGCAGATACCTGTCCCTCCTGATGTGGACACAGCAAGTGCTTATTTTCTGTTGGCTGGTTGCCTCTGCAGGCTTAGAGCCAGATGGGAAACATGAGATAATGGGAGCAAGAGTGGAATTTGTGCTGGTTGAATCCAGCGCATTTAATGTGTCCACAGAAACTCTATTTTTTTCAAAAGAGATGCAGAAAACAAGGGATGATTCTCCATTGTTCTGAACATTACTGGCAACAGAAATGGAAAATATTCTAAGTCAAGCCAAGAGCTGCTCAGAACTTTTGGGAATAGGGAGATGTAAAAGTTGTCTGCCAGCTGCCTTATTCCTTCTTTCTGCCTTTTAGTCAAAGGGTGGGATTTATTGTGCAACCAACAACTGGATGCCTTACCTGCACCTCCTGCTCCCAGCCATGCACTGCAGTCCTTGCCTTTGCCATAAGCTGCATTGGGGAACTAAACAGGCAGAGTTATTCACTCCTTCTGTGGGGTTTCCTCTATTGCACTGAGCTTGAACATATCCCCCCATAAATCAATAGGCTGCAGGGAGGTCTCTGATCTGTGTGTGTGTGTGTTTGTGTGTGTGAGATAAGACATGGCCAGTACAGAGGCACAGACCATCCTGCTTCCCTCTTAAGTCTCCATGATTCCTCTGAGTGGTCCATCCTGTTGAAGTGGCTGAGGGTTAGGTTGGAAGGCAGAAAATAAAACAACCTTTAAGCCAGTGGCTTAAAAGGTTTCAAGCTCCCATGCATAGAATCATTAAGGCCAAAAAAGACTTTTAGAACCCACTTATTCACCTCTGTAGGAAAACTGGTTCTCAAAAGGCTGGTCTAAAAGAAAAGGGAGGGTGGACATCCTCTTTATATGAACATAGGCATCCTGCTTGAGAGTTACAGAAACAAGCATTAGCTTCACAGCCTGGCTTGTTTGTGTCTTTCTTCGAGAGGAGAGAGCCCCAAGGAAGCATCTTTATTTAGAGGGCTCCAGTGAGACATTCTTTATGAGAAAAGAGGAGCAACAGGCCAGGACCAGGGAAACAGCTGCCCTGCTCATGCTAGCACTGTAGTTAGGTGTGACTGGGTCTTGTGTGGGAAGGAAGGCTCCTGGGCCATGTGAGAAGGGATTGGAAAAGTTGCCACAAATACGCTGCAATGAATAATCTCCTGCTAGATTGTGAATGACTGATGGGGGTGAGGAGACTCAGACATTTAAGTTGATACCTAATAGGTCTTTCTCACCTCTGATTTCTATGATGTGCTGTACACAAAGCAACAAGCAGCAGCTAAAATCGATGCACAGCCAGAGCCAAGTGGAGAGGTTTTAATCAATCTGAGAAGCCATTTATTGTGAGGATCCAACAAAGCGACAGAGATTATCATTACTACACGTGAAACAGGGACATGTAAAGCAAAAAGGAAGCATTGCTCCTATTTTGTAGGGACTGAAAATTGCACCTATTGCCTCTGTCTTGGACTTAATAGTGGCATAGCAAGAGTGAATAACTTGGGCAGGGGTGTGGAGGGAGGAGATGATTAAGTCCCAGCTACTGATCAATGCTGGGCTTAGAACAGGAATAGCTTTTGCCTACCTATTCTTGGGAAGAAGAGGAGAGCTTAGCCCCTAAGATAAATGATGTTTTCCACTGACACATCCAAGTGAAACATTGAGGAGCTTGAACAGACTGGCTTGTGACCAAAGTGACAGTCTGTATAAAGGCAGATATGTGGGATATTGAGAAAACAGTAAATAAATATCCTGCATATTCATCTCATTCACAAGTGAGAACTGGCCATTTCTCTTTCCCTCGGCAGAGTTTTAAGAGAATGCAGGTTCAAGATGACAGTATTTGTTACATGGTGCAGAGATGGGTGCCATGCACTCTGAATGCTCCTGCCCATGGAGGAAAGCCATCTCTGACTCTAGAAAGGGGATCCTGTCTTTGTTTCCTGGTCCACACTAGATGCCCTGGTTTAAGCACTTCTAGCAGACTTAAAGTTGAAATTGGATCCAGCTTCAGAGTCTGTGTCTGTTTTCTTCTGAATGTAAAACAGTAGTGGGCCCTGGGCTCAGGCGAGAGCAATTGCTGTGTTATGTTGGTTATGACTGAAGTAGCCCTGATGTTTAACAGCAAGTAACTGTAGTTCATAAGTGATGGCCTCATAAAGTATAGTGGTGCCTCTCAATATGATTACCAAGTAGACAGTAATTAAACTTCAGCAATTTCAGGAACACAATAATAATTATCATTACACAATATTTGGAGGGGTTGTGGAGGTAATGGAAGGAACTACGTAATCTAATAGACCTTTGCAAGACCTTTTCTGTTTTCATCTTCTTTGATGTTTTGAATTTAAAGACTGAGCAGAACCACCACTCCAAGCAGCAAGGAAAAATGCACACTATAGCAGATGTTCCGAGCTGCCCAGAAAATGGGAGGAAAATGCAGACTTAGCTCAATTCTCTATCCCACCAGGAGACATCCATGGTTCCTGCACCCTCCCTGGCTCACAGTTCCTCCAGACGTTTCACTCTGTCTTGTGAGGACACCAAAGTTCTGCCTTCTTGCTGCCATACCCAGCTCAGGATCACAGCTGATGAAGTGGTTGCACAGGTAAAGCAACACTGAACAACATTACACATATGGCAAGGCCCGAAAAGATTGGGCTCACTCATGATTCTGGATCTTGCCTTTCCATCCCTACACAACTCAACAGCCACAGCAGTTATGACCGACTTGGCTTTCGGTTGACAAAGGTCAAAGCAGATTCAGGGCTTTTTCATTACCCCAGTCGCCCTTTCCAGAACGCTGCTGTTCCAACACAGCCTCTTCAACTGTTCTGAAGCTGCCTTGCTGCAGCTGGCAATTACCATATTATTGGTATCCAAAAGATCTTGTCTAAAAGCTCATGTGGACATGGCTGTGGGGCAGAGCCATCTTTCAGTGACTACGTTCTAGTCTGCCTTACTGCAGAACAGGATCTTAATTCCTTGTGCACAAACTGTTTGAGAAAGCCATGACTGAATCCCTGTTCATGAAATACCAGATAACACACTTCAACAAGAGCCATTTTTTTTTGCTGCTCTTCAGCCATGTCTTCATTTACGTCAGCATGTATGCGTCTTGCATCTCCATTTTCATTCCAAAACTTTCTGTGCTCTGGCCATGAGAAATAAACAGGCAGAAGAAGCACCCAAGAGCTGTAGAGAGGTGAAAACCCAAACAAAACAACACAATCATTAATCTCTCTTTAATGTATCTTTTCCCCCTTCCCTCCACACAAGAGAAGATGATAGGGGCTGGCAAGGGGGAGGGACGATCCCAGCAGAACAGCCTAACTATAAAAATATGAGTGCAGTTGCTAAAAGCCCAATCTATTTTCAAATGATGTGCTCTAATGGAATGTTGCTGTACATCTTTTGATGAGACAGGAGTCTATTTAAAAAGACAGGCGCTTTCGAATGTGCTTTTAAACCCCGTCTGTCAATTAGAACAACATCAAGGGTTCAGTGGCTGGGAAAAAAGATGACAGTAATGAAAAGCTGGGAGGGCAGCAGAAGAAAAGAAAGATAAAGACAAAAAAAGGTGGTGGGGGGGGAAAGACAGGAAGAAAAGAAAGAAAGCACTGTCACAAAAAATAATAGAAAGAAATGGGAAGTGAAAGTAGGGCAGAATAAAGATTTATAAAGAATAGGGAAGAATAAAGAGTCATGAAAGAAGATTGCACTCTTTTACCCCCAAAATTATGTACTCATTCATAGCCAAGAAGAATATCAAGTGCAAAGAAAGCAGAAAATGGGATGCCTCTTAAAATCTGATTCCCTGCATTACTCAGCATCTCTAAATAAGAGAGAAGAAAGGGGTGCTCAACCTTTCCCTGGATGGATCCCAAGTTGGAAGCTCTTCCTGCAGCTCTGCCACAGACATGAACAAATGCAGGAAGATAATCTAATCTTTGAGAGACACTAAGATGAGGATGAGTCTAGGAAAAAATCCCATGAGGAAATTTATAATTGGTGTCAAGTGCAGGATGGAGAAAGCCATAAATAAGTCACTGGGCCACAAAGTGAACATGTGAGGAAAGAAAACACTGGGCTGGGACATCCCCAAGGGAATGGTAGCTCACCTGTGCACAGGAGGGATCAGGCAATGTGAAGGTGTAGGTGGGTACAGTGTAGAGACTAGGGGCATGACATCTCCAGGTGTGAGGGTGTGACTACTGCCATGCTAAGGATGGGTTTTGAATCAGTTGGACCACGCAATTCCATTCACCAAAATTATGCAAGACTCAGAGGTCTAAATTCTCTCATAAAAGTCAGTCATAGTGTTTCTGTGCCTCAGTTCCTTTTTTTGCAGACAACCCTGCCATGTAGGGTCTCATGGCGCTCACCTCTAGCAGTGGAGGTACCATACAGTAGGTACTGGCAGCGACTGTTTTATGCAGGAGGAGGTGAGGTTTTGGCAGAACAAGTTGTGGTTCACACCTTTTGCACTGTAAAGAACAGATGCACTTGCCAAGAAATGGTCCTGAGCTCTCACTCATATAGTTGGGATTTAGAGACTTCTGCTTAGTTACTTTCTATAACTACATATTGTTTATGGCCTCTGTTGCAGTGAGCCTTAAAAAGTCGCAACATTTAACATATCCAGCTCCTCCAGAAACTAAATAAATCCTTTTCATCAGTCCCCTCTGTTGCTTGTGGAGCTGTTCATAAAAGCCAGGGCACTATTTCTCCAGGTTTAATTGCAGGCACTCACTCAGGTTACAGCAGACCATGATCGCAGTGCAGGAAGCCAGGGGCAGGGTTAATATTACAGCTGGATGCCTTGCAGGAGCCCACAGGCATTCTGGTCTGTGCTGGCACTTGCTGTACAAAGGTACAACCAAAGGGTGGAGATAAGTTAAACCTGCGTGACGAGGAATCCTCTCTTCAGATTAGACCCAAGTGAATATACACACCTTAATGAGTAGAACTGGAGGTTTTCAGTGTCTTTTTCTCACACTGTTTGAAGAAAGGGACATGCAATCTCTTTCTCGTGTGCCCTCCCTCTGTGGCAACGTAATTAGGCAGAGGAATCTGCAGGGAGAGAGGTAAGAAAAGCAGTGGGCTACCTTGAAACACTTCATATTTTTGCAGCAGCTGCTGATATATAGCAACTTGTTGGCTTTGCTCGTAACTTTCTTATATATCTCCATCCTATTTCTGGACAAAATAGTGCTTGTTCAGCCAAGAAAACACTTTACAAGTATCAGCCATGCAAAGATATTAATTGGTGATAAATATTGGAGCAGTGGTTTTCCAAGTCAGACAAGGGAATCAAGAGCCCCAAAGGCTCCTTTACCTAGCTCCCTCAGGCATTACTCCATATATATAACAAAAATACTACAGGGAAACAATTAATGGCAGAGCTGACTGCTTCAGGAAATTCACAGTCACAAAAATATGAACCTCTTATCAGACCTTGGCACCCACAGGCATTATTTTAAGTGCACTGAGGGTTGCGTTGTCAGCAACCCTTATTTTCCAAGGCAGATGTTACAGATTGGGAAAAAAGGGCTACCTTGCACAGAGGCCAGTCTGTATTTACTGTCTCTGCAGCAGAAGGGCCAGTGTCCCCATCCCTTGAGGACCAGGCTCTTCTTCTCTGTGTAAGCGGAGGCACGGGACACAGCCAGTGCTGGGAGTGCAAAGAGGGTTTGGTGTGGGACACAGCATCACACCAAAGCTCCCATTTGTGCTGAGCTCAGGTGGCATCAAAACAGGAACCATGTTCGGAGGCATAATGCTTTGTGTTTGGGGGATTAGGGTGGGCTGGGGTCCCTCTGTGTCTGAGCTTGCCAGCCCCACTTTCCTTCCCAGAGAGACACCCAAACTCCTCATGCTTCCACACCCTCCCTGAGATAATATCCTTCCCTCTTTGGAGAATAAATGCATTACAGAGTGCAAGGTGTTTGGATACTGTGGAAAAGAGGTCTGTGTAAGCACCTCTATGGAGCAGCTATGTTTAAGCAGTCACCACTGAGATCTTCAGTCATCATTACCCAGAGAAACCAGCTGTTCTTCTGCTATTTATGATCTCCCCCTTAAATCTACCCTCCCTATGACTCAACCCACAGGCTTTAAAGTGTGCAGTGTATTGACATTTATATAGTACATTTCATACACTTCCTCTCAAAGCTTTTTACAAAGCCATGAATTACATACCTGTCACCCACTGAATTCATTCATCCAAAAAAGAAGCAGTCATTACGCACTCAGCAATAAGCCTCATAACACTACCCGCCATTGAGTTTGTATATGTGTGCACCAAAGAGATAAAGTTACTTTAATGCCATCTCTGCTATTAATGCAACAGAGAGCAAGGGAGGGGAAGGACAAGGAGAGGGGGAGTAAATGATGGGTAGGAGGGTCTAGGTCTGTCTCCATACCTAGATGTAGAGATGCAGCATATATTAACTGCGCCAGAGGCTGCAGCTGCAGGAAGTGAGTAGCAAGGTGCCTTCATCCCCCTCCATAGGGGAGATATTAAAACAATAGAATACTTTGCATTTGTTTTACTCCTTTCATTCTGGGATCCTAAAGCGCTTTTTAGATATTAATTAATTCTCACTAAAGGAAAAAACAATTAAAAAGGACAGCACCACCACAATTTTGGAGCAGTTCTCATTTTGGAGAAGGAGGCACTGACAAGTTTGCAAACTTTCACTAGGCTGCAGAAAGAATTAGTGGCAGAAAAAAACCTGCCATCTTGATTCCCTCTCACTGGTCCGCCTCATAGACTTACCTCCTTTTCATCTACTCCTATCAACACTGCTTCTTTTTAATCAGTATTCCAGCGGGATGGCTTTCACTGCTGAGGAAAGACTGCCTTAACTTTTGTCTCAATGAGCCAAGCATATGCACACCATCTAATTAATATCTCTGGACTTGATTGCAGGCAGAAAAAAAAATACTTCCTCCAGATTCCAGTGATTTTAGGATGCATTTTCTACTAAGCCCATCTGTGTTGAGAGGGACTGGCGGGGACCAGTTCAAAGCCAAAAAGACTGAACTCAATCTGCTGCATGTTCCACAAGTCCTGAATTTCCCCCGAAAAGAATAAACCCTGTGGTGAGCTATTCTTCAGCCAACTTTTACCCAAACATTAACCCTAATTCCTCCTCCCCATACTGTGCTGCAATGACATTATGGGTTGCAGGATTCAACATACTTAGATTTTGTTAGTCAAAAGCCTTTCCCAAACCTCAGTGGAAACAGGCTACCCATGCCCAGGGTGGGTGAAGAAGTTGGGAAGGGGTCACAGCAAAAATCAGGTCTTAAGAGATTTACTTATTTGATGGATTGAAACTGAACTGTTGCAAAGTGACAGCTCCTGCTCTCACTTGAACTCTCCAATTCCAGAAGAATTCAAAAGTAGGGCTAAATGAGAGAAGTCAGTAAACTGGAGAAAGCAGCTAAATTGGTTTTTTTCTTCATTTTGCCACTCCAAATCTGGCTATTGTAAGAGGAGGCCCCTCTTCAACTCCCAGACATCCCAAGTGCATGAAAGGTGTTGCTCTAGAAGGAGAAAGAACCAAAAATCAAGTGTGGGAAAAGAAATGCTCTCTTGTTGAAGGCTGTCACCATCCTTATGTTTCCTATTCAAAGAGAAGCCAAGAGGAAAATGCTCTCTTTTCTTTCCTGATGTCACCATCAGGTGATATTTCAGATTCACTTCCAAGAGATTAATTTCATTTTAGAAGTGTGGGAAGAGATTCATCTTCACAAAAAAACCCCAGTCTTGAGAAATCCTGAAAAATCACCATCAAAATATGTTCAGCTCATGATTTCCAGTCCATGAACCATTTATTGGACTCCTCTGTCAGTGGCTGGAAAGAATGAGCCCACGTCAACAATGGATGCTCATGAAAACTGTGTCTTTGCCCGACTCCTTCTCAAGTCTCTTACCAATTCCTGCAGTCACCAACAATGCAAGTCATCCAGATTATCAAAGGACTATAAAAATTTCTAGTCAGGAATGAAGTAACCAGAAAAGCTATTCTGGTTTGCATTTTCTGAGTGTCTCCTTGCTCAATACACAACCTGCCACGCACTGTCCCAACTCTGACAGCTTCCAGGTGACACCACCACTCAGCCTATATCAAAGCACCTATGATGAGTGGGTAGACACACAACTCAGTAAATGGTTAGACACATGGACAGAGAATACACAGATCCTTATTTGCACCCCATCAAGTGTATCATTACCTTCAGTGTGGTATCATCATTCATTTCTAAGGGGTTTCAGTTCCCTATGACAGGCAGATGAAGCAAGTGCAGTTCATTTGAGGCCTGGCTGTGGTATGCACTGATACAGATTGTGTATAGTTACACTGATGACAAACCCCTTGTAGGGAAATATCCTGCCTCATTGGGGATGACTCAAGCTCAGAGTTTGTAAATCCATTTGTAAACAGTGTGTGGTTTAGCAATGACAGCCTCTTTCTAAATGCAAGCCATTTATTTATTAGTATTAACATAACTTAAAAACACCTCCCTGTGTTCCTTTCCTCTAAGCTCTGGCCATAGCACTGAACATTGCCACACTGACATGCAGAGTGTGCTTACAAGGCTGGGAAACTCATCTTGGAATCAAACATGTCAGTGACCACTCGCCCCCTCTTCAAAACCCAAAGGCCCCAGGGAACAGGCAGGATCCGAATCGCTGACCCTCATGTAACATTCAAAAGCAACAGCAACCTGTCTGGAGAAAAAGCTTCCCTCTGACTGCATTGGCTAAAAAACACAAACATAAAATTGGTTTTGCCTCTGTTTTCACAAAATCGCACTTCACAATGGGGTTTAAATATGTTCTCTCTATTGGAGGTACGTTCAAAAATCCCTCTACAAATGGTAAAATATAATATAAAACAACAAAAAGGCCACTGCTTTATGTCTAGCTAGATTGTAGTTATTATGAAAAAATATATTTTACATTTCTTTAGTAAATTCCACAGCAAAGCATTTAGCAGCCTACTGCTGAGATTTTAAAAGCAATATGTTGGATTACATGCCTAAACCCCACTAATTTAAATGAAAAATACATTTACATCTCCTACATATTCCATCTCTCCCTCCCCAGCACGCATACTTGCAGACTCTTGCGTGCACACAGAAATCTCTTTGGCCATGCATTGGTTTCTGTGGTGGAACTGCTGAGCTGATTATTTGGAAAGACAACTCATCATTCTCGACTGGCAGTCAAGAAGAACGAGACCTCAAACTGGAAATGAAGGAAAAAATGGAGAAGAAAAACTTTTTATTCACAGAGTGTGGACAGAAGACCTATCAGCCATGTCCAAACAAGGACACCACAATTTCTTGGAGAGTCAGGATGCTCAGGGCATTCAATTTTTCATCTTATTAAAGGTAACTCCCTGGGAGAAAGACTCTTCATCCTCTGCCTGGCCCCTCTTCTCAGCCATGATCAGAATTTCAGCTGTTGCATCTGTGGATTGTGGCACTGGGGCATTCCCAAAGCCTGTTTCACATTTCAGACCAGGTTAATCCTACCTGTAAGTACACTGTGTATCAAGTGTGCTCCAAAGGAAAAAGATGCTGCATGAGGCACAGTGTGTTGCAGATGAGGGCAGAGGGGATGAAAATTGTAGGAAATTTAAACCTGGTTCCAGTTCACAGTGATGTCAAGCCACAGGAAATGAAAGTAGAAAGTGGAGATTTATGAAAAAAGTGGCAGTAGTCATTACTATGTGTGCAGTATTGATTGAAGAAGATCGTGTTGCCCCCAAATCGAAATGGCTTTTACGTGTTTGGGCCCATCCTGACAAAAACACTTTCTTCTCTGTTGACGAGGCCATGTTGCCATGGAGATGCAGGGCTGGATGCTTGGCAAAAGCACGTTTCGATAAGGCAGGTCTAATGGATATATTTTCACAACATTCACAGTTCTTTCCTGCTCATTTTCTCCTGAGCAGACTTGTCCACTTCTTCCATTTTGCCACTTGATGAAAAAATATCTTTTTAATCTTTTAATTTAGCTTAGATTTCCCTCCCTCCAGCACCAGAGCTTGCCAATTAAACTACTTATCTGAGATGCTCCACACCAAGGCCAAGTGCTTGCTCTTCATTATCAGGTCGGGTGGCTTGTTTTCACCCTCCCTCCTCCATGTCTGAACCTCTTTCCTGCTTGCTGTAGGTTATAGATGGTGCAATACAAGATGTGAGCTTCTAGTTTCATGCTAGTGGAAGAGACCATAAGTTCATCTTTTCCTTAAGGAAGTCCTTCTGAAGTCCTTAGGACCACAAAGCAATATTGTGTTGGCTGGTACATGTCCTGGAGCATATGCTGGTGCTCTCCAGGCCAAAACTATGGGTGCTAATACAGCGTCACATAGAAGAGAGGCAGAGTTTAGTTACATGTTTTTAATTCTAGGTGTCTTTTTTTTTTCTTTTTATTGCAAGCAAATGCAAGTTTCTTTTAAACTAATATGAATAAAAGAGCAATATCTGTGCTTACACAGGTACACAAATACAAACATTCCTACACACAGATAAGTTATTTCACATCCAGTTCCATTTGAACATCGTTTCCTGGTTCTTTCATTTTGAGTAACTTTGGACTGTCTTCTGGAATCTGTTTGAGTTTCTTTAGCAGGAATGGCCAACAGGCATATTGACTAGAAGGGATGTTCACAGAAACATCCTATGAATGGAATGGAAAGAACAGTTTGGAGGAAAATTTTCAGGCAGTGAATTGAAGAAATAAATATATATTCATGCCACAAAATGCATTTATGCCATGTGGCCTCTGTGACCAATTAAAATTAGTCAATTCCCTTTGGTTTGGGGATACTCTTAATGAACTTCTCCAAAAGAAAAAAGCACACCAAGAAGTATTTGCATCAGCAAACAATTTCAAACAACCAATTAACTGGAGAAATCAACACTGCAAGCATAGAAAATTCACAAACAGAAAAGAGGCAAAATTCATCCAATAAATTATTCATCATGAATTATTCGTCTGGTTTCCTTTAGATCTGGTTTAAGTTACTACTAATTAGTTATGGATACCTTTACCGACTAGGTCAGACTTGGCTGGGAAGGGGAGGAAAACCATTATCTCCAGCGGTGATTAGAAGGCAGCTCCCAGGAGCTGGTAACTCAAATCTTGCATCACCAAGTGACTCTTACGAGCTCTCTTGTTCCAGCTGACAATAACACAGCCTGATTTTCAATGGTGACAGTCATCAAAGAGCATATTCATCTTTTTCCCCTCGAGTCAGGGCCAAGGCACGCTGTTGGGTCAATATTTTGGAGGCGTCATTGTTCAGCAGATTCAGACAGTGCCCAAAGGACTGCAGACACCAGGGCTGTCACTCAGAGGTGTTACAAAGATTGGGATGTTTCTTTGTCCTTTTGTACATGCCAGTGGTCTTGGAAAAAGAAAAGAAGAAATGAGATTTAGTATCATAGGATTCCTTGTTTCTTTGGCTTTGCCTCTGTCTGGGCTGTATGTCATATAATAGGGCTTTGGCCCAGGACGTGGGCTGTGAGATGTGAGGCAAACGGAGTAAGGGAATAATCATCCAATAAGCAAATTCATTTCATCTCCTCATGCTTCAATTTTGCCATCCACAAGACACTGCTAATGATACTTCCCCTGCTCTAAGATCTTTGGATGCAAAAACCCAGCATTAACTCTTTATAAAGGCTAATCCTCTTTGTCTGCTTTAACCACAGAAGCATGCAAAGCTCAGTGTTAGATGTGCTTCTGCAGTGCAGAAAAGCTATAATTGGGAGCTCAGAAAGGTACAGGGGAGAAGGGGCAAAGACAGCCAGAAGCACAGAACTGCTTCAGTAGGAGGAGACACCAAGTAGGATCCTGTGGATCCTGAGGAAGGGATGTGATGCAGTCTATGGGACCATGAGTGGTAGGAAAGCCGTGGAGCAGGAGCACTTTTGCACAGTGTTGCATAATATAGGAATGATTTGTTAGCAGATTTAAAACATGTAAAACACAGTCCTTTCCACACCACTCCTAGTCACTCTGGGATTGTACCCAAGGGCTTGTTATCACCACAGATGGGACTGGTTTTTAGCAGTATCCCTGACTGATCTCCTGACTCTAAGGAGAATCAACAGACTCCTTCACCACCCTTAGGATAACTGTGAAGTTTCACAAGGCTTTGAAGACTTGTGCATGGTTCTGTCCTAAGCACCAGAAGTTTGCAGCCACACATATATGCCTGCGTATGCCCCGGGTGGGAAGATATGACCAAGACAGAGAAGGTATTCTGTTAACAGGACACCTGCAAATGCATACAGCTACATACGTCCAGCAGATGAACACATGGTTTACTCTGGTTACCTTGCTCATCTGATTACAGGGTGGGGGATCAGAAAGGAGGTGGTCTGACTACACTGATGCCTTCATTGTAGATTTTCTCTGGGGAGTTTTCATATGGTCACGCTTCATTGATAAAATGAGTCCCAGGAAGGTTTATTCATTTTACTGCTTATCGTTTTCTCTAACAGGTGCAATCACTATAATTAGGTCTGTACAACAGCATTTTCTTGTTACTCAAATTCCTTCTATCTCTCAGATGCTCCTGGCTATAGCATTACAGTGGCTGCTGCTTAGAGAATAAGTGAAAGTGAGTTGTTTTCTTTCCCTCCTTTTTCTTCATTCATCCATATTAAGCCAAGAAAAACACAGCCTCCATTTCACACAGATCATTTCCTCCTTGTCTTCCTCAGGCTCAACCAGAGATGTTACCAAATGCCCTCTGATACTGGCATCTCCCTTGGAAACATAGCACAGACCAACACGAGGGACAGATCCAAGCACCAAAATAGAGTGTAGCTAGCATAAGGTGGGAAGGAAAACCAAGGCTGACTCTGGAGGGTTGCCCTTTGCCCCCAGTTTTGGACAGAGGGTAGCCAGGCAGCTCCACCATTAACTCTCTTGAGGAATGTTAGGGCCAAAAGAAGCACAGGAGTGGGAGTATCCCTCACGGGTCCTGCAGGAGCAGTGTTGGGGAAAGATTGAAATCCAACAGTTAAACAGGTGTCCACTACATCTTTTCCTGCTCTAGAGCCTGTCTTTCCTTAGAAAATAATGTACACAAATATATAACCCATCAGGTAGGTGGTGTAAAAAGAGGCAGGACCTGCTTCAGGTATTCAGGAATGTCTTGATGCATCCAGTTTAACTAGGAAAAAACTTATCTTTTGAAGACCCATCAAACCAATGCCTTCCCTTTCAGAAAACAGTAAGTTTGCCTAGAAAGCAAGGGAAAACACGCCTCTGCTGGCACTGTACAGAACTGGGATATTTTCCCTGTCATTTTCTTACTTCATCATATGACGTGCCAAAAAATGTAAATTCAAATAGTGCCTTGGAGTGGGGTCTTTCTGGGAATGATGGGGTTGCATTTTGGCAGAAGCTTCAAAGCCCGATCGGTTTGAGGCTACAAGAAGCAACATCGCACTGAGAAAATGAGGCTCTCAGGATAACAACTCAGGGGATGTGTGCTGCTTTCAGTCAATCAAGCCCAAACTCAGTCACAGAGTAATCAAGTTCAATTCAACTGACTTCTGTGTTATTATTGTTATTATTTATCACTTGAATTACTGGAGCACCTTGAGGAGGCAACTGAAATGAGAGCAGAGGGAGCTGCTGCTGTACAAAGATATAATGAGAGCATGGCAGTCGGGGTGAGCACACCGGCTGAGGAGAAGAGGTTGGCAACAAGCAGAAGAGAAATGGGCTTGCGATTAGGCATTTGCAACGTTAGCCTGTTGGCTCTGTGGAGGAGATCCTGTACCTTGATTTCAGACAGGCTGCTCAGCATCTGGCCTACTGAAGGTTCCCTCCACAGCTGTGGTGACAGAGACGGCAGTGCAAAGCTGAAGCTTGATACAGGTCCTCTGTGGAGCTGCATGGAACAGCTCGGGAACACAACCCTCCTACAGCTTCAGGCTATAACACTTCACCAGCCCTTCTGAGCCTTCATCTTTTCTGCTCTTCCTCAGATGAGAGCTTTGTCTTCTCACTGAAGTCATTGGTCACCACTTGTTCATCCAGCCCTTCTCTCAGCACCCAATGCTCTCAACAGAAAAGCTGATGCATCCATTGGCATGTCAGCTGGGATCTGTCCAAACGAGACAGGAGTCAAGTCCCTTCCCTCTGCCTTGCTGCTGAGCTCACACCAACTGTCATCTGTAAGTAATATGCTAGACATGTTTCTTTTTCAGTTAAAAAAAAAAGTAATTTATTTTCTAATTACAAAAGAATATAGGATTAAAAAAAAATGAAAGAAAGAAAATTATGACTACCAGATGGCAAATCACCATTTAGCAGGAGCAGGCAAAGAGAGGACTCAGTCAATCACAGGGTAAGTGATAAGACACCAGAGGGAACTACCGAAAAGAAAGGCAGCTCATTACACAAAGCACTAAATTATTCTTAGTGGGACTTCTCCTCCTTCTTTTCCCCTTTCTACTTTTTATTCTGAGCCAGAAAGCAAGTAATTCCACTGAGACCCTCTTTTAAATGATTAACATTTTCATTTTAACTTTTGTTTTTGATTGTGTCCCTGCCATTAATCTTTCTGTCTTTTTCAGTGCCCTGCTGTTCACCTCATCTTCTAACTTTCTAATTCCCTCAGCCCGTCTCTCGCACCCACAAAAGCAGCCATAAGCCTTGGTGCTGGTGGGAGCCTTGGATGGATCAGACCAAGGTCAGGGGGATATCCAAACACAGGATCACCCAAGACTGCAGCACTGTCATGGCCCATCAGCAGTCACCATCACTCTGAGGAGACAACTAGCCCAGACAACGAGGCCAGGTTGCCTCTCTACACTTATTTGTATGGACATCCAGGGGCAATTTAGAAATCCCAGGTAAAGAGATATACCTGGCCATCAATCCCTGCTTAAATCAGATGGTATCTTGAGCTGATGATATCCATGGCTGGCTGAGAGCTCTTTGTGGCTTTATTCCTTTAAGCTGAGCAGCTAATTTATCGGTGGGATGAAAAGTTTTGAGCAGCGCAATGTTTTCAAGCAACATCACAGCAGCATCTGCCTTTGCTATTTGAGGAGACAGAATACAACCCATTGGTTCCATTTCCCCAGGAAAGACATGGGGAAAAAGGTAGCAGGTCAAAACAGACTGTTGTCCATCTCCACACATTTCTGGGTCAGTAGGAAAATAGAGGGAGAGCATTCATTGTTCACTGATGGTACTCACTGTGCCATGGATCCTAAAAGAGCAGCGAGCTGCTGGGCTGTGTTCCTGTCCTGCATCTGATTCTGCTCTGTTCTGGGTCATTCCCAAAACCTCATCCTCCCCCAATTTTCTTCTTTTGCTGCAAAGGTAAACATTATTTCCTTCCTTTGCAAATCCCCTGTAAAACACTGCTAACGTGGAGCAAGAGCTCAGGTTTTTACAGCTGCCCTCTGGCACTTTGAAAGCCTGTTCTCATTGGCAGGAATGAGCCAAGCCATGGGTGTTGCTAGCCCATAAATTCCCTCTCATTATCACTTTCCTTGCCCTTTTGGCATTTAAAGCTTGTTCATGTGTTTTAGGAGCATTAGGCAAAAGACTGATAGCCAGGCATTTTAATACTCATATTTCTCTGGTCTTAGAGACAGAATGCAGTGCAACTTGCTAATGAACTGGGCTGAAATGAACGCGTTGGTGGCACTAATTGAAACAAAAACGACTAAACCCCTCAAGCACTCTTCAAACAGCCTCTCTGCCTTTTGCCCCTGCCTGCCCCTTTCACCACCACTGAGCATGGTGGCCTGCAGGAATCAAGGGCTCACAACGGGGGGATATCTCCGTCCTTGGCTGTAAAAGCAGCATAGCCAGGCCCGCACCAGACAGAGCCAGGGGAAAACAGGGTGAGGGAACCCCAGAGCCTGGCATGCAACACCTCCCACAGCACTTCAGGCTGCCTCAGTCCAAAAGTTGTTGAATGATGCATTTCTGTCTTTTCTAGAAACTGTACAGGTGAAAGGGAGAGGTTTCAGTCAATACATGAAGTACTTTTTAGCAAAACAGGAAAACTTGAGCTCCGAGCAGCATGGGGGCACCTGGTAACTGTGGCAGCTTAGGGAGGAATATGGGTACTCACTTGTCAATAAAAACCAAATCTTGCACTTGAAGCAAAAACAAATTAAAATTAATTAATCAGTGGAAAACACTTCATTTGAACTGGGAAAAGCAGATGCAACTAGCAAGTCTAGGTGGACAAACAAGATAATCAAATCAATACCCACACTTTTCTCACTGGCTGGCAGCCACAGGCTACTAAATGAGAGCAAGCATGTGTATCTGCTTAGTTTCTATCAGCTATCAGCTGGTTCTGTAATTAACTGGAATTCAGACCTGCTGGGGGAGTTATTACCCTGTCCCTGGGTGAATCTTGCCTGTGCAAGGGGGGCATCTCATTCCTGCTGCTGGTGTCTCCTGAATCTCATTTTGCTTCTGCACAAACCTCATTCCTTCCCTCCAAACCAGAACTGCCTGTGAATTGTGAATTGTAGGAGGGTGGTAGATAGTGGAGGGATCGACCCAGTTCCGGGCTGTACCAGCTAATCAGTGCCATTGTCAACAGGAATAGCTGTAAACGAGTAGGGCCAGGTGTAGGGCTTAGTTAATAATGCTGTAATTGAGAGTAGATTATTGGGCCCTGATACAGGAGCACGGCCGGGGCAAGATTTTGCTTCTCTTTTTGTTTTTAGCTGTTTATAAAATGCTGCTTAGATTTTGCAGATGGCAGTCATCTTGTACTCGTGCCAGAATTCCTTGTGTCCTCTCTGGGGACAGCCCCCAGTGCTGGGGGGTGGGGGGTTGTAGTCACTGTGGGTGCGTCCATAAGCAGAATACTTATAGAAAATGCATAGTATATGCAGGAAGAGAGCAGTGTCCCCCTTGCTATCCACCTGGCCCCGGCAACACATTGTGTCCTGCAGCCTGAAAACAATGCTGATGTCAGTTAGAGACAACCTGTAAAATTTGGGCTCTAATCCTTGAAGCACAGGCATCAGAAGGTGGAAGTTTCCCTGTCACTTACTGAAGATGACTCAAGACCACCTCAGCTGAAGAGGGAGGAACTTCTATTTTCTTTAGTTACATTTTTAATTATCATTTGCTATTTGCTCTTTGCAATGAAGAAGTTGTCTTGATCCTAGAACTGGCTAGATACTGAGAAGAAAGACTCATAAATTTTCATTTAGTACTGCTCCAAATTAATTCCAGTGCAATTTGTTGTGGGTTTTGCTTCCCACAAACATTCCAGGGAATAAGTTTTGCTAGGCGAGGTGGTAACAAAAAAAGACAAAATTTTAGAGATGTGTAGAGAATATTTGCCAAAACCCTTCCAAGGTTTTCTCTTTGAAAATTCGGTAGTGGCCAAAGTAGACCATGAAGAGTTAGTGTCATCCTGCTGGGGCCAAGAAACATGCAGTAACACCTACATACTCATGCCAAATGGAGCATGCAGCAAATTTCAAGTAGCACCAAACAAGTGGCTTGGAAATTCACTGAAAAACAATTTAACAAAAGAAAAAAAAACAGACAAAATCAGAGAACAGGAATAGTTCTCCCTAGCCCCCCATTTCATTGTTAATGAATTCTTGGTTCATCTCTCCTCTATCCTCCATGCCTTTTATGCTGTTCTCTTTCTTAATTTTACCTTTTATTAGTTACACTTCAAGCTTTTTGTTTAGGCACCAGAAACATGTATTTTACCTGCAGCACTTTCTTATTCCTGAGATGAATTTGATTCTGTTTTAGAGGCTGGGAAAAAAATCGTTACTCTGAGATTCAAGGTCTGTGTTTGCTATTCCAAAAGCTTGTGAAAGAAGAGAAGTTGGGTCTCAATGATCAAGATTGTGTGTGTGTGCATGTGTGTGTGTGTTTGCATTAACACCTTAATGTGCATCTCAGTGATCCTTTTCCTTCCTCACCCTCCCTTCCTCCACCCAAGGTCTAATTAAAACAAGAATGCACCAGAATGCCTTTTGCTCTGTTTCATCTCCTGATATTTTTATGTTAAATCCACCAAGGAAATCTCCTGAAGTCTTTGAAGTCTTGGGTGTGTGAATAAAGATGTCACAATGGTAGACACAGGGCTTCTTAATGAGGACAGAAGGTTTGATGTCAGAACACTTCAGTGCCCAAAGGAAAGAGATGCTCTCCAACAGGCCCTCCCTTTCTCTCTTTCCCTCTTTTTTTTTTTTTTTGTATTCTTGCTGCAAGGGCTTACCCTTTTTTTCCCCTCTTCTACATTTTTTATTCTCTCACCAGCTTTCAAGGAGGAAGGGGATAAATAAGAGGAAATGTAGGGAAAATGTACAGGTTAACAAATCCTATTGGTGTTCATGCCACTGTTTCTTTATCTCATTTAATCTCAGTACAATCAGAGGTATCAGCCCCATCCCAGCCTCCTTTCCAGTGTGGCCCAAGGTAACAGACCCTCTCTCTGCCTCTGTATTTTCCCCAGTCAAAGTTTAGCTTTATCAAAAGGAGAAATAAATTTAATATAACTGAGGGGAACAGCTGATCCCTAGAGTACAAAATTAATTATCACAAGCCTGGTCAGTGACTACAGCTCCAAATACTCTTTGGTACCTCACTATGTTTGAGCTGATCTATGTCTACTTTGAATTTGTCTGCTGGACACTTATCCCTATTGCTTTCCCTTGTTGCATCTGAGAAGTCAGCTTGCAAAATTGTGAGCGAATAGAAACCAAAGACTCTTATCTCATCCCATCATTCTCCACCCCTTGCAACCAGCAGAACAACAGGGTCCCATTGAGGCAGGGCTGAACATCTTCTTGGGCATGTCAGTTTTATGGTAGAGAAACTTGCCGCATTTCATGGAAAGTTAAGACACTTCCTACAGATGAGAAATGCCTCTTGGAGCCAGGTGTTCCCTCCCCTTTGCTGTGTTTTTTTCCTCTGGGGGAACTGCATGTTTGTCTTGTTGCTAACCTCCCAGATAGGATCTTGTTCACATGGTGTCCTGTCACCACTAAGCAAAGTCCCACTTTCAAATCTGAGATCCATCCTTTGTGCACTGTCCTTAGATCTGGCCACTGCATCCTGTCTGAAGACCATTCTAATTTGCCCCCAGTTTGTCTCCCATCATAATGGGTTTCATGGTGCACTCTCCCCATGCCCCTCCCTCCTATAAAACATTGGAGATTCTCTTTACACTTATCACTTCTCTGCATGGTCTTATTCCTCATCTTCTTAGTCTCTAATCACCTTCCACACTACTCAGCACACTCCAATCCTTCCCAGACAGAGGTAGCTTCAGTTCCAGGGGATGTTGTTTTGTCTCTTTTTATGTCTGTTCAGGTTCCTGCTCTCATGCCCTGGACCAGTAATCCCCTGAACAAAAATGTTGCAACGTTGAAGCCTCAGTGACTCTGAAGTTCATGTCTTTGTGTGAGATGATGGGGGAGTACTTTATAGTTTCTAATAAAGAAAGTTTGGGGCAATGCTGCAAACCCAACCCACGGGCTGCACAGTTTAGCTCCTAAGGACCCTGTCTGTGTACTTTTTCATTAAGCTCAAATGTAGCTGGAGTTCTCGCTGCAAACCTCTGAATTTCAAGCTCAGCATGAGTCAGCCCCAAAGTGCTGAAATATTTAATTTTTTTTCCACTCAAGAATCAGATTTTTTGACACCAAACAAACTGTAGCATTTTTCATCTAAGAAAACCCTGATGTTTGGAGTTGGTGGTAACGATGATTATAGTTTGAAATTAAGCCCTTTGCATTGACTGACCACATCTACTCAGTTCCGCACTTCTCAAATAAGACACAATCTTCCTTCCCCATTAGGATTCCTCCTCAAAGTCTGTTGTCTTCTAGCCCCCTCGGGTGATGTTAATATATTTTAATAGGGATGTGGGAGCACACTCAACTCCTCAGTTTGTACTTTGATTTAATTGTCTATACCTGTGGACTTGCATTCCCATTGCTGAGAGATGGCTGGAGGAGATAGGTGAGCTGTGAGATCAAATCTGCATGCAAAGGGACTTGGCACGGCTGTGGGGCTGGAGCCCCCAGGCTGGAAAATACCTGTGCAGGTGCAAGCTGGGTGCTCTCATAGCAAGGGGAAAGTGAGTGTTTTTGCTTTGCAATTTTGTTCAGAAGGTAAGGTGGGTAATCAGCCCTTTCCTTTCCCCTCAAAGAAAATCACAGCGATCTTCTTTTTGCTTTTCTTTCAATAAAACAAAGTGCATAGATCATGTGATTCATTTTAATGGTATATATTGCACAAAGAGGTAGAGATTTGTGCTGGAAAATGTGGAGCATGATCTGAGCTCTGACCCTGATGTGTACTGCTCAAACCTGCTGCAGCAATCAAAAGCACCCACAGTTCCCTTGCCAGAGGATATGACCCCTGAGGCTGAGATTTGGATAAGGTGTTTCTGTTTGCACTGTGATCCTCTCCATTCCCCAGACGGTGATTTATCATCAGACTCCTGCACTGACAGCAGAAGTTAACACAGAGGCAGTGAGTGCTTATCCCAGGCAGAGGGGCAGGGAGACAGCTGGGTTGGTAGCCTGTTACTGAGAGCTCTGCCAGAGGCTGCCTGTCAAAATGAAGCCCCTCTCTGCTTGTCGAGCTCAACACTCGTTGTTATGATCTGGCCTTAGACCAGAGCTCTGACTTTTCTGTGCTGGAGACTGCGCAAATTCAGCAGAGTATCAAGTTATTTGCTCGGGGCAGGCAATTTTTAAGTAAGTGCTAACAAATTTGATGTGTGTATGCTAAAAGCTCAAGTTGCCATGCAATTTTATCTATTTATCATCCCTTTTGCAGGCTATGAGCACCACAAAAGCCTGGTCTGTAAACCCAGAAATATCTCATGGGAGAACTGGGCCAAATCCCATTTTCCCAAAGATGGCCAAACCTGGTCTCTGGATCTGATCATCTTTCACATCAGACAGCACTTTTAAGCCACACGGATCCTTAGCATTGTTATGAATGCAATGCTTCCACTGTCAGACAGAGGATTAAGTCCTGCTCAGGTTTAAGGTCACCTCCTTTCCCAGACTGCGTGAAGCCATCTGGTTTTTGTGCTACTGACCTTTGCCAGTCCCCATTAATTCACAGAGGCTGGCAAAACTTGCTTTCTGCTGCAGAGCCACGAGCCACTGCTGAGAGCTAGATGGGTAATGAAAAAGCTGTTCAGTTTTGTTTTGATTTTCAGATCTTCATGAATAAATCCCTCCTCAGGTCCAATCAGATTGTTGCCTATAAAATTCCCTGCCTATTAGTCTGATCCAGTTTGCCTGAATCCCTAATCCCCACAGCACCACTACCACAGCCCCAATTACCAGCTGCAGTTTGTGATTGTGCGTCATGGACCCTCTCCACTCCAGCATACCAGTCTCCTTCCTTTGCTTTTTCCAAGTGCTTCTAAACACTTTGGCATCTTTTTCCAAAGTCACCTTCTTTGCAAGCAACCCCTGGCCTGTCTTATCATAACCCCACTGTGTCCGCTGTCTTCAGTCCACCCCATCCAAACCAAAACTTTTTGGTGATAAGACATGCCTGGCTTGCACAACCTGACCTACAGCCAAACCTGTCAGCATCTGCAGGAGCACATCTGCTGATTCAATGCACCAACAGCTCATGAAAATGATTGATTGATGCTAATTGGACAGCATGGTGGACTGACCCTGGCTGAACGCCAGCTGCCCACCAAAGTTGCTCTGTCACTCCGTTCCTCAGCTGGACAGGGGAGAAAAAATATAATGAGAGGCTCAGGGATTCAGGATAAGGACAGGGAGAGATCCTCCAGCCACTGTCATAGGCAAAACAGACACAACTTAGGGAAATTAATTTACCTATCAAATCAGAGTAGGATAATAAGAAACAAAACCAAATTTTAAAACACCCTTCATTCACCCCTCCCTTCTTCCTGTACTTAAATTAACTCCTAAATTCTCTACCTCCTCTCCACCAGCAGTGCAGAGGGACACGGAATGGGGGCTGCAGTCAGTTTATTATGCATTTTTTCTGTCAGTCATTCTTCCTTAATTATTCCCAGAGGCACTACCACCATCACTGATGGGCTCTGCCTTGGTCAGCACCGGGTCCCTCTTGGAGCTGCCTGGCATTGGAGCTACACTGGGCATGGGGAAAACTTCCAGCAGCTTCTTACAAAAGCACTGCTGTATTTCCCTCCTTCCCCGCTACCAAAACCTTGCCACACAAACCAAATACACAGAGGTTTCTGAATGCATCTCTCTGTCCCCAAAGCCTCTGGGAGGAAAATTGTCCATCTGGTATGCATAAGCAGGAATTCAGGACAGAGTGTAGGTAGAGGGAGGGTCCCACTGCATATGCCATGGCCCCATGCTGGGCAGGGAGGAGGTACATGCATTACACACCACTTAGCCTTTCTCTCTCCTGGAGCCCTGGGTCGCCACAGTAGCACAAATGCCATTAAACTGCTCCAATCTGATTTGCTGAACTTCAAGGGGTCCTTTGGTATTCACAAAAGAAAAAAAAAACACAGAATTTCTTCTATTCATTCTGGAAAGTATTTTCTTTCCTGCTTTGTTGGTTGTGTGATTGTTTGGTTTACACTGTTATTTTAAAAGGTCTGTCAGGCAGCCACAAAGGAAAAAGATTTCCATGTGACCAGTCGTGTGCCATGCAGAAAGAATAGCAAATAGTTGTACTAAGCAGTCTGCCAGCTCTCCATGGAGAAGAAGTTAGCCATTTGAGCTGGCCTTTCCATCCTTGTGAATACAGTCCATAGCGATGTGGTACACTTTTCACATTAAAGGCTCTCTGCCAGTGGGCAGTTTGGGAAATCCCATCTGGCACGCTCATTCCTCGGCAGCCTCTTGTTGTGCTTTCCCCTTTCTTTGAAGTGTGCCACTGGCAAGAGATGGGAAATACATTTCCCTTGTCCTGGTCTGCAGAGCTGCATGGTTGCAGCACATTAGTTTGGGTGAAGGGAGAAAGCTGTCAGAGATCCGGATGGGTGGACAGAAGTGAGGGTCCCTTGGGCAGTGACCAGTGACCTCTGCTATCGGAACAGACATAAGTGGAAGGGGCCTTGATTGCATCATTTATAATTAATCAACAAAATTGACATGAAAATTAATAATGGGAAAGGCTCTAAAAGAGATGGGGAAAGCCAGTTAATCAGGGCTAACCATGCTGCTACCACCCTTATCCTTTGTCCTTCTGTAACTAGATAGCTCTAAGCAAGATAGTCTAGGGCCAAAGGTTGCAATATGTCATATTCTTTCTCCTATCTTGTCTTACCTTTATCTCAGTAAGGATAACTGCTGGACTAGTTTTTGGGGATTTTGACATACAAATTTTTTCCAAAACTGAGTGATCATGTGCAAAGAGCTGAGGTCTCATATCAAAGAATTTTATTATGTCCAGTGCACACAGAAGACTGAGTATAAAGGTGATTAAAGCATGTAAAAGTCCTTCCCTGACTCCAATGCTTCTCTGTGCATTTCTGATGCCAGAATTGCGTATGCAACCCTTGCCATCTGCAACATGGACACCAAAGAGAGCATGTAACTAAAACTCCATGTGAACAGACCTCAGAGCAAAGAGAGTGGGGATGCACCTACACTTAGATCTCCCTGGTCTTCCCAGGATATCTATGAAAACAGGTGAAGAAAAAGTATGTACCAGGCGTTGAAGTATATGGAGCAAACCACAGCAGTGCCCCTTGTACACAAAGAGTATAGCTGAAGCCAGTTGCATCCTCACTATGGGTGAATGGTTTCAAAACAGCTGTAGACTTGGGAGTGGGGAGAATGTGTCCTTGGGCAGTATTTCAACAGTCACTGGTTGTCCAAGGTCCTTTGGCATTGTGACCAGATGAGCGTCAGTGTGCCAAGCTCTTTTAGCAAGAGCTTCTCGTAAATGGTGATGCTGGGATCAAGCAAGCTAGCAAAAAATGTTGTGTTCAGCAAAATTCAACATCCCTTTTTTCCTATAGAAAGTGCTGCCATTTGAAGTATCCGCAGTGGCACTGCAAGCCAGACCAGCTGTGTCTGGGCAATTAACTCAAAGTTATGTGGTTTGTTCACAGAATTGGGGTGGGAGGTGTGAGTCAAATGTGGTTGTCATCACAATTGGAAAAAAAAAATGCAGCTCTATAGAATTTTTACCAACATCCCCTTGGAAGTTCCCTGTGTGTAACATAAGGAGGTTCAAGTGATTCTACCCTCTGGTGTGATCTCAAAGCAAGCACCATAATGACACTGGCATCCATGTAAGAATCAAAACAAGAAACCTTGCAAAGGCAAACCAAGTCACTTCACTCAGCTCCAGCAAGCATCACAGTGAGCTCACTTGATATCGGAGAGGACACCATGGCCATAAAACACCTGTTTAACATTGTTTTGGACTGCATTACTGCTTGTACCCAAGGTTACTTGCCTGGAAATACTCTTCAAAAATATATACAGTGCCTATCACTTCCAGTGCTTGTATTTGCTTTCACACAGCATGACCAGTTTCCTATTCCTTGTCCTGGCTCCGTTTTGCAGACTTCATTCCAGAGGCCAATCCAGTGGAAATCTGTTTCCAGTTCTTCAGAGTGAATCACAAGCCTTCAGCTTTTTACTGTTACCTTTTTTTCAGAAGCAGAATACTTTCAATATCCTTGGGTTTTTTTTCTAAAACCTCCTAAGTTCAAAAGTGACAGCCAGTGACCCATGAAGTTCAAAGTGGCAATACTTTTTGGAGGATGTTCCATTTGTGGGAGTCAGTAATTCCCCTGATGAGCAGAACAAGACTGCCTTCCATATAGCAAATATGCACATTGCCCATTCCTGATTTTGATTGCATTTATATCAATCTGCTTAGAATACCATTGGTTCCACTGAGAGTGTAGGATGTGGGCCAGATTCTGCACATGGCACTTGATAGTTCCTACTTTCAGCACAGTGAATAACCTCTGATTCAAACCCCTGCCCTCTCTTTCTCCTCTTCTCTTCTGGCAGCCTGTGTGGATGAAACTGGGAAGTTTTATCCTAATCATTTCACCTGCTTTCCTCTAACCTTTCTGCAACTTCTGGAAGTCTGGTTCAGGCTTACTACAGTGCACCATTATTCCCCTAAAATCTAAAAGTGGGCTGATCATGTCAGCATGTCTGTAGCTTGGCCTTTTCTCTCTCTGAGAATGAAATAAGCAATATTCCATATTCCTCCTTCTCTGGTGAGAAGAGCTTCTGATGTCTGGCCTAGGGTTAATCGTAGGGTTAACCAAGTCATGAAAATATATTCTGGGAAAATGCAGAAGATTTCTCGCTTGGTTGGACCAAGCAATCTTTCTTTTTTTAAATTCAGTGTCACGGGGCAGCCAAACAGATCTCTCTTTCACTGTTGCTCTCTTCTGCTGTGGGTCAGCAACATGATGTGCTTCTCCTTCCTTGCAACTTCAGAGCAGAGCAGAAAGCTGTAATTTGCTCTGGCCCTTTCAGAAAGTCAGCTCAGTTTTCACTTTACTCCGGTGCTGGGTTAGGGTAAGCCAAGCAGCACAACCCAAAGAACTGCTGTGGCTTGCCAGCCCAAATTCTGTGTGCCTTCTCAGAGGGCAAAAGAGAGTTTCTTTCTGCACCATCCCAGTTTCGGTGGTGATCAGTGCAGTACTGGAGCAGCAGCCTCCCCCTCTGCAGCCAGAGCTGTCTTGGCAGTTTCTGGCCCAGTAAGCAGCAAATGACACCTTCACTGCATCCCTGTGTCCCAGAGGGAGTCACTGAGGCTTGAGATGGGCCATATACAAGTGTCATTGATGTCTCTAGTCCACTATCTGAGATGCTTATCTCTTTTCCTGAGGGACAGTCCCTCTGAGAAGATTGATTACCCTGTAAAACATAGTTTTAGACTATATTTGACAGGGGTATCTCATTCTGCCTCCAAAATCCATTTACCAACTTTCCCAATTTTCCCCAATGCCAGGCTGTTCTGATTTTTTCTGCCCTAATCTGATTCCTGCACCTTCTCATTCCTTCTCACTACCATCCATAACTGCTCCCATCCTCAGTAAGGAGCAGTGCTCATTCATGCCTAGATGGGCAGCATGCATGGCTTTCTACAAGTTTTAGGAATGACTTTTGAAGTTGTTATTTATTCCTCAAGTCAGCTCACGTCACATTCAAGAGGGTGGCATTGCCTGTTGCCTTTCACAGCCAGCATCTACATTCTGTTTAAAGTGTGTGTATAGCAAGGGAGCCTTGATGGGTGTGTGCACAGTGCTCTGATAAATTAGCTGGTGCCTGCATGTCACTGACAACCTCTGGTTGCAGCTCACACTGCTCTCCACTTCTGCAGTGCTAATGGGGGAGCAGCCACACTGAACGTCCTGGCTCCTTCAGGAGCTGCAAAATGTGCCAGATGAGGGAAGTTCAGGAAAGTCCTAAGGAGTGGGTTTCTGGTGTGGGTGTGCAGCATTCATCATTGCACAGTTGAGCACTAGATGTCCTAGCCAAGAAGCTTGTAGGAGTGCTTGCAGGAGCTACTTACTCACCTCCAAGGGAGGAGGAGAAGAAATGCTCTAACTTATAGCTATATTTGGGTCAGTATCTATAAGCACCACTTGGAGGATTAGTAACACCCAGGCTTTAAGCAAAGGGTATGTAGAAGGGAAGAAAAAGCAAGAGTAGTATCAACACTCCAAATTATGAATTTTTGCCTCCTATTGCCCTAATGATCCAGGACTCTGGTGGGCTCCACTGAGCTCATGGCACAGCTAACCTAGCCACCCTGTGGTGATTCTAAACACTGAGGCAGAGTCTAGAAATGCTGCAGAGAGCTGCTCCTTCCCGAAATGGCTTCTTTTTAAATGGCCTTATAATATGGTAGGAGTCGATCCTTTATATCACTTCTTTTAAATTGCCTTCTGCTCGTCAGCTGTTCTTTGAGAGATGAACAGACCCATCTTCACATCCCATCTTGACCTACTGATGGCTCTGAGATGCTGCCAAACAGCTGCTGCTGTGCACAGCAGAGAGGGTTCTTTTCTTAGAGACGGCAGTGATATCTATAGACTTAAGGTTTCAAAGTGCTTCCTAAACTTCTAGGATAAAAGCCACTGGAGAAATGTAAAATATTAGTGGTATTTTAAGAACGTGTGTGGGTGTGTAGACACAATTAATTTTCCTTTTTATAGGTCTACGTGGAATATCTCCATCTCTGAGGAAGATGCCTAGATCTATGGAGCGTTGGCATCCCAGAGGAGGGCACTGCTCTGTTCATGTTAACAGAAAATGCCATTGAAATTAACAGTGCAAGAACACTGTTGTGGTCAGGCTATGTCAGCCCAATAAATTATTGTATGTGTGAGAGGAGGCAGGCTCAGAATCACTGCATCCTTCTCAGGCTGGAACAGCTCTTCTTAAATGCACAAGGTAGTAGTCATAAGGGATTTTTGTCATGTTAGTCCCCCAAGATCAGAGAGGAGCTGATGCGACTTGGAAATCACTGCGTAGGATTAAACAGCAGAGGGTATGCATGCTCGCACACACAGGCAGAGTGTCTGCTCTCATGCTATGCATTGTTATTGACACACTGCACCTTAATGGCTATAATGTCAATGGCCACTTTGGGACCTCTACTCGTGGATTATTAATGCATTAAACCACAGTTTTTATAGGTTATTGTGTCAAGAGCAGAGGGGAGTGGATACCTACAGTATATGAGCAGAACAAGGATATTTTTTAGTCAGGGCTGTGGTATACACAGGCAGAGCTGCACCTTAGCAATTGTACTTACTGCCCTCTCATACCTGCTTTCAGCAAGTAAGATCTCACAGCAGCTCAAAGAGTAACATGGAAAAAATTACACCATCAGAGAGGAAAAGGGATGGTCAGGGGAGAGGAAGAGATTTCGTGCCTGTAGCCAGGCAATCACACGTTGCTATCCCGGGCTGTGGGGAGATGATTTCCTGGTGCTAGCTGCTGATACCCTGAAACATGAAGATTAATAGGCTCTTTATTTTATTGTTAGTAACTGCAGGTGCTGCTTTTATTTATATAAATGTGTGCTTCTCTCCTCACTGTGGGCTCAGCCCAGGACAAATCCTCCCATGGGACTTTGGAGAGAGAAACTTTCTCACGCTACCTCTCTGCCTGAGAGCAAATGTCACATTGCAGGCTTGAACACCAGCGTGGGGGGTGTCCCTAAAGCCTTTGAAGGTGACAGAAACTGCAGGTGCCCAATGCTGATCAAGGGCTAGATCCTGTCATTTTCAAGGGCCTTTTTGAACACATCACAATTTGCAGGTGAAAGTGATGCAGATATAACAAGAAATTGGCTGATCTTTTATGGGTAAATAGGATATGTGTGTTTGCCAGAGCCCCATTTGACAAGACATCATGGTTAAAACTGTAGACAAAGTGAAAAGGGCAGTATAACATGTTCAGGCACCCTGAATGAAGCCCTGACTGCTGTGCTGATAGAAAAGGGGAAGAAAGGGTATTCTGAGAGCAGGGGATCCTGGGTGTGGCAGAAGCAAGGAGAACACATGTGACATTGCGGGGTTGGAATGTCCTGCCTGTTGTTTTAGCAATGCAGTCACTTCCAGGTCAAACAACTCAGAGCAGTTAGAGAAGGGCTCTTAATGAGAGCTCTGAGCTCATTTCTGGAAGAAATTGCCGTATTTCTTGTAATTACTACTGCTCTGTTATGGGGAGAACTGGAGAGTTTATCCTCACAGCCAAACTAGATACTGAGCAATACATACAATAACCAGACAGTTATAGAATCAAAATCCATGTCACAGGCCCTCCTTCTAGGCATTAGCTGTAATACATGCTCTGCAATGACATGAAGCAAGAAAAGAGGGGCATGGAGGGCCTGAACCCATGACAATACTTGTTCTCCAAAAAACTAAAGGGAGAGAGATGGCACTGACTCAGGAGGGAAGTTTCTTACGTGCAAACTGCTGTCATTACACTTAAGACCCATGTCACATTTTCTCAGCTTCTCATTCTCTCAGCTTCATTTCTGAAGAAGGCCAAGAAATCCCGATTTTCTTGACAATGCTGAGTACAGCTTGACTTTTCATCATGTCATATCTGGGCCATGGAAAGGCCCCTGCTTTTACTGTGTGACGACACAGAAATTACTGAGTAATTACAGGATTATGCAGAACCCTGTAAATTAAATGTTACCTCTTTACCTTTTATAGAACAAAAAATAACCATGTAATTACCTAGTGAATTAAGCTGTTGAGGTCTCACGGTAATTATACATGGAGTCAAAAGCTCCGAGTTCTTCTGGTAGTTACAAGTAAAGAATTATCTTTTATTTTTAAACATATGTTGCAGTTGGATCCCAAATCCTGCACATTTCCATTTTAATAACACTATGGCCTGCCCAAATGAGAAGAGGCATATGTCTCCCATCTGAGTGTGCAAATAGAGTGAACATGTATATATTAAAGAGATTGGACATATGCAAAACTGACCCAGGTTCATACCAGAAAAATGGAATACCAACAGAGGTAAAACATGATTAGTCGGATTGTAGCATTCAAAATTATGTTTAGTTTCATTGGAATTTGTTTTCATAGAAAGCAAGTCAGTGTGATCATATTTTTCATATACATATGACTATATTTTGAAAACAGTCAATCCACCCATCAGGAACCTCTGTCCCCTAAGGGAGGCTAAGGGCTTCCCGTGTGCAGGTGGGTTTTGCCATGTATCAGCAAGGAGGGGATAACTGGACTGCCAAGAGAGCTCCATGAAACAAAACATATTGATGGCGGGAGATTGGTAGGTGGTCCTGTCCCACATGAGGAGATTTTGCCATTGTTTGTCAGCAGTAACAGGAGAGTATTGGCTAGGGATCCAGACTTTCCACAGATACCCAAGGAGAGACATTGCACCAAAGAGCTGCCACAGGGGAGAGGGGTTCGAGATGAACAAGGGTTTGCTGCCTTTGGCAGAGCTCATTCCTGTCAAAGGACCTTTAGGAACACATTTCCCTGCTTAAAAAGTGCCACCAGAGATCTGGGGCGCTACAGAGGTTGCTCAATAAGGAAAAAGCTGTAGTGTGACCAGAGGCCATCCAGCCTCTCTGAACAAACCAGAGGGAGTGGGCAGGCAAGCATAAGAAGGGGCCATTAGGCCAGTGCCTGCAGATGCTAGAATACATGGTCAGATTTTTATTGAATATGAGGATTTGTGGCACATAGGATTTATCATTTCTGTCTGCATATCCTCTGCTCTGGTCTGAGCTGGCTGGCTAAAACTGCCTTTCTGTTATTTTAAGATTTGCTTTTTCTCTGCTCTTTCTTTTCTTTTTTTTTTTCCAACTGTTATGCATAAATTTTTCTTGTTTAATTTTTATCCTGACAAAATCAGACCAAAGTGTTCAAGGTTTCCTTCTCCTTTCTTCAGTTTTTTATTTCCAGGTTTTTAGGAACACATTTAAAAAAAAATACCAATGAACTTTAATCATTAAATAACAACCAGCTTCAATGTCCTTTCAGTTTAAAACTAAGCATTTTTATAGGTCCCAAAACCAAATACTTTGGCTTCATAATTTTAGAACCCTAAATCTGAAATGTGTGATGTTACAATAAACCTAACACTGCCTGAAAGGTGCAATACGTTCACCTCCAGCCCTTCAAAGAGGCATTATGTGCATTTACTAGCTGATATTATAATTTACTTGGAAATATGTAGCATATTATATAAGTGCTCACTTTGGTAATCCTGGAAGAAAATACAGAACCAGGATAGGGAGGTCAGTTTTTCTATTAATGAAGCTTAATGCTGACATTTTAACTACTAGAATTGTTTCTGTTTTATCTATGACAGATTAACTAGCTGACCTACAAGTCATCCCCACTCCAAACAGCAATTGCTCCAGGTACAAAATTAATTGAATTAACTTCAAATATTTTTATTTTGCATGTTTTTATTGTTTTGGTTTCAATATGATCAGCAATTCTCTGTAGCACCATGTTTTGTAGATTTCAAATCCTGCAGTAACACTGCATGATGAATGCAGTAATGCGCATTTACTTCAAAGAGTCATTTACATCCCCTGGTAAGCAGGCAATCTTTGCTGTAGAGATGCAGGGGTGTCTTAGTGCAAACAGGCTTTTTTACATGCGTTTGCTGCATGATTTTTTTCCCCTTATGTCCATCACTTGTACCACTTTGTGGTTGCTACCCAGTGAATATTAAAAAGCACCCTTTGGGATTGGATCAGGAAAGGAGGGAAAAAAATCCTGCTCCATCCCATTCCTAGTCTCTTGCGTAACATGCCTTCATCCTGACACAGATTACTGTGAGCATTGTACTCACCCAGTTCCTCTTCCATAATAGCCTTACGTCTCATTCGAAGTGAGATCAAAGACAGAGAAGTACCAAAGGGCTTACATTCAATTAACAGGAGAGGGGTAGGCTTTATACATGCTCAGCAGAAGCTCTGATTGCAACAAACTGCTGACTGGGTATCATGTACTGTCACTATCAGGGTGTCTAACACCAGCCCTCTCCCTGCCATGCTGAAAGATGGTCTGGAAAGGCAAAAGGCAGTTTTGCAGTTTTCTTGGCTGTGTCAGAACGGAAAAAGCTAGAGAAGCCCATGTGTCTACACAAGGATGTTCAGGAGGAGGAGGAAGAGGGGGGCTCTACCTCCCACTCTGCCCTCTTTTTTTTTTTCTCAGAGCTGCAGACTGGAAACTCTCTGTCAGACCTTGACCAATGTATTGGACAACTTGAATTTTTAATGATGAATGATTTCCCACTGCTCTCTTACATGGATCTCAGAGTTAGAGGCTTAGCCTGCGGCAGTCAGAACTCCTAGGGCAAAAGCTGAGACTTTTGACCCTTCCTGTAAATTTAGAATGTATCACAATGAAATAAAGCCCCTCTCATTGCTCAGAATAAACTATCTGCTTTTTCCCTTCTCCGGGTATTTGTGACATTAGGAAAAACTGAAAAGCTGCATGTCTGAGAGCTCACTTGTCATTAGGAGGCATCTGGGACCAGCCACTGACATAGAAGACACAATATTGGGAAGACAAGAGACTCGATTCACTATGGCAGTCTGAGTGTACAATTTTTCCAGTTCTCCTAATGAAAGGCAAAGGGAAGAGTTGTAAAACTAGGAACTGGATCATAAACCTGGAGGGAAAAAAGTAGAGCATAAAAAAAATAGGGCATGGATCACAAGAAGTTTACTTTTTGAGCACTACTGAAGTGAGAGAATATATCCCATTCTCTACACACCCAGTGCTCATTGCTGTTAACTCTGGTTATATTGAAACCTCACATTTCCCGGGGTTATGTGTATGAAGTTTGGAAAAGATGTGAGTCCCTAGCTTTGCATTACTGCTGGAATTTATTTTAGTATTACTTTTTGGAGCTACGAGACAGCATGGATCCCTATTTGTATTAAACCTCTCTCTCCACTGAGCTGATTGCTGAGATAACCTACAGCCAGAGCTGTCTGAACTTATGCGACCTGGTTCCATCTGTGTGCAGCCCTGTTTTGCATTCTCTTCGATTTACCTCTAACACAAACCTTGCAGAGCAGGATGTTCCTGCCACAGACACACACACAAAATCTGTTCCTAGGGACTCAGTACCTGCTCTTGCCAGGAATATTCTCAACTATTTTAACCTTTTAGAAATTTCTGCATTACTGTGGGAGATGACCACTCCACACACTGCTCACAGGTTAACAGTGCTATAAAAGAGCGCAGCTGGTCAGCGGAATCAGAAAACACTGAAAAGGTCAAAGCACGTGAGTACTGCAGAGGTTTCCCTCTAAATCAGAGTAGCCTGTGACCTTCACTTAACCCTTACTTTAAATGATTGCAAATTAAGCTGGGCAACTTAGCCTGAGCTTTAAAAATCTAAACGCATCAAAAGATGAAACGACATCAAACAGCTTTCCATCAGTGTCAGACGGTGTTCTCTGACACACATATACCAGATAGACATTTCTGTCTGTAGCATTACTTACCCACTGAGATGTATTCAAATAAAGCACCATTAACTTCCTCAGTGCTGAGTGACATACATGCATTTGTACCACAATGCAGCCCTTCCCTTGAACAAAGGCATATCCGACTGAGGATCTTTTCTACAAGGTGTTTTTTAATCTTCTTGGCTTATGCAGGACTTAGAGATATAATATATGGTGTTTGCATAGCAGCCAAAGCAGGGATTTCAGCACTGTAAATTCATCACCTTCTTCCATCAGCCATATCACAGCTTCCTTTGACAGAGCAATATCCAGTTTCCTGGGTTCTAGAGACCAAATGCCCACCACGGATGAAGTATAATGACAAAAGAGAAGAACTCAGCAGCAAAGCATCCTGTGGCCCTCCTTGTCTTAGAGCTTTTCAACCTCCTCTACATGGTGACACCAGAGCAAATCCAGAGGTGGGGATCAGTGGTCTTCAGGGAGACCAGTCCATGGGATCCTCTGTGGGGTCCAAGCTTCTGAGCAATCACCTGTGCCCAAGAGAAGCAGAGCCAGTGACACCTGCCTGTGGGAAAGGGATGGGATCCCCCAGCTAAATCATCAATATTCCTTAGTCAAAGTGAGGAGTCCTGAACAAGACATTGTCAGCTCTTCTTATTTGTGTTCTTTAATGTGGCCTTTATTTCTTTTATTCCCTGCTTACCTTCCTGACCCTTTTTTATTCCACAGTAACAAACCTGAAAGCAAAACCATTTACTGAGCTGCAAGCCCAAGAATTTCTTTTTTCCCCACCTACATAAATCTATATCCCAATAACAGGAGCTGAAGAGACACCTTCACGGAAAGAACCCACAAAACAAGTGCTTGAATCCAGTAAGAACCCAATTCTTCTTGACAATGAGATGGGCAGTAGTGGTGGGGAAATTATGTGTCCCATAAGCAGCTCAGATTTGTTCAATGTCATGGTCAAGTAATGGCTGCTCAGTGTCTGAATTACTGGCCAAGAGAATACTTTCTGAATTCCCATGGAGATGGCCTGATTTCCATAGCAACTGGATTCTCTCTCTTGCCTTTCCCTTTAACAGGTAGAAACGCACTTGAATCCTGAAAATGCCAGCTTGTTCTGAGTATTATTGTATTTTTGGACACCAGAACACTTTCTGGACAATATGTTAAAATAAGGGCTCCTTAATGATATTTTATGTGTCCTCCTTTACAACTGGTGGTGACATTATCTTCCATATGCTCTTAAGATATGCTGTGGTGTGAGCATGAAGTTTTCTCTTTTACTTTCTTTCTTCTCTGATTCTTTATCATTGTTCCAATTTTCTATTGGATAACCTGCAATGCAGGGTGATGACTATTGAAGAAAGCTCTTGGAAAGAGCTCATTGATAATACCAACTAACAGCAATATCCAAAATGTATAGAATATATTTCTAGACAGGTGAGTTCAATCTCTGCTGCAAAGATGAATTAAAAATTCATGCTATTATTCAGTATGTCAGAGAGGAGATCATGTCAGCCATGGGTATATGTTATTTGTCACCCATTTGTTGAGGCTTTTAATGGTTTCAGGTTTTGATTTTATATGTTAACTTGAAGCATCCTTTTTAAGTCTGCCCTTCCTCAAGTACATCTCCACTGCTTCTCCTTCCTAGACTGCAGCTGAATAAGTTCAAAGAATAACACCAATCCAGGAAAAGCTGGCTTAACTGTGGAGTTTCTTATAGCCATTGTGAAGGAAGTAAAAGTGGACGTGCCCTGCAAACCATTTCCCCAAGGACCAGCTGGGGACACGTACAGAACTAGGAGCCAAGGAAACAGGTAGAAACATCACCCATCAGTCTGATTCCTTAAGGAAAGGAGTGCCAAGGACACCATGAGCCATGCCTGGTAATTACAGGGTCTGAAAGTGGGGGGCTTGTACCTTAAGTTGTGTTTGTGAAGGACCAGAGAATTGGTGTGTTCTGGAAAGCACCAGATTTATGGCAGTCTGGACCATGATATCATGAATGGTACAAAAGCTTCGGTATGTCAATGGACGAGGACACAGTCAAAGGAAAGACAGCAGGAGGTAAAGGGTGCTGATCCTGTGTCTGCTAGGATGGGTAGTTGGTGAAAGCATTTCTGGCAAGTGAAGCCATTTGGGAATCCAGGTGAAGCCATTTGGGAATCCAGGAAGAACAGCCAAGTCCAAGAGTTGCAGAGAAAGTGAGCAGTGCTGCTACAGAAGCGGTTTCCCTTTAGCCACAAATCACAGAAACGTGGCGCCTACACTGAGGATGAATGTCACCAATATCCCTTTCAGGCAGCAGTCTGGCCCTTGCCCCAAACCTTCCAGTGCCATCTCTCCCTGAGGACATATTGCCCTCCTTCCCCTGAACTGGCAATTAAACAGTCAGTCGTGGTAGTCCGAGATGCCATGAGAGCATCCTGAGGTCCTGACAGCACTTTGCCAATTCACTGACCTCTGTCATGTTCTGAACCGTGAGAGGGTACACCCGAAATCAGCCTAAAAAATTGGCCGATTTTCCTGTGACCCTTGGTCTGACCTTACATCTGAGTTTACATTTTTAAATCTCACCAAGAGCTGCTGGCTGACATTCTCCTTCTCCCTGCAGCTCCTGTGCAGCTGTTCGATGGTCTCCCCTCCATTTTGCAGCACCACTTGCCCACATACAGTTGCTCACCACCCAGATGTGCAACACAGGGGTTTCCCAGGCTCTCCACCATGATGGCATTCCTCTCCTCTTCCCTCCACTCCCTTCCTTGCTCTCCTCTCCCCCTCCCCACCTAATGCTGAAAGCCACGGAGGAAAGCATAGCAAATTGAAATAAATGAGAGCAGAGGAAGAAAGGGGGAGGTTGGAGGGGGCAGCAAGGAGTGAGGACCCAGGGCTCTGTCACTTCAGCTGCCTCAGGGGCCATAGGGGAATAAAGGGGAGGGTTATGATGGGGCCAGAGCTGGAGCAAAGCCTAGTCCTTGACCATGGTGGGAGCTTTATCACCAGTGACCTTCAGAGCACTTAGTGCTGATGAGGAACACTGAGACCATCATATTAGGGTTGTTATGGGGACTAGAAGGGCATGTGTGTGTGTGGGAGCAAAGGAAGTGCTATGTATGGTGGGGGAGCAGCAGCCTGTCACCCGGAAGGGGATTGCAAGGATGAAGGTGCAGGGCTTGGTACTGGTACCGCAGCATCCATGACTCCCCTGAGCACCTTGGGAACAACTAGAGGAAACCTACCCTCTGGGCTTTTTGGAAGATGCCCATAGAGGGCACTGATTTGTCAACAAATCTTAGAGAAAAGAGGTGTTTGGGTAAGAAAGACAGGCACAAAGGGCCCAGGCACCCTCCTGTGTCTCCTGTAGGAGTGTTCCTTCTGAGTTAATGATGGACTGCTTCTTTTTTTACTTCCCCTGTCTCCCTTGAAAATGCAAACATCACTGGGAAGTGGGAGAGGTGGCTTCCCCTTCCCATTTGCTAGAGGAGCAGATGGTCCAACAGATGATTTCTCCTTACTTCCCTCTGTCTGTAAAAGATGCATAGCCTAGCTCTGAGAATACCATTTCTTGGCAAAGCTGTCCCTGAAAAATATCAGGGAAATTCCCGGTACTCTACTTTCATGCTTCACTATCCTCTTTTTTTAAATTTCTTTAATTCTGCTGATAATCAAGCGGGCCACAGCTGCACCTGTGTTTAGTTACTCAGAAAACATGTGCAGTGCTTGGCTGATGTTGCCAATAGCCTGACCTCAAGGCAAACCCTGGGGAAAGGCTGTAGAAACGTGTCTTTAGCACCCACTTCCCTTGGGGCTGGCCAAGCAGACCTTTCAAGTCAGACCAGTGCTGGAAGCCCAGGGTCACCATGGGCCACAGTGTCTGTGCACGGAGGTGTGATGGAGAGGACAAAAAGCCCTTGCTGCACTCCTTTCCCCAGTGGCTCTACTTCCCCTGCTCCCAGCTATTCCCATTCCTCCTTGAGTGAGACCAGCAGGGAGGAGACCCATTAGCAGCAGCTGTGCTGCAATGTCTCTTTAAAGGAAGTGTCAGGAATAAAGATTTACCTGCAGGTTTAGGAAGACAATTATTGTACGTTAATTAAATATGAAATGACACTTAAGAGCATATCCATTGCCTTAACAGCGACTCTCTGTAATAATAATAATACTTAGCACTTACATAGCTCTCTCCATCTACACAGCGCTTCACAAACATTAACTAATGAATCCTCACAACCTCCATGTGAAGCTAAAGAGGCTGCTGGCATGATGGGAGGGGGAAGAGGAGATGTATCAGGGGAATAACCTCTTCTTGGCCTACTGCCTCCTTTCTGTCAGCCTTCCCCTGATTGTGCTTACTCCAGCACCGTGCAGCAGGCAAGTTGGCAGTACAATGAGGCAGTACCTGTGGGCACCAGTGGAGCAGGCAGTGATGTTCTTCTGGCTCCTGGGGCTGGGCTCAGAGTCCCTGTGGCATGGAAACAAGTTCAAAGCACCCAAAACTGCCTCCAGTCCCATTCCCTTCTCCTTAGGGCTCAGCAAGGGAGCTTGAGTGTGGGTTTGCTTGAAGCTTGAGTGTTTTAAATGTGGCTGTGGTAAACCAGGCTCTGGCTTGGACATAAACACCTGTAAAATGAAGAAGTCCGGTATTATGACTGAAATTGCCTGGATTTTTGCAAATCACTTCAGGTAAAGCCATGCCTTTTTTTCAAGGCTTACTGGGGAAGCCAACAAACCTCTCCTGAGCCTATTTCATTTCCCCAGAATGGGATTTTTGAGATGAAAGCCCAGGTCTCCTGGCCAGCTCTGTAGAAGCTGACATCTTCTGGCAGATGTGCTTGCTTCATACTTTCTGAGCTCTCTCCATGATGAGCCACCCTTTGAGATCATCATTTGACCCAGAGGGAATGACAGATGCTTCACTAAGTCCATGTTTCCTAATATATTTACATTTTCCTCACTACAGGTGCCTGTGATTGTGCAATGTCTTTGCTGCAAAAAAGGAGAGAGAAGAAACAAGCTTCATTCTCTCTACAAAAAGAAGAAATGGACTTGAGTCTCCAGAAATCCCAAAACCACATTCTGTCCCCCATTGACAGCACTCTACTCCATCTCCCATGTCAGGGCAGGCTCGCCTCTGTACTGGCTTTTAGGCAGCAAAGTCCAGATTTGTCTGATTTCCAGGGTTTTTACCTAGAAGCACTTAAAAGGCACAAGATTCATGTCCATCCCCTCCTCTACATCTGGGCTATCTCAGCCTAATCGAGAGCCCATGGGAAGGACGGAAGATATGAGAAATGAATCAGGGCTGTTAGGAGGGAGGAAACTGAATATCTGTCCCTTGTCGGGGAGTGGTTTTCTGCACAATCCACTTCCAGACTATTTTTCTCTTCCCAAGCTCATTCCTCTTAAAAAGGTAATAAATATTCAAAACATACTTGCTTAGATAACTAGCTATACTCTAACAGCTTCAGCACCTACAAAGCTGGTGCCTGTGTGTATCCACTAAGCAGTTGTCAAACTGCATTGCTTGTAACATTTAGGGTTGGTTTGGAAAGAGGTCTCAAGGCTGCACTCTACAAAACAGTCTGTATTGGCAAGGGGAAAAAAAAACAATGTGACCTAGAAAATCTTCTTCAAAGGTCCCTGATTCTGCTCCTCTTAATTTATCATCATAAGGCCACCAGATCTATTTCCAAGCGATCGAGTGTTGTTTTTGTCTTCCAGAAAGGTCTCAAGCAAACCTCTGCGTTTGAACACGCTCATATTTTCAGAAAGTCCTGTCAGCATCAGTGATTTCAGCTGCTTTTCTGGTTAACACACTGGTAGGCTTCTTGGGGTTGCATTTAGATATGAAAATGTCACATGGTACTCTCTGTGCAATATCAAAGGTTACCTCCAATGTTAAAACAGAATTTGGATCTTTGTGCATAGATCAGTTATCCTGGCTTTATGCATTGTAGAGCCCTTGATAAGCCAGTGGGAACAAAAATATTTAGTGTGTGAGAGGTCACCTGTCCAGCCTTAAATGTATAGCCCAGTGGAAGCCAACTTCAAATAATTTATTCATGCTTCAGTCTTTCCTGTCTCAAAAATTGTCTTCCCCCTGCTTTTAATTTTGTTTTGCAAATGCAGCTACTTACCTTGATGCTTTTGGAATTCCAGGTGATTCCAGCAATTCTGACGCTTTCCTTCAGCCACAGGCAGGTGAGAGATCAGGTGTGTTAGAGCTCTGGTTTCCAGCAGCAGGACGACTTTGTCGTTTCCTCATGAGTGGCTTCCATGTATGGAATTCCTCTGTGGGACTCCTGGTGTGTGCACAGAGGAGAACTGTGTGGTGTGTCCCTGTTTATTTGCACCTGTATAGCACAGGTAGCAAAGTGCACTGGATCCAATTCACCCTGGGTTCATTCTTCAATCCCCAGGAGACTTTCCCAGGACAAGCAGCCATTCTCTCATCACCATCCTAACACCCATGTGGTCTGGAGCTTGGATCTTTCTCCTGCTTCACAAGTTAACAAATTGGCTCTTCCCTGAGAGCAGATAATTTCTTCTTAATGGTAGCCATCTCTCAGCACATACTTTGGCTGCCAGCTTTTGAAGGTAATTGCATTGTTATTTAGGAAAGTCAAAGGTGCATTCTTCCAGAGAGGCTCTGGCTGCGAGCAGGCATGCGAAGGGCTGACCGGAGATGGCCTTGCGTGCTCCTGTTAGAGCAGGGTGTCTCTGCAGGCAGCCAGGAGTCGGGGATGGGTGGACATCTCCCTCCCCACTTGCCACTCTTTTCCTCCCCAGAGAAGAATCTGTAAGAAGCCTTTTGCTGAAAAATAAAGATGGGCATTCCAGTGCTGATAATACACAACACAAAATGTTCCCTTTCCTGATAAGAAAGTGATGTCACAAATGACCTTATTAAAAAAAGGTAAAATGCCTGTTTACTTAAAGCACTTGTTCAAAGAGAGCAAGGGGAAATGTGGCTTTAGGATATTTTTCTTTCTCCTTTCTCTTTCCTCTTAAATGAGATTGAAATACAGTTTCACATTTGCAAGGCCCAGTGCCCTTTCTGCCAAGAAATCCATTGACAGTCCAATCAACAGACATGTTCTGGTTACAGGAATCAGGCATCAGTCAAACGCTTGAAAGCCGGATCCAGCAAATGCAGCAGATAATAGTATTGAAAACAGCCAGTGGGGGAGATGAGAAAGTAATTGGAGTGTAGGTAAGAGCTGGTGTAAGCAGGATGCATCGGCATATTGCTGACACATGGAAGGGAGGGGGGAGCTAATGAGAGGGGTAATTCTAATGATAGAAGTAGTTCAATGTGTCAAGCTTTTGTTTTTTGAAGGCTGAGAGAAGGAATTATTTGTGCAATGGCTCAGCCCGTGGGATATATATGCCACCTACACCACGAGTCCTTTCAGAGCTGGTTCAGCCCTGGGATTTTGAGGGTAGATCCATAGTAAAAGGCTATGTGGCATCAATGGGGAGGACTGTGGGGCTCGACTGGCCCTGGAAGTTCTGGAGTGATTGTGGTGGGGATTTGCAGGGGGACCCAAGTGGAGTGAAAAGACTGGGCAGCACAGGGTGAAAGGCCTTTGTTGCAGCCTGGGGCAGCCCAGGCTACAAACGCCCTGAGGGGGACTCATCACCCTGAGCAAGGCAGCACTGGTCTCTGCATGTTCAGGGGCTGCATCACTAAACACAGTCATTTCAATCTCGGCAAGCCTTAAAATCTGCTGATTTCATCCCAAATGTAAAAATCTGAAGAAGACAGGAGTGAAAATGAACAGAATAGAATTTGATTGTATGGACTATATATCCTAATTTATTCCAGAGCCCTTGCTAGTAAAATACCCAGACTCTGATTAGAGTGGTGAGTGAAGAGAATTACTCACTTCCTATGGGTAACATGACGAGCAAATTACCTGAATTTCTTGTAAATCTGTAACTCTCTTTTGGGACACAGCACTATGGAAATGGCAGAGAGGGCTTGTTGATCTCATACACTGCGGTATGTACTCCTTCATACTGAGGCTTGGGTGGGTTCACTCTTCACACATCACCCTGCCCTGTCTGGGTTATTTTTTCCCATTTTGATTTTCCTTTTTAGATTCATCTTCTCTGTCCCACTGCCCCAAGCACTTGGACCTGTTTTCTTACCTGGCCCAGGAGGGGCTATTTTAAGGGGCTCATTTCCATTGCAGCTGTTCTGCATTGAAGGTGGAGTGGAGAAGGGTGCAGTGGGGCTGGCAGGAGAAGAATTGAACACTCTGTAAAGACAGCACAAAATATTCCAAAGTGATTCAGATCCGGCTTGAGCAAGTGATAAATGAGAGCAGCATGGCAGTGACAGGTCAATCAAATATTTATAGAACTTCATCCATTAGCATTGCAGCAGCAGAAAGAAAGCAATGAAGTCTGGGTGCTCCAAGACCTGCAAGGGGTACACATGCTGATCAGCTTCCCCAAAATCTACAGGCATGTGTGGATCTTGTGTCTCGCCCTAGAGGGGTGCAGGATAGGTGAGGTGGTGGAAGGGCTATAAGGAAGTTTGGATTATGCAGCACTCTGTTTTAGAAAAAATTTCTCTGATCTCCTTGGGTGGATTAATGTATGTACATACTGGTGAGGAGATACTTGTACCAAAACGACAGGAAAGCTGTGTGATGTGTGAGTTATATACATAGGTGTGTACACAATGGGAAAGGGCATCAGGTTTTGCAATTCTCTGGAAAAGCAGTTGCTACAATCAGTGAAATGCCAGAAAAGGTTAAACCACAACAGACAAGAAACCTTAAGGAGAGAACAGAGTGCAATTGGAAAGCCTATTTTTAGGATCATATGACATGATTTGATTAATATTTTAGGAGGCAGTTATCATATGCTAAGAAACTGAAGGATTATTAGTAGCATGCCAGTGTGCCTGTTTTCAGAGTTTTAACAAGGGAATTCCATCCAAATTTCTCCCTCCTCAGCTTTGATCAATTCCATAAGCCAGGGACATGGGAAAGTGACACATGGGTGCACTGTGAGGTGCAAGGGGCTGTGGAAAAACCACTCATTTGATTTCAGCACTTAACTGGAAATGCCACAGTGCAGCTCATGCTGAGGCAGCGGCAGAAACACACTGCAGACACGTGCAGACAAAGCAGTGTTTAGCTGGGACCATCTCTACAGTGCTCCCAGACACCCCCAGAGCAATCCAACAGCTGGCTGGTGAGAAGAAGGAGTACCCTGGTCTCCAAGGAGTTAAATAAATCCTTGATTTGAAGCACAGCAAGGATTGCACTGAAGTGTGTCTTTGACCTGCTGATGAGATCTATGTGACTGGGATCTACAACATCCCGGTCACATAAATGTGCACCCTGCATTCCTTCTCAGGGTTCACAGGGCCATTCTCATTTCCTTGGGCAATTTGGGCTTCATTAGATGTGGTCTACACATAAGTGCCAGTGCTTAATCAGGTGCTGGATATGGGACTCCTGTGATACCCCTGTGATGTGAGTCCTGTGATGCTTTTCACTAAGAGCTGAATTCTCATGAATACAGGAGGAATCTGGAAGGGAAACAAGCTCCTTCTTCTTCATTCACTGTTCTCCTGACAAAGTTTCATTCATCTGGCCTGGAAGCAGTAGGGACACCGTGTGTTGGAAGCAACCAGACAGCCAGGAGGATGAGGCAGGGTCCAGCACTCACCAACAGCCCATTTGCTGAAAATTGATGATCCAAAGTTGCATGGGGAATTTGTATGAATGGAAGAAAAGACAGACAGTAATTGGGATCGGTGGGTGAAGTGTCAGCAAACAGAAGAAAGGGATACTTTGGTGACAGTGATAAATGCTAGCAGCTTTGGGTCTCATCTGGAAGAACGAATTGGAGCAAAGACTTTGTAAGAGAAGGAAGGAATAAAAAGACAGTGTCTGATGGATGTTACAGTGGAAAAAGGTTCAGAAAACAAAAATTCAGCAGTGTTTTTAGGCAGATGATCAGAGGCAAGTCACCTGGGTCGTTCCCCAAGGCTGAGTGGGTCATAATATTTTACACCCCCAGGAATAAGCCAGCCTTGTGCTTGGTGGTACATAGAGTCATCAGGCACCAGTCCCTGGAGAGTGGGGTCCCCCTGTACTGGGCACCATGCATGCAGTTGGAAAGCCCTCAGGAGCAGCCACGGGACTCTCCTCACTGAGCAGCACAGATGTGAAGGGTCTGTGCCTTTGCTGGGGTGCAGAAGCTCTGGGTTCACTGTTGGGCATCGGGACTGGGGGGACAAGGTAGCTCTGCAAGAACGGGCTGTTGACAGGCACTCAAGGCTGACTGCTCAGGGCTAGTTCATGTTGCCAGCCAGCTCGGCAGGTATGTCTCAGGGAGGAATTTGCCTACGAACCAAGTAAGTGCAATAACGATTTGCCATTTCCAGAGTAATTTCTCTGACCCTCACCAGCATTTCAAAACACATCTCAAATGCAATTGGCACCTCTATGCTGCCAATTTTAGAAACGTTTTGCTTTGGAGGAAGGACTGGAGCACAGAGGTGATTATCCCTCCCCTCCTGGCAGCTTCAGGAGTCGTGAGACTTGCAGGGAATGTCAGAGACGAACAGCATGTAAAAGAGCTTCTGTAAATGCTCTTTCCCAGAGCACTGAGATGTGCCTCTGTCCTCCTCCTTTAGACTGTAGAGTTTCTTTGCCTCTTACAAGAGAAAAGATCCTGGCTGAGGTAGCTCAGACATCCATCTAACGTGCTCTGAGATAGTAGCACCAGTGACAGAGACAGGGACTGATTCTGCTGTCAGCAGCGCAGGCAGGGAGCCAGTGGAGTCAATGGGAGTCGATGTTTACTTCTGTTACACTGCCTCGCATAGACACTGATAAATGTTATGAATTTTAAAAATTGAGATTCACATTAGTTTCCTTTAACTCATTTTAGATTTTCTGCTGAGCTTTATTAAGTGGCTTTTAAAAGCAGTTTAGCCTCTACAGCTCTCACTGCAACAGCCCTGCCTCCCAGCCTGTCTCTCACCAGGAATAAAAAAAATCCCTGGCTGCATGCAGGGAAGCAGGAGGGCACTGGGGACAGAGCAGCTGAGTCCATTAGGGTGGGAGCATCTTGGTGGAGCAAGGAGATAATGCAAGGAGGTGTCAGCTGTGCCCTGGGGCCGGTTTGGGCAAAGGTGGCAGATCCTTTCAGAGGGTTGTGTCATGAGGCATCGTGCAAAACTGAAGAACCAGAGATATTTCAAATACAGGCAGAGGAATATTAATCCAAGGGTTGAATTTTCTCTTTCCTGCAGGACCATACAGTTAGGTATGTCTAGGCATTTTCAGGCAACAAATCTTTGGCTGATCTCCTCCACATTAGTGTAAATCAGGATTAGCTCCAGTGGGTTGAACTCAGCATCCTCCTGATTTTTAAGGCCTGATCCAGCTTTCCCTGAAGTCAGTGAGAAGAACTGTTCTTGGATTAGTCCCTAAATGCCTTGTTTTAATATCCATAAAGTGCAGTAAAAAATTCCACATCTCCTCTGTTCCATCCTGAACTCTGCCTACCACCTGCCAGTTAATTTTTCATGACACAATTATCATTTTTAATAATGCCACTGCATTTTCTTTGCTAAAGAGCCTCTGAAGACCCTGTCTGAAAGAAAAGCTTCCCCACATCCTCTTCTCTATGCCTGCACATGTATCTGTATCATAGCAAACCTCTCCTAAACGTCTCTTCAAAGACACTCACAGCTTTATCTCCTCTAATCTAGATGCTCTTTTGACATCACTAAATAATTATGCAGTTACACAGTAAACTGGTGGTGGGAGATATGCAAGTGGAAAATCTCTGTTCTGGTAGTTTAAAACAGTAATCCTGCCTCAACTCTCACTGATTGACTGGAAACAGAAGCAGGGGGAAAGCAGGCTCAGTATGGACAGAAGAGTAATACTGATTTATGGGAGACAAACCTCTGAGATAGTGATTTACTTCCCTGGGATTTTTTTCTGAGAGATGTCACCACACATCTGCAGGACTTGGACCAGGAGAGATAAAAGCCTGAGTTGCTATAAGCAACCAAAGGGGACCAAGTGCTCTGGAGTGGGGATGTGCTCCAGGGACATAACTCTTCCCCTATTGGCAATTCACTTTTTTACTATTGATTATAACAGGAAGGGAGAGATGGAAAACTCATGTAATTCCCTGTCCTTGGGGTTGTGGCCTGGGGGAAGTTGATGCTGTCTAATCTAATAAGGATGCAGTCCAGCCTGGATTACCTGGGCTCTCCTCTTATCCTTTAGGAGTCATGTCTAAATGACAGTACAGAAAGGAATACAAAGAAAGAGAAAAAAAAAAAAAGAAAAACAATGACAACAAATAACAGCTGATTATTCTGCTTTCTTTTGAATGGCAGCTGACTTTCCATCAGGGCTCTCATGCCACTTTGGTGGGAGGTTACCCAGCAGAAATGTGAGAGGATTAAACTGCTGCCTTTGCATCAGGACAAGCTCTGCTCTGGGGAAGGGGTAAGGCAGGATCTAGTATTGGGGTGACAACAGCTGGGGATCAGCAAGGCAGGCTGAGAGCAGGTTTGCAGCAGGCAGATTCCCTGTCCATGCTAGAGCCACGTGATAGCCAATACAGCACATTAAAAGAATCATCCCAACCCATAGTGTGCACATGCTGTTCCTGGTGCAGTGCCACACAGGACTATGACAGTGCTGTGACATTCATTGCTTTAAGCTAAACCAGGCCTGGCATACATCTTTCACTAAGCTTAGCAAGGAGCAGAATTGGTCAAAGCTGGAGGGTGTCCCAAGAGCCAGCCTGGGTACAACTATGCCAGCCTTCACCCTTCTTTCCACCCTTCACTGCACAGCACGTTTCCTCGCAGCCCATGTCTCTTGGGATAGAAGTGTGTTGGCTGCAAATGGGGGCTGACATGCCAGGGAGCAGTAGCAGGTGGAAAATGGATATATTGCATCCCAAGATGATGCATCTTCCCATTCAAATCAGCTCACCAGTGCTACATTTGCAGAGAACACTATTTACATGACAGATTTTATTCAGATGGCATCTGAAACTTATTTTTTATTGAATTTAATTTTAATTAATTGTGCTGCCAAGGGTGAGCTGAAACGGCCTCTGTTTTTAATTTTTTGCTCCCCAGAGTGGATGTCCTTAAACTCCTTCCTATAATGATATGGTTGTAGCTTGCAAAAAGGCAGTCTGAATTTATTATTCTGCCTCTTCCCTTGTCCCTTCTAATCCTAAAGAGAACATTGCAGACTGCTGGTTAGAAAATTAGTTAAGTGAACTGTATCCTGTATTCTCTTTCTGTATCAGTTCTTATTAGTGAAAAAAGAAAATATAGTTTCCTCTCTCCCCTCCACTCACCCTGTATTTTATGCAAAGCTCACGTAAGGAGCATTTCAACAGACTACTGTTGCCTGCTTGCAAAATGACATAGATCTCAAAGCCCTTAGGATAACCCTTGACTTTGGTGCAAAGTACAACAAGTAGTGTCATACCTGTGGAGAAGATGGTGGTGAGATCTGCTACCAATGCACAAGTGCTAAAGAAGCAAACCTGTCGCGGTTGTTTCTGCACTACATGAGCAGCTGTCTGTCACCTGTCTCATAGTTGAGCACTGCCTCTGCAACAGTCAGTATTTCAAGCGTTTGAAACACAGCACTGCCCTTTCCCTTTGGGTCCAAATGAACAAACTCCTCTAGCTGTACATGCTCGATTTGGTGTGTCCCCGAGCAGAGCAGTGCTGCAGCAGTGAGCTCACCCATGCAGATAGCTCATGTATTCAAGAAAACCCCAACTAAAAGATGTTTTCTACCAGTTGCAGCCTGGCAATAGGAGATTGCCCACTCCAGGTGGTGCATGCATGATATTTGGAGATGAAAAAACACGAGAAGACTGAAAATGGGGGCACACACAAGATAGCTGAACTCTTTAGCAAAGTATGGGCAAGACACTCTACAGCCTAGTTAAAAATATTGTCAAAATTAAACTAAATTTGTAGGGTATAGAACGCCAGAAATATCCTTGTAAAATATTATTGCTGTACAGTTAATAGTGGATTTTGTTTGTCCATATGGACCAGTTAAAGGAAGGAATTTTCCCAAACTGAGTCAATTTATTGCACAGGGGCCGTTTTGAATGAATATCTGACAAAGGAATAGATGAGCCTGTTATGAGAATAAACTCCCAGAGAACTAAAAGGACAGCCCCAAGGAAGGCCAACCTGATGAGAATGGAGAGTTATTAAATGAAGATACTCTTTGTACTCCAAATCCAAATATATCTCATACAAGAGCAGAGCTTTCTAAAACAAATCCCTGTGATAGATGAAGGATTTAGGCACAGCCAGGTTGTCTGTTTAATGAATTCCCTGCATTTACCCCACTGAGGGAGGAAGACCCAAACATTGCTGTTCAGAACCTTTTTCATGTGGATTAGAGCAGCCACAAATGACAGAAGACTAATTTTGCCTTGTTTTTCTCCTTCACATCTCATCTGTCCTACTTTTTACTTTTAAAAGAATGAGTAATTCAAAAAAACCCTCCAATATTTATGGATGCTCTGGTTTTTTTAGGCTCACTGACTGTGTATGAGCCAGAAGCCTAATTACATATTTTAGGTGCATATGCAATTCTTTGAATGTAGCAGGAAAGCCTTGACTTGGAGGTGAGAAACATGGCTCAAAATGAAGTTATATGCCCTTTCCTGTGCCAGGGCACATCCTATCCTGAAGGGACCTTTTCGTCTGGAGATCCAGCACCTTTCTGCTTCACTCCTGCACTAAGCCTGGCCTGTTGACAGGAGCTTTATGAACTGGTGGAAAAAGAAGGCTCAGTGGATTATCTCATACACCAGGGGAAAAAAGAAAGGTACAGATCATCCAAGGGAATGTCATTTGTCTGAACGAGGTGTTAGCCACCTTTTAGAGGGTAACAAGCTGAAATCCCAATTTTCAGTAATTTCTTTCTTTGATTTTATTTTGAAAATGGATAGTGAAGCACTGCACATGGAGCATTTCACAGCTGACCTCTGCTCACAATAAATACCCAGCCCAATGGCTAACCCCAAGCAGTTTGTAAGGAACAAGAGTCAGAGGCAATTTTTTACGTTTTATTTAATGAACTGATCCATCTGGAAGTTGAAAGAGAAGCTCTTTTATCTTAAAACAAAATTGATGCCCTCTGTGTCTCTGTCTCTAGACGCAGCCACAAGATAATGCCGTGTTCTTGTACCCAGCCCTGCTCCCAGAGCTGCTCCTCTGGCTGGGCTGTGCAAAAGACACTCCAAAGAGAGTGATGTGGCCTGGCAGCCACAGAAACACTGAAGTCCCAAATGAAAAAGTCTCCATGAGTACCCAGTATTGTGCAGCCCAGACTTTCACAGCATTTTCTGTTACAAAGAGAGGCCCTACAGCTCATCACCCTGCAACGGCGAGACTGACATCCCACCAGGGCTCACTTCCCCAGGAGCTCCAGGAAGGAATGATGGCCTTACTACTTGATGACTATCCAATCCCTGCCCTCCAGGAACCACACCTCATGCAGTGACCTCCTGGAAGGATACAAACAGCTCTGGAAGGGTTAGGTTTCCCTTAGCTTCTCTGCCTTGAAAGGTCTCTGTGGATCCCTCTGATAGATCCCTTTGTCTTAACTAGCTTTAAATGCCTAGTTTTGGCACCTGAGTCTCACCCCAAGAATCAATGATGAATAAATGAATCTCCCCTTAGGATTCACGGTGGCAAAATGCATTGGGGAACCTACTGGGCTAAGTCCAAATCCAGCTCAGATTTGCCTTAGGAGCAAACCTAAGCTGTCTGTCTTCATCCTTGACCTTGTTTCTTTTCCCTTGGCATTTAACAATCCTCTTTTCCAGGCTAAATAGCACAAGAGATGCTGGGACTGGGTGTTAGCAACCATCCAAGTGAAGAGTTACTTTAAATCCAGACTGAGTTTTTGACTTCTCCTCCTGTTCTCCTGAGCCACCAGCTATGGAAATTTTTCATCTCTGATAAAGCAGATTAGCTGCTGGAAATGTCAGAGAGAGGCTACAGATGGCTGCACTGTGGGGAAATATTTCTTTGCTAGGCCTGGAAGCCGCTGAACACTGGACCCCGGGAGAGATGCTCCACAGTCCATTGCATAAAGTGACTTGGCCTGTGATGCTGTTAATGCAGAAACACCCCAATGTGCTCTGTTCACTGAAGTTCGCTGAGAGCAGCAAGTCAAACCCACAGACAGCTCAGTGGAGGGAAGGCGGGGCGGGTTTTTTTCTTTTTCTTACTTCCATTTCTTTCTTCTTTAATTTTGGTAATGGATCAGAGTCAAATGAACAACATCTGGCAATTAGCACATCCCTTGCCTGGCTCCGATCTGCCACTAAGTTCTGAGTGTTTGCCTTTATTTTTAAATCGGTGGCTGTCAGAGAGAATTAAATGGTGCCTAAAGAAGCACGCAGACGTTATAATTAAAGGCACGCCAACCTTGACAGGTAGCTGTGAGTGGAGTTCAGAATTTCCACTTTTCATGGGAAAAGGGGCTGTTGGCATGTGTGTGTGCTCTTAAACTCCATGTGTTTCCCCCAGCTGATCTATCCCCAGGTGCTTTTTATACACCCATACTTGCAATTAATTGTCTCTTTGTCTGCTCCATTTCAGCAGCCATCCAGCCCAGTATTGCAAGAAGAAGCACACTTTAAAGCTAGGAATAAAACTGGAATGCCTTAGCTGTGATTGCATGTGCTTCTGTGGGACTTTGCTGTTAACAAGGATAGAAATGATATAATGGAAAACAGAACAGGGAGCATAAACCTGCTGGTGCATGGAGCATCCTGAAATCATGTAGTCTGTAATCCTAGTGCCTTCTAGCTAGGAATGAAATGCCTGGTGCTCTGGGCACTTTCCTGCCAGGCCATATTACTATAATCATGGTCCTCCCCAAACTCATTCTGCTCTTTCTGATGAAAATCTTTCTCTTTACAGTATTGACCCATCTGAAACACAAACCCAGCTGACTCTTTTAGGGAATAAAGGGAGCATGGAAACTGGGTTCATCTGCTACCTGCTCAGCTTTGATCCCAGTGCTGAGTGGAGGACAAACATCATATTAAAAGTAGCTAGTCTGATCTCACACCCATCTTCCAAGGATTTCAGAGTCTGAGGCTGCCAGTCCAGCATTTTTTCTGTCATTTGTTTAGGGCTGTAATTGAAGATCACATAAGATGACAGGCTGTAGTCTACTCTCAGCCTTAGGGCTGTTGATAGTTCTGCAGAGGTGGGCAGAGCTGTTTTGCTGATGGGAAGGACTGTGCTGCCATGGAGTCTCTGCAAGCTGGAATATTACAGCAGGGAGCACCAGGCTAGAGAATGTAGCCTCCTGACATCTTGCCTTCTAAATCTGCACCTGCCACAAGCTTTGGTCTCTCAGCAGTTTTACCTGCTGCCTGCAGGTTTAAGCTGGACAGCATTAATAATGACAACCACCAGATTTAACAGCCACACCATCCCATTTGGTGTGGCTTCAATAAGGGGCTGATAATCTTGCTCTTAAGTTAGTTCTCAAGCAAAGTTTCAAACAAACTCACTGATCTTTGAATTGCCTTCACAGGACTTGCTTTGCTGCCTCAGCTTCCTGAGATCAGTCTATTCCTTTAGCGTTTAACTACCTCATGAATGTGCTTCCAGCTGCCCACCCAGCCAGGGTGGGTTTTCTGTCCACCCTGGAAACTTAAGGTGAATTTTGTGCAACTTCAGTTCCCATCCTAGGGAAGAAAAAAAGCAGAGAGAAGGATTTAGGAGGGAAGGAAGGAGTAATACAAGCATGGTAAAGCCAGCGTAATCATTTGGCCTGTTAGGGAATAACCTCTCTTCCCATCTTTCTGCTGCAAAATTGCTGTAGTTGGAAAATGACTGAAGGAAATTAAACTCAGGGTGAAAAACACCAAAGGGATGGAACTTCTCTCTCTCTGTCCTGACTTTGTAGCTTACTCCCTGCCTCTCTCAGTAAACTTCCGATATCTATCTCTTTCTTTTCACCTCCTCCTTTCCCTGCTCTCGTCCCCAATCCCTCTCCCTGTCTCTGATGGATGGAACCATTAGTGGAATCACTGTAAATAATGTGTAAAGTTGGAAGTTACAACAAGGTACCTCATTAAAGCCGCTTCACTCATCTTACTTCCCAATTAATGTTTAAGGCTTCGCTGGAATGCGGTGACAATATGTCACAGCATATCATTGTGGCAGGCGACAGGAAGTTAATAACCCACTGGCCCTTAAAGAAGCCTTTAATGTCAGCTGCAGAGGAGTAAATAACATTGGTTTCTTCTCCCCCACCTATCCCCCCTTCTTCTTCCTCTTTTAATTTGCTGGAGGAATGAAAGAGTTTTGTGCTGAAATAACATCATTATCTTATAAAGCCATCTTCTGCAAGGGCAGAGCACAAAAGGTGCTGCCCAAGGGACACCGGGATTTTCAGCATCGTAACAAAGTTTCTCCAACTTCCCACTCTGAAAATTTGGGAACTGGTGGAGTGTTTGCCTTCGCCACCCTTTCTGTTTCCATTTGAGAACCCTTTCCTGCTTTAAAAAATAAGAAATTCCCTCATTCACCTCTTCTTAGTATTAACTTCTATCCTCTTCCCACACCTGTGAGCCCCTAAACCCAACTTCACAGCATCAGTGTAGTCAAAAGTTTCCTTTCATGTGTAATAGTTTTATCTACTATTATTGAAACTTTCTTCCTTTGACGTTGCTGCTATCCAGGGGACGAGTCATCTTTGCCTTTCATTTCTCTAAGTGCCTGTTCACTTTGAGCACAATCTCAGCTCTTTACCCTTCTGTTGCCACATGATAGGGCTTAAGCCCTCCTGGGCATCAACCACCACAGACTCCAGAGGAGGAGTGGTCCCAAGAGACTCCGCTGGAAATGGTTTTTCTTCATCCCACAGCTTCCAAAACTGGAAGTGATCTTCTGATTTCAGAAGAGATGGTGTGGCACCAGTGTCACTAGCCTGTTCACCTCGGGGGATGTAAAGATCCATTAATTGCACTGTGATACAACATGAATGATGCATTATTGAAAACACATTTTGTAGATATATTTTTCCCGGGAGAGAGAAGAACAAAAACCATACCTGTGTAGCATTTTTTAAAAAATTACAGGAAAAGTGTAGAGGGCTTGGGGGATGAATCCCACAAACCCTTTGCTCAGCTCAGCCACAGACAGAATACACCACAGCAGGCAAATCATGCATGGATTTCTCATGACCTCGATTTCCTCCTGTATAGTGTGTCTAAAAATGTTTGCTCTTCACACCTGGGTTATTGCTTTAGTGTTTGGAAAGGTCTTTCAAATTTCAGGCTAAACAGTCAAGTGTTGTGACTATATAAATACTTATTTCACTTATTGTACAGGGACATTACAAATATGTCCCTAGACTTCTGTTCTAATACTAGGAAAATTCAGAATGAATATCAAGAGTAGATTCTCAGCAATGAGATTAACTGTTATTGCACAAAGGTCCCAAATGAAAAGTGAAGGTTTGTTCTTTCAAAGTATTTAAAACTCCAAAATTTTGGAAGACACTATTCTCTTCCAAGAGAACAGCAATAGCTAATCAAGCTGTATTGCATCTTCATGTCAGCCCTAATGGGCCATAAAACATTATTGTACAGCATAGATGATAGTGAGAGGTCAGGAGATAATCACAAGTACAAGAGGACCATGAATCCCAAAGAGGTGTGGGCAGTAGCACAACGATCATGGAGCTGAGTCTTAAAACAGCTAAAGTTCAGTCCATGCAATCCTGGAGACAGACTTCAGTGTTTCAGATGGGAAGCCACAAACTGAATGGAAGTGGAGTCCAGCATCCCATGGGAGTTGCCAGTAAACTGGGAACTAAGAGATCTCTGTCTTTTAGGGAGCACGGGCAGGGTGAGGTCTGCCAAAAGCCAAAGGTCTAGCATGGCCTCTAAAGCCCTACATGGATCTAGACCTTTGTCCCTTCACCTCATGTGGGCCACCCATAAAAGTGACTCCTTCAATCACCTGGTTCTGACTACCCACACTGCTGAAAGTTCAACAAATTGAACGTTCCCACAGTGCTTTGAGATCCTCAACAAAAGGCACTGCAGAAATATGCTTGATTCCTAGCTCAAATACATTATTGATTTGCTCATTTGCCAGGGGCCACTTGTCAAAAGTATAACAGCATTAGTAGCACTTGACGTAATAGGGGATTGGAGAGGTCTATGATTAAGTTTAGACAGCCTTGTTTGACTTAGTTAATTGGTTAAATATATTCAGTTACATGTGATGCTTCAGAATTTCAGCTCCAATAAAGTATAATATTAATTTTAATTAAAGCTCAACAGAGTTGGCCAAATATTTCTATTTTCTTAATATTTTTCTTAATCATATAATTCACATTCTGCTAAAACAGGGATTCTGGTAGCAACTAAGGCTTGGAACACTTTGACCATAAGAACTTGAAAGAAGAATAGATAAGCTAATACTGAGGAGAAAAGGATTTATTAAAATCTTTCTAACCTGACAAAAAAATGAGGCAGAACAAGGAAATATTCCAATCTGCCTCAAGATATGATTAACTTACATTTTTCCATATTTCTGATATTTTAAAAAAAATCTAAGATTGTCATGAAAACTGCAACTGCAAGAAGTTGCACCTCCTCCTAAGTCTGCCCAGGAGTCTTCACATCAGCTAATATCTCTAGGCAAACCCTGATCATCCGTAGCTGTTTCCTTTCTTAAGATCTGCATCCACCACTACAAGGCAAATAGCATTCTATGAGTTGCCTTAGCCAAGAGTCCCAAAAAGTGGGGACACTTGCCATTGATACCTGAATGATTCCAGAGACAGAATTCTTAGTTTCCTCATCAAGGACAGTCCTTTAGGATTCCTCCTTTATTTCAGCATTCTTCTGAGGAGGGAATGTTTGTGCCAGGAACATGCTAACATGAAAATCAGATTTGCAAAGAGATGCTTCAACTGACTGAGAAACTTTCTTTAGCTCTTGCCTGGGAAGGTTTCAGTCTGGCTTGCCCAGCTGCTGTCATTTTCGGGCCATAAAGATCTCTGTCCAAAGCACATCTGTAGTTGTATGAGGAATGTGCAAGCCCCAGTAACACTGTCAGACTGGTATAACTGGAGCAGACTCACCTGACCTCTAGAGCAAGATATCCAGCAGGTGTTCGAAAGGAGGAGGTAGCTAATTCCAATGACCCCCAATGACGTAATAATTACAAGAGTCTGTATTGCCTTCTTAATGACAGCAATTGAAAGTGCAAATCCAGCCACAGTGCATCAAAAATAGCCCACAGCTCCATGAAGCAGCAGCTGCATCTGAGGACTTCTCCCAGTGCAGAGCTCTCAGGACCGCCCTCCCCAGCTTTCCTGCCAGCTCCCCACTCCTCTGCTTTACATTTCAATTATTTTTCCTTCTCTCTCCTTAAATGAAGACTCAAAGATCTGCAAGAAGAAAGATGGAAGGCAACTCTTGTGCTGCCTACCAGCATAGTCTGGATTTCTTTATATTACCTACACAGGCAGTCAATTAAAAAAAATGTGATGTTTTTCTTTTTCAGTGTTGGGATCCACCTCTGCAAGCCTTTAATTATCTGTATAGGTTGAGCCAGGACTGGGAAAGGGTAGAAACAGCATCTATTCTTTCAGCTGATCTGTTCCTGGGACCATTTAGCTCAGGTGTTTTGAGCCTAGTGATAACAAATTTTCTGAATATTTGCATGTTTTTCCTAGTGCTCTCTGCCACAAGACCATTAAGGTTCTGATCTCTTGAATTCCACAGGGTCTAAATGGCCAAGCACATATTTTTTTGAACAAGGGCCCCAGAATGGCCCAGTGGTCACACTTTATATAAAAGGTAAATTCATTAATCTTCTTTAGAGCATCTGTATGTGGTAAATGATGATCCTGATGGGGCTAAAAAACCTCAGCACCAACTTCTGTTGGTTCAACTCTGGCTGTATTTAATGACCCACCCTATTCTGACTTTTTATCACTGTTAATTTTACACCTGTCCCTTATAAACAGTGCAGTGGGTGGGTGCCTGTAGCAGAAGGTGCAGTGGCCTGCTTCTTCCCAGAGCCCTAAAGTCTAAATAAATTTAAACTTGTTTTAAATTTAAAGTCTAAATTTAGCTCCAAGTCTAAATAAAATGGCTCATTGCCAGGTTTAGGCTGAATTGCTCTGCCTGCTCAGATCTTCCTCTAACCCACACTGGACACCAGAAGGGCAGATGAACAGGCAGCCTCCAGCATCAGTAGAGAGAAAATCCTGTGCACTGTGTTATGGATTCATGAAAACCTGATGCTTGGGCAGTGCAAGGGTTAGCTGAATTGTGCTGTCAGTGGCGTTTAACAAGTGCAGCCGTGGGATAATGCTGGTGTTTAACAAGTAAGGCAGTGGGATAATGCATAAAAGGCCACAAGCAGGTTGGAACCCACTGTGCAGCAACCCAAAGGAAGAATCCTGATATCTTGCTCTTGTTCAAGGTGTCAGAAAACCAGAGTTATGTTCTCAGGGGAGTCAGTCATGGGACTGGAACAGAGTGAGATATAATTATGGAATAATGCGTGTTCTTTTCCCACCACTCCCCCCTTTCCAAATTAGCTGTCATGTCACTAAAAACGTTTCTGTGTTCCACAATCAGTCCACTTAACTGTAACAAAGCAGCGCAGATCTATCAAACTTGCAATGAGCTCCACTAATGACCGCTGAAATTACCAAATCGGTCCTGCTTCCCAACACCCTGCCCTTCCCTCCACGCCCCTTGTCAATCCTCATTTTGCTTGCAGCCCTGCTCAGGGGGAAAGGATGGTGTCGGAGCCCACATCCACATCTCTTTGCCATGAAAAGCTGTTCTTCTGGATGCAAAGTGTGACGGATTATGCCTTTTTTTTTCACTGGGAGGAGGCTGATGGATGCTGGGAAGGGCTCTAGGCAGGCACTGGAGGCACTGGAGGGAGAGCAGCAGAGATATAGCCAGCAATAAAATACCAGCAGAGAGCATTGTTCCTGGTCCTTGATTATGCATTTAACTGCATTGCTAAGCACATCTTTTTTTTTTCTTTTTTTTTTTTACCACTCCTCGGAAGTGCAATCTTGCTGCTATTCAGATACAATGTGGCTTCTATTCTCTCCCCCAGTTTTAATTACGTGTCCGCCACTGCTCCTTCTCCAAGCTGGCGGGCTCTGAGATTCATAATTTCAGCCTGACACCATAGTAACCACTTAGTTTGATTCAAGACTCTAATGTCATCACTGGCTGGTCTTGAATAGAGAAGGGAGAGAGGGTGTAATTTGAAGGCTGCATCACATAGAAACTGCAATTATTTCTCCCTTTTGGAGGGAAATGTAAACAAAAGGTCATCACTGGTCAGCGCTCTTCATTTCCATCCCCACACACTGACAAGCTGACTTTTTGTTTATCATTTATTTCCTCACCCACCTACATGCCTCCACACTGACACCAGGAGCAGCAGCCAGTTCTAGCTATCACCCCTATGTAGGGACGTGATCCCATCCCTGAGGGAACTCCTCTGGTGTTTGGAAATGGCCCCAGATGGCTTTGGAAACCACCATAGGTTCCCACAAAGAGACTGGAAGAGACTGTTCCTGTTCCTGACAGGGTAGGCAGGTGTTACAGCCCTCCATAGGCAGATGCTGCAGCAGACAATACACACCAGTGATAGACATCCCTGACTTCTGATGTCCTTACAAGGAAGGGACTCGATTCAGATTATATTCTTTCTTTTCTGCCTTTTCCCATGCTGATCCCATATAGAATTTCTTACCTTGTTCCCCTTAAATTAAATATGTGAGTGTTTCCTCTGGAGATCAGACTCCATGACTCCAGGAATGACCCAAGAGCCCTTGAGAGCCATCCTATCCTCTGCCAGCTCAAAGGGATGGTCACATAGGCTCATACTGAAAGAGCTGCTGGGCAGTAGTGCCACAGTCCAAGATATTAGACCATGGTCCATGGTTTTGCCCATTTCTGGACATAACCTTTCTCTTATCCTACTGGAAATGGCAGAGACACATAAGACGAATATCAGAAAGACAGATGAATGTGTACACACAGCGAAATGCAATTCACTCGGCAGCATTCACTGCAAATCCTGCTGCACTAAATGAAGCTCTCCTGCCTTCCCCCAATGACTCAGTGATAGAAAGGAGTTAAGTGAAAATAAATGCTCATATCAAATCACAGGTATTGATTTTCTGAGCTAGTAAATGAAGGCGCTTTATCTCCGATGGGAGATTGAATGTCTGTGTGCCACGCTTTGCTCCATTTTCATAAAAAGGAAGGCATGGTGGAATTATTTTACCTGGCTTCTCATAAAGTGTTGAGGGAGCAGATTCTCATGTCCATGACAAGGGGTATCAATCAGGAAAAACGTCATAACAATGATGGAACCACCGAGGATTGACAATGGAATAGCGAGCCTGTAAGGCTTCTCCTGGGCATTGGCTCATCCTTCAGCAAATGTGGCAGTGTCTTTCAAGGGTCTCTATAGTCCTCTTCTCTCTCCAGGTGATGGGGATGGCAGTTCTCTGCAGTTTTTGCTTTGGTTTTCTAGAAGTGATCTTATATCTAAATCATTTAATTCTACTGGCTCGTTTAAGATGAGAACAAGGGTTTCACTGCTACTTATGCCCTTTTTGAGCTCTAATGAGTTCTGAGCAGGATGTGATATTAAAATTATAGGTACATTACATTTAATAATCTGCAGAAAGCCTTAAAGGGAGCTGTCCATGGCCTTGAGGAGTCGTCCAGAAGATCAAAGCTGACTGATGCAAAGTAATTCATGTAGACAGGGAGAAGTCACACTCACAAAGGTCCTTAGAAACACAACCTTTTTCTGACCATGTTCACCTACACAGGCATGACTAGAAGTAAAAGAGCTAAATTTCTTCATCTGAGATCTACAGATCTGTGTTCAAACCTTCCATCTTATCTGGCAGTCACCCATCTTATCAGGCAGATCTCTGACACTTGCAATCCATCTCTGCACCCCTCCACCCATTTCACTATGCAGCCAGCTCTGATGTATTTTGCTGTAGATATTTTTCAAAGTGAAAGAGATCAAATATATAAAAATAGATACAAAGAAACAAGCCATTACAAAGCAGACCCCATGCTCTTGCAGCAGAATATGAATTCTTCTGGTATAGAACCGTGCTGCTAAAGAAAACTCCTGCATTTTCCCTCCCAGACTTTCAAGACCCAGCTCACCAAGACAAATCAGAGAGGGTCCAGTTTAATACACTGACAGGGAGAAATGAAATGGCAAGTGGATTTTAGCCAGGAGTGACTTTTGCATGGATGAGGGATGATTAGGAAAGACACTCATGTTCCTGACTTGGAGCCTGGCTGCCTTTTATATCCCCATAATATTTAATGGAAAACCAAGCCTTGAATCACATTCTCCAGGGGCACAACCACTGATCTTAAACATTGAGGCTTCTCTGTGTCAACTTGAGGCTTGAGATGGTATTCAGACTTTAAGAGAGGGCTGACATGGCCCCAGGCTATTGCTCTGCTCATGCCTAGCCTTACAATTTCTACTGAAGTCTGAGGAAACAGGACCAAAACCAAGTCCATCAGTTTGGTGGAGAAAAACTCATTTGTCCCATTGTGGGACACAGGACAGGACAAGGAGAGAAAATTGGCTCTTGATTATTAATGATTGAATCTGAGAGGTGGAAAGTGGCAGCATGTATCTAAAGAAGTGACAACATTCACTTTGCTGACAAGAAAACCTACAGTAGATGGCAAGCCAATCAAATATTGTCCCTGTCAGCCCTTCTTCCACCAGGTACTGAACGTGGCCCTGCAGGGCAATGCTGTCTTGATGTTAGGCTCACACAGTGGTCTTTGCAGTGCAGTTGCAAAACAGCACTGTGATAATAAAAGAAGTAGTTTTGTGAGAGCATCCTTTGAAATTTACTTTATTATACTGCAGTTATTGTAGAGGCCTTCTCAAGGTGGTATGTGAACATCGTCTAGGAGCTCAGATCTGCTCAGGGAGGTGGGCACTTGAAATAAATACATGGAACAAGGCGCTCTTTTATAGATCTTGGGTGAAGCACTCAAGTCACTTTTGTCAGAGCCATGGGGCAAACAGGTGAGATATCCATTTTATTCCCAGTGGGAGGGTTGAACATAAAGGGTTATCATTCTGTTTTGGCAGGACTTCAATTATTATGCTGACAATCATTTTACACCATCAAGATTTTTTTAGCCTTTGTTTGCAACTGGTTGTAGGTTTTATTTTTGTTTGTTGAGGGTGGGTGGGGGAATTATTTTGGTTTGGTTTTTTCTTGTATTGGAGGAAGAGGACAAGTTACTTTCTATTATTTTCATCCCCCCCACACTTGTCTGAGGCATCTTTTTCAATAATCTTCTTACTGCAACAAGCAGAGACACCGCCCTGTACAACCTTTCCACAGAATGTGAACATCAATCCTCTCTTATTAAGCTGAAGCTAAAATGCTCATAGACAAACTGTTCGAAAGAGGAAGGCATCCACACTGTAGTGGGGAAGGTAAAATGCAGTAATTGTCCAAACCTTTCAAGAAAGAACATCTCAGTAGGGAGCGGAAGACCTTTCTCCTTTCTGTGGCAGAGTGCCAGAAGACTCCAGGAAACCTCACTTCACCAATACTTAATTTATTTTTAGACACAAAATCACCTATATTTCCCTTGATTCTTGTGAATTTGTTCCAAAGACAAAGAGGAGAAGCTTATATCTTTTCCTGTCCGGTTTCCTGCACATGCTATCCCTATCTCACATTGCTGCTCTCTTTTGAGTGCTTTCTGAATCTGATTTATTTGCAGTCTCACAAAGAAAAAAAGGCACTTCCTCTCTTGTCTACACAGCAACAAGAGAGAGAACTGGAGCACGTGTACAGGAGACATACAGAATTAATCTGATTAAATTCAGGCTTCTACATTTAAGCTAGTCACCCAAAGCTCCTTTCTTACAGTAAGCAGACATCTCATCAATATACAGTCAATAGATCTAGAGGTGTAATTCATCTCATTCCAAAGTAGATGCTTAAAGTAGGTCACATGAATTACACCCTTAAGATCTTTTTTTCTCCCCCTTGACTAAAGAAGGATCCTAGCATGATCAAATCACTTGTAGATACTGAAACCAATGCTGACTGAGTGGCTTCTGTCCATTGCACAGAGCCACTCCATGCCCTTAAATGCTTGTGTGAGCCACTCCTTCTCTGGCATCCCTGATGTTGAGGTTTTGGTNGAGGAGAGGAGAGGAGAGGAAAAATACAACCAAACTTAAGCAAGACACCATGAAAACAGAGCTCTGAAATGTACATCTGTCTGCTTAAGTCTAACCAGAAACCCTCCAAATCAGAATCCAAGTTATTCAAGTGATTTTGATACCTAGTGAAGAGAACTTTTTAAAGAAAAGGAAAGAAACCTGTTGCAGGCTGAACAAGTCTGCGCTTCACACAGCTGTTTTCATGAATCCAGAATGCCGGTCCATACATTATTTAAACTATCCAATTTATTGAACAGCTCAAACAGGTTCTCTCTACAGCAGTCAGAGTTGACAAGGACTCACAGAAAACTTTGCAAAACACTCTGCTTTCAGCCAGTTCTGCTCCAGACATGAGAAGTTTTACTCCCTTGCCTGGATCATTTGCATGAATAAAGGTCTTTGCTCCTGTCACCTCTTTCCTGCCTCAGAGCCGAACCTCTGGTGTTAGCAACACAGTCACCTGTGCTGCTTCAGAAAGAGGTGTTGTAGAGCTTCATGGCCCCAGGCCAGCACCTTCATATGCAGTGATGACTCTACCGGCAACATCGTAGTACAGATACAACAGAGAGTGCAGGAAAAGATGAGCCTTTAATAACACCTATTCTGAGATCTGTTGGAAATGGAATAGCAGACATTAGCTGGAAGGCAAGTTCTTCCATCCATGGGTTTGAAGAGAGAATTTTGTTTAAAATCCTTTGCAACACCCAGACAGCGAACTGCCCATCCTTCAGTATCAAAAAGATGCATATGCTATAAAAGAAGCTAGAAGTCCACATTTCCAAATAAAACCCACACAGGTAGGCCTCTTAGAAGCTGTGAAACTGGGGAGTAAACCAAACTTTCTCACCCTCCAAATAATCTGGGGTTTTTGTTTTTCAGCCTGTGCTTGAATGAAAGTTTGCATCTTTAGTTGAGGTATCCTAACAAGGTCTTTTTTTTCCCTCAGTAATAATCCTTTGCCTCTCCAGGATTTTCTCACATTTAAGTCACAGAGTGATGTGCTTATATTGGAAATATGCGTGAACAGATCTTCCCTAACTAGTAGGGGATTGGAGAGAAACAGCTGAACAAGTACATGTTCATACATGCATAGACACACTCAATGGACCTAGCACAGCTAGTTATAAATCTAATAAACTGGCAAGCACTGCGAGCCTTATGCTGCCCATAAATAATTCACTGCCAGGATGCTTGTAGGAACAGCACCTTCTGCATAGTCCATGGGAAATCGTAACAGGTACCAAGCCCTGTTGACTCCAGTTATTAATCCTGCTTATTGCTACAGTGCCAAAGGGCCAACACAGAAAGAGCCACCTTTAGACTAAGCACTGTATAAACAGAGACTCTTGAGTTTAAAAGGACCTGGGGAGGAGAAATCTCTGATATAACTATGTTAGCCCAGCCCCAAGACTGTCAAGATGCAAAATTTCTTTCCTCTCCGAGAAACAGCAATACCTTTTAGGCAAAATTCTCTGCTTTTGTGTTAGAAATAGACCCAAGCTGCTGACTCTGGAGTCTGATAAGGATGTGAATGTCTCAAGCTCTAAAGGATTTGTATAAGTCTTACTTATTAGAGTGGTCTCTTTGCAGCATGTTTCACCCCACTGGGTGGAAGTGGCAGAGGAGGAAGATATTACCCTTTCTTCTAAGAATGCCTTGTTTCACAAGAGCAATTTACCTGTCAAAAGCTGAATGCCATTCTCCCCTCTTTCACCCCAAGCACTCATTCAGAGGCTGGAGCTCAGCCCTAGTATACCAGCCCAGGGCTGCTCCACCCCGGTGGAGCCAACACAACCACCCTGGGGCATCTCAAGGTCCCACACAGGAGCCTGGGGTGTGGCAAAGGTGTTGGTAGGACTCCTCAGCAGACCAGTGCTGGAGGTGATGTGCAGAGTGGGAAAAAGGCTGTGGTTGTTAAGAAGGTGTTCTCCATCATGGTCCTAGACCAGTGCAAGCCAAAAACAAGGGAGAGGGCAATCTCCATTGCTGGTAGCTTCCAAATCTGGAAAGGACAAACTCAGCAGAAGTAGTTTCCTTCTCTTTGTCCTCTTTTCTGCATGAGTTCTAGCTGATGGGAGGAAGAGCTGAGGTGGCAAAACAAATGATTCCTGTTAGGATTGGGTGAATCTGACACATGTAATGCCATTGAGGGGCACAGGCAAGGCTCTGAAATGCAGAGAAAGTGATATCCTAAGGGCACACCAGGGTGTCTGAAGACAATGATCTGGGATATACAAGAGCATACCAGGAATGTCCTGAAGAGACATGAGACAAAAGGTGCCTGGAGGCAGCCCAAGAGCATCCAGGTGCCCAGGGTTGAGCCAGTCCCATGCCACCCAGAGACACCCTGCTCCTCCCTGCCTGGGGAGCAGTGGGTCACTGGGCCTGATTGCTAGGGGCAGATTCTGTGTCAACAGTCTCTGAGGCCATTGCTAGGGGCAGGTGGTGGGTCACATTGGGGCTCTTTGTGACATCCTTTGTGACACGTGTGGTCAGTGTGGTAGTGGTCCACAGTGTCCAGCAAAACAGTGACAGGGCGAGATGGGAAAACTGAGCTGGCAAGAGCCCCTGTGCACAACCGACCCCATGTCTTGCCCCACAATGAGGTATTTGTAGAAGCTTCCCCAGTCCCCATCCACAGGATGGAAGAGAGACCCCCAAGCCTCTCCAGTGTGGCTCAGGAGGAGCCTGATGCTCCCCAGGAGAGCAGCTCTCTAGAAGAGCCCCATGATGTGACCACAGAGCAGCCACTGCAGCTGGGTACGTGAGGGGCCCTGGTGGGCTGGGCAGGGCTGGGGACCCTGAAAGATGCCAGGATACCATTTTCTCAACATGCTGGCAGCAGGGCACCTGAGGGGCACCTTCCAGCTGGGCCAGGGGAGCAAGTATGGGGCTGGGCAGAGGGCAGATATCCTCCCTCTGCTCTCTACTGTCACCAGACCCTCTGCAGCTCTCCCTAATCCCCCCTCCACTAGATGCCAGCTGGTTGCCATTGTACAAAGTGAAGCAGAAAGCCATAGACTTTCTCCAGGACTTTGCCAGAAACCCCAACCAGGTAACTGGGGCCAGTTCAATAGCTGCTGTGCTCACACAGGTGTGCTGGCTGAGCAGACCTGTTGTTCTCAAAGGGCACTACACCCTGGGGCGCTGGTCCCACTGGCTGCAGGTCCCTCACTCACATTCCCTGGTTGTCTCTCTGTCCCCTGGTTGTCTCTCTGTCCCCCAACTACCAGAGCGAGGATGACAAAAGGATATTCCTGGAGAACACCATCTATGTGTGCAAGAGTGCCTTGGACACTGGCTTGTTACAGGGCCTGGAAATCTTCTTCCAAAATATCAATCTGGTCGAGCAGGTCAAGGTGAGAGAACACCTGGCACTCTGCAGAAAGGGGCAAGTCCTTTCAGCACCGGCACCATGTGAGGGCAGCATTTGGGCAGGGCAATGGGCTGGTGGCACTGGGTGCTGGCAGCTACCAAGTCTCTGCAGGGTTGTGTTCTGCAGATGCTGCTGGAAGAGGAGCCCAAGCATTGCCTGCGCTCACCTGTGAGGGAGCTCGCCATGCATGCCATCGCTAAATTGAGGTACCCATCCATTCCTTCCAGGTACTCCTGCCCCAGACCTCCATGCCCACTTGCCCTTCCCTCCCAGAGACCCCTGACTCAGCACTCTGTGGCCTCAAGGTGCTGCTCCCAGCACCAGGGTCCAAGTGGCCCCTCTCTCTTTCTCTGCAGCTGTGTGGGCACAGTGCTGGAGGGCAAAAGGAGAAGCCTCCTTGAAGTCTGTATCTCCAAGGTCTTCTGGCTTCCTCCAGACGAGGAAATGCGGGAAAGAAACAGATACTACACGTTGGTAAGTGCTGGGTAATCTGCAGGAGCCCCCAGTCTCTCTGGGCTGCTCCCTGGACATCCCATGCTGCTCTATTACCAAGGTAGGGCAGGGTCTCAGCTTTGCTTTCCCACCCTCGTCCCTCTGTCCCCTTCCCAGCACTTGGCACATCCAGTGACACAGACTGCTGTGCCTGTAGCAGACTGCCTGCCCTTGGGTCTCTCCCAGGCATCTTGGACATCCTCCCCTGGCACTGGCAGTTCAGATCAGTCTTCTGGTATAGAAGGGACAGTAGAATCACCACCACTGCTCTCTGTCCTCTTTGCAGACCTTGGATGCCATGGACATCATGCTGGAGGTGATGGTGTACAGCTCTCCTCCCTCCAGTGTTGTTGAGGAGCTGCAGTACATCTTGGAGGTCTGGCCTGTGCAAAGAGTGGGGGTCACGGGGCTGTTCCTCACCCTGGAGGGGAATGGTTGCGCAGTCCTGGGTGGGTGGTCCCCAGCTCAGTGCTGTGCAGGTAAAGTGTGCCCACCTTCCCTGGGGAAGCAGGGGCTGGCACCACGTTCTTCTGGAGTACAGTGGCAGCAGAGGGTACAAACTCCCTTGCCACAAGGTTGTCTCAGGGCCTTTGTTCCCAGCCTGAGAGGGACTCCAGGGGCAGGAGCCCCCAGGACTTTTCTCAAGGTCAGAGAAAGCCTTGAGGGACAGTGCAAGCCTGGCCCAGGAGTGGAGCCATGCTGCTGCTGCCTGAGTTGGTGTCGGCTCCCAGGGCTCAGCAGCAGCTTCTGTTTTCCCAGATGCTGCTGGACCTGACCAACTCTGAGAGCCCAGCCGTGCAGGACAGGGCTGTAGGAAGGATTGGGAATCTGACCTGTGCCCTGGCCATGTGGGAGGTAAGGCCCAGGAGCTCTTCAGACAAGCCATGCTCCCCTCCCTCCTGGTCTCCCTGTGGGGCTACTGACCAGCTGGCTGGTTCTGGAGACCTGCAGGGATCTGCACAGCCTGGATTCACCTGAATCCAGCCCTGGGTACACCTTGGGTTCAGGGCTCTGGCACCAGCTGCCTGCCCTCAACCCTTCTGCTATTCTGTTTCTCTCACTCAGCACTGGCCTGTTGACTTTAGAGCGATACATATCCCCATCGTGGGACAGCTGCTGGCGCGTCTCCTCTGTTTCCAGTTTACCAAGGGAAAGACAAAATATTTAGCTTCAAGAGCTTTTTATTACCTCTGTCAATTCATCTTTGAGGAAAGCAGTAAGAGCCATTGTGGTGGCCTTCATCTCTACACACACACATTCCCAGTAGCTCTGCTGTTCTTCCTGACTGCCTTTGCTCTTCCAGCTGCTTCCCCAGAGCATCCCACTCTCAATTGCTGCAGCAGCCAAGTGCTTTCCTCATGTCTTGGCTCTGTTCTTTGCACTTCCTTTCCACTCATTACTCCCCTCTGAACCCTACTAAATGGGGGATCCCCCAAGCCAAAGCTTTCCTTGATTACCATGACTGCTGATGCCCCCACAAAACCTTCTTGCCCGCTTCTGCCCTGCCTGCTTGCAGCAGATCTTGGGGCAGTTTTTGAAACAAAAGCTACTCTGGCTGATCAACTATTCTGTGCTTCCCCCACCCTTTAGTGAGGATGTCACACCCTGCAGAGTTCTACAGAGAACACCTGAGACTACCTGTCAACTTCTTGCAATGGTCCCACTACATCACAGCCCGGATCGAGGTAATGAGGTCACCCCCCAGATGGGACTCTTCTCTGGGGCATCAGCAGGGACTTAGTGTGAGCAAAGGGACCCCAAATCAGTGGGGCTATCCCTGGCAACACTCTGGTGTCCCAGAACTACTCCAGCCCTTCTGGCCACCAGATTCTCCAGAGGACCCCCTGTGTGTGAATGCTCCTCATCCTCACCCGTGCAGGGACTGCAGGCACTGCTGCCAACTTTCCTGTGGACACTGTCACCAGCGCTGCTGGGCACCTCTGGCCAGGACAGCTCATGCTGCCCAGTCAAGCAGCACCATCAGGCCTTCACTCCCTCCTTTCTTTCCACAGGACTTGGAATGTTACCTCCCACCCTGTGAGAGGACATATATTGTGCTTGCAGCCATTGAGGCAATGCAGGACTCCAGCACCAATGGCCATCAGGCAGCAAGGCACTTTCTGGAGTTGGCCATAAGATCCCCTGATCTGTGGCTGACAGACGTAAGTGGCATGTGGCTGGGCTTCCTTGTCCTTCAGTCCTGCTAAGCTTTGTCCCTCCTGCCTCCCTCTATCCCAAACTCAGATGTTTCATGCCCCTGAAGCCACCTGAAGGAAGAAGAAAGGGCTGGGAAGAGCAGCTGAGGACATGGCTGCAGCATCACCCTTACTTGTGTCCCCTCCAGGTGCCAGGCATTGTGAGAGGCATCCATGAATGCTTGGAGCACACCAGTCTGGCATCAGATGTGGAAAGCCTGGACACCTTGCTTGCAGTGCTGGCTCGTGAATCCCCTGGGCAACTGGTGTGCAGCATGTTGACTTCCACAGAACCATATGACAGGTACTAGCCCACCAGCCCAAGGGACAGGGAGGAGAGGGATTCTGAGACTTCAGCCTGCCCATGCTTACCTGGGCATAGTGGTCGAGGCAGCCCTGCTGATGCAGTGCTCTGTGCTTTGCAGCACCGCCCTCGTTGTATGGGACCGGATGTATTCTCAGAACAACATCAAGTCCAATTTCTGGATAGAGCTGCAGGGAAGGACTCACTCGCAGGAACAACCGGATGGCGAGCTGTTCAGCCCCACCGTATTGTTTGCCATCAGAGTACATAAGGTGGTAAGTGACTTGTCCTGGCTCACCTTGGAGGCAGGAGTACTTGTCACCCATGTGTCCTGCCTCCTCCATGCCAGCTCTTGCTCTTCAGTTACTCCTCGGATGCTGCCAGTGGTCAGAGGCCAGGAGGAGCCTGCAAAGATCCTCTGAGGGTACATGGACAGGGCTGTCCCCAGGACAGGCGTCTGGCACCAGTGCCCTCACCACAAGCTGCCCACAGGGAACAGGAACCACACATCTCTGCCCATCTCTCACCACTACTTTTGTTTCAGATGCTGGACCCCAATGACACTCAAATCGCTGAACTCCTCAAGGAGAGTCAGATGTGTCCAAAGCTAGAATTTCTCTCACTGGTGCTCACGGGTCTCAGCGTTGCCTTGGAGAGTCGTGAGAGGGTGGGTAAACTGTTGAGTTGAGCACATTGGCCAGCACAGGGTCTTGGCCTTGGCTGGGCATCAGGAGCTGGGTGACGGCTCCCAACACCCTCCCTGATGTGGACAGGGCTGGTGGGTGCCCAGGGGAGCTTTCCAGGCCTGTAGGGTTGCCAATCCATTGTCCTGGTCATGCTTTGCTGCTGCCAGGTGGGCTTTGACAGCTTCACCAAGAGGAAACTCTGTTTCATCCAGGCAAGAAGACTTCAGTTCCTGCTGCCAGATATTATGGAGCACCTGCAGCACACCAACAAAGACATAAGGCTGAAGGCCTTGCAGGTGTTGCAAAACATGGTGCATCATGTAGGGAGGAAGAAGGCCAGCAGCATCGCTCTGCGGCTCTCAGAGCAACTCCTGCCACTCTTCAATGATGTAAGGAGCCAGAGCCCTGTGGATAGATGCTCAGTCATCACCTCCTCTACTCCTCCATTCCCTGAGGGATGTCTTCTGCCTCTGGGAAACCTGAGACTCCTGTGCTGGAGTCCTTGCTCAGCATATCCTGTCCTCCCTCCCAGGAGTGCAGTGAGCTGCGAGAGTACTCCATCTTCCTCTTCAAAGAGCTGGTGGAGGCTACAGTGTACTGGCACAAGCGGAGGATGAAACGAAAAGCACGGAAGGGAGTGATGCCACTGCTCCTCCACATGAATGAGCCGTCTGAGAGCGTGGCTCAGGTGAGGGGTTCAAAGCTGGGAGTGGTGACCCCATGGGGTCATTGTGGGCTAGGGCTGCTGACCCACACCTGCCCTACCTAGCCCAGCAGATCTCAGCAGAAGCAGCCCATGGCTGCTCAGGTGTTCTGGTTAGGATATGTTCCAGCTCCAAAGGACAAGATGAGCTCAGGGTTCGGAGTTCTGATCACTTGAACCTGAGGCAACCCTGGCTGCAGGATGCCCATGGGGATGCCCTGGGGTCTTTGGAACTGCAGCCTAGTTAAGAAGAGGGGGACAACAGAACTCCTTCCTCAGCCATGGGGCCATCTCCCATTCTTTGCCGTTCGGCAGGTCTCCAGGGAAGCCCTCCTTAGTGTGGCTCACATCCTGGGGTGGGAAGAGCTCAAGGAGCCGATCCAAACAAAGCACCCATTGGATATCGCAGAGTGTTTGGTGAGGACAACATCAAAGACAATTCCAGCCTGGAGCTGGCCCCAAGGGCTCCTCTTCAGGACCCTCCCCTCTCCCCAGGGCACTGAGGGAGACCCCAGCATGTCTGTGTCCTGGCAGATGCAAAGAAGGGTCTCAGGACCCACCAAGCCCACTCTGCCTGAGTCTCTCTCTAGGCTCTGCCTGGAAGATGGGAATGTCCTGGGTGGGAATGGGATGGTCAGGAGGGGGGACTGAGGTAGGGCACATTCCAGCCCTGTGCCTTTGTCCTCTCTCCAGCTGGAGAAAGATAGGAGAAGGACAGAAGAGTACCTGGATCAGAGCCAGCCGTACCTGAAGTACCCTCAGGCCACCGTGCGAGAGGTGGCCGTCCAGTTTACTGGTGAGCCCCAGCTCCCAGGGTCCCTCTTTGGGCAGTCTGACCACTGTCATCCCCAGTCCTGGGCCACCCGGGCAGAGCCTTGGTCTTCCTCTGCCCCACTTGCCCATGCAGCTGAGCTTGGTGGCCACCTTGCTCCGTACCCACCCTCTAGACTGCTGGTGGTCCTTGGAGGGTCCCTGGTGAGGGGGTCAGGGCAGGGTCATGGGGAGCAGTGGCTGACAGAGCTCTGTGCCCAGTGATGGCCAGGTGGTACCTGAGGAACCCGAGCAAGGAGAAGGATATGCTCAGCGGTGAGTGGGGGGAATGGACTGGGGTGAGGGGGCACAGGGGGATCTCTGCAGACAGTGGGCTTCATCTCAGCTCTTTCTTTCAGTCGTATCTGTTAAGTCCTTGGATTTAGAACGTGAACGCTCCATCTGGTCCTTGGCAGCTCGAATCACCCAGATGCTGAGCGCTCTCTGGCCACACCGAAGACGCAGATAGTGACTGGGTGAGTGCTGTGCTACTGGTGCTGCTGAGCCAGGCACAGGAGTCACTTTCCTTGAGGACACAGAGAATTGAATTTAATAAAATCTGTGATGAATTTAATAAAATTGTGTAAATCTGTGGTTGAATAAAGCTGGGCCCAACAGTGCCTAAGGCATGCTGTGCAGTCTGTGTCCTTCCAAGCCTCTTCCCAGGGATCCACCGGCCCCTGGCTGCTTAGACAACTGACTCCTTGATGAGCTCCTGATGAGTTGGGGGGGGGTCTGCCCCCAGTTTTGGCATTCAGCTTGGGGATGTCCTTTACTTCCTATGTCTGTCTTCAAATGCTGTCCCCATGTCCCCAGGTGTGGCTTCACACTGTTTCTCAGTAAATGATTACTATTTCATTAAATATGCATTAAGCAACAGCCATGAGTAGGAAATCCCAGCTAGTTCTCCAGCATTGGCTACTGTTGTCACACCTCCAAATGACTGTCAGTTGGAGTTATATTCAATGTTGCTGTCCTGTCCATGGCCTATTCAATGTATTCAATTGAGACTGACCTCAGAAACAGGAGACATGGGTAGGATCTCTGGGGTGCAGGGTACTGATCTGTGAGTTGCTTAGGAGCAACTAACCTGAAATATGATGTCTGCACCACTTTCAGTAAGAACCTGATTCTCTTTGGATCACAACAGGATCATCTCTGGTGTAGTGCTCAGGTTTGTGGATCCTGTCCATTCAACAAAAATAAAACCAGTCTTGGGCTGCAGCAAGGAGGTTCCTCCAGGACCAAGAGGGCATTTAAGAGAGACATGATTGCTTTCCTAGTGCCCAGTCACCCACTCCTGGGGCTCATGAGGTTAGTGTTCTCCTCTCTCTAATCATGAACACAGAAAGCCTTAGGGCTGCTGCCAGAACAGGTACCCAAGAACTCTGCTTTAGTCTGCTCGTATTATTTACAGAAGTTTCTACCACAGAATTACCTCCCCCAAAGCCTCCTACCTGCCCATTAGGCATTAACTTCAAATGATCTCTACCCAGGGCAAACTGAGAAGCTTAGGCTGGAAGGCAGCAGGATGCAGGTAGAAGGCAGAATCAATGACTTTAAGAGAAAAACTACCATCACACCCCATGCTGTCACAAAAAAGCCATGTCCCAGCTAACAGAGGAGAGAATCACACTTTTTTTTCCACCAGCCAATGACTTAAATTGATCTAATGTAGGAAGTCATCCTGACTAATCCTAATTTTATAGGCTCTAATGGCCATCACTTAGCTGTGATCACACTTTACCCAGTGTGTGAAAGAGACACAGGTCGAGTTAGGGTGGATGCGAAGGCAAGTGAGAGATTACGTGCTTTACAGCTGTTGAAAATGAGGCAGGAAAGAGGGGTGGAGAGGAATAAACCTACTCTGACTGAGTAAGGTTAGCACATCACAAACTGCATGAACGGATCCTGAGCAACTGTAGAGATCTCTGCTCTGTATTGGTTTTAAAGATTACTCTCCTTGTAATCTGTCTTTTAGGATCTAAATGGCCCATGACAAAAGACCTCTGATTAAGTGCTTCTTCGCTTTGTTACACTTCTGGGTGAAACTGGTGTTCCTGAAAATAAAATAACTGAATAAAGATGAAAAAGAGAGAGGACTGATTGCAGACTCACAGTGCTGAAGGCTCTTCAATGTCTGGTCCAAATTTGCTGGAATTTTAGCCACAACTCCTTCTATGTCAAATGCAACATTTTACTCAACCAGAAATAAACTATTTAATTTTAGGTTTTGGCAAAGTTATTGTATCTCTATGAAACATTCATATAAAAAACACTTGGGTTGCTTCTTTCCTACTTTGAGGAAAACTTTTTCAGTATTTTAAAACAGAATCCGTTCACCAAAACAGAAAAAGCTGCAAAATTATTTTGCTAACCCATGTCTGCAATTCAATAAAATGCTTATGAGTCCATCCAGCTTTACTATCAAAGGAAAGTAAGCTTCTCATTTAAGTTCTTTTTCCAGTGGGATTTTACAAAGCATAGAAGATACATTTTTTTCTAATTTCCTCTAAAAATTATCCAAGAATTAGCTTTATAAGGACCATGGTGGCTGCAGGGGGAACAAGCAAATTAAACTTACTAAACCCAAAACCAACAAACATAGCAACATTTCCCTAACGCTTTCCCTATGCTTGGGGAAAGGAAAGATAAAATTGAACAACAGTGCATAGGGAGACCATCTCCTCTCCCTTTAGCAATCCAAGTCCTCGCTGCCCTATCAGTGAGGACATGCTTTCCAGCCATTACAGCTTGTACTGATGCACAGCCGTTTAGCAATACAGGACACACACAACTTCAGCTTGAAGCTCTGCTTTTTTGCTTTCCCTTAGGACAAGTGAAACGCTGCATTACACAAATGTACTACAAACAAGTGGCATCTCTGCTGAGCAGCGTGGATGATGCTTGTGGGGCACACGCATGGCTGGAAGGCTAAAGTCCCGAAGTGAGGAAGTGATGAAGGATGGGGAGGGGAACTCCTCATTCCTCCATGGTGGCCATTGTGCTCCAGTAGAGAGGAGAGGCAATTTTTTACTCATGGCATCTAAACTGCATACAAAATAGGGTTGCTACAGGGTGGAAGATAGTATATTTGCATGTCTCTCAGAACTCTGTTTTTTTGGAGGGCTTCTTGGCACCTTGGCAGTGGAGGGAAAGGAGAAGAGGGAGTTTAGTCCCAGAGATCATGTCTGCAGTGCCAGGCGCCAACACTTGAGTCAGTAAGGGGGTAAATATCCCTGTGGTTTCTCAGCAGCAAGAATCAGAATAAAATCCTCAGCTTGGTGATCAAGGCAAAGTCTGTCACATACAGCAGAATGAATTAGTCTTTCTAACTCTTTCCAACTGAAAAAGTGATTCCATAACTCCCAGGTCACCAAGCAGAGGGAACGTGGATTGCAGAGCACTGCTGGTACAACTGCACATGATGCAAACCAGAAAAGAAGTTTTTCACTGCCTGGGAGAATTGGTTCTCCTTCAACTCAGAGGGAATATTTAGCACTCCAAATATACATCTGTTTTCCATGGGTCCACCGAGCTCTCATCCAGGTAACTGACCATAAATTTTGATCAAAGAAGCGTTCAAGGTCTGGATCACTTGTTTGTTCCAACTGGTTCCTGGATTAAGCAGCCAGGCTGGGAGGCCAGAAGCATCCCAGTGAGCAACTGGTCAAGATCCTGTGGCTGTAAACCTGATGGACTGAATTCCACTCTTCTTTGCCCTCTACACATAAACCCTGAAAAGTCCAGGGAAATCACTTCATCTTCTTAATTCAGGAGTGGCAGGCAAAATCAGAGGAATATCTGAATGACCTCTGTGTTTTTCAAGCTTATCCACTGCTGTTCCAAGGGAGAAAAGAAGCCAATTTCCTCTCAGCCCCAGAGACCTGAAGATTCAACAATGTCCATACAGATGTCAGAACAACTCTTTCCTTCATACCTCCATGAGATCTTGAACACCTGCTTCATTATTCCTTCAAACAAAAGGACAGTTGGTGTTCCAAATGTTTTAGTTTGCAACTGAATGATTTTTCTTGTCTCCCCTCAGCATACCCATGCTTTCTTTTGCAATTCTGTTGCCTAATTTGCAAGAGCAAGTTGCATGAACGCAGCCCTTTGTCATTCACCTCTGCCCATCTCTCATTAGATGTACAACAACTTTCAAAGTAGATATCCCATGGACAGAAACAGGAGACAGCTGAAGGTTTTGCTTTTGCTGGACAGGTTCTGTGGATAATTCTCGAATGGGGGAGTTTAAAAGAGCAGTAGGAAACCTGAAGGTTTAGAGATTCATCTCCTTTCCTATCAGCCCTTGAAGAAACAGCAAAAGATAGCCGTGATTTGCCTAAGGAAGAAGGTAATTAGCTAAAGCAGGATCCATGCGTGTTTGACAAACGCATCCCTCAAACCCTCAGTGGTTGTTGCAAAAGCTGCACGTAAGTCTGGTGTTCCCACCAAACAGAAGCATTTCCAAAGCTCACCATCTGAAAGGTGTGGTAGAAAGGTGGGAGGAGAGAACAAGGAATTGTTATCTAAATTAAGCCTGCAGAGCCAGCTCAGTTCTCATGCGCTCTCTCCTCCAAGGTGTCCAAAGTCCTGCTTGCCCATGAACCTGTGGACATAGCCATCACGAGAGCCCTGGGCTGGAACCCTGCAGCCCCTTGATCCCCACTCCCCTGCAGTAAACTCTTGGGAAGGGCTGACTCCTCGCTCCTTCCAAGGCACAAATATCTTCGACCACACCTCTGGGGAGAGAGGAAATTGTCAGCCGAGTAAATTGCTTTTTGGATTGCTTTTTATCCTGTTGTGAGAGCTTCACTTTAGGAGCTATCATAGGAAGGGGTGACATGGTCAGGTGAAAACCCCACATCCCAGAGGCTGCTGCAAGGTCACAATATATTAATAAACTAATTCCTTGCAGCTGAGGCAAGAGCACAGAGCAGCCACTGCTTCTTTGAAAGATTATAGATTTCTGATGGAGCAGTGTGGAGAAAAAGACCTATTTTATACCTAAATAATAAAGGGAGACAAATAAATAAATAAGTAAATTCTGCTTGATAAATGCATTATTAGCTGTAGTAGGAGCAATTACAAGAAGAATGGGAAGTGACAGCTGCAGGTCCCAGATAGCCAAGGCACAAAAGGGGAGTTTTAGACAAATGTCCTTCAAATAATGGATTTGTTTCTCATTTAGTTTGGGGAGGGAGGTGGTAGATATGGGAAGCATTAACAGGCTGTGCCACACATAGAGAGAAGATGGTGCAGGAATAATTTAGCTTTTTTTTTCCTTCCCCAGTACATCTGACTTCAGATTTGCTTAAAGTAATGTGAGTTTCTCTGTCCTCACCCTCCTGGCTCGGAACTATTCCCATAAAGAGAAGGAAAAGAGGGCCCTAGGAATAGCTTCTTTATAAGCATATGTGTTGCAGGACTGGAAACTCAGATTAACAGGAGAGTGAGGTGACCTCTGAGCATGGCATCACAGGCTCTGGGAGTGTCCTTGTTCAGGGGGCAAGGGAAACGTCACGGCAGTAGCCCAACAGAGACAATCCAGAGAGTGCCATCAGGAGGCCCCTTCCTCCAGATATCTCAGGGACTTGCAAAAGGTCTGCCCATGGGTATCTCATTCACCAGGTGACAGTTTGCTTTGCCCAGTCAGTCTCCCCAGTACATTAAATCCTCTTTCCCCTTAGCACAGGCCAAGTCCATTGCCAAGAGCAATGCCCTTCAACACAGCAGCCCTACTGCCCTGGCAGGCATCTCTTCCACCATGAAACTGTCTGTATTTTTGAGCCCTGTATAGCCTGACCTTAAATCTGTGTATCCCCTCTGTTGCTTAATGCTTGGCTAGGACATTGAGATGAAGTGGCTTGATGGGGCCATAGGGGATCATTCTGCTCCAGACCTTGTGCCAAATATTCGAGCTATGGTTGCTGGGACCTCATTATAATATCTTGCCTCAATGCTTTTCTCACTAAGGATGAACAGTGGGAAAAGTAGAGCAAATCGCCTCAATTTTTTTTACCACTACTGACTACTTCTATTCATGCCCCTAAGACTCTTATTTGGAGCTGTACCTGTTGCTCTTTTCCTGTGAGACACAGACCCTATGCTGCTTTAACCCACAGCACTTTTCCAGTCACACAGCAATGAAAGTTTTGGCCTTTTCAGGAGCATGAGAAAGCATAGGTGATGGAAGTTGGAGGGAGAATGTCTCCCCTGTAAAGCAGCGTATTTCATAATAACAGTGTGAGAACCAGTTGCAATTTGCTGGGGATGATGACACTGAGGTCAGACAAGCTGTATTGTAATTTACATTCAGGAAAATGCAACTAGACACGACTAGACAATGAAGGATCACTCTTCCAGTTATTATGAACAAAGAGCATGCAGCAGGAAATCATACAGGCCTCTCTACAAGACCTCTCTGCCTTCAGTTTAGCTCCATCCCAGCCTAATTGCACACCCTGCTTTGCATTACTATTGTCTCCTGGCTCTCCCACATACCCTTCTCCCTGTGTGTCATTCTGAGCCATTAGCACAGATGGCAAAACCCTACTAGGGATTCCCCCAGGGCATATATAAACTTTCCTCACAAAATATTATCAGTCCAGCCTGAGGGCAACACCCAGGAGGGAAGATTTCAGCCTGAGTGGTTAGAATTTGGGAAAGGTGTAAGTAACGGTAAGTGAGGTCTAATAATAGGAAATGTTAAGCAGCCCTGAGAGAAAGCACATTGCCTGTGCTCTGCATATAATGTATCATCTCCAAGTTAATTGCTCATCAGTTCAGTACGTAAACAAAGACTGATGCTGTGACTGTGCAAGTGGCAGGGCTCATTCCACCGTGAGCTTCTTGCTTCTAAAAAAAGGTTCTCTCTGTGCACTGTCCCCTGCCTACCCGTGGTGGAAGAATGTCTGGGAGAAGAGTTTCCCACAAAATCAGGTGGTCCTCCTGATTTCCTAAGGAACTGAGGGTCTGTCACCCTGAGACGGCTGGGCTCTTTACCTGCCAACAAATGTGTCCAGATGGAGCAGTGTTACTGCAATATCTCCTCATCTCAAATGCAATCCCTTCTCCAGCCTCAGGAAGGCTTACAGGCAGATTTCTGGTAATTGCAGCTCCTGGCTGATGTTTTAAAACCCTGCCAGTTTTGCTTTTGTAAAAACAGGCACCTAAAGGCACTAGGACAGAAGCATTGGCTCTCCCAATGCAGAATCATTAGAGCAAAGTCTGAGGCTGGGAACAGGGAGCATCCTGTGATTAGGATGTGCACAGGAGACTGGAGGCAAACACAGAAGTGTCTCTGCTGAGGTGTAGGAATATACATAGGTCTGCAGCTGGAGGTCTGATGGAATCTGAGGAAAGAGGACTTAGCAGGTGGGATGGGTGAGGGTTGGAGGACAATAAAACAGGATTGTGAGTGGGTCAAAGTAATGACAGGTTAGCCACAAATAGACTTAGTTATTCATTTCTTGCAGGGATCTAGATTCATTCCACCTGAAGAGAGCTAGAAAAGTTCATCCCACAGTCCTCTGAAGGTGTCATCTGAAAAATTCATTTGTACAAACAGTTGAGAGCTCAGATCAAATTTATAGAGCATTGAAAAGTGGAGAGAGGAATCCTGCACATGGTATCATGATTTTTTTTGCAACATTTTGCTTCTCCATCTCTTTTGCTGTTCCTGTGTGCACAGGAGTCAGCTTCACTCTCTTGAAATGTTACCACAGTTCCTGCACTGGTTCCTCCCTGTCTTCCCCTTTGGGCCTGGGGAGGGAAGAGGAGAGAAGGGGCAGCAGTGTTATTCGGTTATTGTTTTGTGAGAGATGGACTGTGGGTCTGTGGTTTTTCACATCCAGGAGAGGTCAGGCCACACCAGTTAGCGAAGCATCACTTCTTGGACATGTCTCATTGTCTCAGGAATGGTTTTTCCTATGGTTACAGCTGAAGCTCCTACATGGTTGTGACACAGCGGGAAATGAGATGACATCTCCCAGGGAGTGCCAAAATTTAGCCTTTTCCCACTCTAGTGCACAAAGAGTTAATGGGAAAGGGCAGCTCTGTCCCAGGGCTCAGCACAGCCTTGCAGGGATAGCAGGATGAAGGATGTGTTGCAGGGAGATGCCCAGTGACCAGAATTAATCCCTACATCACCCACAAAGTTATCAATATCTGGACTTGGATCCAGAGATCCGAACCATGGTATCTATGATCCATGGGTACCTGTGGGTATCATGGGATCTCACACGACAACATTTCAAGAGCTATTTGCTCCTTTACCACAAACACAAATTTTTCATGTGCTGTAAAAATTTTTCATGGGTGTAAAGACAATAACCCCATCTGGGAGGTTGGAAAGACAGACTCAATCACACTGAGAAGTCTGCAGGGCCATCCTAGACAGCACTAACAATCCTTCTGAAACTGTTTCTGCTTGGTCTCTGGGGCTGTCCAGAATATCTCTGCTTGTTAGAAGGGTATATAAACGCATCTAAATATTTGCGCATGGCCTGTGGTGGGCACAAGCGGGAACCCATTCACTACCCAGAGGCAGTAAGGTCAGCACCTTGCAACTAGTCAGACAGGTCTTTAAACCTTCACCAAGCCTGTGGCCACCACATGAAGGCTGAATTTGCATGGCTTGCTAAGCAGTTAGCATCCTGACCTGTCCAGCTGGAACAGAACTCCTTGGCACTTGGCTTGGCAACATTTTCTGAAGTAGCCTTAAGGGTTATCCAAGACAAAAGCCCAAAATCTGGTATTCCTGATTGCATGAACAACTGATCTCACCTGGAATCATACAGCAGGAGGTGTAATGAAGTGTTGGTCTCTGGCAGCAAGTAAGTCTAGACACCAGGCTCTTTCTAAATAGTAGAGAACGAATGGCCAGAGGTGAAAATTGTCTGCTCTCAGGAGTCCACTGTTTGCAATAGTCTCATTGCCCAGGAGGGTAGTGTAAGTTATCCCATGGCAAAAGATATTCTAATTTGTCTTTGGCTCAGCCTTCGAGTGTGTAATCAGTGCTGCTAATCTTTAATAAAAGGGGTTCACAGGGGCCTTTGTTTTTAATGACATGGTGGGTGATAGCTCTTTCTAGTTATAATCCCCTCCCAGAAAGCAACTGATGGGGAAAATGTCTCCCTTGACAGTTTGTTTAAATTTTCATTTGCCAAAACACTGAATAAACTTCTTGTTTGTCTAATGGAACTAGAAGGAATTGTGACACTTTTATTGTTTGTTTACTTCCTCACTGGGGCACCAGCTAAATTGAAGATGTCATCACACAGCAATGAGAATCAAGCTTCTTAATTTAACTGACTGGTTTGCAAACAAGGGTCTCCAAAGCACCGCTGAGCCACACAAGCTTTACAGTGACCACGGACTGAAACACATCAGTGAACTACAAGCAGGAGAAGCAATGAAATGGGGAGGTAATCCCAGAAAAGCTGCTTCTTTTACAAGGTATCTCACGGAGGCACCAGTCAGACAGCATCTGTAAAACCAGCAACAGGAAGACAAAGAGACCAATATATTTTCCTACAAATCCTACATAATTAGCAGCTGCTGCTGGNCTGAGTTTCTTGCGTGAATTCCCTCTATTATTCACTCTTTTTATGCCCTTAAAGCCAGGAGTAGAATTACTCTCGCTTTACACTGCACTAAGCAAGGAGAGAAGGCAGTACTCAGAATGCAGACAGGAGAGCAGTACCCCACAGATCGGAGAGATTTTCAGACAGATCAAATGTTGAGCTTCAGGTAATTGGCAGAGATCCTTTAATGTCTGAGTTTAACACTCACCTACTAGAAGAGAATGCAATTAGGCAATGAGATTTGGAAGAGTCTGAAGTGCCAGGTATAATAATTCAGCTGTAGTGCGCTGTTCAGCGGAAAGCTGAAGGCTGAGAGCTGTCAATTACACCAGGGGTGAATTAATACAACCAAATTCATGCACTGAAGCGTCTTATTATTGCTATGATCACATTTTATTATGAAGCAGTTTGGGTGAGGTTATTTTTTTTTAATTTATTTATCTATGTTAATTTTGTACAGAGGCAAATAAGTTATGAGCTGGGAATTGTATTAATTTCACTGCTTGGAAATATTTTAATAGCCGATTAGGTTGTTTGCTAGTTGATGCTTTTTTTCTTTCTCTTCTTTCTGTTCATTAGAAAATTAGTATTTTTCACAAGAAACACCATAGAGTAGCAAACCATAACCCCTACTTGTTCTCATCCCACCCAAAATTTAGTGGTCATCGCCTAAACTAAACTTTCTGATCATCCATTTCCTTGCCTCCCTCATGCCCATTTTAAGGGCTTACCTCTCTAGGGCAAACAGAAGTGGATTTTACAGTCTGAAGGGAAGTCTCCCCCATCCTCCCCAAGGCAAAATACTGTTTCACTTACAGAAAGCACAAGGGGGCTCAGCAATCAGAATCCACAATCAAGGAAAATCATCAAAGAATTATAGACCAGTTAGGGTTGGAAGGGACCTTAAACATCATCCAGTTTCAAGTCCCTCTCCATAAGCAGGGTCACCTTCCACTGGACCAAGTTGCTCAGGGCCCCATCCAGCTTGTCCTTGAACACTTCCAGGGATGTGGAATCACCATTCAGCTGCATCCATCAAGTAATGTCACGTACTGAGGACATGATTGCACGGCACCATCCCAGCCTGCCATCAGCAATGCTGTTCTTCATATACCAGGCAGGCTGGAGTTGAACCACACAGTTTAGAGAAGATGCTAAAGTGCCTTCTAGTTCTAGGTCATGGTACCTAACCCTGGCTCAAGTATCTCACCCATGTGAAAGTCACTGGTGCTTGGTGCACATTTAGGATTGGTAGGAAGCTGTCTTTTCACAGAACATGGCATGGAGGACGTCAAGGGAAGTCAAGAGCCATGTAGATAGACTGGACACACCACAGGAGACTGCAGGCAGGAGGCTGATGTTCATGGACTGATTCTTACAGTGGACTGGGCTCTCCATTCCACACATTGTAACTGCATGGATCCAATCTTCCTGGGGGAAGAAAGGAAAAAGGCAGAGTTGGGGGAAGAAGAAATAAATTCTGTGACCTCTCTTGTTTCCTTACAAAACTATGTGATGTAGGAACAACAATGTTGAAAGCCCTGAGGTGATTTCGCCCATCCCTTTCAAAGAAACAGAGATGTCTGAATATTTGTCACTTTTACAACTTAGATATCTCAGACAGTTTAGAGATGTTAATTAGTTTTTCACCTTGAGACAACAGTGCTCCAGGATTTTCCTCTTCTACATGCATGGCACAGGCGATGTGGGTTTTCTGGTCTCACCCCTCTGATAGGTATTTGTCTATGGTGGAGAGGGAGTGTCTGCTGAGGCAGTCACAGCCCCTCCCTCTTTCAGATCACTCCGTCCCTGGGCTGGCTCTGCCCTTCGGGACACCCTCTCTGAATGGGAAGAGCCTTTAGGTGTCCCAAAGTGAGGGAAAAAGCCACCTCATTGCCCCAGCCGCAGATATATCAGCACAGACTCAACAACTGTAGCTGCTAGAAGCTCAGAAACTTAGAGGAATCCTACAGTAACATTTTTCTTTGGCTTAATTACCGAAATAGACAATGTGAAATTGGTCCATCATGAAGATAAATAGCAATAAAAAAATGCAGTTGAGGAAAGTGTTCCTGCTAAATTATAATTAACCACCCACCAGCAGCTACCTGACAGAGGTGAGAGGGGAGGCTGTGCGGAGCCCCTCGGATCGGCCGTCAGCGCTTCCTGTGATGCTCCTTGTTACTGCACCTCCGGGGCACTTAATGCCCCATTTTGCTTTCAGTGCAATTATAAAAGGCCACTTACATTTGCTACCCCCCTCTTTGTCTCCCCACCCCAAGATCTCTAATAGTCTAAATTATCAGCAAATTGCCTATTTGATAAGGGCAAGCCATTTTGCATTGAGAGCTGAACTATTTCCCACTTCTGGGGGATAATATTAGGCAAATAACAAGCATCATTCTTTTGACATGTACAATTATTTGGCAAGTGTATGTTTGAATAGCCTGCTCCTTTGTGTGACAGGGTCCGTTCGCCATTAGCATACTTGACAGATGAATATGCTGGGTCCTTGTGGAAAAACCTGGCAGTAACCATGGTGATTGGGAGACAATGTTTTGAGTGAGGGATGTATTATCAATTTCAACTGGAAGTGGAAGGAAAAAAAAAAGTGTACGCTAACGAGCTGCTCCGCAATCCAGGAGAAATGCATTGTTCCCAGGTAATTAAACCATTTAGTATTAGTTTTAAACTCACATAAATTACAGGCAGAGGTGTCTACCTATTTTGCTGTTTTGCCGGTTCCCTGGGGAGGTGTTTCTCCTTGAAACGTAATTAAATCCTTTTGAAAGGACTGAAATGTGGTTTTCTACTTGCGACAAAGTTTTGGCAGCCCCAGAGAAAAGTGCCTCACCAGGACACACACACTGTCCCTGGGTGTGTCGTGGAGGGGAGGTTGGTAGGCAGCCTTAGCAGTAAAACCAGGTTTGGGGTTACTCTGGATTTACTTTGAGCTTTTAGTTGAGAGCTGTGGAGGGAGGTGTTGCCCTCCTGTCACTGGTCAAAGCAAGCAGCTCAGCAGCAGCTGTAGAGACCTTTTCTGACCTTCTGAACAAAAGCCAAAATGCAGACTCTTGTTCCCACCTCGTGGATGGGATTTCATCTCAAGATAGCTCTGATATTTGTACTGGGTACCAGCTCCTCCTTCACACCCCGATTTCCCAGTGGAAGTTCTAGGGAGACAGGCAGACACTTGGGGTTACCTGGTGCATCTAAAGAGGCAGTTCTGGATGCAGCATTAAACCATGAGAGGGAGCAGAGGTATCCTTATGCCTACGATCAGTGAGGCTGCTCTTGTGCCTTTCCCCCTTGGGAAAGAGTCTAAATAAACCATAGCATAGCAAAGCTTTGCCTCGAAACTTGCCCATTTAAATCTATACAAAACAGGTGAAAAGCCTCTCCATTTTGTCCTGCTAGTTACTTTGCACCAGCTTTGCCGGAGAATAGACTGACACCCAGGCAAGGAGGATGACAACCAGCTTTTCCTTCTTGTTATGTTAATAATAAAGCCCATAAACTGAAACCATTGCCTCGTCACACTCTGAACCCCCTAAATCCCTGTCACGCATAACCCCACTTTAGTGAGAAAAGGCAAATTATAGAAACAAGGTTATTAGTAGCAGTTTGATTAGGAACATATTCTCTACAGTCCTTCATTAGAAGGAATGTCTTTGCCTTTTTAGACACAGATTTGCCATCATTTCCCACACACCTGGTGCTTTTTCTCTTTTTTTATTGTGAAATATCAACTTGGAAAATGCTGAGTCGTGTGCCTGAGGTCAGAGAAGTCAATTTTTTACTGGAGTAGTGAAGCCCTCTGCCTTTCAGGACTTTTTTTTTTTCCCTTGCCTTTTCCTTATTACTGAGTCTATTATAGGCAAATGTTGTATTTTATTTTTTTTGTTCCCCCACCCCCAGATTCTGTCCCCATTACTCTCCCTGTTTTGGACTTTGGCAGGTTGAGAGCTACAATTAGAGCCAGTGTTTATGGTGCTGGCCATATGGCTCGCAATGCAAAACACCAGCTGCATGGGAATCTGGGAATGAGCCCTCCTCAAGGTCACTGTGCTCATGGCAGGGTGTGCCCACCCAGGTGGGACATGCAGGCTTGTCACCCTTCGATGTTTGATCACGCACATACCCACTGAGCACCTCTGCTGCAAACTAATGCCAGAGCAGCTGCAGAGCCTTGATCATGTCACAAAGGCAGGCGGTTTGCACAGCACTGGAGCTGGGAATGTTGGAGGCTTCTGCCTCCTCTTTGGGAGACCAGCTGCAAATTCCTGCAAGATTGCAGCCCTGCAGAGCAACCCCTTTCATTCTGGCACCTGTGCGTCTCCCAGAGCTTCCAGCCAGACTCAGTGAGCTCGGCTTTTGGGATTTGCCAGTGCCTCTGGGCTCTGTTCTTTTTTTTTTTCATGGGGAGTAAGGTAACTGAAATGCAAGGTCTAGGCCAGCATGGGGGCTGAGGTTTCCCTTTTATCAGAGGGTCTGTTCCAGGGAGTTTGGCTTCCTGGAAGAGCAGAGAGCCTGGGTGCCACTGGTGAAGAGACACATGGACAGGGGCTCTCAGGGCATAAAGCACCTCATTCTTATGAATCAGGCAGATCTGCCCACTTTGTTTCTGCAGTGATCCTCTCCTTCCCACCCCAAAGGTAACTGACAATATGGCAACCACTGTGGTTCTTTGCCTGGTGTGTAGTCTCAGCTGTGCCAGTGACAAAAAAAAAAGGGCAAAAAAATTCTATGTCTAAGGAGCAGAGCTTTGTCCCAGATTGTGCAAGTTTTTTGGGTGTTTTTTTAGGGAAGAGTGTTTAGATCACTTACTTTGTGTAGAAATAGCCCTGTAAAAAGCAATCTGAGCATCTTCTGCACCCAGCTGCTTTGCAGGAAACCTAGTGCCAAGCTGATGAAGCTGGGATTTCCTCTGGGTCTCTCGTGACATTAGCAGATATGCTTTTAAAGATGTCACATTCATGAAAGAGCAAGAATGTGACCTGACTGAGGCAGACATTTCCCAGGCCATTTATCACCCTCCGATAAATGAATGAGAGCATTTGATGCTTACAGGCTCTAACTAGACCAGAAGGGCAGTCTCTGGGACTGCACCAACTGCCCTGCTCTTCTCAGAGAGCATAAAACTACATGTCCCAGGGACTAACACATGGGCCACTGAGCAGCTCATCGTCCTTAAGGAAGCCAGGGAGCTTTACATATCGCCTGCCTCTGAAATGCATCCATTGCTGCATGGAGGATATTTTTCTTTTTAACAGCATGTGGCAACACCATGCCGCAGTTCAACACAGGGAGGAAGGAAGGCTGACACAGCTGCCTCAAACTGCCAGGAGAAATTAACCCAGCACTAGACTTTCCACCGGGAACAGCCTCCTAGCCCTTGCCAGTCTGATTGTCGTGGCTGACTTAGGACCTGAAGATCTAATTTTTGCCTAAAAACCAGTAAGCAAGATCTTATCTGCCTGTGTTAAAGATTGCCTGGCCCAAACTAAATCTGTATGGGAAGGGATGGGAGAGGTTTCCCAGCTAAGCACTTAATTCCCAGTTATCCATAGTAACGTTCAATCTTCATATGGTGCCTACAAAAAGTAACAGATAGGGCAAGAAGATTGAACATATGTAAATTTCTCAGAACATTAAGAAGTTTCATCAGTAGGTCTTCTGAATTCTAAAAGAGAAGTGCCTGAAACTAGAATTGTTAAAGTATGTAATAGAAATCTTAAGTGAGAGAACAACAAGAATGAAAATAACTTAGCATCTCCCATTACCTTGTGACATCCCAATGCCCAGTCACAGAAAGCAGGCACGGGGTGGCAGTGAAAGAGAAAGGCAGAGGAGGTGATGGGGCAGAAGTTTTTTCTGGGATTAGATGTGTTCCCTCCCCTGTAGACAGAATGCATGGACATCTTCCTGGGAGTCTTTCACAGTGCCTAATTTAGGTTTTACACTGTGCATTGCTATGCACGTGGCTGCAGAGAGCAATTGAAAACATCTTAATGAGGTACTTGGGCTCCTTACATAGTCCATGAAGAGAGCTGGTGACTGACAAACAGCTGAGGAAGCCTGGGAGCGATCAGAGCGGCTCTGCTCTGTAGAAAACACAAAGCACAGCACAGTATGAACTTTCTCCCTTCAGGCAGGAAATAATTGCCTGCCTTCCCAAACCAGGGCACTTCTGTGCCTACGTGTCACTGGATAAAGTTTTCAGCTGAGTAAAGCACAAAATAGGAATTAGCCATCTTCAGGGTTTATCAGTGTGGGATGGAGGGCTTCTGGGTTGAAATTTGGGGTGCAAGTACCCCCTTGCACCTTGCTGAACCAGATTCACCATGCAAGACTCTGAGGAACTGCTTATTAGAGAGAAAATCCAAATCTAGTGGTGAATTCAAGGTTTGACAGACAGAGTTGGTTGGGACTTCACTGTTACCTGCATACCTGAGAGGACAAACTGGGCGGTGAGGGGAAGAAATGACCAAAATGATCAACCTGATTTCTCCTGTGAGACCCACACGTGGCTGGTGTGCTGACCTGGACTGTCTTCAGCAGTGGAGATGCCATTTCAGGCTTCCCAGTGTTCCCCACCATGAGGTAGGGGCCACTGGTGCAGTGCCCAGCCAGTCATACCCCACATACAGGATTTTCTGGGCTGCAACAACCAACTAATTCCAGGGAGATCCAGAATGAGCATTACTGTTAGACATAGGCCTAAAGACACATTAAAACATAATGAACTGTCTTAATCACCCTTTACAAGCTAAATTTATAACAGGGAACCCTGTAAAATGAAAGTGAAAGAGCAATTCCACAATGATGCTTACCCAAGAAGAATTGAGAGGTATTAGTTGTTGTTAATGAATGGCAAATTCATTGCTGTCTCATCCACAGGAATGAAATTGGTGTGGATGTGGATCAAGGGCCCTGGGCTGCACATTCTGTAATCAGCTCACGGCACCTGTTAAAACTGCCTGGGAGCTTGGTTACATTGCTGCTCTAATGCCCAGGCACAGGCATGTCTGCTTGTAAATCCTCTGCTAACCTGGGGCTCAACAGCTTTGTGGCCCCTCCAGATCCAATTGACTCCATCAGCAGGATTTTCCTTCACAGAGCCCAGGGGGAGAGAGCAGTGATTTCTGCAGCTTCTTTAATGAAGCCAAGATATCTCAGCCTAAGTGGTATCTTCCCCTGCATAATTAAATATTTGGCAGTGGATAAAAATTCAGGGTAAATACCACAGGTTCTCAGTGTCTGCTGGGCACCTGCAAAGTTGCTCTCCCTGTCCATGTGCGTCCCCACCAGATGATGCAAAGCACAAGGAACTTCTGGCCTTTTCTTTCCCCACCTCCCGATGGCCTTCTTGGAGCTCCCACCCCTCCAAACCTGCACCATTCACTGCAGCCAAAGGGCAGTGCAGGCAGATGTCCCTCATGATCATGCTCTCCTGCAGGCTGGCTGCTTGTGAAAAACCCAACCCAGCCTTCAGTGCTGCCCTGAAGAGTGAGAGTTTGATGAACATGCTGAGAGGCCAGATGGACCACATCCCACTGGGCTTCATTACAGACCTTTGCTCTGTTCAGCACAAGTGGTCAACAATCTCTGTCCTCTAGATGTGCCCTGATGTGCTGTTTTCCTGTAGCCTTAATGACAGCAACGCTGTGTGTTGTGAATGCACAAAAATCCATAGACATGGCAGAAAGGCTCTTTGCTCCGATCCGCTTGAAGCCTCTGAGGACCTGGCGCTGCGGGAGCATCCACCTGCCTCTCCAGCTGAGCAGAAGCCCTTGCCTCTGACTGTCACCAAGGGCACGGCCACTGGGCAAGCCAATGCAACCTCCTCTAAACACAGGGGAAGTAAATTTAAATAACTGGCTTTCCAGCACAGATTCACCAGACATCCCACACTCCCCTGTTCCCATCTCATGCATGTCCTTTTTCTGTGTACTTTCCATCTCTTTGACCACGAGTTTATGTTGATGTGCTTTAAGATATCAGAACTCTGCTGTTTGCCTACTCTAGCCTGGACCAGTGCAAAGCAGAGCTTTTCTTCATAGGGCTGATTTCTGCACAAAGCAGCAGGGGCAGGATGCACTCTCAAAGGATAAATGTTTTAGGACTGTTCCCATGGACATTATGGGAGCCTCAAAGCACAGCTGGAGAGGTCCAGCTCGCTGCTTTACCACCAATTCACTGCATGAATGTGGATAAATAAATCATCTCACCTCTTTCTGCCCCCCATATAAAAAGAACTGATGGTGCCTTTCCTTTGTTACGCACTGTGAAATCTCAGGGTAAGACACACTCAGAGTTTTATTAATTCTTCTTTTGGGCTCTTGTTATTAAGGTGATCTGTGTGGTCATGCACCTTTGAAGTAAATATCAGCAGGAAATAGAAAAAGAGAGCTCCCCAGCATCCAGGGATCAGACAGTCCCATCGATTGCAAACACATAGCCTCATTTAAACGAGTGGGTGCTGTGCACACACAGCAGCTGGGACTGCCTGCTCCCAGCACAGCTCAGCTAGATGTCCTGAGTAACCTCCTGGACACACATCCAATCAAACTGATGGCACAGGAAAAAAAAATCCTTCTTTATACATTTGCAGCTCTGCCATCATCAGAAGCCGGTGGCGTTGTATGACCTTCCTGCCAGCAGACGATGGCTGAGCTGTGTATTTTTCTTGAGGGTCTCATATATCGTCCTCTTCTGAAATGTGGCTGAGGCAGGTAACTGTTTGTTAGGCTGTGTGCTGGAGGATTGTACAAATACAGCATCTTCTTGTCCTTGAAGAGCCTATAAATAAATGGGCTCTTACCTTGACTGCAGGCTGCAGCATTAGTCAACACTCAAGCAGTTCATTTGTAAATTTGTACACAATAGAATCCAAGACACTTGAAAAAGCAGCAGAATGTACCTTTTTTTGTGTGCAACTGGATTTAGTGCTTCAGCAAACGGCTGGACTAATAGGCAGAGAGACCAAAGGTTCATATCTATTCACAGCAACACAGCTCAGGCAGAAACGGTGCTTGTGCTTCATCCTTTGCCACCCTAGCAATTCTTCCAGAGCCTTCCAGGGAGGCTGAATGATCCCAGCCATCCCTCTCCCTTGAAGGTATATAGTCACTATAGCAACTATATTGCATAGTGACTGTCCATCCCTGGGACACAGTTTTTTTATTTGGTCTTGCAATCTGAGAAATGGCAGGAACAATTCTCCTCCCACCATCTATTACCCCACTATTTCCCTCCTTTGGTCTGAATCGAAAAGAATTTACAGTCTGTTTTGTCCAGGTCTGGATACTCAGCACACCTGAAAAGCAGGTCCAAAGCAGTGTACAGGAGCTGGATGTCAAAACAGTATGTCTCTGTTGGTCAGGCCTTGGGATTTTTTTATACATAATGGTCATAGTAATTTCTTTTTTTTCCTAGCTCTTATTAGCCTGGAGGTCTTAATTCATTCCCTATTGTCTGTGTTCACTCTACCACTTGCATAATTTATATTGTTTATGGTCTTGTCACTTTAATTATTTAATTTTGCAAAGTATTTTGGAGACTTGTTTGTCCAGCGCAACATACCATGTCACCCTGGCATGTCTTGTACTGCTGTGATTTCTGGCAGTCCCGCAGTAAAGGAAAGCAAAGGGCAAAACAAAAGGAGGCCTCAGCCTTGTCATCTACATGAAAAGAGCCCAGACTGATGGGTCTTGTTTTTTGAACTATGGTCTCTCACCTCAGTTGCATTGTGTGGGATCCTGTGTTATTACTGAGAACCAAGGACAGGCTTCACACAAAAGCCTCTGAAGGAAGAATTAAAAACCATCACACGCTTAGTGAGGCTAAATGAGTATTCAAATTGGCTAATAAAAAAGTAATGAGGAATGCCTGCAGCCCTGAGCCACCTAAAGAAAATCAACAAATGCCAGCTACAATGCAAACACTTTATGTGGTTGGCAGTGGGGATTTCTAAACAAGGCAGAGAGGGCTTGTGGGGATGACAGAAGAAAATGACACGGGAATTGCAGGTGCTGGAGGAAGTGTGAGGGGAAAATAGAAAATTTCTCACTGAAGGCAAAGACAGAGCCACTCCACAGAGCTCCCAGCTGAAACAGGGCAGATAACCAGACTTCTGCTCCATCCTCCCAGGTGGAAAACCTCACCAGGGTATTGTATGGTCTCTTTGAGAGATGAGCACTGGACAAACAGGCTTCCTCCATCAGCCCAAAAAAACTTTGAGCTCAAGCAGTGGCTCCCAAGGATGTCTTCAGGTTCAGGTTCAGGTTCTTCCGAGGCATCCTCAGGCTGCTGCAGGGATGCTCTTCCACTATACATGGTTTCATGAAGTGTAAGGGCAAGCTTCCACTACATCATAGTGGTCCCATGGCTTGGGGTGTTTATCTCCGGGCTCACCTCCCATAGAGATCAGGGCCCACATGAGGCGCCCCAACTTCAGATGAGCAGAATTCGTGTCTGGTGCTTCCTGCCTCCTTCCATCAATGGCAGGAGCTTAAATTCCATGTCTTATGCTGGGGCAGATAAAATTGGTGAGATGTGTGCTATTCAAGGGGGAACACCACAGTGCACAGAATTGGAATAGGCTGCCAAGCTACCATGTCCCTCAGTTATACAAGGGGGGTGAAGTAGAGGACGAGTTGTGTCTCTCAGGAGCACGTGAAGAGAACTATATTAGAGATTGTGAAATGCTCAGGTACCCTGGAGACCATATAAGTATCTATGACAAGACAGTGAGAATAATTAGCTCAACAGCTGTGGGTACTGATCAGGAGCATTTTTAACAATATCCTGTCATGTTTGGGTCTATTACTACAGTCCAATGAGGTGTGATGCCATTTTTCCTGGCGATAGCGTTCTTTCCAGGAAGGATTGAGGTGCTTTTAGATTTCAGTAGGTATCTTGAGGGTCCTTGGCATATTCTGTCACTCATTTAAAACTCAAAGTATCTTTTAAAAAATGACAAGCCAGAGAACTTGAGTCTAACAGACCTGTGGGAATAAAGGCTGGCTTTGCAGGGCCACGGTGTTAGAGTGTAAATGAGCTCAGAAGCAGGCCAAGCAAGATTTAAAATGCATACTTAAAAGGGTAACAGGATTTCCTGGCCTTCCAGGCTCAAAATCTTTCCCTCAGCTGTCTCCCTTATGTTATTTATCTCTTCTGCTCAAGAACAGTGGCTTAGCAGAGCAGCCAAATTTCAAAATGTGAAGGAACAAGGATGGAAAAATTGCACCAAGTGTCATCCTCAGAGTACCCCAAGTTCAAGCTGGGGTGACAGTCTGCACATTGGTCCTTGTGTCTTCACAACAGGCTTCCCTAACACCCTCCAGAAAGATCCCTTCTCCTTGCAAAAAGCTCAAGGGCCAGAGGAAAAGGGACAAGTAACATTGACTCTCATACCACAGCTAGGAATGACAGGAGTGTGAAATAAGAAAATCCTGGAAGAGAGCCAGGGAATGTGTTTTCCAGAAGCATATAATCTGTAATTGGGCTAATTCTGATGTATTTGTGTCTCCAATTCTTTGTTTCCCTGGTGTCTGTATAACTCTTGATTGGAACATTTGACGTCGCTTTTGTGAGTTCCTAAATCCAATCCTCTCTGATGATGTACATGAATGTGCATCTGATGGATGTTTTCCAGCACCTTTTTGTTGCTTCAATTAAGGGATAATGAACAAGAATTGTTCCTATTTGTAAAACATCTCCTGCTATTTCCTGCTTCCCAATTGGTTGGACAATATGTCTAATTAAACACAAAGCCTTGAAACTTCTTTCAGGGGAGAGAGACCAGGACTGGGAAAAGAGGAAGAAACGGAGGAGGAACGGAGAAGTGAAGGCCTTTTGTACTTTCAGTGACTTGCTTGCGGAGGCATTTTTGATTTGTTGCACTAATGGTCACACCTTGCAGTTTTCTCTGAGTCTGCTACTGGGGGAATGGATAAGGACATCAGAGCAATCTCTACTCAAATCCATAACTTTATAGAATACCAAAATCGATGCCTCAGGGAATAAGAAATGAGATGTAAAGCCTTTCATTTTTAGTTATCAAACAAAAATCTAGTTCATCTCCCAAGGTGCAAAAAGAAATAGCCATCACCTGGATACCTGCTAGGTCCTGTGTAACATAAGTTTATAGACAGCACATAAATAAAATAAAATAAAATAAAATAAAATAAAATAAAATAAAATAAAATAAAATAAAATAAAAAAAATATAAAATAAAATCAGAAGACATTGCAGAGATGTGCAGGAAAGATAAAGTCACAAATTTTTAGCAAACTCATCACTTTGGGTTGATATATACTAGGGTGGGGGGTGAAGTTCCCTTTGCACCGCCTCTGCTGCTCTGTGAAGGGAGAACAGGCGTGTCATGCCATCTTTCACAACACACAGTTCATTTGATTATATGATTCTAAATCAAATCCATCCGGATCTGAGCACAAGCATAAAACATGCAATTTCATGTTTTAGTCTAATTAAAGGTATTACAGAGTGTCATCTATTCTGCCCATGAAAAAGCAGCATTAGCCTGATCTTTAGCCTCTGAGATCTCATCTGTCACCCAATCAAACATGTCTCTTTTGTTGTCTTTGGATAAAACCCAGAATGGGTTACTGTGTCAGCCCGAAGTCTCTTAGATCGGCTGCTCCTCCTGCCTCGCCTTCTCTTTCCAGTGAGTGCGGGGTGTGACATTTGTGGGGAGGATCGGATTATGCACTGTGATGCCATCGCTGACTAATCGCATTCCATCTGTCCTTCCTACTCACTGTCTCTGCCAAACTTTCCCATCCGCAGAGGACGAGGGACGACCACAGGAAACCCTCACCCTGCATGGGGAGCCTGGCCCCTGGTTTAAGTGGAGCCATATGTTTAATGCATAACACACAACGCTGGCAAAGGAGGGAGGCGATAGAAGTCTTTGGAGCCTGTGTTACACATGCAAATATCGCCTGTGAAAGGCAAGTCTGTCTCCTTTGACACTGCTTGTAATCCTGATGTCATCCTCTTCACTCCCTCTCGCACACACAGTGTTTATTTTGTCACGGTGCATCTGAACACAAGACTAAAACCTTGTGGGGCAGCAGAATTTTGCACATTTTCTGAAGCCAAGTCTTCATCCCCACAGAATATGTATGTTTAAATATAGAAAAGGGGAGGCATGACAGAGAGATGAGGGAATTGTGTCTGGTCTTTGTCATTGTAACATAACTCCGTAGTGGCATATGTGAGCCTAGAGCAGCTCCAGCTGAAATAACTGGCCAACCCTTCCTGTCTGCTGGGATATCCCAAGCAAACTCATGACCTGAGCTCTGCTGTTTCTTTATATTTGCTCCAAGAAATCTGGACGAAAATATTGGATCTGTGCAGCAAAAATACTGCATTTGCTCTAGTGTATCTAACCCATTCAGAGCTGAGAATGAGAAGATACTGACAGACATTAAACTCCATGACTTTTTGTGGATAAAAGAAGGCACGTTAACCTATCTGGATCCTGGCATCATTTTTTGGTTCACAAAATGAAGAGCAGCAGCATAAGCATCTCCCATTGCTCTGCCTCAAAGTTGTGATATGCAAGCACCTTCCAGATAAGGAAGAAGAGCTGAATTTCCATGATCCCCTCAAACCAAGCTTCTCTGAAGCTGCCAGTGAAAGGACGAGCCACTTTGTTCTCGCTGTTGATACCATGTAAAATGTGCTTAGGTTCTCTAGAGATGGAGGCTCCTGTAACAAGGAGATAAGCTGGAGGTAGTAGCAGCTCTGGCGATAGGGACAGGGATGTTTGAGTGCTGGACACAATGCTGAGGCTCTCAGGAAGACATAAAATGGACTGATAAGGATATTCCCCATCCAGGCAGAGCAGACACCGGTGGTCAGACTTTATCTTTCCCCCCACATGGGCTCCCTCATCTTCTTTGTGATAAAAAGCCTTGTGCTTAGACCAAGAAAAATAAAAAGTGCCAAAATCCCCAGGGCTCTCCTTCCTCAAGAGGGCACTGTGCCAACTTGGCACTCTTTCCCCTCATCCCCTCCTTTCCTTCTCAACACCCTGTCTTTTCCTGGCTCCTCTTCTCCCGTCCCTGTTCCTCCTGCCTGTGCCTTGCCCCAAGAGTCAGCAAAGCCAGGGACATCCTACATGGGAGCGTTGCTGCTCTGTGCACAGGAGATGCTGTAAGGTTTTTCCTTTTTTCCACTGCAACTTAAAAAAAAATAATTCTGCTAGCCACTCAATAATTAATGCTTATGAGCACTGATTCAGCATGTCAGGAAGAGAATTTTGCACTCTTATTGTAGTCTTTTGTAATTGAATCTTATGCTGTTATATTAGTGTGGCCCCAGGTGAGTATGCAATAGCTGTGGGGGAAAAAAAGGTAAGATAAAGGAATTACAATAGAGCCAAGCTAATGTGAGAACAAGGCAATGTCTTCTGTGCCTCAAGGTGTTAAGTTAATCTCTGATAAGTTATTAACTTATTAATGGGCTGAGAAGGGATGAACTACTTTTCATCCAAAGTCCCAAGTGCTCCTCTTTTTCTTCCACATGCTTCTCCTTGTCAACTAATTCTCCTTCGGTGCTACTCCCCCATTGCCCTGCCTCCCTTCCGCTGCATATCCTGTTTCAGCCGTAATGAAATCTGCTCAGAGGAGCTCCTCTGCGAAGTGATCACATCGTGCTCAATGCCCAGGATGTAGGGACTGACTGCAGGAGAGATTCAGGGACAGAAATTTGAGAGGATGAAAGCTTAAGAAGTCATTACAGAAATTTCTAATAAATCTCTTCTCCTTTTGTTGACTAATCACTGATGTGGAAAAGCAAAAAGAGAGAGCAGTGGTCTTCACATTAAACAAATGGACTCAGAGTTAAGCACCTCCATGCCAGCTCTTAACCAAGCACTGGATTCACAGTGAGTGTTTCTGCACTGGGGAACCAGCGTATGACTGTCTGAGGTCATGGCCTTTGACTGCAGTTTCTCCAAAACCAAATTAGGAGTTTAAAACTGATTAAATGGGGTGGAATTCTGAAAAGCTCAAGGAAAAGCTTCTGTTGAAGAAAAGGGGACAGGTGTCAGTTACAGGCCCTGGCTCATTCTTGTCAGATGTGATTTCTCCTCATAGCTGGATTCCCTTTGCTGCTGAACTGTCTCAGTCATCCCCTCTTTTGAAGCCACTTGTGCTGGAGGGATCCTTTTCCCCACCATCCCCGTGGCAGAGTCGCAGAGCACTGATTAGAAAGCACAGCTTGTACCCTTCTACAGGTCTCTTCTGCCAAGGAGGGACATCTCCCAGTGGTGCAATGAGGTTGTATTAAGCTGATGGTCGCAAGGTTTGAAGATTCCCCTTTAGCATGGTTCAACTAAGTCCATGGTTTCTGCCCAGAGCCATTTCTTTCACCTGGCCAAAAATGAAAAAGGAAATGGTTAAAGGGTGCTGTGGGATGAGTGGCCGTCCCCTTGGCCCAGAGGAGCAGGCTACAGAGGATCAGCACATCAGTGCAACAGACTTCTGACATCTTGATTGGACCAGAGACCTCCCTGCAACCATCCACTGGAGTATGATATTGTTTCTCCAGTATTAAAAACAAACTGTGCTTTCAAGCTTCCTTCCCAAACTCAGACACTGGTGCTGAGGTTGCAGGATGCAGATAAAAAGGATACTGTTCATTATAATCTGCAGAAGACGATGAACCTGATAATTCTTCCACATGAAAAATCAATGACCTTTTAGCTGGGGAAAGGCATGGGCCATCGCATGCCTTAGCACAAAGCAGGAGGGGAATAAAAAATAATCAGCAGCCAACTTTAGAAAAACACCCAAGGGGTCTTCTTTGAATCAGCTAAAGCTTCAGCCCAAATCTTTTTGTTTGCTCAGAGACAGGTTGGCATCTCTGTCTGTGCTGCTGCTGCTGCTCCTGCACAGGGTAGAGAGCTCACCAGAGCATGAAAGAGATTGTGATAAAGATACACTGACTGCCAGCCTCCTTCCTTTGGAAGCAGGCTCAGCTTCATATCCGAATGACATCTCAGACACCAGCACCAGAGAGGGGGAGGGAGGAAGCTGCTCCTTCTTTGCCCTTTCTGGTTTTGATATTATGATTATTATTTGCAATTATTCATTGCTAGGGCAGCTTCTCGGGTGTATAAATAGAGGAAAAAGAAGTCCCCTTTCCCCTTACTGCTTCAGTGCATGCCACTCTTTCATGGTGCACCCAAGCTGATTGAATTGTTTGGTAGATAAAAGCCTTTGTTGAAGACTCCCCTGCATTCCTGCTTTGTGAGCTATTCCCATGCCAGTTCTGCTTTCCAGCAATATCAGCTGTGCATATAAATGTTCAGGCTCATCTGGATGAATCCTCTTCTGCCAGCCAGCTGTTTGAAAGCATTCCCTGACACCACATGCCATTTGCTCTGCAGAGGTTGGCTGGCACTGGGATGCTGCTCTCCTGCCAGGATGTGATGTGCTTGTCACCACAATGGGGAGGGGGTAAAACTCTTTTCATCTCCAGGGCTCACCCACAGCAGGCTAGTTCATATAAAGGCTCTTCTAGCCTTTGCCAGGTGGCAGCAGCTTCAAGATTGTCGTGTGTCAGAGGAAGTTCATAATTCATGCCAGCCTCATGGGAGGGCACCATAGGAACCATTACCAAAGTATTTCTTGTGTCACGAAAGCAATTATACTCAGAAAAGCAAGATGTCTTGTGGGCATCCAGCCAGCAAAAAACAGTGACCTACAGATAACCAGGTTATATCTGCCCTGTCCCAGGTGCCTCATGAAACCACTGGTGTGTTGTTTCACTGAGTCTCAGTTCTCCCTCTGTAAATGGGGGGAAAATAACAGTATTGTACCTCCTCTGGTACAACACTGTTATTGTCAGGGCACTGTCAGGATGAATACCTTGACTAAGGTCCTCCCATCCTCCAGCACCCAAAGCCACTGAATGCTTAGGAGTAACAGTTTTGCTCCAAGAAGGCAGTATAACAATAACCAGGAAAACAGGGTTTTCATGTTCCAAAGAGTAACTCTGAGGAAGGACAAGGGAGACATTGCACATCCTACCAACCCAAATAATCCAAATTGTCATTCACGTTCATGTTTATAAAATTTTGAGATCTGTAAGAATTTTCACGAAGACCTAATGCTTGGGCAAATACTCAGGAATCAAAAAGAGATTGTGGAAAACCGCATGGTTCTGACCACAGCAAAAATACAGGGAAGCAATCCCAGACCACAGCCAATACCTCATTGTCAGACAGAGATAGCCATCCAAGCAGACTCCCAAGTGGTGAGCTCCAGTGACAAATGGGAGGCAGACCTCCTCAAAGACATGGGAACACAGGCATTCTGTGTGCTTTCTGCATGAAACCATAAATCATCCACAGTATTAGAATGGTTGGAGCATAGATAAAGGGTCTCTGTGAAGCTGAGCAGGAATCTGAGGCCTCCTTTAAATGCAGAAGCTAGGATCAAGTAGTTAGTGCTCAGCTGATCCACATGAACACTGTTTGAGTCCAGCCCAAACTTGCATCTACAAGCAAACCTGATCACACAGCTTTTGGTTTGAAGCTTGACCACACCTGGCTGGTTCCTCCCAACAGACCAACTCCGAAAGATGCTAAGCTGGTGCGATGAATGGAGCTCAGCACATGGGGGTAGTTCAAACACAGGTTTGATTTTCTTTGCTTATTAATACCTGTTGCTAGGAAGGGGAAATGTCATTTATCCCCTCCATGCCCACATGCATTTGATCACGTACAAAACAAAGAGGATGACTAATATATAACTCCCTCAAAGAGAGAAGCAGAAGTCACTGCACTTGTACAGTTTCCCATGTCCCTTAACCTGCACTTATACCGCCTTTTGTGCCCTCAGAATTATTGTCCTCTGATGCAACATTATCCCATGTTGACTTGTTGTCATATTCATGGCAGTATTACACTCCCTGGGGAAAAAGGGCTCCTGGCAGTACTGCTTTGAGAGACCCTTTATTATATTGATGCCAACAGAGATTGCCTCTTTGATAAATGAGCATGTACCTATGAATAAATACAGGAGTACATTTTAAATGTATTGTATATCTGCAGTGACAGGGTAGAGGTTTGTGCAGGCATGTGCTTTTAATATGCATGGAGGACACAAGGCAAGAGAAACTGGCAACTGTGGGTTGCTGCCTGTATATTCCAGTGACAAACAGAGGATCGCAGACTGTCATCTAGACAAGATGTTTCCATTGCATCCCTCTTTAGAAGCAGCTGGGAGATACCCACTCTGCACAGACTGGGTGGATGCAACAGGACCTCTGTGTGAACTTGCAAACTGAGCAATGCTGGCCTGTCTTCTGGTCTCTCCTGAGGCAAGAAAATGAAGGTGGATGCAGCTATACATGTATTTCCAGACTGACGCAATGAAGCAGTTGCACATGAAAATTACCGTTCTCCTGGGAGGTTTTCTTGGAGGTACTAAGTGCAGAATTGTAACTGGAATACTTTGGTGCACAGTGATTGGGAAGAAACAGATCCAAAATGTTTCAAGGAGCAACGCCAGACTCCAAAGCCCAGTTGGTTACCCAAGCCTCCCAATGAATGGCCCTACTTCTTCTACAACCCTGAGCGTGAGAGCCCACACCAACCTACACTTCAGGCAGAAGTCTCTGTGTGCTGCCTGGGGTAGAGAGCAGTGCTGGAGGAGACCACCATACAGAAATGATCCCCAGCAAGAAGTGCAAGGATAGAGAACATCATTTCATTGAGGAGCTCAAAGGGTGAAGCTTTTCCCTGAGTGCTCAACTGAGAGATGCCAGGGAGCTGACCCAAACCAGACTTCATTCTTTAAACCGGCTCTGCAAGAGAGGAACTGGGAGGGAAGGGAGATAGCACCTTAGTCATTCTTATACCTCCCCAAAATGAGCTCACAGTCCCTGGAGGAGGGAACAGCAGCCTGCCCCTTGCAGGTCACCTCTCTGCCTGACACCTTGCCTCTTCCTAGGGTGCAAACACATTTCCCAGTTTCTGCTGACCCTGCCTGAGCAGCTCCTTGTTATATTCTCTGAAAAGTTTAGAACTTGTCTTTGAATACCATAACGTCAAGGTGATGGTTACCAAGGGAACAGGCCAGGAGAAGGTCAAACTTTTCTGGGTATTTTTCTGTGCTTTATCTTGGTTGAAAGTTTTTCCAGACAAATCAGATGGGTGTCTTTTCATCCTGGAGAAATAAAGCCATCATCGGCTTGGAAAAGAACTGGTACGAGCCAAAAGGGATAGCTCAGATTTCTCACAACTGCACACCACATTCTGGGGGAGTTGCCCTCAAAATCACCTGTGATGGGAAAGCCCTGTAGCACTATGAGTGGCTGTGATTTCAATCCAGGGACATAACTAGGAGAGCCCTGCAGTGATGAGTTTAAAACTGGATTTGCTTGGAGGCCACAGTAGAGACACAGAGTAAAAATATCTCCAGAGCATAAAATAGAAAACTGAACCAGCAACTTGCCTGAAGTAAATCAACACAGCCCTTGGAGCACTTGCATTTGCATGGAGCTATGTCACTTTCACCGAGAAAATTTAGCTCTCCTGGAAAGACAACGAAGCTGAGGTTTAAACATACAGTCTCCCACGCCAGCACATCATTCAGCCATGAAGTGACAGGGATGTGGAATGATTTCTGGTCTAAAAACAAGTCCCAGTTGTGAGATTAAAATTAGTTAACCAAAAGCAGAGCCTGATGTTAGCCTTTACATGCCAGTTGCTCAGCATATCTCGTCCTGGCCACAGAGGACTGGACCTCTGCTCTTTCAGGAGGTTGGTTATCCAATGACCAGGTTTGTTTTTCATACTGCACATGGCAAACATTGTGCTACAGCTGCTAGTTGTATCTTTGATTTGCAGTGCTGCTGTCACCCCAACAACCTGCCTGAGTTAAGTGAAATACAGGAACCAAGGAATGGCCATTTTAAGCTCTTGGTGTGTATTAAATACCAGCTGCTGCCAGTTTTCTTCCTCTAAGAGCCCTGCCAAGTGTCCTTACCTTCTGCACTTCAGTTTGGATCTCTGTCAAAGTTCTTTACTAGGAAAATTACTTTGGCTAATGAAAACCTATAGTTTTGCTGGCCCCAGTTGTGAGTACTGCTAATGGGGGGTCTCAGGAGACCCCATTTTTGTACAGCAGAGCCACTTGACATTAGTCAATATTAGTTGGCCTTCCAGTTCCTGATAGGGACAGATAAACAAGCTCTCCCTACTGCAAGTGAAGAACAGGCTTTACTAAAAAACTAAATGTCAAGGCAGGTCAGCCAGGGTGTAATCAGCTCTCATGGCATAGCCATGAGCTGTAAGGCTTTGTACCAGTAGCTAAGCAGACTACTGCTGGGAATGAAACTCTTCCCCAGCTCAAAAAGAAAATCAAAACTCTTACCTCCAGCTTGGCCTACACAAAAGAAAGACCAGCTAATCAGGCTGATCAGTCAATGACATATGGTTTTGAAAGGACAGGTTTTGATTTGAAAACAAATACATGTTCCCAGCATCGAGGTGCATGAGGTTTGTGCCAAAACAGACATTTTAGTGCTGAGTTGATGGGACTGAGGGCTTTTCTCTACTCTTTCCCAAAGAAAATGTTAGTGCAAGTAGCCTTCATGATCTATTCATGTGCAGCATTCACACTCCATGGTGGAGGGATGAGGGGACAGGGTGTTGAACAGTGGGAGCTGCCAGTGCAGGTGGCCCTGAGCATAGACCTCATCAGCACTCAGTCATCAGTCACTGGACAGGCACACTTCCAGCTGATTTATTGGTATTTAATATTTAAAAACCAGCTGATCATCCAGCCCTGATGAGTAGATGTTGAATAACAGCAGAGAGGACCCATCCCCTGCCAGCCCACCCAGCCTCCTTCATCACTTAATGCCAAGTGCAGGGCGCTCTCCTTGCTCCCTGGGGGGCTGTGCCACAAGCAGCTCAGCTCCTCCAGCCCTTGCTGCCCTTCCCACTCATCCACCCTGCTTTGCCCATGTCAGAGCCCTCTTAGGATTAGCAGCATCAGGGCCCAGCAAGGAAATTCATTTGAAGTATGGGACTGACAGAGGTCTCTTCCACCCCCATTACCCTATGGGCCAAAAAACTTCTCCACAGCTGGTGTCCATATCTGTTTTTCAGTGTCATCTTTTGCTGCACAGCTCTTTAGCTTTGTTCATCTGACTTAAAACTGCCCTTTCTTAGCAAGCAAGGACCCTGCCTGGCATCTAACAAACTGCATCAGTGACCTTGCAATAATAATTCGCTGTCCTGACACATGCAGCTGGAGCACAGGGGACCTTGTCCGCTTAAAAATCACCGCCACACTTCAGGGACTCTGCATTCAGCAGTACCTGAGATGACTGAAACAGGAAGAGTTTTTGAAAACCAATTTGCTCTCCGCTCTTTCTGCCTCTTTGTTTGCATTTTCCATTTCTCTCAGCGTGGGGGATGAGGCTTGGTGTTTGACTCATGGTTATCAGTGCTTGGCTCTCCGATTGTCACTTTACAGCCCTGTCTGCAGGCCCTGCAGGTGGCACTTGCTTTCCCCTAAGGAAATAGCACCCCCACAATTTTTCTTCCAACTCCTGTCCAAAAAATAAATAGTACAGGAATGTTTCTGATGGTGTCAGGTTTTATAATAGTTCATTCATTTCAAGCCTAAATTTGGGACTGAATTTGAGCTGGCAGTAGCTCTTTAATATACAGGACCTGTCTTATTACATCTCCGTCTAATGCATATTTGGGAGCTTTCCCTGAAAGCTCTTGTATAAAGGAGTATTATGACATCAGGAAGTCTAAAAGTACCTGAACTGCAGATGTGATAAATTCAGTAGGATGATACGTGCCTGGAATTTGTACTTGCCTTTTTCCATTGGCAAATGGCCGCCTGGGCTCCATCCCCCGGGATAGCTGTAGAGAACAGCCAGTTTGATGAGCCTAACCAGCCATTGGATGTCACTTTGGCTCCACACTAATTCAAGGGAAACAGCATTTATCTGGCAGCCAGGCAGCCAGCTCTTCGGCAGCTGAGAGTTTAATTATCAAAGGTTCAGGCGAATCTTGCTCTTGCTATCTCCAACCAGCTGCTGCAGAAAAAGAGACCTTCTGGCCCCATCCAGAAGTTTGTGAAGCTCTTGCAAGTTCCCTTTTGCTGCTAAAATGAGTCCCAGCCCATTTGCCCTTTTCTGTGAAAGCTCTGGGCTTGATGCCACCAGAAAAAGGAGAGAATGAAAATAATACAGTGGGGAAGGGCTCTGGGTGGATGGGGCTGAGCAAGCAGCACTCAGGAACAGGAGCACTAGGCAGACTCCAGCTGGAGCCTTGATCCAGCCGTGGGGGCTTGCACTGATGGATGGATATGGGCACAGCTTCTTCAAACTGCAGGATGTTGTTCTTTCACAGCCTCATTCTGCAGGGGCAGAGCAGAGCCACTGTCTGGCTTGCATTCAGTCCAGGCGAGCTGTGTTTCTGCCCGTGGACCTCAGCCTGAGAGGTCTCAAAGTGAAACACAAGGACGACTCCTGCCCCATCTCATTCTTCAGCAATCCAGTGGGAGGGGTGGGGGTTGAATGGGGCAGAGCAAGCAAGTTGAAGGCAAGACAAGAAGAGAACAGTCTCTGCAAAAGCAGCTGTTTGCACAGTATTTCTGCAGGAGGAAAGGCCAGAAGGTGCACCAGGAAAATAATGGGGGGAAAAGATGACCTCAAATGAAGCCACTTTTGCCCCCAGGAAAACAAGAGGCCAGCGTGTGAGGAATGTGAAAGAGGTGTTGCTTTCATGGGGAATATGCTGCTCTGCTCTTCACTCGCCTCATCCCAGTGTCTCAGACACTTTACATGGTTTCCCCACACCTGGGTTCAGGTAACCCTGGATTCGCCCCCCAGCCTTGCTATCAACCACATCAGTCCAAAACCAAAAGCTGTTGGTACTGTCCCAGGTTCTGCTCAATATCCAGCTCTAAGTGAGACACTCAAGACCTGAATGCAGTGCCATTTCCAATAGATCCTTTGCATTTTTGTGGCAGGGATATCCCTGCCCTTTCAATCCTGCAGTGGCTGGTTAATAATGGGGCCATTTAGGTGCCTATCAGGAGAGTTTGTAACTAATGTGCTAGTGATGCACCTGATTTTCATTATTCTCAGGCTCTCCTCAGATGCAGTCAAGACACAACTGGCCATTCTCAAGGTACATTTATCTTTTCAATATGAAGGCAAGAGACTCAATTATCTTTTTCCAAAGTAAGCTAAGATTCTGGTGAGCAAATTAGTTATCCTCCCCATTCTTCTTCAAAATGCCATCAGGAACCATCATAAGCAAATACTATCAATCACTATCTGTTTTGCCCAGTCTGCCTGAACTATCGGTAAGGATCCACATAGGGAAATATGTTGTCTCCTCCCTCACCAAAGAAAAATCTCTCTAAAGATTGGGCATGATTTTCATAGTTGAGACTCGAGGCTAGATGCAATAGAACTAGAGACTCAGGGCACGTGTGAACCTGAAGGAGACGGAATGAGCAGGAACCCAGAAATATCTAGTACTGCATGGAAACATAGCCATCCCCCCCCTCCGCCCCTTTCCCACCAACTCAAATAAATTTGGAAGCCACCCAACCAACTGCTTCAGATGGAAGCGAAACACACCCTGGTAGCAATTGCCTGTTAGAAATTTGATCCTGGACTCCCTCTTGTAGTCCAGAAGCTTTGTCACTAGAGGCAAGTTGTCTTGGGTATCTCATTATTCCATCCCACATGAACAAAAGTGTTTATTTAACACCATCTCTCCAGGGTTTCCCCAACTCCCTGGTCTCCAGACCTGTCAGTTTACTTACAGCATCGCCAACTGCAAACTGATTAGTCCAGTCCCCCTTCTCTTCTCCCCCATGGTTAACACTTTTATTAACAGCAAGGGAGTGATAATGGGGAAAGATGATCAAAGCTGCTGGTATTAATGCAGGGGATTAGCAGTATTTATATTCCTGAGCAGTGCAGTCTCAGTGTGAAGAGGAAGCCACCACAAATCAGCCTTTTCTGGCTGAGAGTTGCTGCAGTGCCACTACCTAAATAGCTGCTGGCTAATGAGTCCTTTGCAGCTGTCTGAGGGAACAGCTCGCTCACTTGGCCACTTCCCTTGCAACATAATGCAGCCAGGCTTTCATCGACGGCAACATTCAGGTACCCAATCTCGAGTTTCAAGGTGTTCTGGAGGACCAGGGGAGAAGGTCCACTGTTGAGATCAAGCCAGCTAGTGCTGAGGAAGCAACTGGGCTGCTGCAGACAGTTTGTGGTGGGATTGCATCATTATCACAGGAAAGGAAAACACAGCTTGCATCCCAGTCTGGGACTTTGTGGGAATTTTAGTGAGCACCACACTGGAGGGGGCAAGTCAAAAATAACCAAAACCAAATCTGTGCCAGGTTTTACATGTAGGGCAGGAGACTGAAGTGTTCTGCAATCATTCAAGGAGAACACATGTGGTGTTGCGTATTGATTCCACTGATATTCCAGCAGACACTCAATGGCAGGCCACCACCAGCAAACCAAGGTGAAGAGGCTTCACCTGGAAGGGGCTGGAGACCAATGCAATGGGCAAAGAGCAAATGGAGGATACCAGGATCAGGGGGCAGGTGACAAACATCTTTGGGGATACAGCATTTCACTTCTCATGGAAGAATGAGGACTCAAGAAAGGTGCCCACTTCTCTTCTGCCTCTGATGAGGAGGCTTTCACAGGGTCCATGACCCTTCTCCTCAAAATGCCCAGAGAAAGGCCCCATTGCAGCACCCCCTTCCAGCCACAGTGTATGAATGCTCAAAGATGACTTGAGATCCAAGGCAACTACTTTTCAAACCACCCAGACTGTGTAAGCTGGTCACATTTCAGTATTGAGCCAAAGACATTCAACCAAAACCAGGGCATTTTTATAAATAAATCTTTACAAACAGCAATCCTTCCCACCAGTTTTGGGCTGATTTTGCTGTCAGCCCAGCAAGAAAAGTGCAACCTGGGTTTGATTTGCAAGTGTGAACTCTTCCATCTGGGCCATAAGGTGCTCCCTCAGGAGAACTATTTAGAAACTGAATGGAAGTTCTTCTATATACTACTATTAGGAAATAAGGATCTTAAAGATACCATTTGTTTGCATAGAATTTAGGGTCAGTAATACCTTCATGACCACCTAGAGTTAGCCTTGCCTATATGTACTGCTTTTTCTTCCCCCCCAGCCCTAGCCTGTTGTTCATCACTTTCCATCTCACCTTTATGCAGTGCAATACTGTCGCAAAGGTTTATTTATATCATCATAATTGGTTGCTGTGGAGACCATCATTATGTCACAAGTATAGGAATGAATTACAAGGGGGCCATGGAGGTGAGCCCTGTTGTTTTAGTGCACGTTCCCATCCTCCCACTCACCCCAGGGACAGTCTGTGTCCATACAGAAGCCCAACTCCACCTGCAGATGTTGGTCCCACTTGTGGCCATGTGTAAACACAAGCCGACTTGCTCTGACAAAATCTCAGAGCAGTTTTTATCCATGTAACAAGCAGTGACAACTGAAGGGAGAGGAGAAACAGTTGTAAACTACAGGAGAATGATGGAGTCCATTAGGGCAAGGCAGAGGCTGACAGTGATGTTCCTAAGCCTCTTCCACTCCCACCCTACCCATTTCTGAGCCACTCCCCACACATGTGCTCAGTAAAAATTACCCTGAAGGGGTAGGAAAAGCCCTGTGTGATCCCTGGGGACTAATGAACACTTCACACAACCCCATTACTGTTAACTCAGTCATCAAAGCTGTTGTGGATTACCCCACAGTCTCAGCCTTGTAGCATGGCTCAACCAAGATCAAATTTTCTGGAGAAAACTTTTTTTCCCACAGACTGCTTCCAAGGTCATGACACCTAGTACAGCATGACAGCAGACTGTCATACAGGATGATGTGGACTTCTCACACACTCCATCTCCAGGATGTGTTTGTCAGCAGGTCATGGTCTGCTTGGGTCTTGTATATAATCAGAAAGAGCAAGCAAGAGATCAAGCCATGTGTTTTCTCTGTGTGTCTGCATCCATCCAAGGTCAGCAAAACCACTCATAGACTGCCCTCCTCACCAGATCCGATTGAAGGTGAATGTAGAAAAGCTGATTGGCGTTAGTGGGCTCTGGATAAATGGAGCTGTTCGCCTTGGGATCGTGAGTTCAGAGGAAGGTCAGTTCACTGTTGACCACCATTCATTAGCCTCTGGCAGTGATTCAACCTTGGTGAAATAAGGAGCAATCTTGGCTTGGGTCCCGGTGGAATGAGAGTCTGTGTCACTGCAGTTCTGTCCTTGCTGGACTCTTGGCTGGCCCCACAGGGAAATAACAAAGCAGTTCAGAGAGTCCATCCTCATGGCTTAGCACCTTCCTGGGGGATCACCCTGGAGGAACACGAAGGACTTTCTGCTGTGTCTCAGTGTTGAGCTCCTGCTCTGGCTGATGGGCAAAGACCAGACACTGCCACCAAAAAATTACAGCAAGGACAAATCAGCCTGAAATGGGGGAAGTGGTAGAAAGGTTGAAATCTCCTGTGGAAGAAGTCAAGAGAAAGGCAACTAGAATGACTGCAGAGCAACTCACATGTGAGAATAGAAGGCAGAAGGTGAAATTAGAGACTCATGTGAGAACCCCCCTTTGCCCTGTTGTTGTTGCACACCTTTGGTGTTGAAGGGAGAAGAAGAAAAGCCTTTCCCCATCCTCCTGTCCCCCCTTGCCCCATGCTCAAGGCTTATGTGGGGCCTGCAGCAGAAGAGCAGAATAGCCCACTCCTGTGGGCTCCAACATTGCTGGCCGCCCTGGGGAGGGAGGGAAAGACTGGCCAAATGAACAATCCAGGTGGCCTGTGGGCCTTAAATTGAGCATTCTGATACATACTAAAATAAATGCAATAAACCGGGTCAGTATCCCTTGCATGAAATTCACTTATTGTTTTAAATCATCATTATCACCATTATAATTAAAATCAAGCAACAGCTTAAAGAAACTAATGAATATTTTTATACGTGAACTTATCACAGGAAGGGAGGAGAAAAAACATAAAGTGAAAATGTGCCTGTATTGCTAATAAATATTATTGGAGGGACTCCCAGCTTTCCACATTACCACAGTGTGATATGACAGCCTATAATGGATTACTCAACTGCCCGAAGCCATTGTAGGAATAAATCCCTTTTAATATTCATGTGAGGTCTTTGAGAAAATAGATGTAAGCAGTTAATACTTTTCTATAGACAAAACAATGCAGTTTATCAAAACAAAATGTGTGCTTGAAAACAAAAATCACAAAGCTCCTGGACTCATTCTTTTTTTGCAAATCAGAAAAAAATAGGACCCAAAAAAAGAGCTATTTGGGGAATGAAGGTGCACAGAAAGCAATATGGGGAGGGGCAGGATATTAGCAAGGGTTAGTAGTAAGGGGGAAAAGGCATAAGAAAATGAGTATTTTGTGAATCTGTTGTTGTAAACAGAGCACTAAAGCAAAGTGGTGTGTGAGGAAGGTGTTGGCTGACAGTGGGGTTGCTGGGTGCCCTGTAAATCTCTCACTGGAAGGTAGTATACAGGTGGCAGAGGAAGATCAGGCATTTCCCAGGATGGAAACACAGTGCTCTGTGATGTGTAAGGATGCTTTTAGGTCATGCTAGTGCTTAGCCATGTTTATAGGATGGTAAAGGATATAGTAAAAGAGGTGAACAGCAAAGCCTGTGCAGGGCCAGCTGAGGGGCTGCTCCCTCTCAGCCCTCTGCTCCATCTTCCTGCTTTTCTTTTTGCAGCTGATCTGTAAAACCTACCTGGTTTTTACTCTCTGGTTAGGTTGGGGTTTTCTTTCTCCCTTTACACTGCAGAACAAGGGCAGCAGCAGTGTAGAGGAGCATGGGTGACTTTTTGTGTGGTCAGGAGCGAAGGGATTGGAGGTTAACACTTCCTGCCCCACCTGCTTGTGCTTGGAGGGAAAACCAGATAGCAAAACCCCCTCAAGGATTGGAGGGAATATCTTCAGCTGCTCATAGGTGAGGGGGCAAAAATGAGAGACCTGATCTTACAGAACTGGATGCAACTGAGATGTGAACCTAACTTTTATTTGGCTGCTGTGGTCTGTGGCTATAAATGGCTGTAGATGCATCTGAAACTGTGAGGAAGAAAGAGGCAGAAGCTCTTCAGTTCCCCTCCTGCTGTGAGATCTAGGCAGCAAAGACAAGTTTAAACTGAAGCATTAAGAATAAATAAGGCCCCTCTGGGACTCATGTGGCTTTGATATCTGAGGCTGCCTGGTGGGTGAAAGACTTGACTCACAGATGCCTTCTGCTTGCCCATGTTCTGAGAGAGCCTGTGATGTCACCCTTTGTTCCTGATACAACCACAGCAAAGACAGCTCAAGGTCTGTCTTGGATTGGGGTAGGTGATGTCCAGGCTGCAGGAGATACTATGTTCTTGGACCAAATTCAACTCAAAATGTAGCCCAACAGACCAACACTGCCCTGAACACTGCAGGACTTGGCGAAAGCTGTGAATCTATAAAGACTCACAGGGTGCTTAATTTGAGCTTCTTGCCAAATGCCACAGGCTTCCATGGACCTACTTGAAGGAATTCAGGATGGGCACATGTTGCACTAATTGCTGCACCCTGAAACACTTCCATGCTTCAAAATGCTTGGAGATCGGACACTGTTCTTAAAGATACCCAGTTTTACAAAAGTAATTCCAATCATCAAGACAGAAAAAAAATAAATCCATGAATTAGCATGTCAGCATGTCAGACCCATCCATTCAACTTGCTCAGATTTTATTCTCATGTCATTTTCATGGATCAGTGGGATTCCCCATCTGGACAAAGCTTCAGCTGTGTAACCATATATGTTACCAGCAGTGTTAGAAAGGTTCTGTAATTAGAAATATTGCAGGGATACTTGTAGAGACAACATTTTTTCTACATCCCTTTATTAATTTATTCTAACAGTAATCTTGTCACTGTAAACACCAGGAATGTCCCTTTAAATGCCAGATAGTTTTATAGGCTATATTGGGTGATATGAAAGTGGGCCAGTTTTATAGGTCATATTTTTCTTTGGAATAGAATAGGTCCTGAAGACAACTGGGAACCAGAATGGGGAGAATTCCTCCCACCCGTCTTCTTCCAGCAGAGCAGAGGTGTGTCTTGCTATGAAAGAGAAAGAAAAAGTTTCACCTTCTAATTGTTGTATTGAGTAGCTCATTGACTGCACTTTCTGTTCAATACCTTTTTTACCACTGAGATTGTCTAATCAAAGCCTTTTTCCTTCCTTGGTTTAGCTTTGCAGCCTCTAGCATTGATCCAAAATCAGAAACGAAAGAGAGAAACAGGCTCTGGGAAAAGAGAACACAATTAACACCCAAGCAGCTTCATTTTTTGGGGTGTCTTTAAACATCTTGCACCTCTCAGTCTATTTTCCCATTCTTTTATTTTCCCTTTTGTGTTCAGGAGGTTTCTTTAAGGAAAGCCTTTATCAGCAGCTCAGGGAGAAGATTAAAGCACCCGTCACTGAGAAACAGGTTACTTTTTGTGTCCAAGTTCTTAATCCACTTTATTAAAATGTTCCAAATCTTCCTTTTAGAGGAGAGATCAGAAGGACATTTCCCTGTCACCCCTGGCATGCCTTCCTTCCGGATACTTGTGCTTCATTAGAGGCTGAAAAAACCCATAGTCAAGGCAAGGAAAAAAAGAAAGAACAAGACTGCAGTGACTGGTTAATATGGGATGTGGAGCTTTCTACTTCATGGTCACTGGTACTGCTCTGGCCCCAGGCTGGAAGCAATTGAAAGCTTTTCCCATCTGAAAGACACTTGTGTGAACTGACTCAGAGATCTCTGGCTATTTTAACTTTGAGGTTCAAAGAGGAGAGCTTTGCAGTGAACAAAGCCAAACATCCATCCAGCTGGCTGCCCCATTGCTGACAGCAGCAAGGAAAGGGCACAGAGAGGGTGAGGGTATTGAGTCTGTTTTGCTCTGTGTACTCTACCTGCTCCCCCAGACCTCAGGTCTGGTGTTGCTCACCTGAAATAATGGCTCTCTGTGGTTAATAAACCTTCATGGATTTGTTGCATGAAATTGTCTAATCTTTTTTCTCTGCATGCCATAACATTTCTCTGCACTATCATGGGCCTTCCAGAGCAAGGCTGAAGGACACGAACACAACCTGCTGCCTGGTTGCCTCTGATCTCTAGGAGTACCCAGTGAGCCACTTTCTGTGATGTTAAGTTTGAAGTTTCATATTAAGACCCCTGAAAACAAAGTGTGTGATTCCTCTGGGCAGCCTCAGGGATATCTTGGGGGAAACAAGCCTAGATCAGGTCTAAACCCTGTTTCGGATCTGACACCAACTCCTCATCCTGAGATGCTTCATCCTAACCCTCATTTTGCTTCCCTTTTCCTCAGGATTCTCACAATAGATTTTCGCAATTTGTTTGCCCTGATCCACGGATATGGCCACAACATAGTGCACACCATCAGTGAGATGCACTGTCTCCAATAGAAAACTAAAATATGGAGAGGACAGAAACTGCTCCAAGTAGCCATGATAGAGGTCTAATGAGGTAGCTACTGCGATGGCTTTTCCATGTACCCTGTCTTAGATTTAAAAGGCCACTTGCTTTGCATAAGTAGCTGATGTTTTGTAAAGCAAGTGTATATGATGCAGACACTCCTCGTGCTTCCTCAGGGTACAATTACTTTCTTATCTGTCTTGTACTGCTGTTTCTCTTCAGCTGAAGTAAGTTCTCCTGCTACTTCTCCAGTGAGATTGTAGGGTTAATCTTTTGAGCAGGGAAAGTGTAAAAGGACTGGAGAAAAGCATAGCAGCCTAAGAGAGTAAAGAGCAAGGAGGTGACATCTTGGCAGGCAGAGATGAAGCGTAAGGTGTTCCTGAAAGACGACCATCACATTTCCCATCAGTCCTGACTCATAAAATGTCAGGTTCATTAAAGGAGAAATACTCACAAACCACAGCTCGAACAGTTTCATACTCAGCAAAGCACCTGTGCAATTGGCTTTCCCCCCACATCATGACTCTTCCAAGTCTTCTGAGTCAAGAGTATCAAAGTAATTTGATATTAAAATGTGTCATTCTGTTAATAAAACTGAAGTTGAAGGCCACATTTTATTTATTATTCAAATTACAGTAGCTCTTCAAGGCCTTGGTTCCAACAGAGCTCTGCCTAGCACTTGAGAGGCCAGTCCCTTCTTCTCCCACCCCAGTGACTGCCACATCACAGGGGGAGTGTCCCAGAAAGCTGCAGAGGTCTAGGTGTGGGACCCTGTGGATTCACCTGGATTCGTGACTGCCTTCAACATGCCTTTGCAGAATCTCCTCTTCAGTCAAGATGACTGGCAAACACTGCAGGAGAGGGAGCCCAGATCGCTTGCAACAGACCCCAGTCACTCAGTGTTGCTGCTGTGCCTTAATCACAAATCATCTTTTTTTTGCTTTTATAGCAGGCACAGTGCCATGTTTTGCACCCACTGACACTCCTGTTCCAGGTGTGGTACAGTACAGCTGGCTAGCCTGTGGCTATCGTGATGTCCCACGTCTATCTAATCTCTCCTGATGGCCTCCAAAGCATATTTGCTCTATTTTCAAAGTCTCTTTTTGAGCCACTTTGAATTCCCTTTGTGCTTAGAGATCTGCCTCACTCCTCGAGCTCCATGCACCCTTGCCAGCAAGGTTTTAAAAGCAAGGCTGTAGCTGGAAGTTGTCATTGATACGTGATGCAGAACAAAATCCAGCTCGCTCGAATGCAGCTAGATTGGCTCAGCGGGGCTGACAATGGATGAACTGGGTCTTATCAGTGGAGGGAGCAGATACAACACCGGAGCAGCATGCAGGGAGCAGATAGCAGCTCTGTGAGACTGGACGGACGGGCTGGCGATAGTGCAGGGCAGGGGGGAGGTATTATTTTTTTTTCCCTGACTGTTTTTGAGGCTGTTGTTTTAAAGCTGGTACCTTTCTGACCACAGCCATGGCAGTAATGGGGAAAAGAAGTAAAAGTGACGGACAACTCAACAGAGCTGTGCTGTGATGAAAGGTCTCAGTGGGGTGCGTTTGTCCAAATGAGCCACTGCCTCCCTGTGTGATTTATTCCTTGCTCCAAATGCATTTGTTGGATTTAATGACAAGCTGGTGGCATTTCTGCAATTAATCCTATCAAAGGGATGTGATTTTACACGAAGCTGGTCCCGTATTTCCTACCCTGTGTTTTTGTTTATGAGGAGAGGGGCTGCCAGCTGTTTCCCAAGTCAGGGCACTAGAGTTCATGGAAAGTAACAGTGGGTTATTAACCAAGTGTCTTCGCCTGACATCCGAAAGCAGCACAGCTAAAAAATACAACCTCAGATTGTCCTAACAAGCAATCTCCAAACTGTAAATATGCAACAGTGAAAGAAAGTATTTCTTTACCAGTGAAACACTTTAATGAGTGGATGGCTCAGCAAATCTTTTATGCAGCTGCTTTCCCTGCTGCAGATACTGAGATTTATGGTAGGAAGGGAGGGGAGTAACAAACAACCAGGGAAGTGCAGTCCCTGTATGCTTGGATTCCACCTCATGCTCCTGTTTGTCTGGTCTGATCCTTCTGCAACTATCCTTGGATAAACCATTAATGGTCCCATTCACTGGGGTCTTGGAACCAGGAACAGAAGTAGCTTCCAGTGCCAGAAATCATGACTTGCCTAAGCAAGAAGGAATAATCCATCCTTCCAATAAGGGTACTGATGATGTATACCCAAAGCCTTTAAATATTGAGCGCTCTTTGAATACTGATGGCCTCTTTTGGAGAGAGAGGAGCAAAGCAGAGGGAGAGGGATTGAATGGAGATTATGTATTTTTGCAATTCTGAGCAGCTTTTCCATGTTCCCTTTCAATGGATGGGATTTTAAGCTCTTTATCCTTCTATCTAATTAATGACATTTCTAATGAATGCTAGTCCCAAAACAAAAATCACAATACCTGGAAGAACGGGATCCAAAAGGAACAATCTTCTTTCCTGACAGTAGTGGACTAAGAAGGAAAAGAACAACCCCAACATGCATTTTCAGAAGGTCCTTCCTAATGATCACAATCTCCAACAGCAAAACCTTCTTGCAAAACAGGATCCTTAGAAATGCAATTAATAGCAGAAATAAAACCCAACAAAACAAAAACCCCAACTACAGAAACAAACTACAAACCAGAACATTCTAAACTGATTCACAAGCCCTCTGAGATAGTCCTTGAGCCATTCCTGCTGTCAGGAAGAAATTTTCACTTCTCCTGGACCTGAACTCCCAGCTGGAGGAGAAAGTTTACACTCTGACTTGCCCTTTGGCAGCAATGTATCATCTGGGGAATCTACTCTATTAGATTCTTGTTCTGGTTCTGCATCTTATTTTGAGCAATTTAATAGTCATAAACCCAGTAACAGTCATCTTCTGTTTTGGAAAAGAAAGTCTCTAAAAACTGTTGCTGTCACTGCACCTTGGTGTTGCAAACTGAGCCATTCAGTCTGTTAGTTGCTGGGAAAAGACTTACCCAATTTCATGTCCAAAAGCACTTCCTCACTGATATTTGCTTGCAAAGGCTCTGAAGAGACACCAGCCAGACATGGAGATTTAAAGAAAGCTCTGAAGGAATGTGAAGGTCTTGCTGTTGAGGACACACGGATGAACACATCAGGAGAATACATAAGATGCTTTGCACTTTTCTTATTTATCCAAAAAGCTATTTTTGTTTATTAAAACCTAGTTACTAGCTGCATCTTGCCAATAACCTGGAGTGCTTGCTTGGTTAATTTAAGCAAGCAGAGCTTTGACAAAGTAATTTTACCATCCTCGGGGATCTGCCAGCTTATGCCGGTCTTCACTATTTCAGATGAAATTGAGTTAATTTTCACTGAAATTGCTTCTTAGCATACAAACACATTCCCCATCATTGCGAGCTTATGCCTCTGCAGCTCTATTATTCTTTAATTTACACACCCCGGCAGCAAGGGATTAATGCCTGAGACATACAAAAGGCTACAGTGTGGAGAGGAGAAGGGAAGGAGAGAGAGAGTGAGCTCTTCAGGGAATAGGTAATGGTGTTTCAGTTTTATAGTCAAAACATTTAAAATTTGGCATTAATACGGAGTCAGCTCTTGTCCTTTCACTCTGGAAACACATCGTCCAAAGTCTCAAGGCAGAAAACATCTCAGATGCTCAGTCAGGCCAGAGGTGATGGAAGGTCCCTGCAGGATTGCCAGGCTGAGAAGGCAATCCCTGGAATATTATGAACAACTTCACTTCAGGAACTGACTGCAGGCAGGCAAGGCGATGTGGAACAGAATGGCACAGGAAGGCCAAGCTTTGCATTTGCATCTTCCACAGTGCTCTTGCTTCAAACAGGAGTTCCCCCATCCCCTCACCCCCTGCCATGAAAATGCTGCTGCCAAGGCTCTGGAGATGCCTTCAAATGCTCAGAAATTGAAATTATGTATTCTCATAAGCATCCAGACAAAAAATATAACTAGTGCCAAAGCACCTGCAAATGGCTGGAAAAGGGGGATTCCACTCCCTGGCTTTTCCAGAGAGAACTGGCAGCAGTGCCAAATTCAGCAATCCCTGTAAAGTCTCTAGTGAGATTTTGAAGTAGCTGCATTTTAAGCTAGTCCTGCCTGATGATTGATCAGAGTAGCAATTATGCTTCTTTTTTATGTTATCACTTCAATTTTACTTCTTTAATTAAACAGCTAACCATTTCCTCTTTCAATATATACACCTCTGAGTTACATACAGGTTACTGGATAAAATATGGCAGTCCGGTATCATGTATTGGTATGCACATAGCAATGCTATAATGGGATGTTTAAACTCCTTATCTTCTTTGAAGGGCTGCCCTTCCTTTACCTACTCTAACTACTTCTACCAATGTCACATCAGTGCCACAGTGCATACCAAGATCCCACTTCATTGCCCACACATCCTACTTCCACAAAAACATGTTAATGCTTTCTCCTTCCCACCCTCTGCTCAGGAGAAGCTCTCTGTCAGCCTGCACTATTATTCTACCTTCAAATTCTTTCCTATTTTCTCCTGCACTGTGATGCCTATCATATCTGGACACACTTCAAGGAAGTCGCTGATGTGGTGGACTGCTGCATCTTACACTAATTTATTTTATTGTTGTCTAACATCCAGCTTTTTTCCTGGCTTTTTATTAGATGGCAAGCTCTTTAAAGGCAATCTTTTGCCTTTGACTTGAGCACCCTGTCATTATGGGTGCATGCTGTGAAGTCTACAAATGGAGCAGCAAAAAAAAAAGAAAGCTCTTGAACTCCAAGGCAGGGCAACTGTATGAAATATGCTCTTGTATTTGGAATGTATATTTCATGATACACAAGAGACCAGACAAGGAGAGTCCCTTCCAGGCAAGAACTCCTTGTATCATCAGCCTGAGAGATAATTGAGTGGGATATTTTTTTCTATTGTATCTAATAGACCTCCCAGCACCCATGGCACAGCAGTTTACTTTTCAAGGTTCCCCAGGGAGTGTTTTACCCTTCTGCCAATGACCCAGATGTCTGGCTTTGAGGTCAGTGGAAGAAATACTACTTTTTTTTCCCCCAGTTTGTGGCTAACACTGTACAATGCTGGCCAACACTTCATACCACCAGAACGGTGACACTTGACTCTGCCTAACACTGACACTTTGAGCTTCCTTTATCTGATAATGTTCCCTCCTTGTTAACTGTGGATAGGTTAGCAGTGGAGAAAGAAGTTCTCAATGTAACTCATGTGGAAGAAAATGAAGAGAACTCTGGTTCCCTCCAGAAATAACCTCACCATTTTGCAGGGCTAACACCAGCTCTGCTGCACAGCTAGGAAATCCCAGCCTCCAGATAAAGTCCTTGTTGAATCCAGGAGAAGGTCATGTTAAAAAAGGAGATGTTATTGCTTTTCACTGAAGACAGACTCACAAGAAACTCCTGAGCAGTTAGAGCAAGATCAGATCTGAGAACAAGAGAAATGCCTTCCCCATTTACAGAAAAGGGAAGAGAGGGAAAAGCAGAAAAAAAACATTAATGAACAAATGGTTCTATTGAGGTGAGTGGTAAGTACTGAAAATTGTCACTTTCAGACATGTGCAGTTTGGGTCCAGAACGTATCTGCTGGTAGAAATTCCTCTGTTGAATCTACATGACTGTCTCTTGAAAATACCTGAAAAATAACCCAAAAAGTTAGATTAAACCAGTGGTTTAGTAAGGGAGGGTAGCACTAGCAATACATCAACAGCGAGGACAATTTGAACCAGTGGCTCAGGCAGGTCTACTTTTTCCTCCTTCATCCAGAAGCAACTTTTGCCATTTTCCCAGCAAAGTTATTTCAGAAATCAACTCCTTTCAGCTCAGCTGACTTTAAGCTTCATGCATTTTTATACACTCTCTGCAAGAATGAGAAGGATATTTACATTTTTTAATAAGCCTGACAGTTTGAAAGTAATTGGGGATTTATAATGGGTTTGTTTAGGTCTTTTTTCCACTTGAATTCCAACTGCTAGTCATAGGCCTAACAAGCAATATTATCTCTATGGTGATGAGGGAACCTCAACAGGAGGCCCTGAAGCCAAAGAGGAAAGCACTGGCATGTTTTGTTTTGCTATGTTATTTTTTTTCTCTTTGAACCTGCTTTTTAAAGCAAAAACAGCATAACAAAATTTGAAGCAGGAGCAAAATTCCTCCAGCCATCCAGTGCTCAAAACTCTGACTTCTTCCGCTGGTTCTCCCAGGAGCACACAAGCCAGTTTCTGATCTCTGTGTAGGTGCTTTTTCTTCACGGCAAATATTTTCATTTATTTGTTCTATTATGGCTCTAAATGACCCTGGTTTTATTTTTGGGGGAGTCAGATGTTTGGTGTTAAGTATGGAATTAACCTGCAAAGGTCAAGGTCTGGGGTCAGATTCCCGCAGCTGAATCTCAAGGACTCAGCTTTGCATATTCCTGAAATGAAAAGACAGCTGCTTTAGGTGGAAGAGATAAAGGAGTGAAAGCCAAGAAGGAATCTGATTGAGTTTTGATAATGGAGTTTGCAGTGAGGACTGCTATCAAAACCAGGGACTCCTGTGGGTCTCTCTGGCTTCCTTGACATTGCTGAGATTGTAGTGCTGATTTTTCCCAGGCTCCCCTAGACAAGGTCTGCTGACATTTCACAGGTGACAAGCTCTGAGCCTAATTTTTAAATTGTGTCCTTACTTCTTTGTACCTCAGTTCCACACCTTCTAAGAGAAGAATCAGTCCGTGTCTTCTGCAAGGGTAAGGACATAAATTCAACGGAGAACAGAAGGGTTTAGTGTTTAAGAATTGTCCACCAAACCCCACAAAAAACAGTGATAATGAGGAAAAAACCAGGAATTGCACTGACCCTGCTCAGCAGACATCAGCACATGCCTTTATTTCAGCATGAGTGAGCACCAAGAAGTGGTGCCATGGGACATTCCTGACTTTGTCAAGGGCAGAGCCTCTCAGTTCACATCTCCTCCTTGTGTCTCAGACCTCCATGGTATGCAGGGCACACCAACTAATCGCTTCCTGTGCCCCACAGTGCTCTTCTTTTCTGAGGGCAGCTAAAGTTGTGGGAAAGAATGACCCTCATAAGCAAAGCAGAGCAGAGATGTTGCTGTTTGTCATTGCTCTTACTTGCTCCTCACTGCGTGCTTTGGGTTGACACTCATGCACAACATACAGCCAAGGGGCAGCTTGCTCTGGTAGACCTCAGGCATGGGACTGTGGAGCCTTATTTTCTCCCCCTGTGGAGCAAAAAGGGACAAAAAGGATGATTCCCATTTCTACTGTTTCCTAGCTGCCACAACCCCAGGAGTGGCTTCTCCACCCTCTTGCAGCAAAGAGCTGTAGGAGCCATTCCTTGCCCTGGCATCTATGGAGGTGCTGCCCAATCCTTGCCGTACCTTCCCCGCACGTGCACCCTGCGTGTGCAATGATGCACAGGTCTCATCTCCCTCTGGGAGGGCACCAGGCAGCAAGGGGGCTATGGGCAGGCTGGTAGACAGGGGTAGAAGAAGACTCAAAGACAGGGAGAGGAGATAGAGATGGGACAGGAATGGGAGAAAGGCAGCAGGGAAGAGAGGGGAAAGCGGGAAATGAATTGAAATTAGTTAGAAAATTCCAGGCAGATGAGCTTGAGCATTCAGCAGCTGAGATGTGGGGCTTCATTAGTACAGACCGACTGAAGATAGAGACATTAAGGCAGGAAATGTGTGACTCACGGGGGAAAATGGGAAAAACAACACACACCATAGCAGCTGCTCCGTTTACTTCAATTAAAGAACAGCTCAAAGGGTATGTTAAGGGGAAAGGAGGGGGAAGCAAACAAAAACCAGAAAAAAGCCAACTAGATGAAGCAACTGTTACCCTCAAACACCTAAATGAACTGACTCAGGCATTTGAACATGGAGCCAGTGTTGCTCAGCCTGTGCCTCCAAACAAGTCAAGCTGCCCAAGGAGCCTGGAGCCAGGTACAGGCAGCAAGCACTCGCGAAAATACTGTCCCAGCTATCAGGTGGGGAAGAGGAAGGCAGTTTCCCTTAACATAGCTCTGTGACACCTAAGAAATGGGCAGACAGGACATCATGCTTCACCAAAACCACCAGCCAAAGCATGTCTAAGTGAGGAAGGGAGGAAAATAGTGGTGGGTGCATCAACCGCAACACACAGCAGAGCTGTGGTGACCAATGGGAAGAAAATTGCACTTGGCTGCAGGGTGGTGGGAAGCACTGTGGGAGCCTCTCTATCCTCTTAGTGCCACCCCACAGCCACCCCAGGCTTTGCTTCAGTATCAGCCAGAGCCAGGCAGCCTCTCACACTTACCTCATAGTCACCATACCTGGCTGGGATATGAACATTTCCCTTACCTGTTTCTGTGGTGCATAAGGATGCAAAGAGCTCACTGAGATTCGTTGTGCTGCTTTTTCAGGAAAAAAAAAAAAAGAAAAAAAATATTGACATGAATTCCACATGGAGACTGTAGTTATTCCCTCCACACTGGTGTGAACATCCTAGCATGGAGCAAAGAGGAGCATGAGCAAGGTGACACCCATCTCTTCCTTCCTCAGCTAATTGCCAACACTAATTTCTCAGACCTCATGAGCACTGAGAAACGTTATACTAAAAAGTTCCTGGATTGCAGCAAATCCTGTTTTCAGCTTTCAGGTGATAAATATTGAAAGTAACAGAGTGGACCTGGAAGAGAAAAAGTGAGACACGGGAGAAGGAAGGAACAAAAGAAACTTTCACTTCTCTCCTTGCACCTTCTACCAGGATAAAAATGTATTAAGGATTTATAGGGAAAGAAAATTTTCTGCTTAGAGCTCACTAACTGCCACAGATCTCTGCTTTCTTTACTGGTTCCCTCACGTAGGAGGTTTATCACTCTGCTCCAGCTGTGACACCAGCCTGCAAGGGTTAGTTGCTTTGCTTGGTTGACTGAAGCCTCAAATCTGGAGGCTACTGGGTCAATCCCAACTCATGGCCTTCCCAGATGATCAAGACAGGCAAATTCACAGTGTCAGAAAAGGTCTACTTTCATTTCTGGAAGGGGAAAATCTTTGCTCAGTTTTTATGCTTCTCCCCTTATCTTCATGGATGCTTCCCAATTCCCAAATGCACCAAATCCATGACCCTTGGTGGACTCATTCCCTGTATGAGCATGGCAGTGGATTTCATGACAAAGTCCCATGGTCTCAGGATAATTACCTGCCCAAAGTCTCAGATGGAGAGTCCAGATACAAGCAAACTCCCAAACTCCTGACATTTATCACTCTAAAGAGCAGCCAGGGGAAAAGCACCCCCTATCAGATAAGAAGTGTCAGTCAAGATTTCAATGTAGTTCAGCTGCAGCTTGTAAAGGACACATCACAATATATCTGCAGGATGAAGTGTGGCGAATGTTAAATCTCCACAGCGTGGGAATTAGTACTATGGATCCCATCTCCATATGTGATAATGGGAAATTCATAATTCTCTCACACGAAGTTTAATGCCAAAAAGTTGCCACAGAGAACCACCAAGGACACAAGGGCTTCTTCTTCAAAGCTTCTGAGATAGGCAGCATTAAAGGTATTTTCTTTGAGCTGGCTGTGTGTTAAGCTTCCTCTCTGTCCCTTCATCTCTCCCCAGTCAAGCTGTGTCTCGGTCAGCACCCAGTTGTTAAATTCTGGATGGATTAAAGAGCATGAAAAAGTGCTTTTTTTTACAAAAGTGATGTTTATCCATCACTCATCTATGTGAGTGCTAAACTTCAGATCTCCCGCTTCTCTAATGATCGTTGCATGGTGGTGCATTCAGTGTCTTTGCTTTGCACAGGAGTGGGGTTGTTTGATCTAAAGGCTTCTCTTTGCCCAAGATTAAATCTGAATTTGAATCATCCTTTGGGGTCTAATTGCATAGGATTTTGGTGGTAGTGCAGCAGGGCCACAGATTGTATTGGCTGGAAGAAGAGGACAGGAATTTCTCAAATGACAAAGCACAGGAGATTTCAATAACATTCTGGGCGGGGAAGAAAATGAAATTCAAAGAATAAAACAGATTGCTTTGTGCAGTGTTAAGAATGAAAAAAGAAAGAAAAAAAGGAAGGATAATCTCTCTAATTAAATTCCTAGAATTCCTGCAGCCTTCCAACTATTCCCAACTTAGAAGAAGTATTGACCATTTTCAGACCCTCTCTAATAGAGCTGTGGGTGGACAGGGATCAGACGGATAGTAAGTTCCTCAAAACTGCAAAGTTTCAACACTGCATTAGGCATAATTACACCTGTCAAGGACAACATACTGCTTGAAAATCTCTGCTGCAGAGGTAATGGCAGAGGGACTCTTGCAAAACCTACCACATTATTTTCTGGATGCCTTGGGCCTTCAGAAACTATGTGACAGGATGATGATGTCTTGCTATGTGACAGGAGGCTCTGTTTCAACTACAGGTGGTGTTCGACCAAACAGTTTGAAGCACCTTTGCTTTTTTTCATCTGGAAAATTCCACCCTTTGCATTTTGGGAGTGTCACCACTTAAAGAGATAAAAGAAATATCAAATCATAAAATAACCACTTGCTAGTTAGCTCCTCTGGTCTGTCACCTTCAGTAAAGGACAAACACTTTAGCACAGCAAGGAAACACATGATGATACTGGGCTGCCTGGTAAGACACCTTGTTCTTCCCCTTCTCAACCCTTCAAGTAACTTAACCCCCCCAAAAAAACCCAAATATGTTCCACTGCCCTGCTCCCCCTTCCCCCCCCCAAAAAAGGTCTCCTTGTATGAAGCCAAGCATGGCACTGATGGTAGGCAAGAAATTGAATAGCTGCAATAGCCCCCCTTGGTTCAACATCTTGCCAGCCCAGCAGTGCAAAGACAGTGTGAAGTTCCCCCAGAACAGCAGCTTTCTTCCCCACAAAAGAAAGCTGTCTCAGATTGAGGCTAAGTAGGAAGGAAAGGTCAGAGCAGGACAGGGCTTGCTACAGCTTTTCCTCAGCTCTTGTTTCTAGTCCATCCCAGTGCCTGCTCTGCCCGGGTGGATCTGCAAAACTGTCTTAGAGATCCTAGACAAAGATAGCCTATGCCCCGTACATGTGGGCATGAGCCAGAGCTGACACACACAGGTATGTCAGCATTGCCTCAGAGCCTGCTAACCACACTCAGATGAGGCTTTTTTTCCTTCCCAGTGGCACTTCTTTCATTGCCACACCACCACATGCTTCCAGCTCCAACTTTGCATACCCTGGGGAGCAGGAAGGTTGGCATTCAGTGCCAAAGGATGAAATGTTGAAATCCTCATCCAGTTGAGATTAAATTAAGGGAGAAGGGTTGGAGTATGCCAAGCACAATAAGGCTTAGATAAAAGCTCATTGTCTTCACAGAGAGCTGGGTTTGAATAAGAAGTTCAGGATTTGGCAGGCTCTGTGTAAAGCATCGCAGAATGACTGCTATGTGCATGCAGCTAGTTTTCATGCATAATATATATAGGAGCATACCATATGTTTAAAGCATCGGACAATCAGGCCAATCTTGGATGATATTATAAAGTTTTCCTACAGTGTTGCATTTGTTCTAAACAGATGCATTCCTCCGTGTCCCTCTCCTTCCCCCAAGCTTCCCAGCCTGCCAACACTCATTTATAAGGAAACCAGGTGCCCATCTTTAAAAAAATAAATAAATCAGTATCCAAAGGAATCTGTCCAGGAAGAAAGTAAGTGCCCATCTCTGCTATTTTTGTTTCAAACAGGAAATATGTTGATAAACAAACTAACAAACGGACAAACAAGAATCAAAACAAGAAAAAAGGAAGACATGAAAACTCCTAGGAATTAGGTTCTGAATTCTACAAAGCCAAATGCTAATCATGCCAGTCCCCAAATGTACAGAACAGATGAATTCAAGAACAGAAAGTGCGCCAATGATAGCAGATATGCTCTGGATGAAACATGTCCTGCATCAGTTATGAGAAGGGCTGGATGCTCTTGTCTTTAAAGTGTATGGTTTGATTTCATATTAATTCATCATCAGTATCGCAGGTCTCAGGGGCTCATCTCTGCTCATTATAGGTGCTTTGCATATGTGGTTGGAAAAGAACCACCATCTGATTTGCCTCATTGCTGCTCTCTGCTGTCACTGAGTTACTGTGTTAGGGAGCTGTTGGCAGACCCCTCCACACTTCAGGATCTCAGCTGGGCCCTGGCTCAGACCCAGAGCGTGCTGGGGGTCCCGCCAGCACAAGTGGCTCTGATGGCTGAGAGACAGCCCAGCATCTCCCAGCATGTTGGGTGTTGGCAGTGCAGGGAAGGGATGCAGAAAATCCAACCTGCCTTGTGCAAATCACCTTCCAGTGAGTAAGAGCAGCTCTGTTCTCCTGCAATGCTTCAAGAAACATTCCCTCCATCCGTCCCTGGGAGAACTGCAAAACCACCTTGCAGACAAAAGTCAACAGGCTGAGCAGCAGAGCAGCTGGGAAACCCTCGCAGCTGGCTCTCTATCCTTCACATGGAGTTCCCTGCACTCGTGCAAGCTCTTAAGGCCATGTTTTATATCCTAATTAAACTGAAAGAAAAGGAATTGGATAACAGTCTAAAAGATTTGCAAGCTACATCTATTTCACAAAATGACTCATGTTCCCACTAGTGTAGCTCATCAGGTCCAGCACATGCTCTAATGTGTGGGACTAATAGATTTGTAACAGTGATAGCTAATATGAGTCTGTTCCAGTTACATACTTATCATGGGTCCTCACAGGCTTTCCATCAAAGTTGCTGAATGAAGGTATTTTTTATTAAAGAAAGAGAAAAAAAAAACCCTCTTTGCCCATAAATCGTTCAGCACATTAGCCCCCAAAACAATTCACTGAGGCAAGGTCATATTTCCCTTACATTAATTTAGATCCTTGGAAAGTTCAGTGAGATGAGAAGACAAGACAAAACACAAGAGGCTGTGTCTTCAGCTGCCATGAATCAGCGTGGCTTCCCATCAGCTGAGAATCCAACCATATACCTAGGGAGAGCTACTGGAAATATATAAAAATTTCTTTACAGACTTGGAATCTGGCAATGATAATCCATCTGTTGCCTTATTACTTTAGAAGGAAGGGAGATGCTACAAGGACAGATGACACTTTGCAGGTGAGAGCAGCTTTTACAGCCCCATGGGAAAAGCTTTTTCAGTTTCAACAGGCTGGGTTTTGCCCCACTGTGTTGGGGGTCACCACATTTAAGAGAAGGGGAAAATATTTTGTTGCTTTGTTTTGTTTCCAGGCAGTATTTCAGTGGGACAAGTCCTGATGCCAGTCACAGGCCAGAGTAGGACATGACAAATCAAGTCACAGAGGAACGAGCTTAAGTGAAATATAGTCATGATGGTGATGATCTGCCTCTCAGTTATCTCCCATCCACTGCTCCAAACAGTAAGAAAAGCTGCCAGCTCTGGGCCCTGTTCCGTGTGCTGTCCCTTTGATACTGCAGCTCTCTCTGTCATGTTTACACCCTTCAGATATTTTTAGACTGTTTTTCCACATGCCGAAGTACACGTTGTCATCTCGTAGTCTTGTTTAGTGGTTTGAGCCTTCCCACATAAATAATTTTTTCCAAACATCTGATCATTTAGTGATCAGAAGAACAAATGGTCTGCTTGCTCTTCTTTTACCTTCCTTCTAGATCCCATTATGTGTTCACCTTGTGGTGGCCAGGACCAAGAATGTGATGGAGTTTGAGGACAAATTAGAACAACACAGGGGAGAGCTGTTTCCTTCCCATAGCACAATTTGCCTCCATGGAAGCAGACAATTGTATTTGCAGTAATATACTATTTCAGACCAATCTTCGATTTGCCATCCACAGGCACTTCAAGGACCCCCATGCATTACCTGGAACTGATCGAAAATAAGTTGTCAGAACTGTTAACTTTTGATCTAGTTGAAGGGGAAGGGTGTCTTCTGAAAACATCCTATGGTTTAGAAAGAATAAGTTTTGGTAAGGGGGGACTTGATTTCTTAAAATTATTTTTATAATGAAAGCAAATCTTATCCCTAGGGAAAGAAGGTTTTAATCTTCTTTACTTTGAGACCTTCCAAATCTCTTCTTTTCGTGAGTTGTTTCGACTCTTTTGGACAGCATACTTGCACATACACATATTTGGCAGGTTTACCAGCAAGCAAATATCACATTACAGCAGCGGATTTGTGGGCATTATCTGGTCCAACTAGACAGATAGCTAAGCACTGTAAAGAGTTCTGTCAAAAAATTATTTTCACCAAATTTCATTCTCCATGGTGGTCATGTTATCCAGATAAAGTCCCTGGTCCTTCCGTAAAAATTTATTAGAACACCCCCCCCCCAGATACCTGTAAAACAAGCTACCCCAGATAATTAAATAGAAATGCATTCAATCCATTATCCTGGAAAGAAAAAGCTGTTGGAGGCCAAATCAAATTATATACCATGCTCGTAACTTTATTCCAGAAAACCTTTGGGGCCGAGTAGGTCCATGTGAGTCATTATGGGGCGTTTCTTAGGAAAAAAATCTCCTATTGCTATAGTCACTCTTCCATGTCCCATGCTTTCAATGACCTCCAACAACTGCCAAATCCCAGCTGGTTGTTGACATGAAGGTGAGAAATCGGGTGGTTGGGAGTGGCATGACAATTACCCAAGGCTTGACAAGGTCTCCCCCTTTTCCCCACCTCTAACCCCCGGTGCTTCCCAGTACAAAGAGAGGCTCCCAGGCAGCAACCTCACAACCAGGACCCAGCCATGGGTCAGCACTTCACCTTTCATCAGGTATTATGCTTGTCACTGTACATGACAGGTCTTGCTGCTGCAAAATGTAATCCTGCCCCTTCATGGGCTTCGTGGGTTATGGAGGGTGGTGGGTAACCATAGAAACAACGCTGTAAAACAGCATGGGAGTTGACATGTAATAAAGTGCTACCACCACCCAACACCTGGGCAGAGACCTCCAGGAGGAGTCCTAGTGGATGTCCTTGTATGGGTTTGAGCAGGGATGTCCTGTGCAGAAAGTCAAGCGTGGGCTGGAAGACAAAGTCAGCATGGGAAGGCTGGTGTCAAAAGTCCGTAAATTAAAGTCCAAAAACTCATTATATTTACATCCTTTTTCATTCAACTTTTGAAGCGAGCAGGTGATGCTGAGCTCTGTTCACCAGAATCTTGGATGAGCCCATGTAGGATGCTGCAAGTCTGGCCAGAATTTTCTGAGAGAAGTTCTATCTCTTCTTGGCTTGTTCCAAAGCTTGTTCATGTGTAGAGAACAGTTTTCTAATTATACAGAAGTACTTTAATATGACATATCCTACAAATAGAGGTATTCAGCAACCTACAGTAACTTGCAGAAGCAGGTTCACAGATCAACATTGTAAAAATGCTTCTATTCTGTCAAACAGAAGTTGAATGCCTGTGGGACTCAGATATGTCACACCAAGGAGTTTTCAGTTTTAACACTGAGCTTCCTGGCTTTCTTTCAAGAGATTGCCATGAATCTCAGTATAATGTAAGGACTGTAGAAGGTACAACTATAAAGGCCATGGCTTTAGGAGGAGAGAAAAAGCAGATGTTCTTCCTCCACCTTCATTATTCATTTGCACTGGGGACAGTCACTGTTTGGACCTGAGATTTCAGCCCAGCATTAATCCTTCTCTTTCCATATCTACACCTTCAGCTGTAGCAAAGAGTGATGCAAGTGCAGCACAGTCCTACACTGACACTGGTTTCTGTCTGTGAATTCTGCTACACACGACATGATAATAAATCACACACAGAACACGCTGATCAATTCTGCCCGAGCAGTATGTTGGTCTCCAGGGCCAAGAAACCAGCACTTAAATAAAGTTTCCTTGCTCAGTGTGCTATGCTGCAGTAAAAAAACCTTCTGCATTCCAGGCAGTTCATTTAGCCTCCTGTGCAAGGAGAATGACAAAAAGATACACAGGTAGGCATTAGGAAATGCACCCAACTGATGTTCTCAAAGTGAGCTCTCCAATAGCTCAAAGTTCCCCCTGAAGTTCTCCACATAATTAATGGAAAAACAGAGTCCTCTGGGAAAATTGTCACCAGGTAATTAATAAAAAATTAAAACAAAAGAGCAAGAAGAAGAAGCAGGGATGTTGCAGAAAGCCTGCAAATCAAAAGAGACGGACTTACAGTTGTGATCGCCTTCCCAGCCTCAGAGGGAACTGAACACTGCTCTAACTTCCTCAACGGGTCCTTCAGGACTCTCCATTTCTTCCATTCAGACTTCTGAAACAAAAGGCATTGTGATGGAAATGTTCACGCCCTGCCACATTTCTCATGTGGCCTGCAGCAATGGCCCTGCAGCACAGACCTGCTTGAACAGATGGGGAATGGCTTTCAAGGACAAATCTCCAGAGTCCAGCAGGATCTATTACAAGGTGATCTTTTGAAAATAAAGGCCACTGTTTCTTTTCTACCTGTGGGTTCAATCTGTTTATCATTTTGATGTGGGCAATGCATTAAAACCTTGGAAAGCGGTCCTTTCTCTATCAGGGCAGTATTGAAATGTCCTTTTGCCTTGGGATCTGTGAAATGCTTCCCTAAAGAGCAAACACTCAAGTACATTTATCTTGCAGGTCCTAAAGCAGACTGGAGTTTAAAAAATCCCTAAACTTTCAATGTCAAAATTGATGTCCTGTTGGGAAATGGTGTTGAGAAACCATTGCTGGAAATGCCCATCTCCCAGCTCTGTCTCCACCTGCAGTTTGCCAACATGAATGTCTAAGCCAGTGCTGGGGAATCCTGAGAGGAAAGAGGATGAAGATGGATGGTTTTATGATTAAGCCAGAGGACAGGGATTCAAGGAATCTGGCATCACATATAGACCTCCTGCACTGACTTTGGGCAAGTCAATTAACCTCTCTGTGCCTCTGCTTGCCATCTGTATAATGGAGATAAGAGACTTCCCTACTGCACAGGAGTATTCAAAGGAGACTTGTGTGTTTGACAGATGCTCTCATCCGATGCCAACAGGAGTCATGAGATTTCATTGACAGAAGAGTGATGGAGTGGAGAAGACCCACTGCCATTTGGGGTTATGTAGCTTCGTGAAAAGTCAATAGGTATCTGTTCTGCATCCCTTGCCACCTCCTTCACACCTGTCTGTCTTACAAGGCACAAATGCTCTCTTGACCAAGTACTGGCTCCGATACCAGCTGTGGGAACCCACAAGTCTCACAGGTTGATCCCACAAGACTGAAGTGTATCAAATGAGTATTTCTGCCATTAAAAAAATCATGGGAGGAGTAATGGGAGTCTCAGAAAAAAATCACGGAGAGGCCAGCCCTGTCTTATTCCAGTGAGTGCAGAAATGCCTGAGATGAAAGGCCCTGGTGCTCTGGGGTCCTGCAGTCCTTATACCCAAAGGGCATCAGGATAAATCCCCAAATGTGGAGGGGCATCCTGCCCATCACAGCAATTCAAGAAATATCCCAGCTGGTCCAACCTGTCCATCTCTCCCACCTTGCTACAGGGGCTCACTAATCCCTCTAAAACCTTTACAGCTCTGTGGACAAGGGAACATAATTTGCCATTATGCTTTTCATTTCTGGTTGGGTTTTATTTTTAAGACAGCAGAAAAGAAAAGCATTCCTGTGCTTTCACAGGCAACACTATATTTCCCCTTCCATTTTCACAAGACATGTGAAAGCATCTAATCCTGACCCTCGCAGAGCTTGCTTGACCCCTCTCTGCAAGGCTTGCAGGGAGAATTTCTTTTCCTCTCGTGCTGGGTTTGTGGGTTTTTTAGGTTTTTTCTTGTATTAAAATCCCATAGTGTTATTAAAAGGAATTGTTCAATTCCTTTAATTGGCTCAGAAGATAAATTCTTCCCTCAGCCCAGGGGGTCATGGCCATCAGCAGCTATTTATTAGCTGCATTGATTGAGAAGAACAGCCTTTAAATGGAAATAAATTGAATTCTATGGCAAAGAGGATTCCATACAGCCTATTAATGTAAGACAGGGAGCTTAACAGTTTTATTTCATATTTATTTGTTCCCCTCCTCAGCTTCTAGCTATTCTTACACTCCCAGCTACTTCTCATGTCTCCCACCAATCATCCCCTCCTCACCATCGGGATTTTCTTACCTGCATGGGTGAAAGCAGGCACAAGGGTGATGGTGATGTGATGGTCAAGGCTTGAGTGAGCTCAGGGAGGCTCCAAATCAGGTCCCTGGGAGCCAGTGGATGAAAGAGGGGTGATGGGGAGCAAGACAAGACATCCACATGCATGCACAATAGAAATGAGAGGGGGAGCAGAGCTCTCCTACACTCTCTGGGGAATTTTTATTATATTCTTGCCTTCTCCAATGCTCAGAAATTCTTTTCCACTCCCTTGTCGGCTCCAGAATACGTTTCATGGTGCTCACCTTCATTCCAGTGTTTAATTGCTTGAGATTGTTACTTGTAGGCTGCTAATTTATTAAAACCAGATCTCTCATATTACTCTAGAGCCCAGAAGAATCATTGCCTTCTATTAAAGGCAGTGGTGCATGCCTGCTTGTCTTTTTTCTCTGGTCACCTCTGTAATTGCAGCCCACTGCTAAGATGTGAAACTCCCCCCTCCCAGCTAAGCATCCTCCACCAGGAGGGTTTGGATGAGGAATGCAAGCAGGACACAAACTCAGACAGGAAGTAAATAGATATAACTGCTCTGATGTCCACAGGGAGTATGAGATTGCACTGGGGACACACAAAGCCTCTGAGCTGCTCAGGTCACATTTCCCCAGATGAGACAAAAAGTAAAGCCAGGGACTCCTGACACAGATTTTCACCAGAAGCAACATTCAGCCCAGACCTTGCCAAAATATGATGATGGAGAACATGATGCTAATAATACCAAAATTGTGGGTTTGATCCCCATATGGGCCATTCACTTAAGAGTTGGACTCGATGATCCTTGTGGGTCCCTTCCAGCTCAGAATATTCTGTGATTAAATGCACTGTCCTCACCCAGCTAAGCACAGAAAGATCTTTCTCGGTCATCATGGGCCATTTTTTGAGCCAAACACATCTCTCAAAGCCAGACACTTGCTCCATATACTGGTTCCACAAGCACAGATGAGACTCACATACTAGGAGATAAATATATATATACATATTCACATAAACATATAAATATATATCTCCATATACCAGGTGGCTAATACAGGCCAGAAGCTCCCTACTTCTTCTCAACCATCATCTCTGCAACACATCTGTCAGGCTCCAAAGGGCTGCCCAGCTGCCTTCATGATGCCTTGACTCTGCCCTGCCTTTGAAGGGTTTCCTTGGCAGCCCCATGCATACAACCTGATCCTACAGAACTGCTCCAGAGCACCTAACATGGAGAAGCAGCATCTCTTAAAGCAGTGCCTGAGCCTGGTTTTCAAACTCCTAAAGGAAAGAAATCAGCAAGAGGATGGAAAATCACTATATACTTGAGATACTGCTGAGCAGCAGTGGGGGCGTTGTCTGTCCCTCTCAGGCTGTTTCCTGAGATCTGCAAGGGGCAGATACCCCTCAATACATTACAGGGTCAGCAACCCCCACAGCCCCCTTGTGTCATGGCACAGCTCATGTTTTAGACACAGTGTCTCCCTCAAATGTGGGTGCCTGTGATTTGCATCTTCATCTAGATCTGGCACTTAGCTCCACTGATGTCCAAGAACATCAAGTAGCATACAAGCCCAAACATAGATTAAGCCATCACCAAATGCTGGGACAGGGCACTGGATCCAGGCCAGCTGGGAGATGCCTTGTGGGGCTTACAGCCTGATGTCAGCAGGGCTCAGGAATCTGAATCCTCCTGTGATCTAGAGGCCACTAGTGCTCCATAATACATCCAGCCAACTCATGACACTTTTCCCAACAAGTGAGTGTCTGGGGCAGAGCTCACAGCACCTGCAAGCAGGTGCAGGCAGAGGCAGAGGTGGAGGCAGAGGCAGAGGTGGAGGCAGAGGTACAGGTACCAGCTCTTGTTACCCACCAGCCAGCAATTACAACAGCAGCATTACAAGAGTAAAACAATAATATTTTGTTTATCGCCTAGTTAGTTCATTTTAGCACTCTGCCTCCAAGTGCTAGATAATAACAGGATACAAGGCAGGCAGTAGCCTTCTGTATCCAAAATGGTATGGGTGCACCTGTGATTGTAAAGTGGAGAGTTGCTGCTCCAGATTCCCAGTCCTGGAAGTGAGGCTGGAGGTGGTGGTATGAGCTGTAAGTTAGACTGGATGTGGGGATTTCTCAGGGATACAGAGCTGGGGCAAACCAGGCTAGCTTCTCTGGGGCCTGTGGACTGGCTCTGACCTACATCCTTTGAAGCTCTGGTTCCCTGCTCCTGGAACAGGATGTGCTGCTCTGGGACTGCTTTGTTTTTACCTGAGTACTTGATTTATTTTAAGTACAAATGTCCCAGGATCTAATCTGAGATCTGCAAGCAGGAGCACACAGCAAAAGACAGACCTACAAAGATAAAAAAGTAAAAAAAATTCATTTAGATTAAACAAGGCCGTTATTGTGCTTTAATACAGGAATTGATTATTATGTGTATTGAGCTTAACAGCTTAGATTTGTATCTATTTCATCACTGTTAATCTTTGATAAATATGTTTTTAATAATCTCTGGGTATTTACTGAACATAAAACTGTCATGTGAAATTGAGAGTAAGATTGCTAAAGATCCTTATTATACACTACTTAAACTCAAATTCATTATTAAAAACCTTTCACTGCCTTACTTTTAACCATGACATAACTGATGTGCATACTGCATAGTTAATCTGTAATAAAATGTATTTGCAATAAACTATTGATATTTAACCTGCAGTAACCATTAATAACCACCAATAATCATTAATAGATATGATATTTGGAAATGGCTATTGGACAAGCTGCTCTTTTTAGCTCTGTCAAACACTTGGAGGATGTGGGGTGGGATGGAGGCGAGCTGTGGCCTGGTAGAAGGCAGTTCATTTATCAGTCACCACAGCCTTCACCTACCTTGGCCACTGGACTCATTGCTATTTCAATCCCCAAATCTCCAGCCCCACATTCTTACAGGAGTCTGCCATTTGATCTCAGTCCTGACTCAAATTAACATTTGGCCCCAGCCATCCATACAACTCCAGCAGGCTATGCCATACAAAGGCTGCTAATTCAGCTCCTGGTGCTCTCAAATGATGCTCTGTCTGCCCAACAGTTTTGCAACATGGAACACTGCTCTCCAGGGATCTGGAACAGAACAGAACCATATCCCTGGGGCATTAAAACACAAGATTTGTGAGAATATGGATCAGCAGAGAAGCTCAGATGAGATTTCAGCTTTGAATTCAGCAGCGGTCACCAAATGTCTTTGACACATAAACTAGATAGGAGTCTGACTCCAAGCCATCAGAGGCTAAAGACTTGACCCGCAGTGTTGCTGAGACCCTCTGGGATACTCTCAAAGTTGTCTTTGTCATCACACAGTGACTGAGGTTAGTTGCAACAAGCCAAGTCTAATGATATGCACAAAATTTTCCTCATAAAACCAAACAAATAGGAGAGGAGCAGAGTAATTCCTCCTATGTCCTCTCCTCTGCGTCATGCCCCATTTGTTATATGGCCACTCATACAGGCCCTATAAGCTTTCCTGTAGGCACTGTCTGATTCCCATGTACCAGAGAGAGCCAAAAACCTTAACGTGCAACTTTTAATTGAGCTGTATCATCTGTCACAAACATGAAATTAATGGCCCTACATCATAATCATAAATTCATACATAACCCCATGCACCAGCAAATAACTCTTTGCAGTGATACTACAATGGTAAGCTGATTTGCAAGAAGCACACACTACCCAGGAATCCTAATTAACCAAATTAACACCATCACTTCAAATCATGTCCCAGCAGTAGGACATTTCCGATTGGCCTCGGGCTGGAGCAAAGCAGCCAAATGAAAACCTGACAGCATCTCCATGAGTCCAGCAGTCTAACCCTCTACTGAGGGAAATAATCCGGTGCCCGTCCATACACACAAGGAAGGGAACAAAAGTCTCAGGAGCATTTGTAGGCACCAACCCAAGACAGACTATGGTGTAAGTGACGCTGTGCAGCAGAGAAGCAGCTCTCAGCTCCTCGCGCATTTCCCAAATCCGACCAGCAGCACCAGGAACCCCTTCCTGTCATGTTGACTTCCTCCGGAGCATTGTGACACTGCCAAATCCCCTCAGAGAGTGCCAAATGTTGCTTTGGGTGAGCCAAGCAATGGGTCTTGGGTCATGGAGCAGAGCTGGTAATAGGAACAAACCCCAAACCCCAAGCCCATCTCCCTGAACCCACTTGTTTTCACTGGTTTCCACTGATGACTTGCCCGAGCTGTTTAGCACTCAACACCTTTTTTTTTTTTCCCCTTATGGGTAGTCAGGTTTTTCTATTTCTGCCATGGGAAAAACAAGTTGCTATTTTGGGAGCGTGTGGGATTCAAGCCCATGAAGGTCTCAGCACTCCCTGCATGAAAGATGAGATCTCCAGCCTGTGTGCCAGAGGGACTGGCTCATGTCTCCATACACATTCAGCCTGGATGGAACGGTGGCTCAGTCCCACCAGGGTCCTTCCCCTGGGCATTGAATGGCCTTGTTCCCATGCAGAGGGCCCAGAGCTCCCACCCCTCTTCTGAGCTGATTCTTCAAAAGCTGAGATAGGAAGTTTGGACTAGGAGGAAAAGGAGATTCCTACCAGAAGTGGGGTTCGAACCCACGCGGGCATGTGCCCATTGGATCTTAAGTCCAACGCCTTCACCACTCGGCCATCCTGGTGGTCTGTGGGCTCTCGTCTGGCCCACCATTTCCTCCCCTGGGGGCACACACCTCACCAAGCCCTTGTGGTCCCAACCCAAGATGCTTCCCAAGCCCAGCAACACCATTCCCTCCTCACTGCTTTCTTCAATGTCCCCGGTGACTGGTGAAATATATCATTAGGAGACAGCAGGTCTGATGGGCCATGGAGGGTGGCACAGCCCTTATATGCCACCCTAGATCCTTGTGCAAAGATCACAGTCAACGGTGATGACACTGACAAGGACCCTGGTGCAGGAGGGCCATCTATGGAAGGTCTCAGCCTGTCCCTGCTGGGTCCTCGGGGGAAGAGAGCAGCTCTGGCAGCCTGACAGCTCTCAGCCAGACACAGCACATGTTTAAAGCCCTGGCCTTGCACCCCAGGTCTCACTCCTCACCCTCTCCTCTCCACATACAGGACTCTATGAGGGCATTTAGCTGGGAAAGACAGTGGTGCAAGAGAGGGGTTTTTTTCCCTTTGGGAGGTACAGCTTTTTTTCTGTCATCTAGGGAAAAACAAAAAACCTAAACACCTCTATTGAATCTTATGGGATTCAAACCCATAACCCCCAGGTACACATGTGCAGGAGGCCTTTAGCTCTTAAGCCACAGGAGCCTGATAATTCTGTTTCTGATTTCAGCCATCCTCACTCTTCCCAGGCCAGCACCTTCACACAGGGATGCTGTCACACAGAGAAACCCTGCCAGACCCTTTCACCAGAGGATTCTGTTTGCTGGAGATACACTCAGCCGGGCTGCCCTAGTCCTGTCCTGTTTTAAGATGAGAGCAATTCCTTCTTTACTTCCTCAGGGACTGCTTATGACTGTGCCCTGGGGTAGCTGCGCTGTTTGGAGGGTTTCCGAGTGGCTGATGCAGAAGTGAAAGGCACTGACCAGAAAAAGGGGTGTTTCCAAGTCTCAAAAGAGAGTGACACAGAGCTCCTCAATCTGGAGGGGTCACCCTAGCCTCCAGAGATAATTCACAGGTATTAGGAAGCAAGGAAGAAAGACCCCAGGCATCCCATGGGAGGATGCTGCAGGCCCTCAGCTCAGCAGAGGACTGGGTCAACCAATTCAGGTACTGCTAGGAGAAAAACTTGCCTCCTTAGGTGCGAAGAGGGAGCAGCAACTTTTCTTGCTTCCCTTTTACCCTTTTCATTACAGCCACAGCAATCTGCCGTGCAGATCTGTGTGTGCAGAATCACAGTGCAGCATCCCTGGATGCCTCCAGCCCCAGCATCCACATTAATATCAGATGAAGTCATGCTCACAAAGGGTGTTGGGCTCGCCAGCTCCTGAGGAATCTGCTCCTAATGAGCAACTTCAAAGCATTAATGAGCTAGCAAAGCTCTCCTCTTCGTTTACAGAGCTGAATCTCACACGCTTGGCATTAAGACAGGGGTCACCCATCAGCAGAAGAGAATGCGTGTGCATGTCAGCGAATATAATATATTTGTCATCGTCTAAGAACCAAAGATTAATCATGCCCTCCCTGAAAGGAAGTTTTTATGCCATATCTGCTCTTTGCAGAATGGAGAGAAGGGACCTGCCCCCAAGGACGTCCATGACCCACACTGTTCAGATTCCCACAGTGCCCATTGAGACCAGCTTTGAAGTTAACAACGCACCTTAACCCTTTGGGACCAGGCTGAGAAATGCTACTTGAATTGGCAGCCTGGGGGGCGACTAAAGTGGAGAAATTTTGTTACATTGAAGGTTTAACACATGCATGGAGGGAGTGGTATGGATGTGTGAGAGAGCATGTTTGACTGATGCTTCCTGCTCTGTGGCATCCTTCCAGCACAGGCAAGGAAAGAAGATGCTGGCCCAGAACAGCAAGGGCTGCACAACACGTCTGCTGCTCTCTCCAGGGACCACTCTCTCACAGCCACAACCCCCTCCAAGCCTCCCTGAGCTCACCATAAATCTCTGTGCTGAAACGGCCTCCAGTGCCTGGCCAACAGCCCAGTTGTGTCCATTTGAGCAGCTGTAGCAATCCATCCTGGTGAGTTGGGAGGGGGCCACATAAACAAACTATAAAGGGACTAGTGGCCAGGCTGAGCACAGACCTGCTGCTGGGCACTGCTTGCCCTTCCTCCAGAAGCCCCTCAACCTATTCAGCCTTTCCAGAGCCTTCTTGCTGGTTGGCATTTGTGCAGGAAGGTTTGGGCAAGGCACAGGGCAGTGAGATATGGGCTTGTTCTTGCACAACTGCTGCTAAACCTTCGCACAATCTCCCTACAGACACACTAGTGTGGGAGCAGTTCAGCTTCCCTTACCTAGTTCAAACTTATCCAAGGGCACAACTTGTCTGTATTTAAAAACGCAGCCTTAAACAGATGCTTCCCAGGATCTGTCATGGCTGTGCATTATCCACGAGGTTGGTTGGCATCACCTGCAAACCTGTACAGAGCACTGACTGGGTCTGGAGTCAACCTTGCCTCTGGGAGGTTGTAATATCAGCTGAATTACATGTACTGTCTTGGATGTCTCCTATGCAATCCCAAGCCAGGTTGGCTGTACCTTGCGTGCAGCATCCCCATTAAATGTCAGCTTGAAGATGACATGGCTACAGGCTTTCAGAACACATGTTCTGCAAGAGAAAGACAATAATGTCCTGAAGTGAGAAAGGTGTCATCCTTTGCTTCAGAAACACACTGGCAATGTTACCTGGAAAGCAGTTTCTCACCTTTTTCACACCAAAAGAAATCTTCTGGCACTTAGTGTCTATTCAGTAGGTCTAATTTAAATAGCCACTGTAGGCAACTCCATCTCACATGTTAATACTGCAGCTGGAGAGTGGCTGATTTGTAATTAAGAAAAAGGAAAAAAAATCCCAAACCTTGAAGTTATGAGCAAGGTAGACTAAAAATGATACTTTAAGGGATTTCAGGCCAAAGCTACTCCACTTTACTGATGAGGTGGCAAAAACAATCTCTACATCATCACTTTAGAAAATAGTTGGAAAAGAGGAAGAGCAGGACAAGGTTCTCCTCTGTGCTCCTCTTATGCCCTCTCATTCCCTGCTAGGAGAGCAGCTCAGCATGTGGGTTGTGCTCCCATAGGGGCACTGTGACCCTAATGTCTGGCAGCCCTACCAGGGTCATCTCAGGTTAAGCACGAGATGACAGCTTGGCTCCACCTTGTGCAATGGGCTTGGGGGAAACCTCATGCTGCTTATAGCATCAAGGCTCCTGTGTTGTGTTCATGTAGGAATTAATGAGGAAGCAGTTAGGACTTTGTCAGACTTTAAATACACTATTAATGTTGCTCATGTGACTATAAACTACCACATTTTGAAAGTAGCTGGAGTTCATTGACAAAAAAGAGTTGAGCAGGGTAGCATTACTATTTAACTGGTCCTCAGTAGGTTTAAGAAGAAACAGGCAAGCAAACACAGAAAACCTGTTTTTCCTCCCTCTTGAGAGGCAGTTCAGGAAACCAAGCCAGCCTCACTGTGTATTCAGAGGGTTTTCTTCACAGAATGGCTAGAAAATATATGTTGTATTGCGATGGGTGAAAGCTTATACTCTGCAGAATTTAACATGGTGTCCTGCTGTTTGTTGGCTCAAGTCAGCTCCTGTGGAACTACAAACCTGATGGTGCTCTGTAGCTCAAGAGGAGAGGTTTTTCATGAAGGTTGCAAATACAGGTGTTTGGCTTGAAAACCAAAGACCACTCACTGTGGGCACACAGACGATTAAAAAGCAGTGGAGTTGTGCAATTACAGGAGGTTATTTATCCCAGAGGGAAAATAGGTTTTCTCCATCGCATAAGTTCTTTCACAAAAACCAACGAAACCCCCACCAAACTGAAAGCAATGCAGCTACCAGAGCTAAAGTAGTAAGCCATAGAAAACAACAGATTTGCCTACTTTCTCCTGCTCAAGAATGATGTCCCAGATGCTTACAATTTTTCACAAGCTACTGCTTGTCTAAATTATTCTCCCAGTTATTTTCTACAAATATTTCTTGGACAGTAGACAGTTTCTCAAAAAATTAATCTTGAAGGTTCAAAGTAGCCAGGCTTTACATCGTTGTTTCTGCTTTGATTCTGAATGGGCTCATAAAGAGATGTCCGGAGTGAAAGATGTTGGTTCAGCATTTCAGAGTAATCAACTATCCACATTCAATTATTCCTAAAGATGTTCTAGAAGGATGCACATGTATCTCATCAGGATTTTACCTTTGTTCAGTGTGAATTAGATTTTGTGAAAGATACCACAATGGGCCAATCTCTCCCTCTCCCTCTTCCATCCCTCTTCCAAACACCACCAGCATAGAGAAAATGAGTCACAGCTGTGCAGAACAGAGAGCTCAAGAACACATAAGGATTGCAGTGCTGTGGCACTGATGCCTCAGATGCTGAGTACCCAAACCATGAAGTCATAAAGGGACCTGATGTAAAAGAGGCATTCACTGCATGTTCTTCTGTTCTTGCCTAAGTCAGTCAGCCAGTTTTTCTACAGTCGTTGCAGAAAAACTTGGCCAGTCCTGACTTGAGGCATATGATCCCTTCCAGCCCCACTCTCCATATCTGAATTTCAGCATGTATTGGTCACCAGGAATGTGCAAACCAGGCTCTATTAAGGTCCCAAAATCACACAAAAATAACGTACATGTTACTTATTTCTGTCTGCCTTTTCGCATGACAGAGGAGTTAGCTGTGGCAAATAACAGCTTAATGGAAAACCCAATCCCTTATGGGGTCATAACTCAGGAGATACTCCAGCAAGTCTCCTCCAAATCAGCCCAGAGGGGAAAATGGAGTGACTGAGTTACACATGGACAAATATGAACAGAAGAGGCTTGCATTTGTCAAAAAAGTCTCCTGCAATTAGTTACAAAAGTGTTGAATGGAGTGTTGAAATGAATGGGAAAAACCTTTTGCACTCCACCTGAAGCATCAGCAGTGCCCACTACTGCTCGTTATCTCAGCAGGGAAGAGTGCAGGTGACATATCACATCCCAGATGTCAAGGTGCATCTGCATGAATTCCTAAAATGACATGTGTTCTTTAGCCCAGAGCTTGGCTCCAGGCTAAGAGCTAAATTTGATGTTCTCTGCGGCTAAAACTTCTTCAAAAACCATTCTGGGTTAATTAGGGAAGGGAAATTTTGGCTGCAGTCTGTACAAGAAGATTGGCTTGGGAAATGGTATGAAAGTCAGTTTTTGCAAGAGCAAAGAGAAAGAACAGACTCATTTCTAAAAGCACTGCACCTAAGAACTTCAGAAAAGCACAGAACTTCACTGAAATACAATAAAAGGGACTGCCTAAAAGCAGAACAACTCCTTTGGCACCACGTACCCTCTCCCAGAGGCACCACATGATTCCTGCTGCTCATAAAACAGCTTCTGTCTCCTTTTAATAGTTTTATTTTTAGGCTTCTCATATTTAATTCTCTCTTTTCCCTTATGTAAGGTGCTTGGAAAGGCTGCAGTGTCAAACAATAATTACATCAGAGAAAATTTAGAATCCACAGTGTTAAAACGAGTCTGCTCCCGACAAGTGAATGAATGTAGGAAGTGAGGGGATGCAGTTTTATCAAGAGCATCCAGCTTGAAGTGTAACAGTATCTCTCGTGGGCTGGGGGCACCCGCCTTCGGGTGTGGGCAGGCTCAGCTTGGAGCACATCCCTACGTGCCTGCATTAGCATGGTCTGAAATGCAGATGCATGTTCAGGCAGTGCTATCAGCACACACATGCCTGTCCCCATGAGGAATCTTGAGGTAGGCTTAAAATGCAGTTTTGCCATCCTCTTAACACCCTTGGGTGGGCTAAACTGCATGTGCCTATAGCTGTGGCTTCACCTCAGCTAAGGATCAGTCATTCCTGGTGCCAGGATGCATAACCATGACCACCATTAACCTGGTCACATCAGAATTGAAAGAAGAAACAGACCTGTCCAGTTCACCCAGTCTGTGTTTCTGAGCATATGTGTACCTAACTCAAGAAGGATTCCCATACCTTTAAAACTTATCCTCCGCCTCTGTGCTGAAGTAACTGGACATATATCTGCTGTGCTATATTAAATTGTTTTCAAGTTAAGAACTCATACTGACACAACACTAAATCATGAACTGTGCCCAAATATATTGCCCAAATATTGCCAGGGGGCTAGGGGAACACACTGGTCATATTCTCTAAGCACCTGGGCTGCATTTTCCCACAAATAATCAGATGAGGGTGAATTTGATCCTCCAGCCATGAAGAGGGTGATGACTGAGGCTACTGTGAGTGACCAGGAACTTATGGAAAGACCAGGAAAATATTTCCCTCTCTAAAAGAGAGCACCAACTGCCTTACAGTGGACTCCAAGTAGGAATAAAGAAATGCTGGCAGGTATCAGTGGAACTATCTGTCATGCAGTGTCTAAAATGAGGTTGTGGAGAAGAGTAGGTGTATAGAGTGAGCTCACACATAGTACATACAAGAAGTTTTCTAGGGATAACAAGTTTATGGAATATATATATGTTTCCCCATATGGGTTCCCAGCTGGACTTCTTTGCCGTCTTGGAAGAGACCAACTTGCTAAAAACATCAATAATGTCAAAATTCAGGATCTTCCTAATTACATGTAACCTTTGAAGGGAACTGCTGAAGACTGAGAGCTCACCTGCATCTGTAGGATTACCACTGCCTGCTGGGTTAGCACCAGGACCATGAGCTTTTCTGTTTCCATTTATTGCCTTTTATCTCATGTTCGTTCTACCAAGGTCACAGAAAAGAGGCTTATAGAAGAGAAGGACAGGGGTGAAGGAGGGCAAATCTGTGAAGTCTCTGTTGGTCATTCCACAGCTTCAGCTCCAGGGTCAGTCTTCTGTCTGGCATTTGAAACCTTTCATTTTGCTTTTCCTGGTTGACTTCATTCCCATCACCTTGGCTCCTGTCCTTCCTGTCCTTTGTTCCTCCCACTGAGCAAAGACCTTTGAGGGACAAGGACATATCAAGGTGAAACTGGCCACTAGAAGAGTGCACAACACAAGTAACTTATACCAAACCACATGGCTCGTGTCTTAAGGGGAAGCTGGAAAAGAAACTTCTAAAGTTAAAAGCATGGGGGGGAAAATAGTGCTAATTTGTGCTAGTTCTCTGCAACCAAGATTTTTTTTTTTACATTCAGTTTTCAGAAGAGCTATAGTGAAATAAATACTAAGCCCCTCTGAAATCCTGTGGACATCAAGCACTTCTCTCTCATGGCTTCTTTCAAAACTTCTGATCATAAACAACAGACGGACAAAGTGTAACATATTTCATTCTTCATTTGCTTCCTTTTGAATGGATTTCTTTGTGGTTTTGGGTTTTTTAAAAGTAAGATACAGTCTTTCTTCTGGGATTTACAGCCTGAGTTTGTAACAATTAGGCAAAGTAAACCATGTGGAGATTTTTTATGATCTGTTTCAAATGTAGAGTTTTGGAAAGTAGACAATGAAATTATTATTATTTTGTTGCACAGCTGTGCTAAAGCGCAGAGGGAAGAGTGAAAAGACACTAGTATTCATTTATTTGGCTTTCAATTGCTATGACAAAGCAAATAACAGCTTTGGTCTTGGTCCACAATTGAGTTAATTGGTAACACCTCAAATTGTAAGTCCTAAAAACCTCCTAATTAGCAGCTAAGCACAGGATAAACTAGGTAGCATGTGTTCATTTATGCTCCAAGAGGACCTGTGAATACATAACAGGCAGTTAACCGAAGATCCAAAAGCATCTGATTTAACGTGTACATATGCAAGAAGAGATGCATGTATGTGTGTGCACATTCTTGTTCTGTGTCCATACAGCATCCAGCACGATGGGGCTGGGGTCCCTAATGCATTGTCTGGACAACTGGGACCCAATCTGAAAACTACTAGAAGGTGTTTTCCAGGAGACTTTTGCTGCCTCTAGCAATCTCTGGGTCAGGGCCTAGTGGGAAATGCTTGCTGTTGCCTCCCCTGTTTAATTTTGGAGAGCTCCCAAGAAGATTCCCTCTCTTTGCTCTTTCATTTTCCACTCAAGCCCCTCCCATTGCAGGAAAGTACTCAGAGCACCGTGGGAAGAAATGGTCCTGATACGAACAGCAAAGGCCCTGAGAAAGAAAACATATATACAAATACCTGTTCTGCAACAGAGATTTCTGGGAACGGTGCTAGAAATCATACACCTGGGCTAGCAATTCAGACATCCAGAGAGCATGTAAAATGTGGGCAACAGAGGCATTGTGATGAGATGACAGTTTACAAAGTAATGAGGAAATGCAGCCAGAGTCCTTTAGCATATGGCTAGAGTACAGGTCCAGTATCAGGGTTCATTCTCTTGCCTGCCTGAGAGTCCCCTAAAATGACTTTGTGCATCTCAATCTATCTCTAGTTTACTGAAGACCTGCAGCACAAGTCCATGACAGGGCAGCTGGTGATGCTGGTGACCAACATCATCACCACCAAAGGGGAAGATTGGTAACTCACAAAGACAGCAGCTCTATTTCACTCCAGAGTAGCATCTGGGACACCTGAGGCTGATGGATAAAAGCAGGAGGCCATAAGACTAACACTCAAAAATTCAGAGAGGACTGCTGGATGCAGAAATAGAAGACAAAACAGTGGCTGAGCATTTTCCTGAAAAGCAACATTAGTCCTCCTGTGGAGATGGATGAGGGAGAAGTTTTGCAGCAGCTGTCTGCATTGTCTTCTTTCTTTTTTCTTTCTCTAAAACATTAACATGGACAGAAAAGTCTGGTCTCCTCCTTCTGTCTGCCTCCTGAGGGACAATACACAAACATTTTTGCAACCCTAGTCCAGCTACCATGAGTTGGATGTGAGGTGACACACTGCCCAGTCTCTCAGTAGTGACTAACTTCAACCCAGGGATGGGAACACATTAGTCTTGTACCCAGACTAATGGAGAGAGACAGAATATGCCCCACCACGGGAAAAGCTTTGTTAGATACAAGTATCTCCCTCCAGCTCTCTTCCATGGCAGGTTAAACACAACTTGTGCCATAAGGCCAGCAGTTGTTCAACAGAAACCCTTCTTTGGATGCTCTCTGCTCTGCTGTTTGCATGGCTGTATGAGGCAGATTGCTGTCGCTTATTAACTAAATAAACAAGCAGCAAAAGTTGAGCAAAATGGAAACATACACACAGCTTGTCTGCAAATAGAGACAAACGTCTCCACCGCATGGTTGCACCCAGCTGTCTGGCTGTTACCTGCTTAAACTGCTCTAATTTCACATTAAGGTCAATGCAGTCATAGGCTCTCCTCCCGGGTGGAAAACCTGGCTAACGAAACACTCAGGTTTGTATTGAGTCCACTTAAGATTTGCCAGTCAAGCATTTTGAGGAACTGAGGTGGGTGCCCGGTCCTTTTTCTGCAAAGATGAGTCCCCAGTCTGGGCTGAGCAGGCACAGCATCCAGTGAGAGCAAGCAGAGGCTCCTCTGCAATTGCCCCCTGAAATTACAGGGTCCCTCCAGTTTTCCACCAGGGTATTCTCTTGCCTAATCTAACACTGAAGGGAGTGCAGAGAGCAGAAGCACTGCATCCTCACCAGCCCTGGTCAGGTCTGTGCTCTTTCTCCTGGCTTCCCTGGGCTGCCTCCACTTCTAGGAAAGGTATTTATTCAGCTTATACATCTCTTCCCTCTACCATTCATACAGCCCTCTTGCTCTCCCCTGAGAACATAGATTTGCTGAGTGAACAGTCTTTATATATAGTCTGAGGGGTTTGACTTTGAGTTTCATTTATTATTCTTCAGTTTCTTTTTGCTTCTTTCCGAAGATCAGAGCTCCTGACCAAGTTTTGATGCAATCCACATGGGTGACAAACAGCTAGACTATGATTGCTTGTGCATAGGAAGCTATTTGTCCTGATCCACATATTCCAGGTTACTCAAAGCGAAATAAAAAACCCCCACCCCTTGTCTTGCATGCCTTCAAAGTAGCTGTTCCAAGGATAATTTAAGGTATTGAGACATTGATTCGCTAAACATCGTTGGCCTGCTTATATGTAGGCAGGCAAAGTCACCCATTATTGGTGATTTAATAGCTGGTAGATGCCTCTTTGATCTACTCTAATGTTGTGCACTTGATATCCTCCTCCCATGAGGCAGCAGGAACAACAGCCCTATCAAGGCTTTCACATTATTGTGATTTATGATTCATGGCCATGGGATCTCCTCCGCTGAAGATACTGCATCTTAGTGGATTCAGGGGAATCTTCCATAGCCCTACAATGTATGCAAAACCAGAAGTAATCTTGGATTGAGAAATTATGATACCAGCACCACTAAATTGCTTTTAGCGGCTTTCTGTGCTGCCTCCGGCTCAGAAGTGCTTAGTTTGCTGACAGAAATCATAGACTCATACACATTGGAGATGGAAAAGCCCTGCTAGCTTCAGCTAGTCCATTTCTCCTACCAGGCAGGGAATATTCCCAGCAATCTGTTTTCCCCTCTACTTTGTCTTGTCTATTTTTAAACATCCCATGTAGCAAAAATACATTTAGATTGTCAGAATTTCAGAGCCAAGTTAGCTGTGAAAGTACCAGCTGTAGCCTAACCTGCTTTGTCTGGTGGCAGCAGCTAAATTGCTCTCTGCTGCCTTTGAAGTCAATGGTAAAAGTCTTATTGGCTTCTGTGGGAGCATTCTCAGGCCTTTGGTATGGATGATTGGAGCACATTGCACTGATATGGAGCACTGATAAGCCATTCTTACACTATTGCCTTCCAGGCCGTAACTGCATTTTAATAGGGAAGAAATTGTCTCAGCAGCAGTCAGGGTGCAATAACAGCAAAGCCATGTGGAGCATGCAACAGGCTGGGTCTGCACAGAAGTGACTCCGGCCATGACCATACAAAGTCACATCCATGAGTCCAAACAGGTTTGGTGGAAAGCATGATCTGAGGGGAACAGTCAGAGGCAGCCCCTTTTGTACCTCCCTAAACTCCTAAATCTACCAGAGGTCAATTCAGTTTCTAAATAGCTCCAATATATCTTCCCTTCTCAATGGTCTTTAAAATCATGAATGCAGGGGGCTGGACACATTAGGATCCCCCTTTACCTATCTAACATACCTTGACCAGAATATAGCATAGGTATGGCGCTGCCCTACTATTTTAACAAAAGAACACAAAAATAGGCCACCAGCTGATGAATTGCAGAAGTTAAAAAGTTACCATTTAAAAGTTGACTCACCTTCTCCAGGATAAAACTGCTGACAGGTGTCCCATGAGATGGAGCACTCAGCAGTGGCAACAACACAGCCCTGGATGCAGCCTTTGCTTTCTCTTTTAATTTCAGTAACAATGGCAGGTAATGAGAGCCAGAGTTGGATTTAATTTAGCTGTTGTTGTGCTCTGCTGGGACAACTTCCTGTGCCTCCACATTTCCTGTCTGGAAGTTCTCCCAAAAGGATGAATTAACCAATATATGACCTGTATGGGAAATGTGCTTTATTGAAGCAATTTTTCTAGGGTGGAGCTGAACAGCTGTTTAACAGCACATAGCTGCAGTATGTGAGAGATGGTAAAAATGGGCTGTAAGGAGGCAGAGAAAGTTATCTCTTCTTGTAATTTTTGCCTGTATGCAGAGGATAGTGTCCTTGTGTGAAAAAGTGTGACAACATGGGGTACCATAGCACAACAATCAACATAAATTTGTGCCATAAACATAGACTGATTAATATCACTATGGCAGCCCAACATCCTGGCAAGGAAAACTCACATGCTAAAGCTATGTAGGCACAGACCCCTATCCAAAACCTGCTTCTTTTAACAATGAAAGCAGCAAGTGACACAGCCTGTGGGGACAGCTGTGCCTCAGATCAAGCACAGTTCAATCCTCTTTTTTGTGTAAGGCTACAGCAATCGATAGGAGCTGTAAATGTCACAGAAACAGTTCCACATTAACTTCATGGCAAGAAATATCTGTAGGCATCTCAGCTCAGATTCAGCTCTTGTGCTGTATGTAGGGAGCTGTTTGCTGCTGTGAGCCAGCACTGCATCATGCACCACAGTCCCACTGGTGATGGTTCCTGTCCTAGGCTGTGAAGGAGCATCTCTGGGCTGCACAGCACAGACAGCATCAACATGAGAGATGAAAGCATTCAATATCTCTGTCAGAAGCTGTAGCAAAACCCCTGCTTTCCATTCAGATCTCTTCCTCTCTGCCATAGCGGGTTAGCAGTGCAATGAAGTTATTGCAAATTTACACCAGGGCTGGAGAGATGAGAAACTGAACAGAAGCTTTAAAAGCCACTTTTTTTTTTTAAAGAAAAAAGAAGGCTGACATAAACCACAGCCAGATTTACCATGAGTTTCCTGTGCGTGCACATGAGTTATATGCATGGTAAGTGTCCCGTCATCATGAATTCTGCCAATGTGCTCTCTTTAACGGCACTGATCATAGGGAATTCATTTGGTCTCCATATAGCTGTCACCTGTATTACCAGAGCGATTTCATTTTAATTTAGCATTACTTAATGGTGAAGATAAAGTTAAGTGTTAGCCATGTGGGTCTTTTCTTGGCTTGCTCTCTGACACAGCAAGAGTGTGACTGCAGGGTGTTTTATGACCAATAATTCAAAAGAGCAGGGAAAAGAAAGAGCAGCAAATATCAACTGCTTGTCAATCATCCACAGTCTTTCAGCTCAAATGGTTATACCTGGACCTCTGACCTTTTCTTCTGCCTTCTCTGATCCCCCTGTTTGTTTGGAGTTCTTAGGTACTGCAACCATCAAAAATATATTTTTTATAGGTTCAGGTTTAAGAACACTGCAGTGGTTACCCACAGTGAAAGGAAACTGTGGTATAGAAAGCCATACCTAATGGCTGCAGTATAGCAGCCAAATTACAACCAGCCCTACAAGCTGAAAATGCTGTGGGGAAATGGAGTGTTTTTATAGCATCAGTTATACAGCAACAAGTGATTTGTCTTCCCAAACCTCAGTGCCCCCCTCTTTTCCCCCAGCTCAGAAAGGTAATCATTTTGTATATATCATGATCTTGTTTAAACTGGAGATGAAAAGCTACAAAAGTACAACTTAATTGAACCCTGTATTGTGTTATTACAAATGCTGCCGACCTCACTTGCAGTCCATTATCAGAGGGTTCTGCTGAATGCTTTAATTAAAGACAATAAGGCTAATAAAAAGGCATCATTTTCCTGTCTCCAGCGCTGCTGGAGAGTTGGGGCTGATGAGATTATTTCCTGCTAATGCTCTTCTGTTGTTGTTGTTTTTAAATCTTTTTCTCCCCATGGTTTGCAAATACTGTCTGAGCATGAGTTCTGCAACAATCATTAAGAACAAGAAAAAAATCAGTTTTGCCTCTAAAACACTCACTAATATTTGACAAGGAGAGCTCCTCTTCCAGATGATTCCTGGTGCCTTACCACAACTATTGCTGCCTTTTGCTGTTGGATCCAGTCCCAGCAAAGGGAAAAGCTCCCCCACACAGTCACAGGCACAGGTACACATCGGAACTGACGGGAGGATGCGCTCTGCCCACAGCACCCATCTCCAGCCCCCCCCTTTGCAGGGAGGACAGTGTGATGACAGTGCCACTTGCCAAAGGGCAGGATCTAGCCTAGAGTGAGTAATGCAACACCTCACCATAATTAACATGCTGCTTACTAACAGCCCATATGTGCCATCTCTACTTTCATACTGATAATATTAACAATACCAAGCCAGTAGTGTTTCCAAAGCCAATTTAGACCCTCATTGCATCACTTTGTCTCTCCAACTTTGGTCCAAGAGAGCAGAAGAGAAGAATGGCACAGGAAGGCATCAGTGAGGATCACCGCAAGGAAGGGAAGGTTTGTAGCTGGGTGGCAGCCAAAATGTTGTGGGAGAGAGTTTTTCATAAGGGAGATTGGAAAGTTTTGCAGTAGGACAGCTCTGCTCATCGGGCCATAGGGGAATGTGCTGTGGGATAAGGGAAGCAGGATGGTCATTACTTCTGGATGCACAGGAAGAACACACCTGTCTCTGCCTGCATCCTTCAGCCTTCAAGGACATCTGCATGCACTTGATCTCATCCACCCCATGAGTTCCTTGGTCTTTGACAAATAGCACAAACACAGCAGAGGTGCAAAAAGAGCAATGGGAAATCCCCCGGTGCTCACTGCATGGATTCATTTGCCGAACAGACACATCCACCCACTAGCAAACAGGCTGAGCCCAGCAACTCTTCATGCACTGGCCACAAAGCAGTTAAAACTTCACTAACGATCCAGGCCATATTTGAACAAGACATCTAATGGCAATTGGCATTATAGCCCCGCTGTGAATAAGCCAAACCATCCAGTCCTACTGTGATTAAAAACTCCTTCTTGGATATGGGAACAAGCAGCCAGACGCTAAGTGACTGAACTTTGCCCCTTCAAGGAGGAGAGCAAAGAACTAACCACTGAGCCAGCCCAGTTTGCCAAGACTTTTATAGGGAAGGAATTTTTACAATTAAATACAGCAAAAGGTTTCTTCCACTGTGAGCCTCTGAACACAGGTTGAAAGAAGCAGAGTCGAACATGGAAGCCAAGTTAAGGAAGAAAAAAAAAAAAAAAGAAAAAGTCTTGATCTGAGGGTTTCAGGCTCAAAGTAGCTCAAAACCCCATCAAGTGACTGAATGAGAACAGCGAGAGGCGGGCAAAGACCACAACTCCTCCCTGAGTAAAGGATGAAGCTGTAATATGGAGCAGACTGACCTAGTTACATATTTCTTTTTTGCTCCCCCTCTCTCGCACTGCACTTGCCAGGCTGGCATGTTGCAAAGCAAATTGTAAATGAAGTTTCTGCCATCTAAGCCAAGACAAGGAGAAACCAGGAGCTCTGTAATAGATGGGGACATCTCAAGCAGCACCATCTCCAGCCTACTTGGAGGAAAGGCATTTGTTTGTGCCACATCACCCCGTCCAAGGTGGCTCCATTGTATGCTTCCCATCCATCTTTTCTTTGTGCCTCAACAGCTGCCTGTCATCCTCTTGAGCACAGGAGGCAAGTGCTAATTAAACAAACTCTCTCCATCCTTCATTTCAAGCAAGGGGGTCTTCCCTTGGGCTGGGAGGGCCCTGCAGCCCCTGCTGCTGGAGACGTGCTGCACAAAACAGACCTGCCCAGGATTATTAAAAAGCCAGCAAGTATAGAAATGACATGGTGCTATCAGGTATGGAGATGCCATGTGCGGGTGCTGCTGATTTGTTTCATTCTGATAGAATTGGGAATAGAAGGGGAGGGAACAGTGTCTTTCAGTTGCTGAGTGCTTTGACCCAGCTGGGAGCCCTCTGACAGCCCTAACCTTCATTGACAGATACACCCATGTGCTATTGGAGAGGGGCAGCACCCACTGTATGGCCACTCTGAGACCCTGCTCCTCTCTGCATTTGGGGACAGCATTCTTGCAAGACCAACTCCCAAACCACACCTGGATTTTCCCAGCATATGGCACAGCTTTTCTGGCTATGGCACACAGTGGCATGCAGGGCATAAATCAGACTGAGTTGGCACAATTCACACCATGCTTCTACAGTAGGCACTGGAGGTCAGCAGACTGACAGGAATCTCAGGAAGGATTGTGGGTTTTGGTCCCTTTTGTACACCAAGGATGGCCAAGATTACCTGTGCACACTGAACTAGTGAGTGACTGGAGGCCAGGAAGTTTGTACCAGCACCCAAAATCTGGACCTCTTCACCCCAGATCTCCAAATTATCCACTATTACTGCAGACTTACAAGCCTGACAACCTTAAACTATAACCCACTAAACTGAGATGGGGTGCAGGAAAAGCTTTGCTCTTGCTGAGCAATTACATAAAGAAGCAGCTGCCAGGAGAGGCAAGAGAAACTACCAAGGGAAGTATTTCCAAAAGATGAGCAAACCCTTGGGGAAGACAGTTTTGGAAGAATCGATGCTAAATGTAGGAGCTTTAATGACTTGCGGGGAGTCTCTAGTCTATAACTTCTAACTAGAAGCGAGGGGAAAAGAACACTGAAACCTTCTGAACTTTCCACAATTCAAAACTACTGATGGGTTTCTTTTTGGCTCAGGAATATTTTTGATATGTCCATGTCTCGTTTTCAATAAAAAATGCCTTGGTAGGAAGAATTGGGGGTGGTTGTGAGGAGATTCATGCTCCCAATCACAGATACCCCCTTCCAGCTGAAACAGGGATCTCCAAAAAAGGAATGGCACAGATGCTGAGGCAGATGCTAAACTGGTATGAAGCCAGACAGAGTTCATTTGGAATATGGTTGCTGTGACCCCACTTTTCAGCATCACTCACTCACTTAAAGCCCTGCTCCTCCCTCATCATCATTTCCAGGATAGGGTAAAAGAAAAGGTTTGCCTGTATGTGTGGGTTTGTCTCTCTAGACTAGCTGGGGTGATCCTAGGTCCTGTGGACAACCTGGTGGAGCATTTTTTTCCCAACACATCAAGTAAAAATTGCTGCTGTGGACATATTTTTCCATGCCTCAGCAGTTCTGAGGATTCACCACTACAAGAAGTTTTACGCAAAGCAAAGTCCCATCCCACCCCCTCTCCCTTCCCTTGCATGTCTCAGATGTGTTTCACCACCCAGAACACAGACACAGGCACAGTGTCACCCCTTACCTAGAGCAAGGCCAGTGCTCAGGCTTTGTCAGCTGGGGCTGCTGTAACAAGCAAGGGTGGCAGTGCCTTGAAGGAACGAGAAGAGGCTGCCAGAGCCTTCATCCCACTGCCCACTTCAGCTTCCAGGGGATGATGGGAGACCAGCAGCCACACCAGCTCAGGTCAGCACAGTGGGCTGTCACTCTCATCAAGCATGGGGGTAATTAGGGAGCAATTCTTCAAACAGAGCTGCCTGTGTTATTCAAAAGCTGCCACGTGCTTGCTCTGAACAAGGAATGCTATGGCCCACCAGTGCAGGAGAAAACCTACTCCCTTCCCTCACCACTGCTCCAAATGAAAGCTTCAGTTCAGCAACCATTCCAGAGGTCAGTGGTCAGTCACCACTTTCCAGCCTTCCCAATCCACAATTTGCTCTATGAGCATCTCGAACAGAGAGAAAGGGTAGGTCATTGTAGGTGTGTTGACAGGAAGAAATAAACCCATTCCATGTATTAGTAACCTCCACAATCATCTCTGCTGGAAACTGGGTGTTTATGAGAAATGGCTCCTTTGTGAGAGCTGCATAAACACAATGTAGGGTGAATACCAGCTTCAATAGGTGAAACCAAAAGATTTGGACCAAGGAAAAATGGTATGATGCATAAGCTGAGTATTACTTGCCTCAAATTTCAGCTTTGATGGGAAGAAAAACAAAACATTCGATGTGGGGCAACTACAAATGACTCATTCAATTCTGAAAGGAATTTTGTTAAACTGAGTTATTATTTGACTCTTTCATTTTCTTTTAAAAAATAAGGTCCTCTTTGTCATTTTAAGTGAAAAAGACTATGCCAAAATCTAAGTTTAACATCTAAAGATTTTGTCTCAGGAAGTTTCACCCAGTAAAAAAAAGACATGTCCCATCCTAAAACCTGCAAACCAACCTTCCAGCCTCTCTGACCTGTCTCCCTTCATCCCTCACCACTGACACACACTGACTCCAATTCACAAGCAGTTCCCATTCTCCTGTAACTCCACTAATTGGCAAATTTAATATGCAGTACATGCCTTTTACCCCTGTCTGCAAGTACCAGATTTTCTGCCCTCCCCATGCTCTTCTTCTCTGCCCCTTTTGCTCCCCTGCCCCGCACATCTGCCTTTCTGCTCAGAAGTCCCTCACGCACACAAATACACCTCTATTTTATCCGCAATATCTGTACAGCTTGACCAGTTCCCTCAGTACTTTTAATATGTACAAACTCAACAAATAACACAAATGAGCCACCACCTAATTATTTTCTCAACTCATCACATGAAGAGCAATCTGGAGTGAGGAGCAGCAGTGGCGAGAGGCCACGCGCTCCCTCCCGAAGGCACAAGTATGGCACTGCTGCTGCTCCCCTGCCTCCCACCGACCCACCCTCCAGCTCTCCAGCAAAGACTCACTTCACAAAATTTAATTACTCTGCTAACATGTCCCATATGCTCTGTGGCAGGCAGGGAAGGTTTTAATTACATCTGCTCTAGACATGCCGGGGAGCACTGATTCCCCAACTCCAGGGACCCAACACTGCACCCTTGGGGATGTGGGTGCTGCCAGAACCAAAATGGTGGCTCAGCATCAGGCCTTGGGTACCAAAAAACCCTCTTTTTCCTCCTTCTGCCCCTACATACACATCTACAGCTAATGGTAGGGCTACGGCAAGAAAGGGCTCTGTTCTCTGGAGAAAAGCAAATTGTCCCTCTTACAAAATGCTGACCATCACGGTTAATGAACTGATTAACAATCACTAATGATTAGAAAACCCTTCCACACCATTGCTCATTTGTATGGCACTTGAGAGACATCATCTGTCATGTGGCAAGTGGAGGACAAAACCTATTCCCAACTGGCCTTCCTCTCCTGTCCATCCTCCCAGCACCCAAGCAGTTGGGTTTTCCCCTCCTTCTCCCACCCCACTCTTCATTTTCACAGCTGCCTCTGCAATTGCTACTTTCATAGCCAGCAGGTGTTGCTGAGGTGGCAGGTAGTCAAAACCATTTTGGGGCACAATACATCAGGTGGTAAACAAGGAGCAGGCAGGAATTTGTTTGACGTGGCATTGTTATGCAAAGATGCTCGCAGTTCCCGAGGCTCTTCATGCAGCTGGATGGCATTTTCTGGAGACAGAAATCCTACTTTAGGGGAAGAAGGGCTGGAGGCCGGGGAAATCCTTTCATTCAGGATCATGTTTTAGTGTGAGAGCAGAATATCTATTGTTGTCCCTATACTTTTAATGTGGTTTGTGGCTTATGTGATCCAGCCTGTAATCTGTTCCACATCTTATACTGCCTTGAATTTGATAAAGCCACATCTGAATTGTGATGGACTGCTCTGCTGACTGCCTTGTGGTGAACCAACTCCCACCAGCTATGGCTAGTGTTTTGAACAAGGGCCAGTCATTATTGTTTGCAAGCTCTTCAGGCAGAGGGGCAATTTCCAAGGATATTGTGGGTAGGAGATATTCCACAGAGGATGTCTTTGAAGAGCATTTTCCAAAGTGTGGGGTATGACTGTGCATGTACACACAATTTGTTTGGCAAATTCCCTGTGCTTCCTCCATCAAAGATTCAGCTGTGGGGTCATGAGTGGGAGCAGGAAAAGCACTGTTTTCCCAGGGATTGAGGGTTGTGCCAGGGTCATCCATGGGCCATGAACTTCTAAGCCACACTGCAGCTATCTGCAGCATCCGTCAACTTTCCTGCTGCTTTAGGGCATCCCTGAGCCATCCTGGATGTATTTGGCAGTTTGACAGTAGTGGAGAGGTGCAGGCAATGACATGCTGAACAGGGGGAGAAAAGCATCCCATACCAGGGTAGAAGGTCTTTCCACAGAGCTGTATTCTTTGCCTTCTAGCACGAACTGCTCTGCTTGAAGAAGAGTGCATTGTCCATGTTTTCCAAGTGTTTTTGTTCCTATGGAGACACAGCAAGCTGCTTGGGAGCATGCCTTTCCCCCTGCACTAAATGGAGTCTTGCCCCATGATCAGACTTTGGAGTTATGAGAGCAAGGCTCATGGCTTGTGGCATCATATTCCATCCTCCCTGTCCCACTCTACTCTGGAGCTGCTACATGGAGCATGAAATGAGCACATGCTCGAGCTCCACATCACCGATTTCTCCTGTGAGAGGGAGATAATACACAAAGCACTAGGCACAAGGGTAGCACAATGCATTTTCTTTCAATAGATGCTCATCCCAGTGTCCTTCTCTCTCCACCTGAAGTCCCAGTGAGTCTAATACATGCAATACCCCTCCAGAAGAGCACTGGTCTAGTCCCTTCCTTTCCCAAGAGCACCTGTGTTGCATTAAGGTGTCCAGGTTCCATGCCAAGGAACAGATGTGTGGCTGGTCCAGCTCCACTCTAAGGTTTGTATAAAAGCCAGTTCCCTTTTCAGGACTATCATTATTTCGTTTTAGCCTGGAGCCTAAAATTACCACCCAAGCTGAGGGAAAAGAAGGGGAGGAAAAGAAAAGGGAATAAAGGAAGCAGACAGAGAGTGAAGTCAGCATTTGGGACACTGCAGCTAGAAAAGGTCAGGCTGCACTTTTGAATGGCTCATCCCCCTGTTTAGGTTCATGGTAATGGGAGATTCTGCCCTTCTATGTTTTATCCATTATAGTAGTGGCTCTGTCCTTTGCGTGAATCAAATTGATTTAATCCAGTCCCCTAGTTTAATCTCTAGGGCCGCTTGGCCAGGACTCCCTAATCTGTGAACAGGATTTCATTGTCGCTGGGCACTCCTGATCCTTCAATTTATGGCTTGGCATTAAATTTGGCTTCAGTGATGCAGGGCCACTTAGATGATGTGTCTGAAAGATCAGGCAACTGTAGCTTGAGCAGTGGGAAGACAGAGGTGTTCTGGTGGAAGCAAATCTCCCTCCCTGAGCAGAAATAATCCTGTGATGCCCTGCCTGTGTGATCCAGAGGGCTGTGGTTTTGAGGGAAGAATGAAATCTCATTCAGAAGGAATAAGAAATAAATTATTATGGAAAATTGGTTTGCAATTAAAAGAAGCATTTCTGCTAAAGTGCCTGTTCCTCACTTGCACACAATGGAATTGACTAAGCAGCTGGAGTTGTTTCAGCCCCCAAGTCTGTTTTTTCCATTTTGGAGGGCAGGAACTCCTGCAAAAAAAAATCCCACAGTTGTTTGGGAGTTTTTTTTCCCCATTCCTGGGGGATAGGCACACAATGCAAAACCAGCTAATTATAGAAGCAATTCATGGAAATAGAAATCTAAAATCCAATATTATGTCATGGCCTTAAATCAGGTCTTATCACTTCCAGGCATAAAGACATGCTGCAGCCATCACTTAGACATAGCGGACTTCCCCTGGTTGGTGCTGGGAGCTGGGTGGGCAGGTCTGAGCTGCAATAAAGTAGTTTCTCTCCTTCCTGTCTGAGAACAGTGCATGTCTCCTGAGCATACATTTTAAGGGCAACCAGGACTGCACAAACTCAGCCTTTGGCAGGAAACAACCTGACAGTCCTTCCATAGTGCGTTTTATCTGTGACCTCAAAGCACTGCACAAAACACACCAGCCAAATATGGGTTGTAAACTTTTCAATCCTAAATATCTGAGATAATTTGGGAGCTGCACCGCAGCTTGCCAGAGGGATATCTTCTGCAGTATGCAGCCTGGTGTGAGATGTATGCCCTGAGGTACAGCAAAAAAACCTGGTAGATGCTCAGGAGTGTAGTCACCTGGGATGTTCTGCCTTGGAGCAGGCAGTCTGATCACTGCTGCCATTTGAGCATGGCTTCTAGGCTGAGCCAACTTCCAGAAGGTGTCCAGGGACATCCTGGAGACAATCCAAGACAAAGCCCGGAAGCAACTTCACAAAGGATCAGCCTGGGCAATGGGGCCCCTTCCTATGACAGCCCAGCAGAGCTGCCCACCCTCACCAGCCTCCCTTGCCCTGGAGTTGACTCACAGCACAGCTGTGCCAAGGCAACATCCCCTCCTCGTGGGTAATTTCCTAGGCCCTGTATTGTTTCAGGAAAACACGTATTTGGCAGCTCATATTTTCCGACAGATCAGCCAGCAAGGGTGGAAATAGTACTTTTTTTCCAAAGAGTCTTTCTCCACTATGTCATGAGGTAAATATCCAGAGTGTGTTTCCTCGCCCTTAATATGAAAGGCTGCTGCATACAGAGATGGTAGGAGGGTTTGGCAACATACCTCAAAGATCCAATATATTGGGATAACAGAGGCAAAGCAATCACAGGGTCACTGCATGCTCTGTACTGAGTGTGCAAAGAGCATAGAGCTCACCTGAGCACCAGGATCAGCTCAGGCAGAGCTGCACAAACATGAGGAAATACAAATCCCCACCTCTGCACCTCCCTGCTCTGCCTACAAAATCAAGGGAGGGCTCCAGGAAGGAGGTGTCTGTGCTGGAGAAAGCCCCTCACAGCACAGGAGATGAGCACCCCAAGAGCCACAGGCCCCCTTGAGAGTGGAGGAGTGGGCAGGTTCTGCCTCGTGTCCCCTTCTCATGCCCTATTGACTGGACACCACTGTGCTGGCTGCTGGAGTGCAGTCAATAAGCAGAGAGACAGGCACTACTGTTAAATTATCCCCCCAGCCTCCTGGTGATCTAATAGACTCTCCAGTAAGGTCTTATTTAATTCCAAGCCAAACTGCATCCAGTTACAGTAATTACTGAATATTTAAGAAACAGCAATTGGCTATTTAGAGCCCACTAACAAACATCTCATGGAGAATTTCATGCTCTTTAATTACTATGCAATACCTATCCTTCTGGTGACACCCTCCAACCTGGATTTATGTGTTAATTTGCATCTGTTCTTCTATGGTCCAGCATTTTAGAAGAGCAGAGAAATTAAAAAATGAAAATAAAAAAAAAAAGGAGAGCATTTCTCCTGTTGAGGGTTAGTACCTGCAGGTAGAGAAAAGGCTAATAAAAGCAGGTGCTGTGCCAGATTTCCACATCCCTATGTGGAAAGCCCAAATGCTGCAGTCCATCACTGCAACTTTCCACAACGTGACAGCTCCAAAACCAGCCCCATCCCTCTGCACGATCAGCCCTGACCTCCACAAACCCAATCACTCCCACCCTCGGGCTTGAACACTCAAAAAAAAAGCCAAGTCAAGCAAATCATGCCTTCGCTGACCGATGTGCATCCTCAGGATCTAGGGCAACACCTGCCTGGAGCTCATTTCCCTGCACACAGCGAGAGCCGCAGCCAAATCCGAATCCGGGGCCTCTGTGCTAGCCGAGAGCCGTAACCCCAGCTGTGCTCTCCAACTCACTCCCTGCCTTATTAGCACTAAACAGCATCCTTATTTAACACACTTCAATTTAGAGTGGAATGGATATTTCTTACTTCAGAAAGTCTCACCTGCCTCTCAAATGGCTCTTGGCATGCTGCCCGTTCTCACTCGCGCTTTGCCTTTAACAAGGCAAGCCTCATTCCTCTCGAACGGAAAAGAGCTGGCAGGGCTTGATTGAAAGTTTGGAGTCTTTCCCCCTCCCCATCCACTTAGATGCCACAAGAGCCCCCAGATCTGTACAGCTTTCTTACTGCCAGGAAAGTAAAGCTTTTGCCAGCACATCTCCCAGGTTCCTCATCATGGAAACTGAAGCTAAAACATCTAACAGAGGCACCAACAAAGACTGGCACAAAAGAGAAAAAGGGGGAAGATGAGCACTATTTGCAAAGCTTATCTGGCCTCCTGCTACCCCTGCGCCCATCTTTTCTTCCTTCACTGCTGTATCCTCAGAACATTCAAACCCAAGGTAGAAATATCTAACAAGTCTCATTTTTTTTTCCTTCCCATCCCCAACCGCACTCCTTCTGCAGGTAGCTTGAAATGCAGAGATCCAAGAGAAAGGAGCATCACTCACCGCTCCCACTTTCCTAACAAGACCTCATTACAGTGCAGGGAAAACTTGACCCCATCGGAAGTGTCAAGCCGAGGCACCGTGTTTATTTCTCACAGAGTCCCCTTCACCTGTAACTTGGCGGGTGCTGTGGGGAGGTTATTCTTTCTTCCTTTGATTGTCACAGGGTTTAAGCTTTTCTTTTTTTAACAAAGCTATTTTAAAACAGATGCTTAACTATCTGTGCTATTTTAAATGATGCATAGAAAAAAAAAGCCCACAGCAGAGCTGCAGTTCAGCACAAAACCGTGCAAGAGGAAGCCTGTGTGCTCCTACCTGTGTACAGAGGGATCTTGGCAAAAGAGATCCACAGGTGATTGTCTTGAAGAAGATGGCTCTGTTTGGACCAGAGGATGGTCATTTAGTTGGGAACAATCACAAACCTGCTAGAGGCTTCCCCAGTTTGCTTTTGCAGCCCAGTAAATACCCATGCTCATCTCCAAACACTGTGAACTGCATCACTGCCAGGTGAGGAGTGGGATGGAGGAAGGCTCCTGCCTGCTGGGTGTTGTGGGCACCATGTTTCTGGCCATCCTGTGTGCTGCTGGTCACACTATCAGAATTAGAATTAGAAACACACAATGCATGATATCCAGAAAACAGATTTCCATCTCCATCCCCAGCAGAAGCAAGATAGGAGTCACTAGATACCAACTGTTCCAAGGATTCAGCTTGGATTGGCTCTGTGGAGGAGTTTACTTGACGTATCTTTATTATTCTCAAACACAGCAGATTATAAACCTCTGAAGTTACAAAACCATATAGTCAGTGTTTATCTGTGGTGTTTGATTATTACAAGTTGTTCATGCTCAGAAAATATGTTTTCTGATAATCAGCTGGCATTTACTTTATAGACATCTGTGTTATAAAACACAGGGAGAGAGGGGATTTAGGGATTGTGATAGCAAATGGCCCTTGTTCAGTCTGTAAAGCATCATATGCATTTTTCTAGCTGCTCCATCACGATGTGTTATCAGGGGTCAACCTAGCCCAGAGAGATGCTGCATCTCCCAAAACTCCTTCCCCTCAAACAGATAAGACCATCATAAAGGCATCCCATACCTCCAGCTACATCGATGCTGCTGTCTGGCACTGAATTATTTAGCTTCCACTCACTGTGAATGGAAATGATCTGCAGTTTAAATGGAATGAAGAGAAGTTTGCATCAAAGGCACCTTAACTCAGTCAAACACACATTGGAGACTTCCTTTCCTGTGATTGTCAGCAGTAATAACCACAGCTCTGATCAAACAAAAGGCCCTTCAGACCCACTTAGTCCCTGGAATCGACAGGTTCACATCTCCTCTTCCAGCTGTTGGAGAAGAAAGTATTTAAAGAAGTTGAGTCAGAGGGAGATGAGGACATTGGGCTGTGGAATGTGAACAACTTTCCCATAGATTGGAGGCTAATGTAGTGCTGGCACCCCTGGGCTTTCTCAACGCCCAAACACTTTGTTGTACAGGCTGGCAACACCCTCCATTTTCCTCTTGACCTGGCAGGAGAAGAGGGTCAGTGTTAGCAGCACTCATGTCAGCTAATTCATAGGGAAGTGTAGAACTATTATACTGTCAGCTGTCACTGGTGCATCACACAGTGGCTTTCTCATTTCCTAAACCACTTCTATCCAAAACCCACCACCTCTGACCGCTCCTCTCCTACATGACTGAGCCCACCAGCAGCTCTGCACACTACCCATCAAGTGCCTCCCCATCCAGAGCTTCTTTCCCCATCTTCTCTGTGCTATCAACATTGGGACCACAGCAGACATCAGACCTCCTTGGATGGCAGTGTCCCTGTCCAGGTCAGAAGGTGGAGTGCTAGGTGAGTGTCCTCACTGGTATGACAGGAAAGACGGCATGGAGCTGTAGGCAAATCAGGGATCTCCTAATGGTTGTTGCAGAGACCTGGCTGTGAGTAGCCTTTTGTGGTAGCAGAAACGTTGCAGCCCTAAGTGCAGACCCTGAGATTAAATTGGAATCTGTCAGCACTTGGAGAATGAGGGATTAAGCTGTCTGCCTTGTCCCTGCTTCATTGTCCCACAACCCAGTTCTCCCCCCAGGAAAATCCTGCCCTCCCATGGTACCCTGTGAATGGTCCCCAGTTTGGGATGCATCCCTTGGGGGATGGCATTGGAGGGAATTAGAGGGATGCTTTGACATCACACAGCCAAGATCTACCAGCATCAGTACCACACCTAAACTAAGGCTCCTCTCCCTCCTCCACTGCTCCTGCCACTCCCCACCCCCCAGGTTGCTAGCATTAAAAGGATTATGGAACAAAAAGATGAGAGAGAAGGGATTACAGGGAATTATCAGCCTTGATCCCCGCCTAATTAATTACTGGTCAGACATATGAAAGGATGGCTCCAGAACACCCCACAACAGTGAAGAAGAAATGACACGTGCAACTGGAAGGAAGCTAGGAAAGGCTTTGGTAAATGCCAACACTTACTTGCCAATGCAATTCTCTTCCCAGAAAAGGCTCCTTTAGAGAGCGATACTTGGAAGTGGCTGCTGCTACTCTCTGTATAGTTTGTGTTCCTCTTCACACTCACCCTTTTTTTCTTTCTAATGCTTGCACCCTGTTGGGTGATTTGCAGACAAGTCAGCACTGCCCCAAACCCCAGGGCTGACTCCACAGGTCACCCTTCTCTTGCAGCAGAGCGGGAAATCTGATACTTACCTGGCTGACTGAGGGATGCCTGGTTTTCTTGCACAAGGCTGGGGTGACTAATCAAAAGGTATTTTTCTTAAAATTCTTATGGATTGAGGCAATCATCACAACAATCAGAGCAATCCTGCAATGAGGGGGAAATGGAGGCATGTCATTTCAGCTCTGTTCCCTAGAGGAAGAGATAACAGAAGATCTATTTTTCTGTGTTTCCTGGAATGAAAGGAAAGGCTCTTCTCATCCCTCTCAAAACACTGTTTACAGGGAACTGGCCAACTTCTATGTTATTTTTTAATTGTTGGGGATACACCCCAGTAAATAATACCTAAACTAAAGGTTGGTCTCTGCATATTGTGCTTTGCATCCTCTTCAGCACCCAGCCCCTGCAGTGAGAAAAAGACACCCTATAACGACAGATTGGTTTTACCAGTCAGTCTTTTCCTGAGACCAGAGCTCCAAGTCCTATTGCTTTGTTGGCCCTGTTCCTACCTCATTCCCTCACAGACCAGCTCTTCAGCACAGTCATGGTGCCACCTGAGCAGAGTTGACCCCATAGGCTCACATGCTTCCTTACTGAACTCCACACCTTGAATAAGGATGCCCATGATTTTCAGGTGCCCAGCCTTCCTGAGACAGCTTCCATGCCCTGAGATCTCACAACGACACCTTAAATCTCAGTGAAGCTCTTCAGTGGAGCACCAGAAGTCCCAGCCCAAGTCAGATATTTCCTACCCCATCGGCCTCTGCCTGCCAGCACCCTGGTCTTGCTTCCTCACCCAGCTGAGCACTGCTAACCTGTTGGTCTTTCTTAGAAAGTGCAGATCCTCTATTTGCAAACACCACGCAGCTCAGCACCCCTGGGCTGGCTGTTGCTCTGCCTTTAGGGTCAAATAGGGTGTGTGGTCACAGCAGGCATCAAAGTTGAGAGTACTTGCGGGATGTGGCTGAAGATCGTCTCTTTTTGTGTCACACCCTTGCCATGCATCTTCCCTCAGTGCAGGATATTCCCAACAGTCACAGCAAGAGTACTGCATCAAGTTTGCTTTCATGAACCACAGTCTTTAAGATGAGAATTCAGACAAAACTTTTGTGCCAGCTCCAAGATCCCCCAGGTGTCTCTATGATGCCTGGGGTTTTTTTTCCCTTTTTTTTAACCTGAGCAACTTTGCAGCACCTTCAAATCAATAACACAGAGAAAGGCAAGGCACGCTACCACTAAACACCACCTGCTTTAAAAAGATCAGCTAAAATTATTTGTTACTGCACAACAAATTTCTGCCTGCTCAGTCCCCTGGTTGCTGCACTGCAGATGACCAAGGTGGAGCAGGATACAGAAATGGAGGGACCAGTCAGCATCCCCTTCATCACTGCACGGGGCACTCAGCTCTGCTGCAGCTGCAATGTGCACCATATGTTCATGTAAACGATGAGCAGGGATGACCACAGCCCTTTCTTTGCTTCAGAAGCTGAGAAACCCCAGTGGGGGAGCCTGGAGACCATCTTTCTGCATCCAGCTGAGAGTTTATCAAAGGGCATCCCTCCAGCTGCTGGGACAGGCAGGCGGCTTCCACACATGAGCTCTGCTTTTACCTGGGGGACAGAGGCTCTTCTCTGCTCTGCACAGAAAAGGTTAAGGGAAAGCAAGAGCTAGCAAAATTTCTGAGAAATACCAGCGTGCTGGTTTTGACAAATGCACAAATTGGAGCCGATCTGGAATGCAGATGTATGTAAACACGCATGAAATTATCCCAGCCCTCCTGCATAATGTCGCCTCGCAGCCACAAAGTCTCCGTGCACTCTGGCAAGGCCAAGCCAGTTAGATCCATGCAAATCAGGGAAAAGACACGGTAAAGGCACCAGGTAAGGGAGGGAGAAAAGAATGAGGGAAGAAGACACCTTATTAAGTTAAAGATGAGCCTGCCTGGCAGCAGGATACACTGGAGCCACTGGTCCTATGAACCCCTCTGGCAGGGGCTGAACTGAGGATCCCTCTGCCTCCTGAGCTTGTAAGGGACAGAGATCACACAGAAGCAGGAGATATTACTGGGTGTCTCTAATAGAGAAGGGAGAAAAGGGGATGGAGGAAGAAGTACAGGAGGGACTGTGCACTGAAGGTACCTCACAAAAGCACCTCTGGCCTTCACATGCACACTCAGAAGTGCCTTTTACTAGAGGTGGCTTTATAGGGAAGACAATGGGAGTTTTAGATCTTCTCCACACCCCACCAGCACTGGATATTTGTCACTTTTGTTCACATCAGAGATGCCCTTTGCTGTATGCACAGACAATATGGACCACTGTCCTTATCAAGCCTTGTCCTCATGGAGCTTTGCAGGCTCCAGCTCCTGGCTCCTAGTACCCTTCCTGCCTCAAAGACCTTCCGCTTTGGCAGTGCCCCCCAGAGCATGTCTTGCAGACATTTGGATCACAGATGCCAGTGGGAATTTCAAAAGCTGATTCCCTGCTCTGCCTGCAAACATCTTTAATCCTCAACTCTAACCACTTTACATGGGGCAACATGCTAAATGCCAGGTTAAAGACATTGAGCCATTTGCCCAAGATCACATCAGAGTCCTGAAAACAGAAACCAGGAGTCCTGGCTCCCGTACCCTTGGCCTAACCACTCCATCTATGCCATCTATGATTGTTGCCATGGAGATAATTTTAATGCCACCCATTCCTTACTAGGACATCACTGAAATGGTCCAGCAAAAGCAGTACGTAAGCCCTCAAGAAAATATACCCTTCCCTGTTCCTGCTTCCATGGTGAGCTGCAGCGGGGCTGGGGCAGAGGTGAACAGCTTTCAAGTCTTTCTCCACATAAGAGCCCCTTTTTAATATCAAGCTCACATATTTTCTATTTACCTACTGCCAGCTGCACCTGCCCTGATCCAAGCTGTAAGCCCCAGCAGAGGCTAATCTCCCCATCCACACATAGCACCTGCAAAGCCTCAACTCCACTTTTCATAATGGTCTGTATGAACAGATCTCTTTCATTAATCCCCCACCTTGCCCTGGCCCCCGGAGAGCTTCTCGGCACCAGACATCTCCCCTGTTCCAACACTTCAAGCTGGATTTTGAGATGAGAGAAGCCTCTTGAGCACAGGATTTCCTGATTAAAATGGATAGGATGAGGGACACAGGAAAAATGAAGAGCAGAGCAGACATCCCATATTCTTCCAGGGAACTTGAACATTTTCAGCTCTTGTGAATAAAGGAATAGAAATGAGATGGGTAAGTCCTGAACTGCCAAAGATATCTCACTCCCCTACCCCTCAAGGGGAGCATTGGGAATCACCAGCCATCCTACTGAGGGTCTAAAAACCCTTCTCCAAGAACAACTAAATCTGTAGGCTTCAGGGAAAGGTAAACAAGCACCCACACACACAAATAAAGCATGGTAATAAATGTCTTAATAATTAGCAGTGATACAAATGCAGCTGAGCAAACAGCCCTGGATCCAAAAAAAACAAACAAGCCCTCCGCTTTCTGTTCTAGCTCCAGTGATAATTGCTTGCACGCCTTCATCACAGGGGATCCCAAAACTCTTAGTGAATAGAGACAGAGATGTGTATGGGATGGAAGCTGGGAGAGGTGATGGAATGGTGCAAATGTCCTGCAGAGACACCCAAGAGCCACCTTTGAATCCAGCACAGTCACGGCCCACCGGTGCCATAAGGTGGGTGCAAGGTCACATAGAGCATCTCCATCAAATCCTATTGCTCTCCGGGGCTCCCACTTTCAAATTATTAAGGAAAAAGTAAAAATTGGACCAAGGAAACCTGGTCATCTTTCCCTGCTCTGCTGAGCAGCCCCAGTCCCAAACATCCATGTTCATACGGCTGCTCCAAAGCTGCCCTTGGCTCAGTGGGACAGCACTGAACAGCACTTGGCTTCTGTGCTGGTCTGGGGACTGTCAAGGACAAGACTAACACTTGATCAGGAGAAAATCTACAGGACTTTACTCTCAGTTATTTTTCCCTCAGTTATACAAGAGAAATCATATTATGAGAGGGATCAATAAGAAAAAGCAGAGCTGGAGGAAGGAAGACTTGTACAGAAACACACACGTATGCACAAACCCCTCTCTTCTGAACTCCAACTGCAAAAAAACCACCCCTTTGAACTTTCCCTTTGAGTCCTGAGCTCTTCTAGCTTTTTTTTTTCTTTTTTTTTTTTATTTCCCCCTCCAGACTCAAGGATGCATTTCTAACCTCAGAAAGAAAATCCTCCTTTTGTAACAGTCATTAATTGGCTTTGGGGAATCTGGGCCAGCAGATATGTCCCTAATCCTATACACACCTCCAGTCCCACGTTCAGACCTGGGTTGGCCACCACTTCTCTCTGCAAGAGACTTGAATTAGCTGCTTCCTTCAGCCGCTGCAGCTGTCTGGCTTGATATATTTTTTAAATATGGCAGGGGGGGAGTAGGGGGAAAGATCATGGCAGTTGGCAGATCATGTTTGTTGGGGAGACACTGATGGGAACTTTTTCTTCTAAATGGTGCATTTCTCCATTATCAAGACGTACAAAGCAATGTCAATCACCCTGTCCTAGTACAAAAGCAAAGAGCTTGCCAAAAGGTTGGCAGCAATCCGCACACCCGTGTGGGTGGCAGGGTGTTATGAGAGTGAGTGCCAGTTTGATAGGAGCTGTTTCGATTGGGAGGGTGTTCGTCATGATTTAAATCGTTAAACCTTGGAAGTGGTACATAAAGGCTGACATGAAAGTGTCAGAAGAACACATCCACGTGCATGTTCTCAAAGGTCCGAGGAGCCAAATAAAGTTGTGAATTCCCAGCTGCCCTTGGAAGGTTCCCAGCTCAAAACTCTTCCAATATGAGGGGATTTAATAAGCAGTCACCAACTGCAATATGCTATTTCCCCAGGTGGTCCTACCTCCAGAGACTGCTTGCACATGCAGGATACCTCTAAGCAGCTGGTAGGTGTTCTTCCTCCATAGCATGGGGAAAGTGATTCCTGCAGAAGATAACTCAGCCAGGGGTCAAATTTAGGTACCCTAAACCTCTCCCCGGAGATCTGATGCTCATATTCTAACCATTACATGACAATAGGAAACAAAGTGAAATCACAATGGAGCTGAACAAAAATAAGCCTATTCACCAATCCAAACACATACGAGCATTCTCACTAGAAGGAAAAAGACCCACACACTGTTTATTAAATTATTCTGACTTTTTCTTATTACTGTCTCTCCTGGTTCAGACTGAGGCATTGAAAAGCCACAAGGCACATTGATCTTGTGCTATTTCCCATTTAATATTGAAGCACTTGAAGCTCATGGAAAAGGTCATTTTCATGACACCTCTACCTGAGGAGGTTTGGATTGCACAAATGAACACCCAGGCACTCAAGTCTCCCACCTACTACACTGGCTATCCCTTTTGGGTCAGATCCTGCCAGGCTACATTGAGCATCCTGTTGGTGTTTATTGAAGGATGGAAAATGTCCTTTAAAAAGAGAAAAAGCCAGCACAGAATGGAGTCAAGAGGCTCTCCAGCTGGACCGTTATCCTGGAAACTGCCATAAACTGTAGAAGTGAACTCCAAATGAAAGATCACACAGCAGGGACCTGGAGGTAAGCAGATGGCTTTGACAACTGAGAGTCTCACACCAGCTACAAGCAAGTAATTACCAGCAAGTCACAGCTGGGCTGGACGACATGAGCAGGTGAAAATGTGACTATGTTAGGGTGTGATCACACTGCCAGCATCCTCTGACACTTCTACTCTTCCCTAGCTAGCCCTAATGCTACCAAATGTAGGGATTATTTGCTTTAGAGAAACCAGAGACATTTCTCCTTAGGAGGTCTCTAAAAATGGGTGGGAAGGAAGTTGACAAGATGCTCTGAAGTGGTGGATGAGTGTAGCTATCACTGCAAGAGGTGAGGAGCACATCCAGACAAATGCAGAGCTTGCCAAAGTGGCTGTCGAGAGCTAGCGAGGCACGAGCTGAGTCTGGGAGGGAGCTTTCTTCAGCCAGAGCTTGGAAGGGTGCCTGGGGCCACAATGTGGTAGTGACACTGCCACTAGGCTTGGCCACAGGGATTGGAAAAATTGGCTTCCTCACTGCCTCCTGCCCACGTGGTTCTGCTCTTGAATGCATACAGATAGGCTGGTCTGAAGTCGTGGAATTTGCCCTCCTCGTGAGTTACTGGCTGCATGCCCCAGTTGGGAGGGAGCAGCTAGCACCAGATTTCTGATCCAAAACAGTGGGTTGGGCTGTAAAAGCCAAACCAACTTCAGCAGTCAGCCTGCTTCACATGCTTGGCTTTTTTTTTCCAGCTGCTTTGTCCAATATGTCTAAAGAGTGTAGACATACTGACAGAATCTCACTCAGGAAGGACTGTGCATTTGTTTTTGTGCATCTCTAGATATAAGAAGCAAAGAAAAGGATGATACTGAAATGTCTCCTCCAGTCCTTGTAAGTCACTGTCAAGTAAGTTTACAACTCTCTTCACATCCATCCATGTGAAACTGTTGGGCAACAAGCTGATCTCTGCCTCTGCTGAAGGCTGGGAGCTCCTGTCATTGGCTCATTGCTGGCCCTGGCAGCAGGAAGAGGTGCTGAGCCCCGCACTGCTGACCTCCCAGTGCTGAACCACCTGAAAACCTCCCAAAAGTTTTCACCAGGCCTGACAGAACTTAAGAGAAACATCATTCAAGCAAGGTAAATCAGAGCCCACAGCTCCCTCAGATACCCTCCCCTCTGCATTATCTTTCCAGCAATGCTGCAGAGGTCTCCTACAAAGGACCACCTGATGTTTTCAGACAAAGGAGAGGAAAAACATCTCATCAATGAAGGCAAACACACTCTTCCTCCCTGCTGCCTCACCTCTTCCCCCCTCCTTGCCCCCATCATGCTGTCTCTTTCTTTTTTTTTTTTCTTTTTGGCACACCATGAATTTCTGTCAGACTTGGGCAAAGGCAGGCAGCTCTATCGCAGCCGGTGTGCTGGGGATGTCAGATCCTCTGCTTTTCCCCTTTTTTTTCTCACCGGCACTCAGAGACAGCCTCTTGGATCGACTGGCGGATGACATGCCTGGCTGGGCTGAGGCACTCGGATCGACACTTCCCCAGGGTGCTGCTCCTGATGGAGTTTTCAGCAGGAGCTAAAAGCTGCATACAGATAACTCTTCCTTCTCCTCTATTCCTTTTCCTTCCTCCCTTTCAGCAATTCAAAGAGAAGAGGGTGAAGAAAATGGCACTTGGATTAAATAAACTAACAACCAGCACGGAGGGCTTTTAGCTGTAAGTGAGCCAAGTGTCCTGTAACATTAAATAAATGCAAGATTAACCTTCAAGGCATCCACACTAAATTATTTATCTTGAGAGGCAAAGAGGTCAGGATTGAAACAAAGGGTAAATATTTGACGAGGGCTGCGTGCACTGGCTGTGTGGCTGTTTGCCGACTGTGCCAGTGCTGCCTGTGCTTCCCCACTGTGGGGACAGCCATGGACTGTCTGTGCTGCTCCCCAGACCATCATCACCCTGGGATTTGGCTGCGGGGGCAGCAGAAGGGACACTTTTGCACCATCAGCCGTGCCATCCTGCCTGGCAGAAGTTGAGAGGTTGGGGAAGAGCCCGAGTGACCTGACAGAGGCTGATAAGTTGTTGTGATTTCACTGAGCGACCCAGGCTCTGCAATTAGCAGTTGCATCTGCCTTCTACAGTGGAGTATTATTAACTGCATGATTTACATGCAACCATTTCTGTAGCCACTGTAGGCAGGAAATTACCTGATAACAAAATACCCTGCTGTTCATGCTAAGTGACAGACTCAGAAATATTAGTCTGTTTAATCAAACCACTAACACCAAATAGACGAAAATATTTTGCCATTCCCTAGCTGATCTCCCCTGTTAAGATCCTTAAGCATTCTTCTGTCAAAAATATGCCAATTATTTCCCTTTCAGTAAAAGAATTAAAATGTAGTGACTACTAGGAAAGCGTGCAGCATCTCTTTAACAGTAAATTGCAACTTTAGATTGCATTTTAAGGTGAGAAATGCAAAAGGCGGCTATGGCCAGGACTGATGTAATTAGTCAGGATGCACAACACCTTAAATTACCATCTCTGTACTTTCTTGAGGGGCCAGGCTTCAGAAGGAGAAGCAGACAGGATCTCAATATTAACTCACCTGAAAAACTTCCCCCAGCACAATTTTTCCATAGAAAGAACATCACCAACTCACTAATCAATAACTTTGCTTGCAGTGCCCATTTCCTCACTCACATTCCTGTCCCAGCATGGTACAGACACAGACCAGTGCGGGCACCATGGACCTCAGGCAGTGACAGTGCATTGTGGCACTGCCCAGCCCCTGCCACAGGTTTGGTGTGAGATGCAAAAAGGGGGGGAACAGTTAGAGCTGCAGCCTAACAAATAAAAACATTTCAGCCATTTGTCAATACACCGAATTCACAGCATCACATTCAAAGCGTGTACAGGAGCAAGTGAGGCCAGGCTGCCCTCTGCCCCAGGCTGGTACTCAGCAGGATACACAAAATTTCTCTGGCAGCTGCTCAGTCTGTCCCATCTGTGTACAATGCATTAAACCTCTCACAAGGTGTAAGGTCAGGAAGGCATTTTCTTTGAGTGAAAGGAATCACTAGAGTAGGCTCTTACTGTCCTTCACAGTAGGGTGTGTGCTTTGGACTGTTGAATTATCTGCTTATTTCCAGGTAGCAAAGCCCTGCTATTTTATAAATCAAAGGCACTGGCACTGCTCTTGATCACAGTGTCTCCGAAGACTGCTTTAGCTGGTGGGATTTGGTCTCTGGCCCAAGGTGCAGGTGTGCCATGAGCCCTCCCCAGAAAACCTTGCATGCACTCCCTCCCGCTCCTCTCCCCCTTGCACCAAAGCCTCCCCCACCACACACAGCCTCAAGAGCTGCTTGGCAAAAAAAACCCCTTCACTCCCAGCACTCCCATGAGACGCCAAGATGCAGCCAGGACCAGTGAGGATCATAGAATCATGGACTACTTTGGTTTGGAAGAAACCATCCAATTCCAACTTCCCTGCCATAGATAGAAACACCTTCCACTAGACCAGGTTGCTTAAAGCCCCAGCCAACCAGCCTTTGAACATTTCCTGGAATGAGGCATCCACAGCCTCTCTGGGAAACCTGTGTCAGGGCCTCACCACCTTCTAGCCATGAATTTCTCCCTAACACCTAATCTACACTTTCTCTCTTTCACTTTGAAGCCATCACCTATCCTATCACTTCCAGGAGACAGCACAAGGAAAGCTGGAAATGAGATGCACAAAGAGATGAGCCACCCACCCCTCCTGACACAGTGTTGTGTGCTGCCTTTGCTCATCAGCTGATGAAGGCTTTTCCTCTGCTGCCAAAGAGCATGAGTTTTAGGGTAGAATAAGTGAGGTGAGCAAGCTGTGAAACCCAAGTAGCACTGAGATACATTGCTTTCTACCAATTACGAGCATGACAATAGGTAAAGAAGCCATAGCAACAAAAACTTGACCTGCTCCACTCCAGAGACTTAGCTGAAGCCTATTCTAGCTTTAATGTAGTCTCTTAACACCTACTGCTATTAATGGTTCCCACATAATAAGGGGGATTACAGATCTATTACAGATCTGTCACTTCCTAAAGAATATGCCATTAATCATGATCATTTATTTGCAAATTGGTTTATAATTTTGTAAATCTTTTGCAAATTACTTTAAATAGCAGAGTAGGGGACAAGGGACTTTCAGAGCAGACTTCCATGCTATTTCCTTCCTTGGCTAATGACCCATTTTGAGCCAAATCACTTCTTGTGCGTGTCTGCATAGGTATATAGGTATTTATGTATGGGAACAAACTCAGTGAGTACAACTGGACATGTCAGTGACAGTACTGAGCAGAGAACAAAGAGGAGGGTGTATCTGCCTCTGCACAGATGTGCCAGACAGTTCATGTAGGTGAAGGTGCTTTTTTACAGGCTGTTTTCATCTGGGCAGATTTTAGAGATGAAGAGCAACTGAGTATTTGAGTGCATGCCTGGAACACACTGCAGTGCACATCCCGGTGTGCATTTCCTTGGCCTTTCACCAAGCTAGGTTGCACACAATTTGAAGGTTGGTCCCAAGATTCATGCCCTCCTCATCTCACTTGTGCAAAACCTTGGTCATACACCTTGCACCAGAACCAGCAGCTAATTTGCTCTAACCAGCTGACAGCCCAAAGCCCCTCCAGCCTCTCAGAGAGCCTGCAGGGCAGAGCACAGGACAAGGAGAAATGCAAACCCTTCATGCATCCCACAGCTCAGTCCATGGTTGGGTCAGCACAGATAAACCCCTTAACCCTCCACCCTCCCTGTCTCACCCCCAGCTCCTCTGAGGCACTGCCCTTCTTTCTGGCTTTCCCATAAACTCACTCCAGAATCCCCTTACCTGCCTGAGACTCCCCTCCACTCTCCTCCTCTCCAGCCTTTTGCATCCATCCCTGCTTCCCGCCCCCATGGATTAAGTCGACTTTGCCTGGATTACAGCTGCCAATCAAGTTCAAGTGCATTTTTAATAGTTTAATTTGAGGCACAAGGTTTCAAATAAAATCATCAAGTGCAGTCGATTAAACTCATTAAGTCCTTACGGACTCGTCTGTGTACTGTGCTGTTATCAGATTCAGAGACATGAGAATTAATTAGGCCGCTGTTATCCTTTGTCTGGATTAGTGTGCCAGGCCCAGCAGCCGGGTGTTTTCCTGTGAAAGCACGAGGTCCATAATCTCCTTACGAGCACAACCGGGGAGACAGCGGCCTAAGAGATTTCTTCAACATTCCTCAAAGATCAAACAACAAGAAACACGCTGTTCTTTGATTTGTTTTTTTCCCCTAGCCTGGTTTTCTTTCTTTCCCTTTTTTCTTTTCCCTCCTAAGTGCACAGCACAGCTCATGACTGAAGGCAGTTCAGTGGGAAGAGGGCCGATGAGTAGCAATGGGCTACTGGTGTCAGGACTGGGAACACTCCTCACATTAATCTCCTCTTCCAGAGTACGTCAGGGTTGTCCTGAAATGCTGCTTCTGCTTGAAAGGGACTTATCTTGAGCCTTCCCGTGCATGTCTAACAATCCTTACTCATGTTTGCCAGGGGTATTTCCCCACTGCCACAACCCTTGGGTCACTGCCCACATTTGGGTAGAGAGACTAAGGGTACCCACTCCACCCCTACACATCCAGAGCAATGTAAAATCCCACATTACTGTTGTGATGCACAACACAACTCAGCAGGGTGCCCCAGATGCGATTGTTCCTGCAGTGAGTGTGATACCTTCAGTTTGTGCTTTACCTGCCTTTGGGAACCATGACTCTTCCACTATTGCAGATGGTGACCTGCTCAGAAATACTGATGTGCACGTGGGAAGGACATTTTAAGCTGTTGACTGGCATGTCTATACAGATCTAAAGGTGAGGATGTACAGATATGAGTACTCATGTCTGTATTGGAGGATATGGTGGACAGATGGGCCAAGATGAAGATAAACAGGATAAATGTAGATGCCCTGCATCTGACTGTACTTTCATTTGCAGTATTCTGGTCCCTGCATCAGCAGCATCCCACTACACAAATACAAACACTAACGAGCTTTCCTATGTGACTTTCCACCTACTCTGCTCTACAAAGCAGAAATACATGTTTTATGTTCATCATCTCAGCTGGGCTTTTAACAAGCAACAGCTCACACTCGTAACACCAACGCAGGAAAATAGTGCCTGCACCATGCAATATGCAATACAATACCAATATAGGGAGCTGAACAACTGGACCTCTGCAGCCCAGGGAGGCTTATGAATACCCTTACCACCCCAGTAATGTCCACCCACAGAACTGCACTAAGTGAAGTTTATATATACATAGAGAAGAATTTTAGTACCACAGGCAGATAAGCACCTCTGAATTTCTAATGCCCTAAGAGACTTCACTGAGATCAGGGATCAGAAAATCCCTCTCCTTATAGTAATGCTGCATCTCATTTATCAAAGTCAGCTACTACAAAGGAGGGCAGGAGGTGGGAGATCCACAGCAAGTGATGACAAATGGGTCATGTGCAATGGCCAAGGGTGGCTGCCTCAGTCAGATCTTCCATAGTGAAGTTGGTTGGTCTTTGACAAAGCAGCTCTTTCCTAGAGCAACATGTGTGCAGAAGGGCCTTAAAAAGGCATATTGCCAAAGAAAGGTTTATCCAAGATGCTTTTCTGGTGGACACAAATCCTTTCCAATGGGTCAGCTGCTGGCAAACACGCTGCAACAAATTTATGAGAACATAACCATGCTGTAAAGAGATGAACTTAAGGGACAAAGAAAAGTAATCCATATTAAAGCTGGCAAGGGCTTTGTGCCTGCTACAGTCCTGCTGAATTGCATTTGAGGGGAGCTGAACTACAGCAATTTCTAAACTAAATCATTTGGGTCTGCCAGTACTTTCACAAGTTTATTACAGAAATTTACTCACAAGGGTCAGTGACCCCTCAGTCAATGACTCCCCCAGGTAACTTCCTGAGCCACGTTAGGCTACGAGCATTTGCTCTCGTTCCCTCTGATATTCTCTTTCTCTCCTCCTCCTCCTCTTCTACTTCCCATTTCATTCGCCTCCACTGAATCCCTTCTTTTTTTCTCTCTATTGTCAAATCAAGGGAGTAGGGTACAATGTGACAAGACAGTGTTGGCGGAACAATAAGGGATGTAGATATGAAGGAGCAACAGAGAGGCAAAAGGGCTGCAAAGGGATGCTGAGAAGCCTGAATGTGATGGAGGGGAAAGGGAGATGTGAGGAGCTGCAGGGATGGTGGTAGGCAGTTATGCTTTTGGAAAAGGTGGGGATTTTCATACCTGCTTCCCTGTACAGATAAAATGAAGAAAAGAATGAGGGTGAGAGCAAAGATGCAGCCTCCAAGATGCAGAAGGTCTCCAGAATCATTTAGCTACTAAGGTGCAGAGAAAACACTGGGAGCTGTAGGGCATAAGTAAAGCAAGAGACATTAGGATTGGGTACAGAAGAGGAGGACTAAGGTGCAGAGCAGTGGTATGGACAAGAGGGACAAAGTAGAAGGGTATGATGACACTTCATGAGATAGAAATGAGGGCTCTCTTTTTTAATGGAGAGGAGTGCACTCCCTCCAAAGATGGGATTCCAAGAGAGTGAGGTGAATTCTACTCCCCTTTCCTAAAAGAGAGTGTAGACAATCATGCATTTCCTGAGCCCAGAATTTCTGCACTTAGATAAGATAAATCCTACAGAAACCTTATCTCACCATAACAAAACTGATGCAGTGTCAGAGCACTTCCCAGCAACTGAGCAAGTTCTCCAGTCCTGGCATAAATCTAACCCTCATCACTTCCCCAGCAGAAAAGTAAGAAAAAGAAATTCTTCAGGAAGTACTTAACACTTGTACCCTGGAATATCAACTGCCAAAAGTTTAAAGGTGACACAGTCCACAACAGGATTTTTATCACTGCCCCAGCGCAGCCAACCTCCTCCTGCTTCTGCCCAGACACCTCTCAGAAGCAACCTCCAGTGTTTCTTGTGGCCAACACAGTTCTCTACAAATTATTAAACACAAGTGAAAACATACAGAGCAGCAGGCATCCTTTTTCCTTCCCAGCTCCAAAAGATTCTCCTTGCAGTGTCTTCTTCTTTCTCACTTGTTTTTTCTTTCTTCTCCCCTCATCCACGTGTAAGAAATTGATAAATGTCTCTTTAAGGACATGTCTGCTGCCTTGCTGTGCACCCTTATAAATCAGATAAATATCTCAAGGATCCTTATCCTGGGAAAATTGAGATAATTGTGCTAAATTGAAGAGCTTCTTTTTTTTTTTCCTCACCCCCTCCCATCCTTCTTCTCTTTTCAGCTGGAGTCTCTTGTAGTAACAGGTGTGCTGACTGCTAATTCCTTCACAGGAATTACCCCCTCCCTCTGAAGGGATGGCCCTCAATAGCCAACTCAGGACTAGCTCCTGAAGGGAGTTTAGCCAAGATACCACATCAGTCAGGAAGCTTTTCAGAGCTCAGTCCAGGTCTCTCTTAGAACAGTTCACCCCTCTGGTGCACCTCTGACACTCACCTGTGAAGGAGGCATCTGCTGCAGTGTGAATGGTGGGTTGTGTCTGTAAGAGGCAAAGCAGGGTGGGCTTCAACACTCCCCTTCTGCCATGGACTGCACATGTAGCTGGACAAAGGGAAAACAGGAAGGAAAAAAATAAAATGGAGAAATTGATATCAACAGGATTCAAGTGAAAGAGGATAGAGCATTAAGAAATAGCAGGAAAACTAACATGGTAGTCAAGTCAAATCAAGTCAAGAAGGCCCTCAAGAACTCCCTAAGGTCTCTTCCAACCTTTTGGTCCCATGGCAGGACAGTAGAACAGTAATGTTACATGGCAGGAGGCATGGACTCCAAAAACAGTCCCCATTTCTCAGTGTAATCACCATGTGCTTCTTCCCCTCCCGGATAAGTGAGAACACCTCCCACAAGCAACACCAGTTTCACTGAGGTGTTATCCTTCCCTTCCACTGTAGTGTCAAAGCCACCAGAAGAGCAGGATACAGGGCAGCAAGTGAAGAGATCAAGGGACAAGCTGTGACCCTGCTGTTTTTCAACCAAGTGAAGAAAATGCTGTAAACCAGAAGCCTACCAACAGTGTTTTGGTGCTCTTTAGATGAACACACAAGCAAATTGGGACTGTCAGAGGGACTGAAGGTGAGTGATGATGCAATCCAAAAAGGATGATTACTTCTCTAAGAGATTTTGAAGCACACCTGGTGTCTCCAGGGGTGCCAGCAAAAAGGATTTTTAGGTGACTCTGCAGAAGACAGGGAGATAAACACAGAAGGTGCTCAGAGACCAGAGATGACTGCAGTCAGAAAACTTGGGAGGTGGCAGGCCACGGATGGTAACAGGATCCTCAGTATGGTCCTCATGACTGCAGGCCTACTCCAAGTGCACATTAGACCTTCCAGCACAGCCAGTTTGTCTAAAGTCTGCATTGGCTGGGACACAGCAGAGCAGACTGGCTTCAAGCCCCATGAGATAATCACTGAGCTTGGGCAAGCAGTCTAGAGGCTGCAGGTGGGTTGAGAGAGAGGAGGACAACAGCTGTTTCTACTTCACCCATATCTTCCATGCCAGGACACCCTTCCTTCATCCCCGGCAGAGCCATGGCTTCCTGCAAACTCATCAGAGCCCATTTTGCTAAAAATGCTCTCACATACACCAATAATAAACCAAGAGCCCAGGCAGGGCTGAAAAAAGATGAGTGTGATGGCTGAACAAAGTGGGTCAGAGCTGTGACTCTAGCCAAAGCTTTTCCAGCACATCTCTAGGGGGAATAGTTTTAAACTGAAGGAGTTAATTTAGATTTGATATAAAGAACAATTTTTTTTGCAACAAGGGTGGTAAAACACTGGTACCAGTTGCCTAGAGAGGTGGTAGATGTTCCATCCCTAGAAACACTCAAGGTCACATTGGACAGGGCTCTGAGTAATCTGATCTAGCTGAAGATGTCCCTGTTCATTGCAGGGGCTTGGACTAGATGGCTTTTAAAGGTCCCTTCCAACCCAAACTATTTTATAACTCTGTGATCTCTATTCATTCCAGGTTTGGGGTGGTAAAAAAAAAATTGGGGAAACTGGGTAAAAGCTTCTCTGAAAGTCCACTGATGAAGAGTGGATGGATGGAATTCATTTGACTCAACTCCTTCTTTTCATTTGCACCCCAAATTTTCTCACCTTACCCTGCCAAAACAACAGAAACAGTCACTGGGTACCATGTCCAGTACCCAGAAGATATGCAGCAGAAGGTGACCCCATTGCTTGCTCCATGCCATCCACCTAGACCCAATATGAGCTTAAAGGCAACATCGCCAGTGCAGGAAAGGGGGTTGGTTCTCCATAGCTCCTCTTGCCCTGGCTCTGCTAAGAGGCTGAGTACAGCTTTCAGTGCTTATGGGACAGGACAACCCCTACCCAGCCTTCAAGCTGCAGAGTCGCTCCTGGCATCAGCAGGATCCATGCAACATCTCCATTCCTCTCAGGAAGAATAGGCTTGATGGTGTTTTGACTTCTTTCTCAGAGGCTCCCACATGGCACTTTACAATCCAACTTTGCTCTTAAATACAGATCCTGGGCTGCATCCCAGAGATGTGTGTCAGGCACAAAGCACTGTCAGTCAGCCCCAGTCACAACACATCAGGGCTTGGGAGAAGTCTGACTGATCGGGGAGAAGGGGGAGGGAGCACGGGAACAAGAAGAAAAGGCTGAACAGAAGAAAAAAAAAGAAAAAAAAGAGAGAGGAGAAAGACAAATCAAGTGGGAAAATGGCAGGAACTGTTCCATACAGCAAAGGATGTTTTTCATCTGTGATGTAGCAGCAGTGTCAGGCACCAAAAAGGACAAAGATGTTCAGATACAGAGTTGCAGGAAGGAGTGCAGAGGAAGCTCCTGGGAGGGCTTCTGGGCTGAATTCTGGCATCTCTCATCCACGTGGCTTTGGGCAGCAGGGACTGAAACACACAGCCACACCAGCAGCATGGCAATTAATGTAAAGTGTGCTGCAGGGACAGAGCTACCAGATAAAGTGTGTGCCTAGCCAAATGACACTTTAGAGCTGGCTCTGATATCAGTAACTTCAGCCAAGAATGACCAATGCCTGTGGCACTGTGACTGTCTCTCCTGTACCAGGGAGGAGTTGATGGGGCCCAGGGAAGGGTCACTGCAGGAAGGGTTTGGGGTAGTTCTCATGCCACCACCCAGATGCTTTCCTGCATAGGAAGGTATCTGCAAACCTGACTGCCAAGAAAGGCAAAGGTGGACAGAAATAGGAACAACTGAGGAATAAACTAAAACTGTGTTCACTTGAAGACAAAGGTGAATAAATTTATGCAGGGATTCAGGGAAATGCCTGTGAAAGGGTACTGCAGTGGAGAGGGAGGAGCTCCTTCCCATTCTAGGAGGTGAAGGACTTGGAGAGGAGACCTGGAACACTGCATAGAAGTCTGAGATTAGTCAAGTATGCTCATATTATGAATTTCAATCTCTTCCACCATGCATGAAATGAGTAAATATTCATTGGGCTGATGTGAAAGAGAGGAGGAGGGCGAGCAGAGATGACTCCATAGTATAATTTGTATAAATATTCACTGGAGTTTGAGCAGGAACCCACATCTCCCCCACTCCCAGGTGAGTGTCAGAGCTTCTAGGCTGAAAGTTCTGCTTCTTTTCACTTCCTCTCTGCAACTCAGGGTTTAAATAATGTTTAATTACTCATCCAAAGTGGAAAAGTCCAAATAGCACAACTGAGCAGCCTCTTCTGCCACCTCAGAACACAATTCCGTGAGAATCAGGAGGGTCTTTCCAAGTGGGTTCAACTCTTTTTCAAAGGGAGAAAATATTAGAGGGGAGAGGGCTCTAGCCACTACATTATTTTGTAAGAGTGGCCAAAGTTTCTCCATCCTTGCAGACCCTGATCTCTGAACCATACCCAGAAGATGCCCGAAGATTGAGCTTTGCCAGAGACATGCCCAGAGTAACATGGTGTTCCTTAAGTGTAAGATAAGTGCTGACCTGTTTACTATGCTGAAAACAGAGGTGGGGTTGGTAGAGAGCAGAAACAGATCCTTGGGGAGGATGGAAAACACAGAAATATGGCAGTGATATTGCAAGGCAACTGAGCAGGGACTCTGAGGATCCAAACTAAACCCCTAAAACTGCTTTATGTTTGAGGTACCTGTTTAATGGTACATAAGTTTGTTTCTCCACAAACTTATGAGAGAGGACAACAGACTTGTGCTCACCTACATCATGAAGATGATACAAGGGAATGAACCATATGAGCAACGTGCTGCCCAGCCAAACCATTCCCATGCAAATGCCAGTGCATTTTGTCGGTCTCTTGCCTACAAGGAGACACCTTGGCCTCTCTAGCTCAGACAGGAGATGAAGGGCACAACAAATGAACAATGTTGAATTGTTCATCACTGAGGGACAGACCCCCTTGCATGAGAACTGTCTACATCTCTGGCTTCATGGGCTGAGTTTATCCAGCTCACATACTGTTGCATTGGATTTTTCTTTTAGCTGCATGACAGACAAGGAGAATGAAGTGGGTGGTGTATACTCTGACTTCACGAGACATTTGGTAATCTCTGAGGAGGAATCTTATTAGAGAAATGGAAGAGGTCATTAGGGGTAGGAATTGGAAGCTCTAGGAATTGTGCATCACCCAGAAAAATGACCAGAAGAAATGGGAGTCTCTGTGAATGCTAGCTCATGGGGAAAGGTGAGTTCATTGCTCCTGCTTCCTTATATTCACCATGTTCACAGTCACTGATGTGGAGAACTGCCCCTGGCTGGATGTCAGGTGCCTGCCAAAGCTGCTCTATCACTCCCCTTCTCAGATGGACAGGTAAGAGAAAATACAGCAAAAGGCTCATTGGTCAGGGTAAGGACAGGGAGAGATCACTCCCCAGCTACTGTCATGGGTAAAGCAGACCCAACCTGGGGAGATTAGTTTAATTTATTACAAATCAGATCAGAGTAGGATAATGAAAAATAAATCTTAAAACACCTTCCCCCAACCCTCCCTTTTTCCCAGGCTTAACTTTACTCCCTAATTCTCTGCCTCCTCCCCCTCCACAGTGCAGGGGTATAGGGAGTGGGGATTGTGGTCAGTTCATCACATGTTGTCTCTGCTGCTTCTTCGTCCTCAGAGGGAGGACTCCCCACACTCTCTGCTCAAGCGTAGGATCCCTCCCATGAGTTACAGTCCTTCAGGAACAGCCTACCCCAGTGTGGGAACTCTGTGGGGTCACCAGTCCTGCCACCAAACCTGCTGGATTCAGGAGATAGCAGTCTTACAAGTCACTTTTCTGATCCAACAAAGGAAGAACAAATAAATTCAGAACGGAGGATATAGAGAGCCTTGCCTTTCACTGGCTCATCTGAATCATAATTAGAAAATGCTGCAAAATAATTTCTGCAAACCAAGAGGAGATCTGGGTGAGGGAAGACCCCAAGCACCCCACCACTCCCCCCAGCGTGCCCCCAGCCTGTAAAGATATCAGTTCTGCAGCACGTGCTTGCAAACCCCAGCCCAGCTCTGGCTGGGTTAATGTGACAATCCATTTCTGACAGCGTGTCAATACAAAGCAATTTAGGAGTGCATGAAAAATCGACCCGAGGTAACAGGCAATTTCTCTGCTCTGCTGGTTAGACGGAAGTAGGGACCAATGAGTCCAGCATCTCCGAGCACACTCACCTCAGCAGCACCCAGTCTGCCAGCATGTGCTGTCATGTTAGCAGCTCTCACCAGAAAGGAGGAGGAAGCAAGGCAGGAGCAGGACACCTGCTATGGGACACAGTCTTAGGATGGGGACAAAGGAGAGGTGAGTGTGGTATCCCGTTCTTTCTTCCTGTAAAGATTTTATTAATCAGGAGGTATTTGAATATGTGAAGTAACAAACTGGCTGAAAAAGAGTAAACAGACTGAAATGTGCAGACGACCATAAGGCAGCACCCCAACCTTGGGTCTGTATGACCTGCCTTAGGGGGAACTGGCTGAACCTCACCAGGTTGGAGAGGGACAAGAAAGTGGTCCAGACAACCCAAAAACCTGGTGCCAAAAAGTCATCTCTTCTTTTAAGCCAAACTGAGAGCATACCTGGATGGGATCTGAGGCACTGTCCAACACTATCCTGCTGCCCTTGTACCACATACACGAGGAGAACACTTCACACTGGTGTATCTCCCAGTGTAGGGATTAAGAGAGGCCATGGGAATTAACAGGGGGCAAATGGTGTGGTGGGCCACAGAGATGAAGGCACTGGCATTGCTGGAGGCTGGCCAGCCTTCCTTCCCTCTCTGTCACCAGCACAGATTGCAGGGAGGGCACCCATTTGCCTCTTGCCCACATGGTAGCCACCAGCAGCCATCTCAGAGCACTGCCTCCATGCTGTGAAAGCACATTGGCACAAACACCAAGGCTGGCTTGGAAAAGCAGAGGGTGAGCCCAATCCAAGCAAATCTGTTTGCAAATGTGGAGTGCAGTGATGTGCTGGCAGTGCTCATCCAGCATGATGGGCTAATGGACACTCCCACCACACTAAAAGCATCGTGGTCTGTCATTATTAAAGCAGAAAACACAACAGATGGAGCCTACGCCACAGAGTCCAGGCTTTTGCTCCCTCACAACCCAGGATGTTGCACTCTGAGGAGTTGATTCAGGTCCCTCACTCATCTAGAGAGGACAGAAGTGCTGCCTTCTCTGAAAGAGGCAGGAGAAATTACACTTGCTGCCTACCTTTTAGATCAGCTTCAAACCAGGCTGAACCTCCCACCCATGCCACACAGAAACTCTGGAGAGTGTCAAGCATGGAAATGCAAAAGTCAAAAAAAGGAAGAATGGATAGAGATAGGAAATATAACATTGCTGTAACTCTGCCAGAATAACATGCTGGGTTAAACCTACCCTTGGACACATTTTTACCCAGGACAGCATGGGATACAGGCAGGGAGGTAGGGTTTGGGGTTGGATCATTTTTGTGTGGTTGCATTAAGAGTAAGATTCCCATTTTATTTTGATTTAACAAGCTAGTTAAAGTGTGTTAACAAAATTAAAAGTCATTATTAAAGGCAGATGTACTGGTGTATGAATAGCTAAGCATCAGCTTTGACTTTAGATGATCCACAGCTTCAGCGTATGCTTCTAATAACCAGCTGTCACTTACCAGTGATGTGGTAACTCTCTTATTAAATCCTAAATGGGCATATGGACATTACATTTAAAGTAGTACTTTCCCCGCCTCACTTCTATCTTTTCCCACATGCAACTGAGCCAACTCACAAATTTCCTGCATCATTTTTTCCCTTCATTAATGGGATGCATGTTGAGATCAGAAGGTCCAAATGATGACCTGTCTTTTTGGTTTTACATCCCTTTGGAAAAATCCATATGACTCCCTGTGTGTCAAGAGTCGTAACACAACCCAGATGCCTCAGCACTAATTGCCTTTTTCTACTAGAAGCCACTAAACTCCCATGAGAAGGCATTCAACCACAAGCCCTGTTTGTCCAGCACTGCCATGTTCCTGAGCAGCTTTGCAGTAACAGGCTGGTGAGCTCAGCTCTTGGAGGAGCCACCAACAACAACACAGCATAAAAACCTACTTCACCACAAGATATTCAGAGCATGACAGAAACTGGGGTACCATGGGATTTGCAAGGAGCAGAATCTGTTTCTGTGATGGGACTAGGGCTGAAGGGTTAAGAGAGAAAATCAATCTGCTTTGCAAGGTTCCAGTAGGACTACAGTAGAAATGCCACCAAACTGAAACAGTGCTTAAAGTCAGGAAAACACTTCCACCTTTCACTGTTTTTCACAACTTTTGCTTTTTAGCTGAGGTAAATGCACTCAGAAAGGTAGAGTAGGAGTACTCAGGAGGTAGTACCTGTACCTTCCAGGACTGTGGTCTCCAGCCAGGAGAAGAGGGGGTGGGAGGGTCTTACCTCCCCTACTAGGTTACCCCTGACAGACTGAAGTTGCATCATCTGAGTGGTAACTGTAGGAAGGGTCAGTTCTGCCCTGCCCTGCATGGGGTCCAACATTGGCTCATGTGGACCATTTCCCACTGGCCCCATCCTTCCTTGGTATGGATCTATATTCCTCAGCAACATTTGAATATTTAGCATTGGTGCCTGGGAGGCAGGGAGAGAGAAGTTCAGGCAGGGGACTGGAGAGCCCTGGTGCTGCAAAGTATTAACATTGCATTAACTTGAGTCTATCCCCGAAGAATTGGGAGCAATGATGCTAAAAGGTCTGTTCCCTGTTTCCCCAGCCTTCCAGCTCCCTGTGGTAATTTAAAACATGAAATATGAAGAATAGGGAACAAGGTCTCATGCTCTCCACCCAGGTACTCACAGTGCAGAGACCCTCCTCACCTACCTCAGCACTGTAGGATTTTCATCACGCTCCTGAGAGCTGCTGTGTGAGGTGCCTGAGCTGTTCCAGGACACTCCAGTAACTGCAGGTCAGTGCTGTTTCTAGGTACATGCTGTGCCAGGCTCCCTTTCCTTACAGGTCAGCTGGAGCAGCAGGAGGAGCAGGGAGCTATACCATCTCTTCTGGATGCCCTCTTTGAAGGCACCACTTCCCACCCATACTACAAGATGTTGTCTGGGAGCTGCCCCTGTCCAGGTGTCAACCACTTGCATCAAGCAGAAGGTGATGCCAGCAGGCCACATGCTGCCCGAGAAAGCTTTGCCTTCATCCTTCCTCCGTCAGAAGGAGCTGGCACCTTCCTTTGACTCCATTTTTCCCAACATCAGCAGAGAAAGCCAGGGCTTGTTACACACTACATAAGAGCATCTGTGAATATGTTGCTATAAGGTCTGGAATAAACAGACCCTTCTTTGCACCCCATCAAGATGGGCAGCTGCACTGCCTGCTCCAGGCAATTGGTCACCGCTGCACTGGGAAGCAGAGGAGAGCACCAGGGCACTTGCTCTCCTCTAGGCACTGCTATCAGCCATAAGCACAGGATATTTGTTGTCTAAACTCTCCCATCCTTATGTCTGAAGGTCCTGTACACTGTGCTATCAATCATCCACAGAAATATTAAACTACTGGAGAGCTTACAATGTCATGTACTATGCTCATTCACTTGAGGATCAAGTGTCTCAGTGAGAGCAGGAGCAGAGTCCAAGTGCAGAGCCTCCCCCATCCCTGATCTCATTATGGTCCTGCTGCTTGCACAAACCCCTTTTCCCTCCAGGTCTCTCTTCCCACAGCACTGACCACAGCTCATAAATTAATAAGTGCATGTATTTTTAAAATCAGGTTTGTGGTGAGCAGATGTTGAAGATGAAGTGGAGGGGAGAAAAGGGGGAGAAAACAAAAACCAATGTATACAAACAGTTCAAACACTGCGAAATGTTTAACAACATGGAAGTCCTTTGAAGCCACAAACCCCTCGGTCCCTTTTGCTGGCTGGATTCACTAATAGGTTTGCTGCCCATGCCAGTGTGGAAGGCAGTGGTGCAGGAGGACCCAGAGCCCTCTGCTCTGCCTCCAATTATATGCCAAGTTAAAACTCGGGGAACAAAAATACAACCAACCTAATCCACAGTCATTCTTTAATCTTGTGAAGCTTGTTAAAAGTAAGAGGACGAGATAATCCACATAGACTGGCAACTTGGAGACTGCTCATTCCCTCTCCACAAGAAATCAGCTCATGTTTTCTCCTGAGGGTCCCAAGAGGCTCGAGGACCAGAAGACACTGAAAATATGCTACAGAAAGGGGAAAAGGAGAAAAAAAAAAGAAAAAAAAGGAAAAAGAAAAAGGTAATCATGGAGAAGATTCAGATGAAAACAACATGTTTCTGCACTGCTGCTGAGCAGGAACTGCACATGGAGCAGGACCTGCTGGCTCCCCAGTCCTGATCATAAGAGGACCACACTGGAGAGGCAGAGCTGGGGCCAAAGCTGAGGCTGAAGAAACAAAAAGAGACTGCCCCACAAGCTACACAGCCAAAGAGATCTAGGCTGGACACATCATACAGAGGGAAAGAGCAGAGTGGACCTTGATGTAGAGGCTCACTCAGCACAGGTTCACAACCCTCTCTCTGTCAGACTCAGGCAAAGGATGGAGGTGTTTCACAGGGACAAACATACCCAGTGGGACAGAACAATGGATGACCCCAGATGCTGGAGAGGTGACAAAAGTCAGGAGGAGCAACAAACCTAGTGGAGCAGAGGTACCAATGGCTCTGCTTCCCTCAGGAAACATGGGAAGGAGGTGCGGGCAAGTCAGCAACACCTTCATTAATGTGATGGATGAAGACAGATGACAAGATAGAAGATCATTTTGGGCCACCACCACTTGGACAAAAGAGATAGAAGTTGCTCCATTAGGAAGGTGCTCAAAGTCCTCCCTGGGACAGCAGGGATGGGTTTGGATGGACACTGAGAATTCTGTTAACATTTTTAAGAAAAGGAGAGAAACTATGAAAAATGTCCATTCTAGGAGACTAATGTCCGAAATAAAACCCAAAACTGCAACAACAAAAGCTCACACATCCTAGCTGCAACACTTACAGACCTGAACACCAGCTGCAGGTACATCACCAAGACATGACAGTGGTTTAACCTCGATACTGGTGAAAGATAAGAACACTGTGGAAGACATAGAACTGGAAATAACCTTGGACAAAGTGATTTATTTCAAACTCATGCCTCATTTTGATTTATTCTAAACAGAACAGACAGATAAACAACAACAGAGTGCTGCCTAAAGCTTCCTGGTTTCAAAAGGGCAAACCCAGCCTTGGTTGTAAAAGGAAGGTTCAAATGTCCTTGAACTAAAGGCAAAACTCCCCGGGGACTGCTCCCCAAACACAGAAAAATATTGAAGGAGCAGTTCCTGAGCAGCTCCAAACTGGTTGGAATGAGTAGAGTACCAGAGATAAAAGGAATAAGAAGAGAGCATAGAAAGGGAAATTATTAATCACCAAAGAACAAGATTTTAGAGGCTGGCAATAGAAGGGATGGAGTGAGAAATGCCAGAAGTCAAACTGAGTTAGATGCAGAGAAGGATATTAAATAATGAAAGGTTCTCTGGTCATACAAACACGAAGGTAATAAAGACAGAACAAGCAGTCCTGTGATTCAGTCTGGGGGAAGAGAGTTCACAGAAAATCTAGGTGAGGTCCCAACACTAAACAAATTTTTCTCAGCAGTTCTAGACAACAACAATACTCATAAACATATGAACTTAGCTGGGTGACCAATATGGAAAATATACTTACCACAGCTGAGACAGAGGTGAAGATCCAAGACCTTCCTATGATCAGGTCACAAGGCCAGGTATCTCACAGCCCAAATTCCTGGAGGAACTGTTCCATGAAATGACAGAAGTGGGAGCAAGGGCTTCAATAAATCCACCAGTAAGGAAGTGAGGAACATAAAATGTAAGTAAGAAGGATGAAAAAACAATCTGAGCAGCTGTCACCCACAGCCATGTGCAAGGGATGAAGTAAAGAGGGCTGTGAAACATGGAGGATGCTGACTACCCCTCTTGGGATTGGTTTTATTTTTGTCTCACCTTTTGTGTTACTAACTGATCTTTTAGTAAAGGAAAATGCACATTTTAGGGAATCATTTAATGTAGGGGCATGTTGAGAAGTGATTTGTTCTGATTAAGATGATAAGGCTTATCCCAGGCACTGTAGAAGAATTCTGGGATTTGGTGGGGGGACAGCTGTGGACAAGGAGTGAAGGCTACAGCTCAGCTGCAGGGAGGTTGACAGTGGAGTTCCCTTCAGAGTGGTCTCAGGAATGCCCTGGTCAAGAAGTTCCATAATGAGTTCATCTTGATTAAACTAACCTATGAGAAGCAGGAGAAAACCAGGGAACACAATATGAATATGAGACCAGAAGCACAGCTGGAGTATGCCTCAATCCCTGAAGGAAATCATGTAATTTTCAAGAATTTCCACTGCAAATGAGAAATTCGTAAGTTGAAAATGACTCAATACTTGTAGGAGTCAGTTACAGGCTTATTAGTGAGACAAAGCCACCAAGCAGGTAAATTTGATCCTAAGGTGTGTGCAGGGGAGGATTTCCAGCAGAGGAGGGCATCTCACGGCTCATGAGTTAAACTGGTCAATCCCTATCAAGGACAGTAATATATGCCAGAAAAAATAAGGCTGTCGGGATAACCAGGGGAGGGGAAATGGTCCAAGAAGAGTGGGCATGTGCTTTTTTTATTTATTGGGTTGAAGGGGATGTGATTTCTGTCTCCATCCCAACTGTAGTTAGTAAACATGGGAAAAAGCAATGGTAGTAGAAGGATGACATGGGTACTAAAAATATATAAACCAGTTAGAAACATATCTAAGCTCAAAATTGTGCCTCACCAGAGAGGGGAGGCAGCTGGGGCAAACAATGAAAAACAGGAGGAAATATTTTTAAGATGGTGCTTTCTAGGAGTATGAAAGGGATTTTATGAGGTGGTTCCCAGTTGGGAATTTGGCCAAGGTACTGGGGTTAACACACCCACTATTCTGAAAAGTACCAAGGGATTTTCAGCAGCCAGAAATTGCCAAGACCTTGATTTTAAATCTCCACTGCTGAAATGCAACTATTTATTCAGCGCAGTTCCACTTGAGCAACTATGTGAAATGCTGCTCTGAGACTCTCAAAAATCTCCTGGGGAGCAGACAGAAAAAAAAATACATATATTCTGTCTGGAGCTGATTCTCTTTCCACACTTCTCTTCCTCTCATCCTTCTTCACCACTAACAGGATTTGCATCAGAACAGCCCAGCCCTCAGAGCCATGCAGCTCCCAGCCCCTCTGCCTGAGCTTGTCACACCATGGAGACATCACCTTTGAACATTTGAGCATGAGGAGTGGGGTCCCAGGCAGCCAGGGGGGACTTTGGCCACACACCTCACTGCCCCTCCTGGCAAGCAGGGAAAGAGTTCAGGCATTGCAGGGTATTGTGCAGTTTAGACATGTCCAAGCAATTCCAGCTAGGAGCAGATGCTTTCAGAGCTGCTCAGGACTTTCTTAATAAAACAAACTTACCTGGAATGAAAGAAAACCAAGCTATATCCATCCTAAGCCAACTGAGAAGGTACCAGCTGGCTGCAGGGTTCCCAGGCAGGAAAGAGTTCATCTTAAGAGGCACCACATCCTTACACGCATGCTATGGGACCAGTCACTGTTTGGGAGATCCAGGTATCCCAATGCCTGGGTATATTTTTTATTAGCTCAGTGTAGCATTTGCTTGAAACAACCATCAGACTCTGAAAATAGTGACTGCTCATGCAGCGTTCCCTGTTTTGGGGGGAATTATTTCTTTTTTTTTGTTGTTGTTTTTATAAACTTGTCCCTTCTTTTACTCTGTATTATTTGTGCTCAGTGATACAGGTGAAAGCCTAGACACCCAAGCCTGGACTTGAAACAAGGAGCACTGCAAATCCCGCCCTGCCAGCAACAACCAGAATTCACAACACAGCATGCAAATGCCAAAGCACAATAAAAGAGCAAACCTGAGCGGATTTAATCCTCCTCCAGCTGCTCAACTCCTTGTTGTTCATTTCTTGCTGCTCAGTTTGGTAAGCAGGGCTGAGCCAAGAGGGAAGCCCAGGTGCTGGGAGTGGGGCAGGAGGCAGAAGGGTGCTCTGCAGTGGGCAGCGTGGCTCTTCTGCCCACAGGCATTTACATGCCACCAGACAGTGAGGTGGATGGAAGCAGCAGAAGTGGGTGCTACATAGAGGTTTAGCAATGAAACCTGCCACTAGTCTGAACCCATAGCTTGGCACAAGAGCGGGCAGGTCAGTCCCCGGCACTGAGACTTCAAAAGTTGCCAACAAGATGAGGTGCATTTGACACTTACCCAACCTGTTCCTTGTTCAAAGGGGGCACCTTCCCACCTGCCTCAGTTTTGCCAAGCTCTCAGGAGCCTAAATCGCAATTGAGAAGGGACAAGCAATCTGCATGGGATGCTGGGACAGACATACCCAGTGCTGCTACATCCCACCCCATGGCCAGCCCTCCCTTTGCACTTAACACCAACTGGCTCAAATCCGGCTGCCGCTCCCACACTGAACACTCCACATGCAGCCCCTCACACCATCCCCAGCCCTCCACCACCCCTGAGGGAGAGGGGACAGGGATGGGGCCAGGCTGCCCAGTCCACACCAGTCCCCATGGGACTGTCGCCCTCCTTGCTGCCCCTCACACAGGCACCCCCTCCCCTTCCCCTGCCCTTCTCTGCTTGTTGCATGAAGGGCACGTCTGACCTCAATCTGTCGGCTTGGATTAGAGTCCAGAGCCGTTCCCCTCTGCCGAGCACAGAGCCCCGTCAGGGCTGCGAGGCCACATCTGCCACAGCTGGTTATTCAAGAGGGGCTCAGCGAGGGCCAGCACCGTCACAGGGCTGTGGGGACATGGAGGTGAGAAGGAGTGGCACTGGGATACAGTGGGGGAAATGCACCATCCCACTGAGCTCAGCTTGCCTGGAGAGGTGAAGGCCAAGCCGAAAGGGTTAAGTGGTGAAAGAGGAGTGGAGACATTATTATAATGAAGTGGAGGTGGTTGCATGAGCTGAGCTCCAGCTGCAGGAATATGGGTCCTTTGGGTTTGCAGCAGTGTTTCTTCAGAGTACTCCAGAGACACTTAGAAGCAAAAGTAAATAAGGGTAAGTATATAAAATGCAGCAGGGTGCAGTCTTTGGCCCAAGGAAAGTGACTCAGCATGGCTCAAAACAGCTGCACTCCACATATTGTTCCCCATATCAGAGTGACCTCACTCAAACTGCTCTCTGGGAGCCATTGCTGATCATGACATTCCAAAAAAGTGCCTGGGAAAGAGACAAGCTCCTGCGGGAAGCCCCTTTAACCTTTACTGCACCCTGTCCCATGCCACCAGCACCTTATGCTCAGTCTGGAGTCCAGCACCACAACAAAGTTGGATTCAAAAGAAGGACCAGAGGGAGAGATGGAAGGTGCCTTCCACTCTCAGGTGGACAGAAAGGGCAGAGACATTTGACTGGAAGCTGACTGGCTAGTCTGGGAAGAAGCAGAAGGATGACAGCTACTGTGGTGCCACTCACATGCACACAGCCCAGCAAACTGGTCAGGAGGGGAGGGCAGCAAGGCCTGGAGGCTTCCACTGTGTTGGTTGAGGATGACAGGCCAAGTCTGACAGCTCTCTGTGCTGTCACCATCTATTGCATTGTGTTCCCTGAAGGACAACGGGGAGAGCACAACTCCCAGAGCCCTGACAAGTGGGCTACCAGACAGCCTGGTACAGCCAAGAACTGTCCCCAGCTGTACACGCCTCTCCACATCAAGCCTTTCTCCTCTCTTTCTTTTAGGAATATCATTAGAGGTATTTCTGCCTGCTCAGAAGACAGGTCTGAACCCAACCCATCACAGTCATTTCTGACTGCACCAAAACCAGACCTTCAGGAGGGCCCATCAGGCCCAGCACCACAGTGGAAAATGCCATGGAGACAGGAAGTTTCACTGCAGGGTGAAGATTGTGGTCCATTGTACTGCACCAGTGTGTCCTGCTCCACAGCAGCTTGTTAACACAGTGCTGGGACTGAACAGAAGCCTTGGCCCCCTGACCAAGCCCATAACTAATGGATATGGGGTTCATAGTTCATTCACTTACTCTGCAGACCAGAGGCACCTGAGAAATACAGACTTAGCTTCTGAAATGTCTCAAAGTCTCAGCTGCTTAAGTCAGATGTTTCCAGTTCAGTCCTTCCTGGTGAGGGGGAGAGGTATCAGTACTGGGGGAGATCTGCTTAGTCACAGATGGTTCATCCCTGGCCAGAACCTCCAAGACTTTCTCTCTCCAACAAGAAGAATGTGCTACAACTGTGTAAGTTATGGCTAAGATGAAAATTTCTCTCAAGAGGTGTATTTCAGCACTTCTCCATCATTTTATCCTGTTCTGTCCCTCACCCAGTTTGAAGTCACTGCCCCTCAGACACATTGCTAATAGTCCCTAGATGGAAACCTAAGCAGAAACCCTAGCTGGAGACACCATGGGTTCAACAGGGTTAGGACAAGCCACATTCTACCCACTCTCTGCTCCGAGGGAAGAAGCCACCACCTGCTCTGGAGTTACAGCTCTGCAGGCAGAAAGCCCAGTGCAACCACAGACCCACACGAGCCCCCAAGACAGTGCAGCTCCACTCCTGTCCAGCCTCTCTGCTCTGTCCCCACAGCCACTGAAGTTCAGCCAGCAAATGGGGTGTGTGTTGACACCACAGTGACATGACAGAGGCCTGCCTGCCACTTTGTGCTGGAGGACAGCCTTGCTGCTGTGTCCTGGGGCATCAGCAGCGAGGAGACTGGCACGTCCCTCCAGCTGCCCTGGTGGCTGGTTTGGCTATTCTCTCATTCCTCTTCTCCCTCGACTCTGCCTAGCCAACAACCCATGATCCAAAATCTTCCTCTTTTTTCAGTCCAGTGACACAGAAAAACAGCCGTCAGGATGGGGGGAAGGGGTCAGATGCCAGCGTGGAGAAATCCTCTGAGTCAGATACACAAACAAACCCAAATCACTGCTTCTCATGGATGTCACAATAAGTAGCACAAACTGTAGCTGCAGGAAAAAAATCCAATAGACACCAATTAAATGCATGACTTGACTGCCTCTGCCATGGCAGCCAGTGGTGGCTTGCTGGTGGCAGCAAAGTATCGCTGGTCATTGCTGACACTGCTGAGCCACTGCCTCTCCCAGGGGATGCCAAGGACAGTCAGTCTCACCGGTGTGACACATCCATGTGTACCAGCTGGCTTATCACCAAGTACACCATGAAGTCACTCATGTCCTGCTTTAAAAACAGGGGACCATCACTTCGCCATGGCCCTAGATGTCTCTGGAGTATTAACAGTGAATGAACCCAATGGATAAAGAAGCCTTGTTCAGGCTGTCCAAAATCTGGGGTAGCACAAACAGGGGCATGTCTGCTATTGTTAAGCAGGACATTACAGCCAGGGTCAGCCTAGCACAGGTCCTGCCACATCCCTTGACACGACAGAGAACAGGATCATCCCATGCCAGAAATAACTGGAGCAGCTGCTGAGTGGCAGTGTGGGACAGCCAAGAGAAAACCCACAGCCTATCCGTGAGCCAGAGTTTTTCCTTGCCTACCCACAGTGATGCTGCCATCTGCTTTAGACATCCCAAAGACAACTCTGGTGTGATAGCCACAACAGCACGATGCTGTGCCAGGCAGCCTGGCCACAGCATTCCCAGCAGCAGGCACTTCCAAAACCAGCCTTCTTGGTGCTGGCAATCAGGCAGCGGGTACCAAACTAGGGCTACCCCAGGCATCTGCATCATGCTGCAGCAGGGGCTCTTCCTGGGGGGCTCTGGGCCCCAGTATTCCCCATAACACTGGTGGCTGCTCCCTTGCAGCCTCTGCTTGACCTCTAAACTGCACCCCTGGACAGAAGAATTTAGCACATCACAACCATGCGTGCAAGGAACAGGCGTCCCTTCTTTATTTAATCTGCAACCACTAGAGGGTAATCCAGGCCTCCAATTTAGATCAGCTCCTGCTTTGATACAATGGGCAGCAGGCAAGTGCCTGAACCCCAGCAACTAATTACCAGGCGCCTTTCAAGAGCTCCTGCCTAAATTAGCGTCCAGGCCCCCATGGCCAGCCAGAGAGGCCTTCTGGCTACCCCTGAGCTGCAGAGTCTGTAGAAGGCACCCTGAGCCAATGCCACATGCTGGGGTGCAGTTGTGATTATGTTTCTTCCAGTTGGTTGATGCCACTCTTCCAAGTTGATTAAGAAGAGTACAAGATAGTAACACAAATAGCGAAATAACATTTTAAAAACCCACTATAACCCTGAAATCTTCATTAATTATGAATTTTGCATGGCAACCGTTACTAAGAGAGTCTTCTCTGAAACTGATGTTCAAAGAACTTTACATCCAATCTTCAAACAGTTGAGAAGGTTCAAGCTACAAAGTCGAAACATCTGTTGCTTTCCATGCATTTTTCAATGGGGAGATCAGAGAGAAGGAAAAAAGTGTACAAAATAATCCTGGTTCTGCTTTATTATTTAAATACAATGACAGTCTATTATATACACTCTGTGCAGAAAAAGAGAAAGCAAAAATGAAGGCAGAGTGTTATACAGTTCTACCTACTGGTACCAAAAATACAATATCCTTCCATTTGCTTTAGATTTAGTCCTTCTGGGAAGTTCCGTATCAACAGCCCTGGGGGATGAAGTCTAAAATAGGAAAAGAAGGGCAACTTCTCCAGCAGAAACAATGAGCTGATAGTTTCATCCCTCCTCCAAGTGCCATGCAAAGCGTGGCTGTGGTGAGAAAGTTGGGAGTCAAGGCTGTGGGGGTCACCTCCCAGCTATATCTAATGCCACCTCCCTTCATTGTAGCCAGCGGGGAACAAGCAGAAAGTGTTGTCCTCTATGCCTGTGAGAAGCACCAAAGTGGCAGGACCATCTCCTAAAAACTTTGAAAACACACTCTCTGCACTCAACTTTTTGCCCTAAGGGCAGGCAGAAATCTGGGAACTGATGCCTCTTCACACCTGATCAGTTCCATCTAGTGAGGTCTTTGCTAGAACCAGCTGAGGCATTTTTCAAACTTTTCAACTGAGAAAAAATAGCATCATTTAACCTAAACCAAAGCTTTCAAGAAATAAAACAATAACCAACATCCCAAATGTTTTCCAAGGCTTTGCAAAATATGTGGTGTCGCCCAGGATAAATATCGCTTTCAGTGTAACGTTGACTTTTTTTGTTGAACAGTGAGAAGAAATTTCTAACAACATTTGGATTGAAGACCTCAGTTCAGCACACAGCAGAGCAACCTCTCACCCCTGTACCCTCAGACATGTGACCCAGAGGTCTGCAAGTTCCCTGCACTTTTTGTATTTTAACCACTTTCCCTGGAGCCTCAAGCATTGCTGTATCATAAGACAGACACCTGAGGAGCCTTTTTTAAATGGGAAAACTGACTTCATCCTTCAAACCGTGTGCTTTTGGGGACTGCTGCCTCTCTGGGAGCTAATGCTGGAAGAAACCTGGTCTGCTACAGGTAAGTTCATCGAATGCCAGGGACCAAGACCATTTAGCAAACTTCAGATGAAGACCTGGACATCAAGGACACCTGTAACATAAGGCTCGGAATGGATTCTCAGCTCACTGCACCGAGTCCCTGCTGTCACAGGCACCATGATATATTACCCCTTAATAAACATAAAGCTCAAAGCTCTGGTTCAAATTGCCCAAATGGGAAGATGGAATGGGGAATGAGAAAGAAACTGAGTGGCTCCCAAAAGCCTTGTGAACCACAAATTCATGTCTGAGCCCTCCTCCTGCCTCAGACCCACCAGAACTGTCCTCAAGGCACAGTCTTCTTTACTACTGAGGTGAAGGTGAGAGTTTCCCCCATGTCTCATACCTTCCAATAGGAAGGTGTCAAACTCCTTCAAAGGGGCTTTTTCTGCCCTCAGAACCTTCTTTCAGCCTCCATTCATTTGGAGGCAGCTGAGAAATTCAGCTGCTGCTGGCTCAGCGCAGGCAGGGTTGAATTATCAAATGCTGCTCCTGAAGGCATGTAAGACGTCCTAGTGGCAGCCACGCTGAGCTCCTGGCCATCCTCTTGCTTTCAGTGTAATTTGTCATTTCAATTTGGGCCCCAACAGTTCAACAGCCTGTGAGGCTTGGTTGGGTCAGAAGGATCAGAACAAGAGGAGGAACATGGAATTAACATTTTCACAGTGTTCTGTCCCAGCAGCTTTCCCATCTCCCATCTCATCCAGACCTACCTGGGCCCTCAGGCAGCTCCTACCCTGTGAATCCCACCAGGTTTTGCTGAATCCTGCCTATGTGGCCAGTCAGTAGCGGTCAAAAGTGAAGGCTGAAGCCAGTGCAGAAATTCCCTCCTCCCCAGGCAGTGTATTTCAATTACCACAGCACAAGCTTCCAAGTGGATTTATCAAACTGGGCCTATAAAGCAAATTGAATAATCTTGTGCTTCAGACCTATAAAATTTAAGTATTATACTTGAAAGTACTTTGACAAAGTAATAAAGATGGAGAGTGAGGAAAAGGAGTCAGGAGAGCAACAAGCTCCTTGTTCGTGTGTTGTAACCAAACCAAACCAACCCCAAGCTCCAAGGTACCCCTCCATTGTAGGAACCACCAGGGCACGTCCAGCTGTGAGACTGCACAATCTGGATGGAAAGCTGATCAGCTCTAAGGTATAAGGATGCTTGTTCACACATTTTGCCCAAAACCATTTCTCTTGCAGCTGAAACTTCAGACATCTCCAAAAACTAAACCAGGCATGTGGGGGAAGTTGGAGATAACTGAGACCATGGGGTTAGACACCCCTCCAAAAACAGCATCTGTGCACAATCTGGTCTTCACTTCTCTGCTGAGCCACACCAGTAGAAGGGGGATTAAATTGCAACAAGGGAGGTGTAGGCTGGTCAGCAGGAAAAGCATACTGAGTGTGAGCATGGGGAAGTCCTGCTGTACATCGCTGTTGGAGACTGCAAACCTGCAGTAGTTCCAGAAAAAGCAGTTAGGGGAATATCACAACACTCTTTATGACAGGAAGAACACTGGTGCACTGGGCAGGTCCAACATGAGGCTGTTCATAATACTAAATCACTTGAAAACTGGGATGCCAGGCAACATGAAACAGCAACAGCCCTGGCTCTTTGGGAGTTCTGCTCCACCCAGTTCTGCAGACACTCCAAATCTCCTTATTTTTACCTCTGTCTCTACCTGTAACAATAACCCTCAACAAGGACAGACTCCTTCCATATATCCTTATATTAAAAATGAGCACAAATTCCTCACCACAATGGTGTCCTGTCCTTCTCCCTACATCAGTGAGATGCTTCATTCAAAGGGACCTCACAAATCTTGGCCACTGTAACAACATAATGCTGGGATCAGCTGTGAACATCTGCTCTCTCCAGCATAAAAAGACATCTTTACTCTGCCAGTACCATTTTCATTGTTTGGTATCCAATGGTAGGAACAGCATTCCAGGTTTTACTTTTCTGAACCCCAGTTCAGTCCCTGCCTTCCATCAGTCCCTTGAAAATCATGCTAGCTCCAGAAACAAACCACTTTCAATGATCATCCAGACAAGATCTGTAACCCCAAATGAACAGCAAACTACAGAAAGGGCTGAATTTCTTGGTTCTGCCTTCATCCTTCTCCAAACCTTACATTACCCACGAGCATTAATCCAAGATGTGTAGCCATAAATCCTTCTCCCTGTCTCCTCCCAAACACAAACACATGGGAGATCACCTCTCCACATCATGGATTTCTAGCTGTTAAGTCTGGAGTAGCATGCCCAAACCAATAACACATGTTCAGTCGTCCCATGGCACGTTCAGCCCTTCCATTTTAGCAAGCCCCATTTTGGCCTGAAGCCCCATCCCTTGACAGGACACCAGCTGAGAGCCACCTTTCCACCCCGGTGGAACATGTGCCCAACCTTTCACTTCACAGCACACAGAGTGTTTCCCCTGCTAAATCAGCACCAAGAGCTGGGAGATGTGATGGAGCAGGGTGGTAAAATCATCCAGCAAGCCCTTTAGAAAATTAAAAATAACTATCTATCCTACAAATTTACCCCTTTGATTTCCCATCACAATGAAAATCCCTCTGGCCATCGGCTGGAGCTCAAGCAGACATCAGACCCCTCTTCCTTGCATATTATTTACTCTCCACTCACTGCCTTTCTTCTGCCCCAGTGATCCCACTGTTCACACATCCCTGCTCCAGCTTTAACCCCGTTTTGGTTTAGGGTCTGATTAACTCTTGATGCTGAAGGTTTTCTCCCTCAAAAGGCTTTGTTGCCATGGTAACTCCTGGGGGGATTTATTCAAACCACCAGGTCCAGCTAGCACAGGGTCAGCAGGATGGAGGAACACCCAGGGATGCTCAAGTCCTGCTCCACAGTGGTGCCTGTGCCTCCTCCCCTCCACCAATTACTGCAGATGAGAGCTGAAAACCCGCTGCCCTCTTTAACTCTCTCTGCATTAACAGCAGCTCATGGACACGTTTTTTTCCCTTTTTTTTTTACCACGTGTCACTAATTTTACTCATTTTCTGAGTTTGTCTAGAATAGTAAAAGATTTGATTAGAGTGTTCCCGGTTTTAATTGTAATTAGGACAGTCATTGTACAAGCTATAAAAGGAAATTGGGCTACCGCTGAGTGGAAGAGCCCCTGAGAGGATAGGAGCTGCAAAGGGAGAATTTCGTTCATAAAAAAAAAAAAACAAAAAAACAGTTTGGGGAAGAAATAAAACTCCAGCTCAGGATAGTGTGACAGCCAAAGTGGCCCAGGCATCTGGGACCATAAGCAAAGCATGTTTCCTGGGGATTTCAGCATGGGTTGTGAGCAGTTTCTTTCTCACTGCAACCTTCTGTATGACCTTGGGCCAAGCAGCTCTGCCCTTGTGCCTCAGTTTCCCCCACTGGGACTCATCTGAGTGGTCTGTGAGCTAATGGCTTATTTTACAGTGTGCACTGTGATCCTTTGTGATTTGGGAGAGGTGAGCACTGAAATAACCCACCCGGTCCTCATGCCTTACCAGAAAATACCTTGCTGGAGGCACCACGGCTGCTGAGGGACAGCACCTGCAGCCAGGGCACAGTAAGGTGCCATCCAAGTCCCAGGGATGGCCGCTGGACATTTCTGCTTTATTCCAGCAGAGGGAGGGGAAGGCCAGTTGAAGCCCATCAAAATGGTGTTACTGCTGGGAAGAACACCTAGAAACAGCATGTGCAATGTCAGACAGTCACCACCTGAAAAGACCCCGGACAACTGAGAATCCCCCAGAGAGAGATCGCATCACCCCAGGGTTTGCCAGACCAGGGTGATCTTGCTGGCCACCTGTGCCAGAAATGTGGCCATGTCATAAGGGATCAGAGGGACAGGCAAGATGCCTGCAGCAGTGTTTTTCAATAGACTTCACCATACAGAAAAATTGCTCTTGACAGTCATGGCCAAGATTCCCAGTGGTCATAGTCTCCAGACTGGTCACTGTGGCCCAACACCAGCCCCTCCAAAGGAGAACCCTCTGCAAAGGGGGAGATGGCAGTGCCGAGAACCATGTCACCTGTGCACTATCCCCTCTGCAGGGGGGCAGCTTGCATCGCCTGAGCTGTCAATCTAGTGCCATAAAATACGAGATAAATCAATTTCCCCCCTTCTCTCTGCTCTAATTCCACCAGAGGAGACAGTCTTTTTCCTGAAGCAATAATTTGCCTCAGTTAAAAAAAAAAACCACAGCGGAGCTCTGTCTCCTCATGGCACATTAATGTGTATCAGCCGTCGCCTGCCACCTCCTAATGATCCCACCTCCGATCTGAGCCCAAAGCTGTGGGCTTTATACCACTACATTTAAAGCAAAGAACAAACATAAACCAGTCACCTCCCAGCGTGGCTGAGATTTTCATTAGTCCAGGCGGGGAGAGGAAGGGGGTGTTTCTGTGCTCGGTCCTTACTGCCTTCAAAATTTATGGATTTTCTTTTTATTTTTTTTCCTCTTCCCAGCAGCCCAGAAGAAACTTAATCATCACCTCTGAGGAGGAAGAAACCCCCCGTCGTATCCTTCAACTCACAGGGCCACGTGATGCTGCTCTGGCCTTACCTATGTGATGTCTGAACACAGCACATGGCCTGGCACTTGCAACCTATGTTAGTCCTACAGCTGCGTTTAATTTATATCATATTGTATGACATTACATTGCAATGTATTATGTTGCAATATGTTATTATACTATACATAGTTATCAATTTTATATATGTATTTGAATAATAGAGTATATATTATAATTATCTCGTGTAAGAGCCAAAGCCTCCCTCCTGTGGAAGGTGGCTGCTTGAGGACCTCTCATGCCCCCTGAAGATGTGGCAGGTTCCTTTCCTGTGGGATTATGGAACTCAAGGGGCAGGGAGGTGCCGGGGACAGCCCAATTAGCCCAGCTGCTCCCTTCATTTGTGGGTCCCTGGGAAGGAAAGGAGCAGGCTGGCCAGTGCCAAAGCTTGGGGCCAGAGAGCAAGGGAGATTTTCCTGGCAACATTTTGGCTAAGCTTGAAGAAGAGGATGAGTCTAACATCATTTTTACTGGCACAGCCTCTGGGACTCTGAGCACACCAGAAGGAATACACAGTGAAGACACGGGTAGTAGGTCAAATAAGTGTTAAACCCCGAAGCCAAACCCTCTCGTCTTTCTCTAACAAAGCTCACCAAGGGCAGGAGGTGACTGACACACCACTAACACATGGCTGTCCATGACTGTGTGCCTCGGGACATGAGCATGTCACATCCTTGTGCTGCAGACCTTGGGTCCCTGTGTCCTGCAGCCACCACATCCCAAAGTGACACCTGGCACTGAGCACACAGTTCTGCAGGAGCAGCACTACCATCTGCATGTCCTGGCCTTCACTGCACGTGTAAGAGAAACAAAGGATTTTGCGGAGAGGCCCAAAGGCAGGAAAGCATCACCCAGGGCAGGAGGACAAAGAATTGCACAGGGAAAGTACAAAAACATGGCAATGGTGTGGGGACAGAAGTTTTTGTACAAAGAGCCCAGGACGAGACTGTCAGAGCCCACATGGGTGCCTTGGGATGTGCCACTCACCTGGAGCACAACTTTGGGTGAGATGATGGCAGGGGAGCATCCAAGACCCTCAGGTCAGCCAAGGAGGTGACAAGGAAAGGGCTGCCTCCACCACCAAGCCCCAGCCAGCTCCAGACATACGGTGGCTTCTGCAGATTTGCTGGATTACCGCTGTCTCAGGCGACAGTGGTGTATGTTATTGCTGGAAGGTTCACATTTTATCATTTAATCAAATAAAGTGCATTTGTGGATTACACAATCATTTCCAGGCCTCGATAATCTTTTTCTGCTTAGCTCTGCACTAGGACTGAGGAGGCAAACAAAGACATTTGTAGCTGTCGTTGAAGGCCCTGGCTTCCTGCCAGAAGCTCTTACTCCTTGGGAAAACTGGTGCAATTTGTATTGAAGAATGTCTTGGCAATGGTGAAATACTATATATATATTTATTTGGTCAACCAGGAGGTTTTAAAGTATTTGTTCCCTGATAAAATAATAGAAAAAATATTAAGATAAAAATCCTGTCTGCAAATGGCTCAGAGTAAAGCCCCAAAGTCCAGCAAAAGGGTTTATGCAAATGAAAGCATGTCCCAGATGGGTAAGGTCACCCCTTCCCCTTCTGCACCTTGATGTGGCACACAGGTACCCTTCCACAAGAAAGTTCAACAATAAGCAGAATATCCATGGCTGTTGTCCCCAGGGAAGGCAGGGAACCCCAATGAACCCCAGAGGAAGAGTGATTGAAACTGGCTCTGCTTTTGCACCAGGTAGGAACTGCTGTAGGTTGGAGTGTGGGGTCCACTCCAAGATGTCCAACAAGGATGTGCCACCATCAAAACCTAACTCTTCAGGGAAAGACCCTTTCTTCCCCATACCTTGAAGACCCCAAAATTAATAAAAGCCCCACTATATATTGGACTGAGAACTTACATACAGATTCTGTACCCACCACAGTGCTCACCTTTCTGATGCTCAGCAGCCACCTGCTCCCACATGACCATGAGGATTGAGTTTGAAGTCACAAAGCTGGGGGACATGAGGGTCTTTTTTCTACCGCTCTCAGTTAAGTTCTCCCAGAAACCTCACCAAAATTCAGTTCAAGTGTGATTTTCTTAAATGTTTGAAAGGTTGATAAGAGACAACTTTTTTTAAGATAGGAAAACAAGATCAAAACAATCTTTTGTTTTCATGACACTATGGCAAAAATAGTGGATGTTTCCTGATGATATAGGAAAAACACAAGAGGAAACAGGAAAAACATCCAGTTTATACATACACTAAATGCAGAGAAAAGATATATTCAGTCTCCACAGTAAAACCAGCCCTGCTAGCCCAGTCTTCAGGAGACTGTCCCCAGGGCAGGAAGAGGCTAATGAAAGAATAATAAAAAAAAAAGGCAGATAAATCTGTGCAGTTTTGGTCTGTGTGCTGTGCAGGGCTATGGCCCCAACCCCACAGTCTGGGGATGCACTCCCAAACTCACCTCCTCCTGCCTGGGAATGTCCCCCCACACCTGCCATGGCCACCCAGCATCGCTGGAGTAGGTCACTCCCATGAGGATGGTACTGTGGTGGCCGACTGCTGCCCTGGGCTTCCTCTCACGTTGTTTTGCTTTGGGGTCCAGCACAGCCTGGAATGCAGTTTAGAAATACCCAGAGTTACAGGGTGACAACTTCAAAGACAAAAATCAGGAAAAGAAGACACCCTGCAGTGTGCAGAGCCAACAGAGACGTGACTGCAGCATCACCTCACCACTGTGCACTTCCTCCCAAGCACCTGTGCTGTCACCCCATTATGTCCCCATGGGAGGCAGGACCAGGATGCATCCAAGAGGCAGAAGTGAAGCTGTTCCAGTGGGTTTCTTTGGACCCTGGTGAGTGGCAGAACAGTTGGACAGGTATTTGAGTCTTGCAGGGTAGCAGGTTCAGCTCCTCTGCATCTGATCACCAGCTCTGAACACTTTGAAAGGCAGTGACTGAAATCAAATGGTTTAAAATAATTTAACGAGCCACTCAGGAAAGGGGCTGATGGAGAAGCCCACTCCAATCCTACATGCATCAACCACCCAAATCCTCATGAGCATCTGGAGCAGCCCCCACAGCTGCTTTGTGGGTGTAAACAGGCACAGCTTGGGGTCTCCACACCCACATATACACTCAGCAGCCCAAAGTGATGCTGGCCCATCCTAATGCCTTTTTGCATCATTCCCTCCTGGCACAGCCACGGATTTTTCTACTGCTCCCAGGAACTCAGAGCTGTTTGCTCCTCCCGCCCACATCACCCCAAAAACACAGCAAAACACCAGCTTTAGCAAAAATGTTTAATCTCTCCTTGATGCGTGTGTTTATTTACAAGTACTAAATCTGAAGAACATTAAAATAGGAAATAGCAGGATATTTACACGATCAAAGGGCGCTTGACCAGCTGCGCTGGCCTGTTGCTTCAAGTCTGAAACAATCACAGAAAGGGAATCAGGACTCCGGAGCTTCATTTTTTTTATTCCCCATTTAATATTTTAAAACTACTAGAATTCTCTGCCTCTCGCCGGGTCCGCCTTAGGTTTCCCCCTGCTTTCTTAAAGGACAGCTTGTTGTGCGCTTTGGTCAGGAGCGGATGAGCCCGGGGGATTCCTGCCACCCACCCCCTGCCCCCTGTCCCCAGCTGGGGCCAGCCCTGGGGGTGACACAGGGCTCCTGCTGAGGGGGACACTTCCAGGCTGAACTGCACTTGTTTCTAACCCCAAACTGAAGAGAAAAGGCAATGTGAGCAGGGAGGGACCCCCTTGCTGCAGCGGTGGGGGATCAGCCTGCAGGGTCCAGCTGCCTCTGACAGCAGCGGGCAGAGCAGGAGTGCCTGGAAACACAGGCTCAGGGCAGGGGATGCTTCTTTGTCTCACCCCATTTTGGGGCATGGGTGACACCACCAGTAAGAGGAGTCCTGCAAGTGCTTCCCAGCTTCTCGCCACCTTTCCCCGTTACAAGGCAGGGTTTGATGGGCTTGGCCAGCCCTGCTGTGCCCCTCACCAGGCTGGGGCGAGGGAGGACGGGCAGGCTGCCTGGCACGATTAAGGACGCTGGGCATCACACGAAAGGCAAAGGTAGCACCAAGAAGTGCCAGAGGCTGCGGGCAGAATTGCAATGCCCACTTCACCGACCACCACCCTCCCTGTTAGAGGCAGCAAGGGGACCCCGCAGGGGTGGGGAGGTGCTGTGGGATCCTCGGTGAAGCAAACAGCAGACACCCCAAAGCACTCCAGGAGGAAGTCACTGGGAATCCAATGCCTGGGACCACACTATGGGCACTCAGCATCACCAGGGGGCTGGAAGAGCCACGTCACAGCACAAGGGGAGCCCAAAAAGCACAGCCACACCATGGCACTGCCAGCCTGCCTGGCACGACCTCCCTGGAAGCCCTCTCTGTTGCCCAAATCTTACTCAGTGCCACCATGGCCAAGAAGGTCACCTGACCCTCTAGCCTGGCCAAGGGAGCACCCACAACATTGTTAGTGGTAAAGCAACAAGCTAATAGACCCTCTGCAATTAACAGTGCTTCCAGCCTTCTTTGTCAAAAAGGAAGTTTTCATGGAGATGCTCTTAGAAATGCATCTCCTTCCCCTACAACCACCAACAGGGAGGGGCCCACCATTCCCGGTGAACCACCATAAAAACCACATGCTTGGCTCCCTCAACAGCAACCGAAGCTCCCCAAAATGCTCTCACCGCTGCCAACAGGTGGGACCCCTGCCAGTCCTGGACAGACACCTCAGGGCAACCACTCCCCTTCCACCACATCACAATGGCCACCAATGCACAGCTGCCATCCTCCAAGCGATTTCCAGGACCTTCAACAAAGCCACACAACCAGCAACACCACAAAGAAGTTTTGGGCCAACCTTTCACCAAAGGGAGCCACAGGCACTCCCCTGCCCCATCACAGCAGTGACTTCTACAAAAGACCCCCAAGGGGCACCCAGAGGGTCCTGTCCCACCAGAGTACTGAGGGAGATGCTGGCAGCCAGTAGTGGCCCTGGCATATGGCAGGTGGGCACACAGCTGTCCTTTAAGGCTCTCCAAGTACCACATTTGAGATGTGAACCTCTGAAGTCTTTCTTTTTGCTGTTTCTTTTTTTTTTCTCTTTTGGACGAGAAAGTGACAAATTAATTTCAAACAAAAAAAAATCGATAACAGGTCTAAACAAACCTCTAATATTCAATACTTGCAGTTTTTTTGTTTTATGGGTTTTTTCTTCTGTTTCTTAAAAAGATCAACTCAGACTAAAATCTAGCACAGTCATGCAACAGCCCACAGCTCTCAGAAATCCAGCGACAGCTCAGGGTTTGTAGGTTTGGGAAACAATTATTAATTCCTTTTCAAACATAGCTTTGCTGTTGTAGTTGGGTTCTTTTGTCATTGTTTTTTTCTTTTTTTTTTTTTTAATCAGCATCTTCTCTCCTTTCCCTCCTTATTAAAACAAAACCAAACCAAACAAAACTACAACATAATGAGAGATGTGCAGGCTTCAAACGATTGTTCTGCATGGTGAGAAAGGCTTGGAAGTTCCTTCCAGACCATTTGGTATCCTTATTTTGCTTTTTTTCCGCAGTTGTTGTTTGTTTTGTTTTAACTGGCTGTGTAAATTCATCTTGTATTTATATCGGTTCAATTCTCCTTCAGTTAACTATACAGTACCCCACTGGGGCACGAGAATTAGATTGTAACCACATATATATATATACACACTTTTATTATTTTTTTTTAATTAAAAACTTCATTATTTCTCCCTCTCCCCCCCTTAACTTGTGATTTAAGGGAACGGACAGAAATCAGCTGGGCTTCTTTCCACTTGGATTTCAACAACGACCCGCTCCTGGCAGAGTGTGGCCCTGTGTGCTGTGTCCTAGGCAGCGACAGGAGCTCTCCATACAGAAAAGTAAAGGGTTTTGCTCATTTTTTTGGAAGTTTTTGGTCACCTGCTGCCATTCGGCACCTTTTCATCTCTGGAAAGCACAAACCCACAAGGAACTGACATTTCAAAGGGGGCAGCTGAGGGAGAGACCTCAGGTCTCCAATGAGCCCTGTCAGGGCGGAGGCAGCAGAGGGGAGATGGGGTGACAGCAGGAAGAGAAAAGGGGAGAAAGAAGGAAATGACAGAGAAAGAAAGCTCAGCCTTGGGTGGAAGATTCTGCACACATTTGGGCTTCCCAGGTGGACGAATGGGCAACAGCCCTGTGGCAGCCAGTATCCCAGTCCCTCCATGGGCTGGTAACCCAGTGGGGTTTGCCAGGNAGGGAGGACGGGCAGGCTGCCTGGCACGATTAAGGACGCTGGGCATCACACGAAAGGCAAAGGTAGCACCAAGAAGTGCCAGAGGCTGTGGGCAGAATTGCAATGCCCACTTCACCGACCACCACCCTCCCTGTTAGAGGCAGCAAGGGGACCCCGCAGGGGTGGGGAGGTGCTGTGGGATCCTCGGTGAAGCAAACAGCAGACACCCCAAAGCACTCCAGGAGGAAGTCACTGGGAATCCAATGCCTGGGACCACACTATGGGCACTCAGCATCACCAGGGGGCTGGAAGAGCCACGTCACAGCACAAGGGGAGCCCAAAAAGCACAGCCACACCATGGCACTGCCAGCCTGCCTGGCACGACCTCCCTGGAAGCCCTCTCTGTTGCCCAAATCTTACTCAGTGCCACCATGGCCAAGAAGGTCACCTGACCCTCTAGCCTGGCCAAGGGAGCACCCACAACATTGTTAGTGGTAAAGCAACAAGCTAATAGACCCTCTGCAATTAACAGTGCTTCCAGCCTTCTTTGTCAAAAAGGAAGTTTTCATGGAGATGCTCTTAGAAATGCATCTCCTTCCCCTACAACCACCAACAGGGAGGGGCCCACCATTCCCGGTGAACCACCATAAAAACCACATGCTTGGCTCCCTCAACAGCAACCGAAGCTCCCCAAAATGCTCTCACCGCTGCCAACAGGTGGGACCCCTGCCAGTCCTGGACAGACACCTCAGGGCAACCACTCCCCTTCCACCACATCACAATGGCCACCAATGCACAGCTGCCATCCTCCAAGCGATTTCCAGGACCTTCAACAAAGCCACACAACCAGCAACACCACAAAGAAGTTTTGGGCCAACCTTTCACCAAAGGGAGCCACAGGCACTCCCCTGCCCCATCACAGCAGTGACTTCTACAAAAGACCCCCAAGGGGCACCCAGAGGGTCCTGTCCCACCAGAGTACTGAGGGAGATGCTGGCAGCCAGTAGTGGCCCTGGCATATGGCAGGTGGGCACACAGCTGTCCTTTAAGGCTCTCCAAGTACCACATTTGAGATGTGAACCTCTGAAGTCTTTCTTTTTGCTGTTTCTTTTTTTTTTCTCTTTTGGACGAGAAAGTGACAAATTAATTTCAAACAAAAAAAAATCGATAACAGGTCTAAACAAACCTCTAATATTCAACACTTGCAGTTTTTTTGTTTTATGGGTTTTTTCTTCTGTTTCTTAAAAAGATCAACTCAGACTAAAATCTAGCACAGTCATGCAACAGCCCACAGCTCTCAGAAATCCAGCGACAGCTCAGGGTTTGTAGGTTTGGGAAACAATTATTAATTCCTTTTCAAACATAGTTTTGCTGTTGTAGTTGGGTTCTTTTGTCATTGTTTTTTTCTTTTTTTTTTTTTTAATCAGCATCTTCTCTCCTTTCCCTCCTTATTAAAACAAAACCAAACCAAACAAAACTACAACATAATGAGAGATGTGCAGGCTTCAAACGATTGTTCTGCATGGTGAGAAAGGCTTGGAAGTTCCTTCCAGACCATTTGGTATCCTTATTTTGCTTTTTTTCCGCAGTTGTTGTTTGTTTTGTTTTAACTGGCTGTGTAAATTCATCTTGTATTTATATCGGTTCAATTCTCCTTCAGTTAACTATACAGTACCCCACTGGGGCACAAGAATTAGATTGTAACCACATATATATATATACACACTTTTATTATTTTTTTTTAATTAAAAACTTCATTATTTCTCCCTCTCCCCCCCTTAACTTGTGATTTAAGGGAACGGACAGAAATCAGCTGTGCGTATTTNATCAGCTGGGCTTCTTTCCACTTGGATTTCAACAACGACCCGCTCCTGGCAGAGTGTGGCCCTGTGTGCTGTGTCCTAGGCAGCGACAGGAGCTCTCCATACAGAAAAGTAAAGGGTTTTGCTCATTTTTTTGGAAGTTTTTGGTCACCTGCTGCCATTTGGGGCAGCATTCAGCACCTTTTCATCTCTGGAAAGCACAAACCCACAAGGAACTGACATTTCAAAGGGGGCAGCTGAGGGAGAGACCTCAGGTCTCCAATGAGCCCTGTCAGGGCGGAGGCAGCAGAGGGGAGATGGGGTGACAGCAGGAAGAGAAAAGGGGAGAAAGAAGGAAATGACAGAGAAAGAAAGCTCAGCCTTGGGTGGAAGATTCTGCACACATTTGGGCTTCCCAGGTGGAAGAATGGGCAACAGCCCTGTGGCAGCCAGTATCCCAGTCCCTCCATGGGCTGGTAACCCAGTGGGGTTTGCCAGGGGAGCTGCCTCCCCTTTCCCCAGGGAGCTGGTCTCTTCACCCACATCAGCACAAAGAAATGATGGGGGAAAAAATAAACACTAAGGGGCTTTGTTAAGGCTGCTCCAGTGCCAGGGAATCTGTCCCAAAAAGCCAGGCTGGCATTCCAACAACCCTCCTGACAGCCCTCAAACCCCCAGAACCACTCTCCACCCTGCATCACCCCAGGACAGGCAGGGGCACAGCACTGCCCAGACCACCCCATGGCCACCGAACTGGAAAAACAAGGACAAGCTCAACAAAACACCAACCATCCCTCACCAATTCCTCAGGGGAAAAAAAATGAGCCTTGGGATCTCCCTTCCTCTCTGATTGTGACCTCCAGAACCACTCAGCAGCATTTAAATAATAGCATCTATTCAGCTAAAAAAACTCCCACCTTTTTTTTTTCTTCAATTTCTTTTTTTCGCACTAAACAACATTCAAATAAAACATGGCACAGGACGTATTTTAGAAATATCAAAGCTCAGGGATTTCTCCCTTTCCTGCCCACCCCTACTGCCCCCACCCCCAAATCTCCCCAGCATCAGTACTTTAGCTTATCTTTTAAAACCACTTTTGTTAGTTTGTTGCAAAAAATTTAGAATCTTTTTTCCCCTCCCATTTTTTGTTAAAATTTTTTTCCTTTAAATTAAAAATTTTGTTTGTCTTGTGTAAATTGTGCAAATATAGCAGTTAACACTAGTGGCAGANCCTCCTTCCTTGTGGGCTATGGGGCTCTGCCCAGGCGAGGGATGCCCAGCAGGTCCATGGGGCAGGCAACCCCCTTCTCCTCTGCCCAGCATCGCCTCTCTGCAAGGTCCCTGCTGCATCCCGGTTGGACTGGGGGGTTTGTCTGTGGGTCAGGGGAGTTCTATCAACGTTGCTGCTGTCGTCGGGATTTGTTTGTAGTTTTTGTTCTGCTAAAGCGCGAGGTTTCCTTGTTTGCTCGTGGGAAGCGCGTGCAGGCACGGCGGCTCCTGCGGGTCCGGTCGGTCCCAGCCCCAAAGTCTTGTGCCCGCAGTTGCCACTGGCCAGCCCTCCCTCCTGCTGCCTCCGCTGCCTGGGACGCGCTGGCACCACCACCGCCTTCTCAGCTGCTTAAGGCCATTGTGTCGATCGCCTGCTCCAGCTTACTCCTCAGTCGCTGCCTCCGCGCCTGCTCGTCCTTCTCCAGTGCAGCTAAAATCTAAGGAGAGAGGGGAGAAGAGAGGGTGAGGAGACGCCCACCTGCCCAAAGAGGCTCCTTGTTGCTCACTGGCTCTTTGATGGCATCAGGGCATGGGGATGTGGCCCCAGTGGGAAGCGACGTGTGTTTGTTCTTGTCCCCAGAGGGGTCAGAAAGAGCCAAAGGAGGTGCAAGAACACGGCTGTGTAGTGCCACCCCACAGACTGAGATCCCTTGGGACCTCCAAGGGGCTGTAGTAAGACCAGGGACCTGCCTGACACTAGCAAGAAGGCAACCTGCATGTGAGGAAATGAAGAAAATATTGTCCAATGGAGAGTAAACCCCCAAACCTAGGCCAACACGACATCTGTGACTTCAGCAATCCTGTAATGCCTCATGGAGGCAGTGGTTCTGTTTCAGAGACTACAGTGAAGAAATGAACTGGGTCTACAAGCACAAAAAGACCAAAATCCACAAGGCTTCAGCTGCCACCAGTGGGAAAACCCTGCTCATCCCTTCCCCGAGAGAGGGGGATGGAGTGATGGGAGGGAGACATCAGATGGATGCACCAGCAAAGCCTGTGAGCCCTCAGTCCTGTTCAATAGGTGCACCCACAGACACCAGAGCATGATTTTCCTCCCTTGAAAACCTTTTTCTCTAAACAAGCTGCTGGCCATGATGGCAGATCACAGGGCAGAGGAATGGTCCCCTGCCCCAGGCTGGATGTGACCATGCCCCTAGGGCTAGGGACGGACTGGCAACAGCAGGAGGGTGGAAGATGAGGCTCAGAGTGGGGAGAAGGGAGTAATGAAGTGTAAAACGAAAGGGCAGTTGCCCTCCCAGCAGCCAGGAGTCTCATCTCACTAACATCATGCCAGTAGAGCAGAAAAGCCGATTTAAAAAAACAAACCTGACAGAAATCTCATCTCCTCGGGTGAGCTAGTTGAGAGAGCAAATTTTTTGCAATTAAATATCAAGGCATCCGTCAAAGGGGACTTGATTAACCATTTCATTGGCTGCATAATTGGAAACAAACTGTTGTATAATTAATAGACTTACTAGGAGGCAAGCAAAGTCCATCAGGAGCCCTACAGGTAACTTCTTAATGGGGAATCAGCTCCCTTTGATTAAGAGCTGCTGCAGTGCCGGCAAGTTATGGAGCTCTGGGCAGGGCATGCTGAGCACATCCACCATGCTGCCATATCCAGCCTCTGGCCACCAACAGACTGATTCTCCTACAGGCTTTCTGGGGCAGAACCAGGCTGGCCGCTGTCTCCTGGGGCAATAAAAGATGCCTGAAGGGTAATCTCTTCCCAAAAGAAAAGGGAAAGCTCCATCTCAGCACTGGCAACAGCTTCCAAGGAGGGGGAAATTCGCCAGCCAGAGCTAGGCACATCTGATTTACCTCCCCTGGCAGCAACAACCCAGGGCGGCAGCTGGACTGGCAAGAACTCATAGATTCTGCCACAAACCTGCTACTGGGGACACTCCCCCCATCCATCTCCACAGAAGCTCTCAGCCCTCATACTACACACTGAGTAAAATATCTATAAATGACAGTCACGCAGAAATCAAAACCCCACATGCCTGAAAGGCGCCTGAGCTGGAACCAAATGAGATTGGTCTGAGAAGTGGAAGAGGAGCCTATTCCCCCTGCCTGCCTCCTCTGTCTCTCCCAAAAAGACAGCTGTGTATCCTGGGATGCTGAGGTGTCAAAAGATTCCCAAACAGCCCACACAATTATTTACTCCTCTTTTATCTCAGCCTTACAGAAACAATGCAAGGAAACCTGTGCGGAGCATAGAGGGACCCAGGTTTGTCACCTGCTGTAAGGAGCCAGGACCACTGATTACCAAGATGCAAGTATCCAAATGAAAATTAATTATGATTTTCATTCACAGCCAATGACAGCATATTATTGCACTGAACAACAGGAAAAATTATTCTCTCCCATTTTGCATCAAAGAGGGTGCAATCGGGCTGCATATAATTGTGCTTAATGAATGAAAACAAACAAAGGGAACAGCTGCGATTTATTAATCCCATTACAAATAATAAAAGAAGTTCCTGAGAGCTGTGAACACACTTGTGATGCTCAGAAAGCAGGCAACAGCAAGACACTCAATACATGTCGGATTGGTGTTACTGTGCAAGAAGAGGACCTGAAGCCCTAAAGAGCAGCTCATTAATGTCACATGGTCATGTCACACGGTCCCCTCCTTGCTCTTTCCCAGGGCTTAGGGAATTTAAGACTTAAGGGACTTTTAGCCTGTAAGAAGTGAGCACTTGATGACGCCTGTCTCACAGAAGATCTTCACGAACAACTCATCACCCAGAGCTACAGGGGCCTCCTGGATGTGCCATCAGAAGTCGTTCAAGGAGTGGCATAAAGGTCCCACCAGCATGGTCATCATCACATGCTCACCAGCTGCAAGGTACCTTCCCAAGTACCAAGGTTTCCTCCCACCCTTGTAGGTAAGCCATGACCTCCTCCTCACAGAGCACCTGGCTCCACAGGACTTTGGCCACCACGGTCCCAAGTGCTGACCTTAAACCCAGAGGCCAGATCTGCTACAACCTGCCTGTGGACTCCCTAATTTCACAGCTCAAAGAGGTACTGGGAGAAGTCCTTGGGATTGCTGCAGGGTACAATGGGGACCCTGTTTCCCCTCCTGTCTCTCTCCAAGTAGGAAGATGTTCTATTACTCTGTCACCTAAATAAGCCACCATTCAAACATAGTCATCAAACCCCTTTATTGGGGCAATAAAACCTGTATTATCATGCCATATGTATAGAGCCATATTTTACTGTAGTTACATATTTTATTGCTTTAATAAAACGTGGGGTGTAGATTTGAACCACGCATTAAGAAATTAAGAGGGGTTTTTAGCCATCCTTATTGAAGTTCACAAAACAAGCACTTAAGCTAAACACCACTTGTACAGTCCCAATGTTGATACCACCATGGTGCCAGATTGGTGGCAGTGGATAGGGGAGGCATGCTGAGATAACATCAAGAACTCTACAGCCTCAAGGAGCTCGTGTGTCAAACGTGTAGGAAAGTGTTTCCCACATTACTCACTGCAGAAAACACAGGGAATGAAGCGCTGCCTACTCCAGTGCCTGGCTTCATGCCTCCCAAACCTTTTCTTCCCCACCAGCCCAAGCACAAGCAGGGACTATGTTGCTATCCCTCATTTCACAGTGTGTTTTTCTGTAGGAAAAAGCAGGGGACTACAGAAACACAGACAAAGGGACTCGAGCTGCAGTCCAGGCCTGACTCTGCATCACCATGTCTCACCTCGTCCTTGTACTTGGTGATGTAGGAATAGATCTCGTGCAGCGCACTCATACTGTTGAACTGGCTGAGGTGTAACCGCGACTGCTCCGCCAGGTACGCACTCATGTCCTGGTCGCTGATCGCTGGCATTTTAGCTATATCTGCATAATATCTGCAAAGGAGGAACAGAAGAGTGGGTCAGAAATAGGGACGGGCAGAAGAGGATGTGTCCCTGCCGCAATGCTTGCTGAGACCAGCCACTGCACAGGCAAGTGAAGAGCATCTTGCTCTCAAGCAGTGACATACCACAATCACCCATTATAACACTGCTGCTCATCAAGAGGTCTCTGAGCACTCCATGGAGCAGTCAGCATCATTAGGAATGAGCTCCCAATGGAGCAGCACTCAGCCCAATCCAGCCCAACTCCACTCACCATGCTGGGAAGCCAGGAGATGCTGCTCTGAGGGATTTCCCACCATCTCCTAATACACACATTTTTCATCCTTCCCATCCCATTGACATGTTTAGCCACCAAGTAACATACACCAGGACCCTCCACGCTTGCACTGACATGCAAGGCTTTGCTACCACTCTCCTAAGCTCACCGTGTTGCTAGAGCCAGTAATGCCCCTTTGCTTTCAATTAAATACTTGAGATGTGAACACAAGACAAGGTCACATCCTGCCCTTGCAGCAATACAGCCACATGATGGTAGTGGAAAAACAGAATATCCAACAGGATGTCCATCACAACCCAGAGAAACAGCTGCAGCATCCCACCGCAGAAGACGGGTTACACCAAGCAGATGCACCAGTGGACTGGCTGCTGAGATCCTGCTGGAAACCAAGGTTGTGTCCTCAGGCCTCATTTATAAAGAAACCCTACCCACAGCAAGCAAGCCCTGGCTGCTTACACCACCTGGAAAAACAGAGTGCCTGTCTCTCCCAGGTTTGCTGTACTCCTCATGACTTCTCACTCAGTGAAGTTTCTGGTACAGTGATTAGCATCATTAGTGTCATCAGCTGAATGCTGAGATGGAACACGGCTGAAGCACTTGGATAGGAGCAGATGGCAGCAAGACCACTTGACGAGATAAATATGAGGATCCACTCCATCCCACAGCACTGAACTCAGCTAGTGATAAACTACTTGGGCAGTTTTTACAAAGAGGCTCATTCACACCCAGAAAATTATGCACGCGAATTCTTAGATGCTGCCAGGAGAGCAGCAGTCTGAGGTGAAGACCTCTGACTAAACTAGGTATCTGCCAAACCCCTAGAGAGATGACTTCAGAATGACATCGCCTAGAGCAGCAGTTTTATGTTATGAGTTTTATCATGACACATAGGATGGGAGGAAAACATTATTTTTCAACACAAGTGTGCATGGCTTGTGTGGACCAAGATTCCAGTTACACCTACCATTTCCAGAGGACACCCAATGTGCCACAACCTCAGCAGGAAGTCCTCATGGGTTTCCCCAGGTTGCCCACCTCCTAAGCCCTTCACTGTGCTGCTCCTTTCTCAGACTGGCAGGATGCCCTGTTTTCAGCTTGTGCCTAAACCACAGCAGCAGATGGATGTGCAGTTGGGACAATCAGTCCCACCCAGCCACCCTCACACCACTCCTGTCCCACCTCTGCAAAGCTTTGTGAGGACAACTATGCTAAAAGCCTGTAATGCTGATTATGCCATAAACCCCTGCAACAGAGAAGCAGTGGGAGACAGTCATCTGCTGCACAGGACATCTCTACCTCCTGCTCAGCTGCCTCTGGGACCAAACCAGAGGTAAGCGATGGCAGGAACATCTGTCACTGATGAGATCTCCCACCTCTTCCCCAGGGACGCAGCATGTCTAGACCAATGTTTAACTCTGGAATGGTTTTATACCTTTTTTCCTCCAGGCACACATAGAGAGCTGAATATTTTTGTCATAGAGATGGCAAGGTCAGAAAAATTCACCTTAAGAAGCTTGTGATGTTCCTACGGGACCCCACTCCAAAGCTCCATCCAGCCCTTTGCAAAGAACTTCCTCCTATTACAATGCAGCTCATCTCTCATCTCAGCCATTGTATTTCAGGGGCACCGTCTCTTCTGATTCAAACCCTATCTTTCTTGAGGGAAAAAGCTTGTCTTTGTACCTGCCTGCAAAGCACCAGGCATGCCAATGGCACGACAAAAATATCTGTGTACAAGCAAGTATCCAAATGATGATTTAGGCTACAAAGTCCCTTCTTTACAAACTAGAGAATATGCTGTTTGTTGTTGCCCGGACACCTTTCATTTGGTTCATTCTGTATTCAGTCAAGATGCTAAAAAAGGGAAGGGTCCTCAGTCATGGAAAAAAAATAGAAAAGCATCATCTTTAGCCCAGCACATCGTCACAAGGGAAAAGTTACATCAGCAACCTGAAATCTGCCATTTCAGTTTTTAAGTTTTATGAAGTTCCACTTCACAAGATGGCAATATTTTAACAGTAACTCTATTTGGAGGGCTTTGGAGGACATCTCCTAGGTTTCTGTCCCAAAAGGATAAAGCTAAACACAGCATTATGCCTGAGTGCATCAATTTGCAATCAGTCGCATTCAAACCCTGCACCTTTAGCACCGTATTAATTCAGCAGGACAGAGGGATGTCTCTCATCAGCTAACAGGGAAGGTGGAGGGTGTCAAAAGGAGTCAGGGGACCTGCTCCTCAGCACAGAGACAGCAGCCTGAGCACTGCCTCAGAGCAAGTACTCTCATCAGGATCCCAGGTGACATGTACTGACGGATGAGAGATGGGAAATGATAATTTTCAACCATTTCAGCAAAAACTGCATGTATTGTCATGGTACAAAAAAAGGCACTTCTCTCGTCCAAGGCTGACTTCTCACTGCACTCCGAAAGCAATCAAGGGACGTGTTAGTAATTCCCTAGCACCGACTAAGTTTTTACAACAGAAAACATCAGACAACCTAAAAGGGAGGTTGCTTTTAGCATCCCTTAAGCAAGTAATACACAGCTCTGTCAAACAGTCATTGCAAACTTATTCCAGGAGACAATCAAGAGCAAGCATCATCTCCCAAACAAGAGGATCACCTTCTGCAAAGTGTTAGTACAGCCCTTCTTCAGACAGCTGCCAAGAGGAGCCCTCCCAACAACACAAGTCCCCACATTCACAAACATCCACTGCAAATCCCCCAGGTGAAGTAAGGAGTTGTTACCAAGTCTACTCACCTTTCTACCCAGCTCTTGTAGTTGGGAATGTCCTTGGCGTACAGTAGTTTGTTGGAGGGAGAGTCTTTTCCTAGTTTGTGCTCAGAAGTTGAGCAGGAGTCCATGAATGTCTGAGCCACCACGGATAGGCAGGCATCAGTAATACTGTTCTTGTGAATGTCGAAGACAAACTGGGGGTTCTTAATCACATTCACCCAAAAACGTAGAGGTAGACTGAGGGATGAAGGAAACAGGAGTCAGCACCTGAACCAAGCCCTGCAGGGCAGCCAGCACATAAAAGCATCTCCAGCTGTGGAGAAGGAGCTCACCATGACCCAGAACTGTGTAGGTTGTTTATCCCAGCACTCCAGGGATGCAAACATCCTGGGTAAATGGCCGTTGCCCTCTGCCTACCCACACAAGGCCACAGTTCTCTGTGAAAAGATTCCTCAGCACTGCCACCAACTCCAAAGACAAACCAGGGCAGCACAGATCTGTGGTTTCTCCAAGGACCCACCTGCAGTGAAGGGACCTTGATGAGCCCGTGGGTCTAACCAAGCATGGTCCCCTTCTCTCACATCAATAATCCCTTCGAAGACACTGTGTGGCATTTCACACATCTCTGGTGTCGGAGGAGGGACTGGACTCCTCAAGGGACTCATTAGCACATTTAACACCAGACCAGAATTTAGGCAGCCTCAGATACTGGAAATGAAGCTCTCAGCTGTAGAGGCAGCAGGTCTCCTGGTGAGCCACTCACTGGGTGTTTGCTGCATACTGACACACATGCCACCCTTCATGGCTCTGTTTCTCAATCCAGCTGTCCCTCTCCTCTCCCACGAGCATCTCAGAGCCTCCCCCATCAGAAAGCCTCTCTGCTCTGTCATCCTCCAGCACCTACATTCAGTGAATGCTTTTATCTTAAACAAAACACACTTCATTCCCCAGGACTTTCCTAATGAGGGTACCGGGTGCATGTACATATTTCATTTGTGAAGGGAATGGCCTGGAGAAATTAGCTCCACACGTCGAATTAGTGCCTAGAGATAAGCACAGGCATTAGTATGCAGAAGCCTGCATGCCCAGCCCCTGAAGAGCGGGCCTTTTTTTTTCCTCCCTTGCCTTTCGTTCCTTCTTTTAATATAGGAAGCTGAGTTATAAATCAGTTCCAAGCACTTCCGCGCTCTCACATCTCCATTTAAAAATGTTTCTTTTCCTGCCCTGCTAATTGCAAACAGTTACTGAACTACACAAAAGCAATTTGGCTGCCATTTAACAAATGCCAGACACGGGAACGTAGGTACCCGTCTCCAGTCACGGCAAGATCAGAGAGATGAAATCAGTGAGGCAGCAGAAATGAAAAATGCCACGGGGGGCTGCGGAGCCCTGGCCCCAGCACGGCACCCACGGAGGTCTCATCAGCTGCTCCACCCTGCTTTTCAGCCAGTGATTAGCAGAGCCAAGGGGCTGGCTCTGAGGGCAAGGCTAGGCAGGATGCACCCCCAGCTTTGTGCTGACTTTGTTAGGGCACGCTCGGCTGAGTGACAGGAGAGAGTGCGGAAACACCTTCAGGACAGTGGAGATGAGAATTGGGACTGGCATCCCTGGAGGAGCCCAGAGGATGGAGAAGGCCAAGGTGAGATGGGAAGAGAGCTGCTGTGGTGCTCAGCAACTGCAGCCGTCAGGGGGAGCGTGGTGCCTGGGATCTGGGGATGGAAGGGCTGAGGGAGCATTGCATTCCTGGGATATTTTCTGCCGAAGGAAGGCATGCAAGGGATTTACCCACACCCGAAATACAGAGATATGGGCCTCTCTTGTTCTGGATCATTTCCAGGTACATATTTCTGCACCCTCTGGGAGGGATTGGAAGCTGTGATACTGTTAGACCCTCCCCCCAACAACTGTCCCTCTTCATTACCAGTTACTCTTCCAGGTGTGCCTGACATCATAATCATTGATCTGATGCTTATCAGCCTGTTCATCCAGGAAATCAAACATGTATTTTATGGCGAGGGGCAGTGCGCTCCCACGGTGAGCTGTGCTGAAGATGGTCTCAAACAGGTCATCCACAAATTTCTGCAAGGTGCCCTGAAGAGGAGAAAGAGAGAAGAGCTGCTCAGCAACACCCAGCACCAAGAGAGAGGTGAATCTTTAACTAATGGTCAACCTCTAAACTAATTTCACTTCTATTCCTACACCTGGAAGAGCAACACAGTCTGTATAATCCTACTGGTTCTCAATGATTTATACTGGAAAATAGACACTTCAGTGATGAAGTATCTCCTTCACAGTATGATCTGGCATGTTAAAAGCATATGAATAAAAACACCATACAGAGCAAAAACCAAGTCATTGTGGTCTTTTTTTGGGTCCCATTAGGATGCCCAAGAACTGATGACAGACATCACCAAACAAGCCCTTATCCCTTGAGGCAGGGAGCCAAGTCACAGGGGAGATGGCTGAGCCCAGACTGCAATCCTGAGCCAGTATCTTCAGCACAACCTTTTGGTCTTCTCTAGGGACATAGACACACAGCACTCACTCAGCACTGGAAAAAGTTTTGTATGGACTGAATGAAGGGGAATGTGACATGATGCCAAATGCCTGGGGTAATTATCCTTCCCACATCACCAAGTCTGCACCTTTATCCCAAACACCAAAGAAGATGAAGTACCTGTCCCAGGGCATCTCTGCTTTGCAGACCAGTGGCTGCTCACAGATATAAAAACACCAAAGGGTGCAAAAAGCAAATAGAAAAATCCACTCAAGGGATATTCACTGAAGGTTTTGACACACAAAACCATCACCTCCAGCTCAGGTAAGAGACTAACAGAGCAGGTACTTCTGTGCAGGAGCAGGCAGCTAATAAAAAAGCAGTGCTTACCACTTTTGGACAACGCAAATCACTACCTTCCCCACTCATATTTCAAAAGCCAGGTGGCAGCTGTGTGCCTCTGGGCCATACCTTGGTGGCTAACAGACGGGTCAGGTAGATTTCTGAGACCATCTTGCTGCCCCGGTCACCCTCCCGCTGGTCCATGTGGTCGTGGTTTTTCACCAGGTGCCAGAGCTTGGTGCCACTCTCCAGGTCTGGGGTGATCATGGGGGTCCGTGAGCGCAAGCTGTCGGGGCTGCTGGCTGTCCTCAGCATGCTCTCTGTAAGCATCAAGCAGAGGGGGATGCTCAGACCCTGCCCACCTCTACCTTGCCACCAGCTCCATCATTCCCCTTCCCTCCACAGAAGCTCTGGGACCACCCTCACAGCGTGCTGGGTCACGGGCAAGTGTGTCTGAGGTACAGGGGCCAAGAATTTTTCAGAGTCTTGTCTTGCTCCCAGCACGCAAGTGCAGGATCACAGATGCCTCCTCTGTCAGTCTGAGCTGACCATACTATCCCCTTCCAAACCAAGGCTGAGGTACACCTCTCAGCATGTTCGCTGCAGTCTTCAACTCTGCTCTTTTAAGTGTCTCTGTGCCCATTTTACTTAGACTTCAGGGGAGTAAAAGGGAAGGGTTCCCTTAACAGCAGGTATCTGACACATGTCTTTCTCCCCCAGGTCCAAAACACTGCAAAGAGATGGCTCTGAGGGCATCTGCTTCCTCTCCAACACAAGAATAAATAGGATGACGCAGGAGAGCTGGGAGTTTGGAGGACTTTGTTCACATGAGCCACAGTTATAGTCGCCTGCCCTGGTTTTGACTTGGTCTACGTGCCCAGCCCAGTGCCACCTCCCCAGCCAGCCCAGCAGAGGATACACCTGTGCACTCACCATATCTGCTGAGGGACTTGGTGAAGGTGGAGGAGTTGGAGATGTTGTATGCTGAGTTCTGCTTGGGCACCAAGGCTACAGAGGAGCCATCTGTTACCTGCGGGCAGAGATGGTGTGAGCAGGCTGCCACTCTGGAGGGGCACACTGGAACAGCCCCAGCACCAGGTGAAACGCCCTGGTGGGATGAAACCACACTGCCACCCATCCCAGGAACATCATCTACAGGAAAAGGGACTGACATATCTCTATGACAGCTCAGGGGAAGGGGCAGAGGAGGAACACACCAGAAACCTTGGCATGAAATTGGCAAAGTAAGGTCAGAGCAGGAAACATCTTCTATGAACCCTGTACATGCCCCATTTCAAAGGACCATAAAAATGAGGCCCAGGCAGAAAACTGACTGCAGATCTCCTGGCCATGCCCCTGGAGAGCTGAGCCCAAGCCCTGACCAAGCTGAGAAGGGAGAAGAGATGTTCACGTTCAAAGGAGCTGATGATTGCTCAGTGCTCTCTCACAACAGTACCTGGTAGTGGGCCAGTGTGTTCAGTCTCTTCCAGTCATTGTCAATCTTTGTGGTGACATCTTCGTCCTGCAGTATGATCCGGGCCATCCTGCCCTGCCGCCACTCTGTCCCCATGAGGGAGAAGGGCTCATGGTTAGCAAGTGGTAGGAGCACAAAGCCAGGAAGAGGGTAGGAGCATAGTCAGGGCAACAATCAAAGAGCCCTCCCACCCCCTTTTGCACCCCAGAACTCATGACTATCAATGTGTTGGGCAAATCCAAGTACTCAAGGAAAGAGCCTGGTGACTGTTTCCTTCGCTTCTCCCCATTCTGTTCCCTCTTTGAGGACAAGACTATTAACACTGTTTTCACCTACTGCTGGCCTCCTTGGGCCTCAGACACCTCAGTCAGAGCCAAGGAGGCTCTTCTCCCCGTTCCTTCTACCAGCAGGACCCACACTCTCATACCAGGTCTTGACACACACAGTCAGTGACAGCAGCACTGCAAAAGTGGATTGAACAAGCACAAATGTGCTTCTGTAGGAGATGCAGATTTTCCTGCCTTGAACAGTTTTTTTGGCACTTTTGCTCTTAGTCACACCCCTGCTCCCCACAGGGAAGTGCTTGGCCTCTCTCTTACCCAGGTCCATGTCTCCAGCTTTGGGTCGCTGGGAATAGGGCACACCCTTGTAGACAGCGTCCAGCAGCTTCTCTTTCACCTGCGTGATGGTGTCGCAGTTCAGCACCTTGACAGGGATCTCTGGGGCATTCTCATTCTCAGGGTTGACGCAGTTGAGAGTCTGCACAGTACAGGGGAAGTCAGAAAGGCTTGAGTGAGAGGCTGTGATGCACTGTCTACAAAGGCAGGTCCAAGAAAAAGAGGCTACAGCTGTCTACAGACCACATCTTCTCGCCTCCTGGGCTGCTGTGGAGTTGCAGCCACACAGCACATTCCTGCTCTTCCTTTCTCCTTTCCCCACCTCTCCTCACCACCCTCAAATCTCCAGCTATTTCCAGAAAGGGAGCACAGTGTCAGTGAAGGAATGCTGGGCCAGCAAACCATGCCCAGTGCACCAAAACCTATCTAGACTGAGCAATGCCCAGGCAGATTCCACTCCTCTCCCATCCCATCCCAGTGAAGACTGAGGTGGTGAAGAGTCAGCTGCAGGCTCAGCCAGGTGAAGGGCCTGGCTTATCATTTAGCTGTACTGAGGAGAGGGCTCTTAAGTAGGAGCAGAAGTATCCCTCCATCTCCTCCAGTATTCTCAAGGCTCTATCTTTGATCCCCACCCAACATGAACCATGGGCTGCTTGAAGCAGCACATGCTCAAGAGCATCTCTCACCCATATCTGTCACAGCCATGGGGTTTGCTTGAAGAGATATGGAGCAGGATTCAGGTCATGTTTGGCTTTCTCAGGCCCATGGCAAGAGCAAACCTTGCCAAGCAAAGGCCCTGTTTCTGACCCTGGCTGAGACAGGCACCACTCAGACAGAACAAGAGGCACCCCAGAGATGCCGTAAAGAACAAGGGACAAACTACTCTCTGAAAAGTACTTTGGATGCCTTTGAGTTTTTGTTAAAAAGCTGGACCTGACAGTCCTGGCAAGTACCAGTACCAGTGAGGCTTCTCACTGCACTAACCAGCATTTTGTAGTCAATCTGCTGCCGGATAAGCTTGTCCTCACTGAGGGAGTAGCGAGCCTCTCCTGTGATGGCATCAATGGGTCCCTTCTCCATCTGCTGCTTGATGGCACAGTAGAGCATGAAGAGTGGTTCCCCAGCACACTCCTGCAGGACAAGGGATGAAGGAGAGGGAGAGAGAATGGTGAGAATGTGCCAGGCACCAGCTTTGCCTTCCAAGAACCACCACCGTGTCAAGAGCCTGCTGTGGCCCTGCAACACCAAACCGCATACACAACTTTACAAAGAGTCTCCAGCCCAAGATTACAAGAAAGGGGACCCATAGTAAAATTCATCCTGTGGAGAGAACTCATTCTCTCCTTCCAAGGCACTGGAAGTTGTTGCCTTGTCTGTGAACCTCTAGGCTCAGTTTCCCAGAGTTTCCAGACATTTCCTGGTGAACTCTGCTCATTCTACCTGCTGAAGAAGAGCTAAGAAGGTTACATTCGGGGTTAGTGAAGAGCAGGTTGGGTATGGGGACTTTGTGTATGAGATACAGGCCATCTATTGAGCTGCTCCAGCCAAAAGAAGCACCTGAGGACTGGAAAGGGCACACTGCAGTGGGGCAGCCTGAAGGGTTTTGCCCAGGTATCACAGTGCAGTTCTGACACGTGCCAGGAGGCCAGTGTCACATGAGAGGTCAAAGGAGGTTTCTCCAAATGATGTCTAGGCACAGCCAGCCAGATCCACTGGGAAGGAAAAGCAAGGGAGCAATCCACTGACAACCAGGGGACCAAACAATGAGGTTTCCTGCAGTTAAATCATTTGCCACCTACATCCTCACACTGCAAACGCCTGTTGTCAGAGCCAGCTTTAGTCACTAGACAGAGTCACATCAGCATCTATCTCATACATGTGAGGAATGGAAAGAGAAACTGGACCAGACACTTCCCCCCAGAGATGCTGGATTCAGGAACAGGAAAGGACCTGCCAACGTTGGAGGCATCAACCAACCTGGAACAATGAGTTGGTATAAGAGGGCTGGGAGTGGACAACCCTTTATCACACAGGGCCCAAACATCTCCCCTGAGCTGCACCCCAATGAGCCCTTCCACGTACAGGAATTAGCCCTGACGGAGAATAAAGAGTATGATGGGAGTAGAGAGGATGGGGGGAAGTCCCAGTAGATTTTACCCCACCAGCCCTCATCCCTCCCTCCCAGCCGCCTCACAAATAAATTGTACTTTGGTGCAAAGTGTGGCCGCTCTCCCTGTCACCATATGCTGTTAGCATCTCGTTAGCATCTGCGGTAATTAAAGAGACAGCTGCTAACGAGCAGGAACAGGCATACATCATCCCCAGACCTTCCGACAACACGCCTGTCTTTGAAATTATGTTTCATTTGCAAACTTGGCTTCATTAAGTCAGCTTGGAAAAGTGAGAGACCCAAGTGGGTGATTCGATGCGCATCACTGGCTGCCCTGCAGGGCAAGGCTCGCCGTAGAGTGGTGAGCCCACAGGGGTCCCACTGCACTCCAATCCTACCCCTCCAGCTGCAGTGGAAAGACTTGAGTTGCTTCTTTTGATTGCTTACAAAAACTCCTTGTGAAACTTCCAACTCTGTGAAAGTGGTATGAATGGAGGATACCTTGGAGCAGGACTCCTGCTTTCATCTGGCATGGCTGCTCCCATCTCAGCAAATAACCTTCCCTCTCCAGCAAAGCATGGGTGCTGTCCCCACAGCTGCAGCTCTGCGCCCACCTGTGAGGGTGCTCACCAAGAGAGGTGGGCTCAATCTTTTCCATACTGGCATGTCTGGTTCCCAGTCCGGTTGCTCTCCAGATATCACAGCATCACCTTTTCTGCTCCTTGGATGCCAGCTGGGCCGACAGGAAATCAACCTCTTTTTTGGATGCATGCAGTAGAGCTAGCCCTACAGCCTCCCTGGAAGGATGGACGCATCCGCGGTGCATTTGATGGATACATCACTCCTCCAGCACCATGCAGGCTTTTGGAGGCTCCTGTGTGCCCCAGAATTTCGGTCTCCTTCTGACCTGTCAGACACCTTAATGTCAACTGAAACAGCCCCTCTGCCCTGTCCTCCCGACTCTGCGCATCCTCCCCATAGCACCTTGGCTTCCCCACCTGTTCCGAACACAGGTCCTACCCTCAAAGTGCAGCTCACTCCTCACTCCCAGCCTCACTAGCCCCACTGGCTCTTGAAGATCAGGGCCAAGATGCTGCTGTCAGTCACAGAGTGCTGAGACTGATGACACCAGTACCAGGCTATTGACGGGTACTGATGACCTCCATCAGGTGAAATACAGCAGCGGACCACTGAGATGGGGCCAGGTGGCCCCTTAGGTTGACAGAGGGAAGCTTGCCCCTCAAATGTGGCTGTGCCCACACTGTCAGCCCTTATGCAGTTTGCTCACTGCTGCGGGCATGACTGAGGAGAGTTTTGGGGGGTTCTCTGTGGGAGTTGAGCTGGAGAAGGGCAGCTACATGCCCGTGCTCGTATGTTGGCAGCAGGCTGAGGCAAGCCAGCTAACTCCTAAACTCTCTTACTGACTAGATCTAGCTCATCAGGCACCTAATATTGTGCATTTTTCAGCACTTGTCTCAATTCATCCGTCTCCCTTTCCCTGAGGTGTCTCATTAAGAGTCTGATAAATGCTTTTACAGGGTCCTCCTGAAAGCACCAGCTCTTGCTTGCTCCCCACACTGCTGGCCCTGGGCACGGGGGGCCTGTCCTGTCCCTGTCCCTCATCCCACCATATCTCAGCCGTGTCATCCCACCAGCCCTGCTCCAGGCATGTTTGCTGAGAGCCGATCTGGCAGCTGGGCATGCACCCGCCTGCCTCGTTTACACGCACAATTACTGCAGTTTGGGGCAGTTTCCCTGCTGGCAAACTGTCTGCTGTGATACTCTGCATCTACTCCACAGGCTTCTCCTGCTTTTGATGCCACCTGTGATCCTCACTGTGAGGAGACAGGCAGAAATGGTCCCATGGGTCTCCTCTGACCCAGGAGAGACCATGAGCACATCCTCAAGTCTCTTCCAGTCTAACTCAAGTGACTCAAGCAATGGAGTTTCAACCACTTCCTGAGGAGATGAATTCCAGCGTAACAAATTTCACAGCCAGCAAGTTGATTCAGGCCCTCTGTGTGTGTTTCTCCTCTAATGGTGCATCTAGATCAGACCTCTCTCCTGTTGCTTTCACCCAGAGACTGGAGGCATTTTCCCATGCCAAAGTAATGGTGTAGCCAAGGACTTTATAACACATTGCCCTGGTCCCATGCCCATGTCTCTCACCTGCCACTCCTAATCCTCAGACCTGCCCTGCATCAATGGTGCACCCAGAAGCCTCTCTGAGAGAGGACAGGGCTATACAAGGACAGATGCAGGACAGTGGTGGTACATGAGCTGATCCAAAGCAGTTTATGAACAAGGTAAACATACCCCTGTCACACCTGCCCACATGACCCAGCCCAGTCAAGGACGGGCCAAAGAAGTCAGATCACAAACATGAACACAATGTCCCCCACTGCTGTTGGCTTCATAGGCTATGGACTGCTCTTTGCTTGGCCCAAGCACAGCCCTGCCCACTTCAAGGAGCTTTGAGGGAGTTTATCCACAAGGAGAGCTTCTCCTGCCTGTCCCACCAAGTCCACAGAGCCATCTGCCAGAGTCTGGTCAATGCTGCAGGGGCTCTGCTGGGTAAAGCCCTGGCACAAAGAGGTTTGACATCTCCCCATGACCAGCATAGCTCTTCTCCTCTCCCACCCCTGGCAAGCAAACTCCACTGCACACTAGCTAGATTTTTATAGATACAGGCTATCCCTCGACAGAGGCAAAAAGCCAAGTGTATGTAAGTGATATTATAAATCACCTCTCGTTGACGATCACTTGAGTTCTGCTCAGACTCCTGCTCGCTCTCATCTCTTGGCTGGAAATGGTTCAAACTCTTTTTATCTTAATGAGGGATGAAATCCCACAAAAACGGCTGCGTGCCACCCAGCCTCGCTGCACTGACACCAGGCAGGATCCCAAGAAACAGCTCTGCTGACTGACAAACCAGCAGTGGGATTGCAGGCACCGTTCACACCAACAAAGTCATCCCAAGTGGCAGCAGTACTGAGCCAGGGGGCCACAGGCTGGAGCTGCTGTTGTGTAACCTGCATGGCCACTGGTGCAACTCTAGCAAGGGAAAGCACCAGGGCTGATGGAATAAATATTCTCAATATGGGTAGATGAACAATAGTAAAAACAGAGCTGACATTTTGGCATCCTCTTCTGTTACCCTGATGAAATTGGGAAAAAGGTGAATTCAAGCTAAAAGAGTGGAGAGTTGTGTCCCTGGCTGTCAATAGGTCCCTCAGGGCATCCATCTCCACTGGGGCACCTTTTGCAGGGGAAGCAGCAGCAGTAGAGAAGCCTACAGGGAACAATTCCCCTACCATGGAACCTCAGGGTTGGAGAGATGAAGAAGCAGCAGCAGTGTTACATAAAGAGTACAACTCATCAAACTACAACTCAAACAAAGAGCCCCCAGTCGGTCTTGCCTACAGAGGAACCAGCTCCCAGGGCTTTTCCCTCCTGAGTTACAAAAGCAGAAGCAAGGAGAGAGGAATGGGGACAACTCCAAGACTCAGCTGAATTGCTTCATATTTATCTTTCCTCAGGGCACCATTGTTAAAATCTCAAACCCACTATGCATTAAGCAATTCCAATATGGATTTAATTTCTCAAACTCAGCTATTTCCCAAAAAGGACACCCAGAATCACTAATCACATCTCTGAAAACCAGGATGGGAACAGAGGTCTGGGAAGCAATCTCTGCTCCAGGAGGAGTGGCAATGCTCAGGAGCATATTAGTCCAGGCTTTGGGTAGCATGCTGAAGAGGCAAGAACAACCTCCCTGTTCAAGCAGGATTGTCATCCCTTCCCAAACTCACCTTCAGAAACTTGTAGAGCAGAAACGTGAACCAATTTGTCAGCATCTTCTCTGCCACTGACTCCGTTCTGTAGGAAAGGTAGAGAGCAAAACCATCAGCAGAGAATATTAAAGCTCTCTGATCTCACCCATTGCCACTTCACCCTTATACTGTGGCTGAATTATTTTTGGCTTTAAAAAGTCTCATCTGGAAAGGCAGAAGCCTCAAAGTAGGGAGCACAAGCAGACACAAAAACTCTAGCAGAAAGCCTGCCCATCTGCAGGGCTGAGCCACAGCAGCAACTTGATCTCCAGCATATTTGGAGAACTGGAGAGAGTTAAGCTCAACCTTGTTGCAAGAGGAGTCTCACCCAGGGGATGAACAGCTTTCCACTTCTTCCTGGTACCTTCACTGAACTTTGTTTCTTCTATCATGTCCCACTGAAACCAGGCAGCTCTCTCCACAAGAGGACTGTATGAGACACCTAAGCCAGGTGCAATGTCACTAAACCTATCTCAAGCTCCCCAGTTAAAGTGCAGCCTGAAGGAAGAGCTGTGGTTGTAAGGGAAGGCTAGATCCTGACCCACATTCCCATGACAGGAGCACCCCCTCCCACAACACTGTGTGTCCAATCTAGCTGCAAGCCCCTTTCCCCACCTGGAAGCTGGTGTTGCCTTCTGCTCCTGCAATGCACTCAACACTGCCATTGCCTTGAAGCAGGCACCACTACTGGTGACAACAGACTTCCCTGCAACCCCTGAAGTAGCCCTTGATCTCTAAAGCATCAAAGCTGAGGGTCCACAGTAGAGCAAGAGGATAATGACCACCACCAGCCCACTGGTACCTGGCCTTGGTTAAAGCCACCACTGGATTTAGGTCTGGAATCTTTGACTCCAATATGTTTTCAGTCAAACTTATCCCCATTACTACTTCAGGCTAAAACAAGGAGATTAAAGACAGAAGAAGGAAGAGCAGTGGTTGGAATCTTAATCTGTTTTCCATGTACCTTCGGAACACGGACATTGTGCCAGGCTTGAGACTTCACCCTTCCCTGCCCGCATGGTACAAACCCTTGATCTCTGTATGTCTCCTCAGAGTGGATGGTGATGTAGGAGCTTACAAGTGTACAGTGCTGGAACCACTTGCTCCAAAAGGAATTTAAAAATGGAGCCACGTCTTTCAGCTTTTGGAGATGCAGTTGAAGGAAGTAGCCAAAACTGCCTTAAGAAAACCGACTTTCCTAAAGCATGGTTCAAATTCAGATGCCATCTGCTCCAACACAGCACGGCAGGGAAGGTCCAGGGGAGTTGCCTATGTCTGTTTGGGACCATGTACAAGAGGGAGAGCAGAATCCCACATGTGAAACATGGTGGTCCAAATAGGTTGGGGGGACCTCAGGGTGCAGGCACTGTAGCCAGAATGTGCCACACCAGCAGAGAGAGAGACAGCCTGGCATGGAAGGAGCTGAGGGTGACACTGGACCCAGGTAAACTGTGCAGCCCTACAGGTAAAGCTTAACATGCCTGTCTCTGCACCACACCTTATCTCTCTGCCATAAGATTAAAATTCCCCTTAACACATCTATTATTTTTATCATGGCTTTGGCTTTCACTCCTTTTAAAGTCAAATTGCCAGCCAGTCCCTCGACCCTCCCTGGTTAGGCTTCTTCAGCTTATCCACCCATTAATCATCAGATCAGCCACTCACACACACAGACGCTCCTGAAAGCACAGGCAATACTAATAACCTCAGGGACATGGCTGCATTCCTCTTGTACCAGGGAAATGAATACAAATACATTGACTCAAGAAATAAAACACAAAAGAAGCCCAAATGTCAGAGCCACCAGAAGGAATCCCACTTCCCAATGCCATGCACTGCCCAATGGCAATGCTATGCCCAGCAGATGGGCCAGGAGCAGTTCCCAACAACCAGATGGCTGGGCTAGGAAATCCACTTTCCCAGAGTTTATTTAAGCTGATTCAGGGTCATATGGTCCCTTATAAGGTTTTCTCTCCTGCTAATGGGGTTTAGCCCATTTTGCCCCCTTCCCCCAGAATAGCACAGCCCTGCTTAAATCATTTGGGGACAGTATTACCCAAGTCTCCAGAGAAGGTTAGCCTTCCTGCCCCCAACAGGAAAGATTAATCCCTCATAGGGAATGCAAAAAAAGAAGGAAAGGGACATGAGGAGAAAGCCTAGGGAGGGGTAGACTGCAGCTACTCAGCAGACATTCTCCCCGGCCCTGGACCCGGTCCTTTGCTGACAAGCCTGTAATGCTCATCTGAAGTGCCACCACTCAGGCTCTGGCGGATGTTTGTCTTTATCCGCAACAGAGCCAGATGCCACAGCAAGGGGGGGATTATCCAACTACAAAATAAATAAGTAACAGCTCTCCCTAGTTAGATCAATGTTAATCCAGTTGCCCTGGGCAGTAAGCACACTCTCACACCCAACAACACAGCTAATCAAATGGATAGAGAAGCTCAGCCCCCAGCACCACTCGCTCCATGCCATGGCTTATATCACTCAGACAGAGACAAGCAATGCACCAGCCAGGGGGCCTCACCCTTGTCCTAACTGCAATGGGCCCTTGAGTGCTGTGGCTGCAGTCTTTGGGATGCCCGTTCTTGCTGCGCTGGCACAGGCTGTGCTCTGCCCCTGTTCTACTGCTACGGCTCAGCCACTGCTGCGCTGGCCTCCTCATGCTGCCTGTTATTTATATTTTATTGATTTACTTCAGGAGCTGGAAATGCATTTTAATATTTCAGTGAAACCTGGTGTTGTGGAGGGACAAGCAGAAGGGAATAGCCTAAGCATGCACTCAGGGAACAGAGATGGGGAACAGCGGTTGGCACCTCCAGGACCCACCCTCCCAGTTGGCCATAGGTCTGCACCATACTGCACCCTCTCTGACACACTGCTAACAAGATGCTTTGAAACATTAGGGGCAGCCTCGTAATGTGATAAATGAAGCAGAGAGAGTAAGAAAGGAGTGTGCCTAAAAGATCGGCAACACAGATGTAACTGGGACCAGCTCACATCTGAGTTTCGCCAGGTGTTTCCCCATGGTCAAGCACACAAAACCTGACAGGTTTTGTCCGGTCTGGCCATGCCAAGATCATTGGCTGATGTTTGAAAGATGCTCTGGTTTTCTTGAGCCTTCCTGGTGACATACCAGCCCTGTGCCACTTGGCTGTCCCTGCATCTCCACTGGTGGCACTGAGCTGGAGGAGGTAGAGATGGGGAGACACACCATGGCGTGCGAAGGGAGAAGATGGCACGGAGGGCCTCGAGCTGATCCAGTGGAGCTTATTAATAGTTTTTATTCAGGACTTGGTGTATCTTTCAATATTCATCAGCCCGTGATGAAGGAAAGCTCAGAGCTATCATTAAATATTGATGGGACAGGCAGACTCACGGCAGAGCTTGGCAGGCTGCCTCCTGCTCGCACTCTCCCCAGCCCCGGTGAGACTCCCAGCTTCCAAAGACTTGCTTGGCTTTCTTAGGAACCCCCCACGCACCTGGAAAGGTGGGCAAGCCCTGAGGAGACAGCAGGGAAAGGAGGACTCCTGCCTGCTGCCAGCCCCATAGGGGCACCTATGCAGCCACTAGGCAAGGCAAGAGCCACTCCACATGCCAAGAGGTGTTGAGGACCACCTGGTGACCTGGAGAAGAGAAGGCAGTTGGGGGCATCCCTACAGCAATATGCCACAGTGCCTGACACCAGTGTGCACCCTCCCTGCACCAGCGTGTGCAGCTGGCAGCTGCGAAGCACCCTGCTCCCTCCTTCCCAGGCAACATGAGCCCACACGAGCCAAACTGGAGTGAGAATATCCCCCAGTTGAGTGCTGAGTTGGCTGGGGCCAAATGGTCCCACATCCCTCTCATACTGGCACACTGACAGGCAAGGAAATGCTTGACAACAGACCCAGGGCTCACACTGCCACAGCCAACAACAAAGCCATCACTGATGGCATCCCCAAAGGACACCAGCTTGTGTCACCACACTCAGAAGAGCCTCAGCACTGTGTCACAGCTCCAACCTTTAAGGTGGTTACTCACCTTCGCAAGAGCAGCTTAGGGTGGTTCTTACTCTCCAGGTTCTTCTCGATAAGGTCAGAGAGGAGCTGCTTCAGCACACCTGTGGCATATTCCATCTCGCCCTGCAGTGCTGTCATGATGAGGGAGGCCACGTTACCACGGTCCCGCATGGAGAAGCTCCGCTGAGCCTCCAGAGTGCGGATGAAGGTCAACAAGAAGTGCTTCTTGTTCAGGAGTTGACCAAAGAGGGTCAAGGACTTCTCCACATTTGCCTGGACCTGAAAGAATAGAGCAAAGCTGAGAGACAGGCATGACAGGGAGGGTGACAAGAAGGTGGCTGGGCTGAACAAGACCCTGAATTCACCCTCATCCCACAAGAGGAAATGGTGAAAAAAGGGTCAAGAAACAGCTGAACTTCCTCTCTCCACACTACCAAGCTTCCTCTTTGGTGATCAGTCCCAGTTCCCTCCAGAACTGTTATCTAGTTTGTAATATCCCAGCATCAGGTTAACAGTCTCAGGGAACCACTGTATATAAATGTCTATATATATATACACACCCTTCCATACAAAGACTCTCCCACTTGTGTGCAGGCACATAAATGCACTTCCCTCCCATAAACAAATGCTCTTTCTCTCCCAAGTACATACACAAATTATAATTTCCAATTTCAGCTAACAAGCAGCTCAATTCCCACCAAAGTCACTGCAACATGTGCTTTGGGTATTGCACAGAAAGCAAATAAAGCCACAACCCTCAGCTCTGCCGGCAACACACACGCCTGGTTTGGGGGAGATGCATTTCAGACAGGGAAGCAAATAGCACAAATCTGGCCCTGTCCCACTCCAGACACTGCCTGAGACAGTCCCTTTTCTCATGAAATGTTTGAAGGTGTATTTCTGGCCCTACCTGGCCACACAGGATCCAGCAGGGACTGCGCTGGGATGCTTTCATCCCCAGGCTCCCCCTGGATGCTCAGGTCTGGTCAGCCCTGACCACATTCCTTACCAGAAATGAACATTTTTACAACAGTTTTCCCATTAGAAAAGATGGTTTTCTCTGAACAAAAGCCTTGCTGTGGTTAAAACTATTCCCCTCCCTTGTCTTCCTGACTGGGAGAATAAGCATAAAATTTTGTTTCAAGTAGGTATTGGAGACAAAACAACACTTTTCATTTCAAAACACCAACTCAAAATGAAGAACAGGGTTTTGACACATCAAATCATTTCACTTCAGTCAAAACTTTGGATTGGCACTCTTCAGTTCAGTGAAATTTCTTGCAGTTGCAACTTTCCTCTCCAAAATACTCTTTTTCACTGGACAAAAACTCTGTTTCCCACCAAGTCCTTGTTAATTCTGTGGGTCCCCAGGTGACATTGTCACACTCACTACCCAGGTGAGAGGGGGCACCTGCCTCAGAGCATCCCAGAAAGGCAAGAGTGGAGAGACAAACCCTCTCTGCTCCCGTCCCTGGGGCTCCTCTAGCAGGCACCACATGGCTCAATTTCCCCTAATGCGGGTCAGAGGATGATGTCCTGCTAGGAATGGAAACGCTTTAAGCTGTTTTCCTGGAGTCCCTCCCTCCAGACACACAGGGACCTCAATGCAATGATGCTGGTAACTCAGCAGATGCCTCAGGTTCAGCAACATTAGCTGCTCCCTGTGGGGACAGAGAGACACCAGCTGATTCCCCAGCAGGGGAAGATCCAAGAGCTGGTTGGAGTGCAGTGGCTACACTGCAGACCTACCAGACCCACCAGTAAAACTGGGGCAGCAGATGTGCTGCATTCCCACCCCTGTGCATTGCTGGTGTTTTAGTCAGCCAAGATGAGCCAAAACAGACCACGGGATGAGAAGCTTTCTCCCTTTAGCAAAGCAGCAGGATTTCAGTAAGGTAGGAAACAGGTCCTGCCCAACAGTGACCATCCCACGAGAGGACATGAAACCCCCATCATAAGCAGCACAGCAATGTCTGAGGCCCCCTCTGTCACCTCCCTAAGCCCCCGTGATTAACTTGCTGATCATTAGCAGAACTAAATGAACAATACTGAATTAAATATTTAATCAGGCTTAAATTCTCACAAAGCAACAAGGCTTCCCAAAAACCCTGCAGAGGAAGGGAGCTGGTACCAACAGCCCGGTGCTCGCTGCGGATTAGTGTGTGCATGAGCAAGCGCCGTTTCCTTCCCGTCACTTGCAATAGCTAATGTTACACTCTGAGTAAAGAGACAAATAAAAGCAAACCTGATTAAATTATATGAAGCTTACACAACTCTAGTTGCTTTATTTAATCTCTTTTGGGGATTTTTTTTTATCCCTTGCAACTTTAACCCCTTGCTTCCCAGGCCAGGCTGAGCCAGCAGGCTCTCTCGAGCAGGATGTTTTGAATTACGAACTGGAAGTGGACAAACTCCCACCCAGTCTGCCATGGCCAATGCTAAATTCCTCCCCTGATACCCTTTTTGATACCCTTTCTACCCTCCCTCTTTAGGGAAAATCTTTAAGAGCAAGAGCAGAGGTGAGAGGAGAGTAAGGCATCTGCACAGACAGGAAGGGCTGTGCCCCTGGGAGACCTATGATCATGCCTGCTTAGGCTGCTCTGAGCATCCGGAAACCTGAGCTGCAAGGGGAAATCCATGGAAACAGGGTCCCCACCACCCTCCAGAGCTGGGACTGGGGACCAGGGAAAGAGAGCAGGCAGAGGGCCAGCTGCGATGTTGTATCCATGCTGGTGTACAACAACAGCACATGCACTTGCAGTTGGTAAGAGCTTGTTGTGTTGTAATTAGTGACCGTGCATCTTGCACCAGGGCCAATTACTTCTCCTAAATACATTGTGAAGCCCACGTCGACATTAATTACAGTGCTGGGTCAGCAGCGAGGGGAAGTGGAGGTCACCCCCCTCCTTTCTCTAATCAAGAGCGGCCTCAGCAGCCCAGCACATGAGAAGCCAATTGCTGTGCAATTGCATGCACTAAATTACACAGAGGTGGGGAGGCCGGGAGAGGAGATGGAGCTGGTTTGGGGACCAGGGGAAGGATGCCAAGGATGGGCTCTGCGTGGGGAAATGGAGCCAAGCAAGCAGGCGATGTCAGACAAGCCTGCTAAAAACGAGCGACCGGTCAGGCATCAAACAAACCCAATTGAATAAAGCAAGTGCTGCAGAAAATGACAGCAGCAATGATATTAATATAAATATTGATATTAATGTCAGAGAGTGCAGTAACCATTTGGCAGCCGGTCCATATCCGCGTTGGCTGCCACACGGCAAGATGCTCTTTGCCGCATCACACCGGGCCAGAATCCAACCAAAGCATCTCTCCAGCCCTATGCCTGGGGCACAGGGACTCACACAGGGGCACATCCCCAGTGTGAAACACTACAGAGACAGACAGACAGACCCACACCTCCATCTCCTTCAGCACGGGATGGTCTTCTATCCCCGGGAAGAGAACCCGCATGGCGTAGGTACGGTAATCCAGAAAGGGGATGCCAGCCCCGTCCAGGTCGTTAGTCAACTCATTGATGTCAGTCTGCAGCTCAGCAAAGGCTGGGGTGGGAAAAAGCAGAATTAAACAACACATCTTGGAGACCCAGCACAAAGCACTGGCACTCAGCCTGCTGCCACACCCCCCGGCACCCCCTGGGTGGACCCCCTCAAGGCGTGAATATGCTCAGCATCCCTCCTCCTGGCAGGCTGTGATTGCTGTCCCCATTGCACAGATGGAGAAACTGAGCTGCAGAGTGTGGGGATCACATTCCCTAAATAAATCAAGTGGTAGATCTGGGAACAGAACTGCCAGGTCCCAGGGGGCTCAAATCCCCCCTGCTCAGCACTTGCAGCCTCCCAGGGATGCTGGGAGCAGTGGGGAACAGCAAGCCTTGAACAAAACCAGAGCTTCTGGGGGAAAACGTTAGGCTAAACCACAAGAATGTCCTCATTTCTTTTTGACCTAAATACTGCTCAAGAGAAGAGCTTGAACACACCCACCCTGGCACCTCCCAATCCGAGCAGTCAGCTGTGATTCCCAAGGGAACATGATCCAGGGGGGTCCTGAACCTTTAATTGCACCTACAGGGAAAAGCTGACGGGAGAGGAGTCTGGAGATGCACCAGGGAAGAGGGTTGTGGTGGGGGGAGAAAACCCTCAGAAAAATCAAATTAACAGCACTTTAAAGGGAACTGAAAGCCAGGCAGAGGACTGCAGGCTCCTCAGCCTGATGAGAAAAAACAAACCGTCAGCTTGAAAGGCATGCTATCTTATCTGTAACTAGCGGGACTAGAAAAGAGAAAAGGCAGGGAAGAGATTGTGCCTTTTAATTAAAAGCAGATCCTTTTATCTGCCAGCTGTGGAAGACAAGACACCATCCCCTCCACCAGCTCCCTCCCCTCTCCCTGTCACCAGTGCCATCCGCAGGCATGCAGAGGGATGGGGATTTGGGGGAGCAAAGGGTTTGTCTTTCTTTCCCCTTCCTATTATCTTGTTTTCAGTGCCTGCTGCATTCGCAGCACCCAGGCTGGTTGTGGCTGTGGCTGGCAGGGTCAGGGCCTTTGGAGCCAGCTCAGGGGGATAATGGGCAATTAGATTTTATCAGCAGGATCATACAAGGAATTCTGTCCAATTTCACAGCATCCATCTGTCACATAATGAGAGACTGACTGCCCACTCACAGGAAGCCCTCACTATCCTCGTTGCTCTCTTTTCTCCCATTTGGAGAAATGGAGAAGAATTTCTTAACTGGAAAAATCCCCAAATTCCATCCAAAATGAGTTCACTTTGCCCATTCACATTACCTCTCCGTAAGGCAGCAGGGAAAGTGTGGGAGCACACAGAGCCTCGGAGCAGTAAGAAACCCTCAAAGACCCCCACACTTATGGCACAGGGATCCCTCACCCTCTTTGCACTCCAGGGCCACCCGGGACTCCAGGTTGTCCATCTGCAGCTGGAGGCGTTTCAGGGTCCGGTCAGCATCCCGGGATTTGCGCTTGTAGGCGATGAGGACGATGATGATGATGAGGAGGAGCAAACCCCCCCCACCGCCGATCCCGATGATGGCAGGCAGGGTGAGCAGGCTGTCCGAGTAGATCTGCAGCGTCCCCGGGGAGAACTCGAACCCTCCAGCCTTGATCTGCACCATGGTGGGGGAAAAATGGACCTGGTGTCTGGGGATATGCACCCAAGGCAGCCCTCCCTGCTATGCCAACTATACTGGGAACTCAGGCATGATTCTCAGCCCATGGCACAGAGGATGTGGAAAAACAAAGGGATGGCAGGATCTGCTCTGGAGCAGTGCAACATGCTTTAATGGCATGCAGGACACACGCTGCCAGTGAACACGGAGCAAGCACGGAGTTTGATATCTCATTCAGACAACATTAGGGTAACAGATGGGATGTGAAGTAAGTTCCCTACGGGTGGGGAGCCTGGTGGGGACCGTGCTGGGTCCCTTTCAACGTGGCAGGGTCCTGGAGTGCAAGCAGTGCTGCGCTACAACCCCACAAACAAAACAGCCTGCTTTACTGCATGTGCCAGCACTGGGGGGAAGAGGCGGGAACCCCCTCTCCCTTGAACCCAGCAGGGAAGGAAGATTGTTGGCAGGACCAGTCAGGGCACAAGAACACCAAGCTGAGCATACCAGGGAGGGGACAAAGTATTTTGTCCTATCAAACATGTAATCAAGAAGGGGGATGTCCAGAGAGCAGGAAGATGCTCCTCAGGATGCTCCTGCACGTGCACAGACTATCCAGTCTTTATCCAAGGACAAACACATAGCAGGGCCAGTGCCAGGATAAAGTCTGAACCTCTGTGACACACAGGACCCACAGCACTGGTATCAGCACTTACCGTGACTTTGTGCTGGCCAGTGAGGTTGGGGGACTCACAGAGGAGCTGGGTCTCAGAGACTGTCAGGGTGCAGGGAGTGTCTCCAATCAGCACTGTGTAGTTGAGGCGGGAGTTACCAGCAGCTGGTGGGAGCAGGTTCCTGCCCTTTGAGGGAACAAGGAATGAGATTGTCAGTTCTCATGCAGAGGAGTATTTCAAAAAAGCCCAGCATAAGGCAAATGCATGCTCTCACAGTGCAGGCCTTTGTCCCAGGGGAGACAAAATACCACCTCCACTGTGGGACATGTCCCTGCCTCTGCGCCCAGTCAGAGACTGCCTTACCTTAAGGATCAGGGGAGAGCTGGGCTTCAGCTCCAGCATGCCTGTGGGGCTGAGTGGCTCAAAGACAGGGTCGGGGTAGTAGACAAAATTGGTGGTGTTGATGATCAGCAGGGCCTGGACGTTATCCATGACAAAGCCGATCTCATCCGGGCGATCACCGAGCTCTGGAGGGCTCCGCACAGGGTTGTCAATGGAGGGTGCATAGCACACCATGGTGGTGTCGTTGTAGACAGTGCAGTTCTGCAGGAGGTACAGACCGAGGTCAGACCCAGCACCCAACAGGAAGGTCAGCATCAGACCCCACAAGGATCTCTTGAAAGGAGCGCCTCTAGACACAGTGTTTAGATTTGGAATCTCCTGTTCTGTTCTATCAACACACATCACATCCTACCCAAGGGCAGAGACAGACTCCTGTCTGCAATGGATGTGCAAGGGATGGCGAACAAGAGGTTGTTGGGGACAGGCTCTTTCTGTCAATATCCTGCAGATATCCCACAAACCTCCCATCACTGAACACTCAGATCTAACCTTCTCCTAACAGCACCTGGCTGGAGGCTTTGTGGGGAGATCAGTGCCTCACTTTGGGCACCAGCTGCTGGATCTCAACCTTTCCCCACCATCACACCTGATGGACAAGGGATGTACTTTCTACTCTGTGTTGCCCCCAGCCCCAGCCAGCCCCACTTACGTTCTCCCTTTCAGAGCTGCAGTATTTGGCTCGAATCCTGGGCTCTTTGATGGTGGCCAGGTTGGTGCCAGTCACGGTCAGCAATGTCCCACCACTAGAGACATGGAGACAATGGGTTAGACAAAACAGCTTGACACTGGGTCCCCAGTTCTAGGAAGGAAGCATCCATCCTCTCCAGTCAGATGCCCATGTGCCCCAGCCTGGGTGAACCACAATACCCCAGGGATCTTTTATCCCACCCACACATTACCACAGCTGGCAGGATCTGGCAGGCACCAATGCCAAATCATCTCAGTTGACCCATGGACTAATTAGAAATACAAAACCTTATTAATATCCCACCCTGTGTCCAGGTTTGGGGTCTGAAGACAGTTCCCAAGCTAATGGCAACCAAGCATCCACAATGGGAAGGCATCCCAAGGAGGATGAGTTCCTCTCTGCCACTCCTTTCTCCATCAAACAGGTAGTGGGTGACAGGACAGGCTGCGCCCTGCCAGTTTTTGTCTATGGCTTGGTGTTAAAAGCCCTGTGGTCCCAGGGAGCTCGACCATGCCCCTGGGGAGCTCACTCCTCATCAACAGCCTGGGGAAGGTTTCCCTTGGCACTAGCTCTTAATGGATTCCTTTGCCTCCTTTCCAGCCAATTCAAACCTTTTAGAAAAATATGTAAACATTTCAAAAAATCCCCCAATGGGAAATATTTTAATTTTATTTGCCGCCGCCAAATGTCAAGCTGAAATTAAGCAGATCCAAAGCACTCTCTGCTCTTGCCCCCTGCCAGGCTGAGCACTGCAGGCCAGGAGTTAGCAGGGCCCCTGTGCCAAGCCATTGCTCACACTTCTCTTGCCATGTCTCTGGAGTGCAGCCTGGCAGTTATCACAGCAGCACTGAGATGTACCCATCAGGAGCGGGGAATCCATGTGGAAAATGGTCCCCTGTGCATCCCACAAGCTCCTTGTGATTCACCTGTTGATGCTCCATTCGGGATCAATCTTCTGGATTGTGGGGTCCTCCGTGTAGTTGTACTTCACCTCTGGGTTGCTCAGCTCTGCCCGGTTGATGTTGATGAGGATGGGAGAGCCACCGGGGGTGTGCCCAGGAGGGGTCCTGCACCGGATCTCACGGGCACTTCTCCTGGGACAGAAACACACAACCTGTCAGTGCCCAGGCAGGAGGGAGGTGAGGGCAGCCAGGGAGCCAGTGCTGCCTGGGAGCCCCGTGCCTCGGCACCTCTCCCCTTCTGAAACATCTGGGGGCATGAAGAGAGAAAGGAGAGAAAAAAAATGGAAAAAAAATTCAAGAAATGAAACAAAAGGCAGACGAGAAAGGCTGAGCAGCTCCTGAGCGTTCCAATGTGCGGCTGCTGCAAACAGCAGCGATTAGGGCTGATAACCAGTAATTACCGCAGGAAAATATTTAAAGAGCCGCTCCATTATCATCCCTAATCTAAAAATTATCCACTTCATGCCTCAGGGCTTTGTGCTTTTAGAGAAAAATCCCTGTTCTTAGGGCTCTTCCTGCAGCCTCTGACACAGAGAGGTTTCAAGAGGAGACACCTTGGCCACCCAGGGCATTTGGCTTCCAGGACCCCCCCTGGCTTCTCAGCACAGGCTTCTGGTTGCTGCTTTGTCTGGGGATCCCGCTGCCTTCGAAGGTGCCTGTTGCCATCTTCTACCACTCTCTGTGCTCCTCACCAGGAAAAAGTGCAGGGCCGTCCTCCGATGGTCACGGAGACATTGCTGCCAGCGTTGAGGTGGCTGCCTTCAATGGCGATCCAGGTGCCACCAGAGAGAGGACCCCGGGCTGGGACCACACGGGAGAAAGTGGGTGTCTGTCAAAGGAAAAGAGCATCCCTGAAGTCAGACAGGCTGGAAACTGAAACTGCATCCCCAAGCAATTCAAACAGGTGACAGGACCACAGAGGAAAGGGATCTATGGGACAGTGCCTAGGCATGGTACTAAGGGCTGGCAGTGCCAGCAGGACAGTGGACAGGTAGAGCAGTAGCAGCCTCAAAGAAATTCAACCAGCATGACACAATGCCCAAACAGAGCAGCCCCACCTGCCCTTCAGGAAAACAATGGCCAATTTTCCAACTCACATGGAAAACCACCCAAAACCACTCAGCATCACCTCCCTCTCATGGTGCCAGACCTGTCTCCCAGCACAAGACTTACCACAAAGGTGAAGCTCTTGGGGGATGTGGCCCGGTAGTTGGGCAGGCAGTCGCGGATGCACACTTCTACCCGTGCCTCATGCACCTTGCTCGAGCTGGCATCTCCAATTTCACACACGATCCTAAAGGATGAGGGGAAGAAGCTCTCAGTGTCCTGGCACCAAGACACTCCCTGTGTCAGGCAAAGGTCTCAGGTACCAGCAGGTTCATGAGAAAACAAGGTGGTGGCAGTTGGCATTGCCAGCCCTACTGGGAGCTTCCCCAAAGCCTCTGGGCTCCTCCCAGAGCAACCATAACCAGCAGGTAATTCTCTCCCTGTTCAGCCCAGTCACTTCCATGTCTTTTGCAGCCACAGGCAGCATTTGAACACCAGCACCCCTGTTCCTGACCTACCCCAAGGTGATCTGGATCACGCCCACCCCTCACCAGGCACTTACTGCTCGGCGCTGATGTACTCGCTCTCGATGGGGATGCACACCACTTTGCCCACTCGAACGCCCCAGCGAACATCTTCAAACTTCAGGCCCAGATTCTCGCCAGTGATGGTCAGACGGGTCCCTCCTTGCCTGGGGCCAGTCTCAGGGAACAACTAGAAGAGAGCATGGCCTGTCACAAGGGTGCAGAGCTGCAGTGACACCTCACTCAGGCAGGCTGCAGCCCAGGCAGCCAGAAGAGGAGTGTTACTCCCCCATGAGCAGCAAGGAGCAGATGGGTGATAAGATATGCCAGCACATCTGCAAGTTGCCCACAGAGCAGGAAAGACCTCCCCAGTGACAGCTGCATCCACAAATCCCCCCAGGAACAAGCCAGGAGATACCAGAGGGGTGTCCAAGCAGAGGGCTGGGATTTGGACACCCCACCACAGACAGAGCTGTCTCGCAGGTGACAAGGACACGGATGGGAAGGAGACAGGGCAGCATCAGCCATGGCTCCAGCTGAGCCAGCAAGGAAGCACCTGGATTTTCATGGCTTTTGGCCAGGTCCCAGTGGTGAGGCTCCCACGTCTAAGACACCCTCAAAGGAAAAAGTATCTCAACCATGTCCCTGCAGGGGGTAATTGGCAGGCAGAGGGGAAAAGGGCTTCTCTCCATCGATAAACCCAGTGTCAAGGCCAGCTGGGAAGGGAGAGGACTTCACCCCAGTGCTGCGCCTCATTTACCAGGATGATGCCCAATAAAGCAGACAGGTGTGGCCTGACAGATGGTGGCAGGATGAGGGATGAGCAGAGGTGTGGGCCCATTGCTGCCTCCAACCAGGCAATTACAGGCAGTTTTACGTCAGTCATCGCTGGCCTTGAGGTCCAATGCCCACCTGCAGTGCTAACTGGGATGAATGGCACGGCTGCACACCCTGAGTGAGACTGGGGATGGGGCTGGATCCCCAGTGACACCAAGACAGAGCAGGTAAAAAGGCAGCTGCAAGTAGCAGGAGAGGGAGAGAGGAATGCATCCTGGGTCAGTACAGGAAGAAAGCACATTCTGGCCCATGGAAAGAGACTGTTCATTTGCATGTGATGCCCTCCTCTGTTTGTGCTTCTGTAGTGCTGGACGAAATCCCCTCCAGCACCAGGAGACATCTCTGCCACTGCTAAGCTCCTGGGCAGGCTCATGCCAAGACCAAGCACGTGCGAGCTCTTTGCATTCTTGGCAAATCTGGGTGGCTGCAACGCTGGGGTCTGAGCCAGCTGGAGCCTCCTCCTCCTTTTCCTCCTCCTACCCCTTGTGCAGGGCTCACTCCTGGACATCACCTCTGCAGCAAGGAAACGCAGATCTGGGCATGGGAAACATGCAGCTGTGGCCAGTGTCCACATCCCTAGCCCTGATGGACTGCACGGAACCTGGAGATGTTTCTGCACAGCCCCACTCCAGCCATCACCACTGGGGTTAACCACTGCCCTCTGGATTCACACTGGGCTGGTCACCTTCAGTCCACACAAACTCAAATGGGAGCAGTCTCCCTGTACACAGGGATCCCGTGGGACATGTCCCAGGAAAGCAGAGCTGGGTCTGGTGCCTGGGCCCTGGCTCCCACCAAGGCAACTACAGCTCACCATTTACACCCCAACAAAACCCTCTGGGGCTGCGGGGAACCACTGTTTGCCTAAACCCTGTTCAGGCCCTGCCCAAGTATGGGATTGGAGCTCATTCTGGCAGCTGCAGCCAGCACCACGTTGGGTCTTCCCCTTAAATCAAGCTCCGCCGGGGTGGCTGGCAAGAAGTGGCTGTTTGTTTGGTGTTTCTAAATGAGTGTTAAAAGCTGCTCCGGCATGTTTGATTCCTCCTCCGCAGCAAAGCTGACAAGGGCCATGCGTTCAGGGAGGAACGAGCCCAGGAATGAAATGACATCGTTGGCCGCCCAGCACAGGGAGGTCACAGCTAAACAAGGTGTGCAGGAGGGGGGAGCTGACAAGGAGAGCAGGGGCTGCTCGAGCCTCCCCTTTTCCCCCTCCAACCTCTGGACCCCTGGCCCCAACAAACACTGCTGCTTTTCTCCTAAGTGGTTTCACAGGGTCCTTTCACATCAACAAGCAAACAGCTCCAGCGGGTACAAGCAGCTGGTTTGCTCCCAGCTCCAGTGGACGCAGCAGGCCAGGAGGTGCTGAGGTACAGGGGTTCCCCCTTCCCAAGGGAAAGGATATCACTCTGAGAGTCACAGAGAGCACCAGGCAAAACATTGCAGAGGTGTGGAAGGGGCTTGACCCCACCACTGAGCAATGGGTGAAGAATGGCCATCTCCCAGCCCAGTCCCATCACCCATGAAGACACCTGTACTCTGGTGGGCTGGACAAGGAGGCTCCAGCTCCTCATGAAATCACTCCAGGAGAATCTTTTCCCCCATCAGCCCATGCTGCCCTCTCTGCACCAGTCTGCTCTCTGAACCATTTCCAAGCCTGCCCAGAGCCCAGATGTGGGATTGGAGTATTGGGAAGTAGCAGGCAACAAACAGAGTACTGGAGGAGCATCACACCAGAAGCCACACACATACACACTGATTGCCAGCTCCCAGGGCATTAATGGAGAGTGGTGCCAAGGTCAAACCCACCTGCTAACAGATCTGTCCCTGCTGCACCTGCAATTACTGCAAAATGTCATAATAATGCAGGGCAGGACTGCTGCTACTGACACTGGACACCAACAGCAGCTGGGAAGCTGCTATGAGTGGTGCATGTGTGAATGCCTACAGCCCTGGTGACATGAACACAAGTGGACAGAGCACAGCCTACAACAAGGCCACCCTGGCCATGAGCTGGCCACTGCAGGCTCTATTCTCATCATCTCTAGGGGTCTGGATTTGGAAAGTTCAGCCTGAGCATGGTGGGAAGCCACTGGGGATGGGGAGCCCTGCCACTCCACACAGAACAGCAGACCTCCTTGTAGGGATATGGACTCGGAGGCTGAATTTCAGTTCCCCAGAAATGGAACCCTTCTCCTGCCAGCACTCCACCAGCCCCAAGCAGCTCTCTGCAGGCAGTATTTCTAGCAGGCAGGGCTCTTTCCAGGCAAGGACATGCCTGTTGGGGTGTTCCCCCCTCTCCCCATGTGGCTGCCACCATGCACACTGCAGTGCCCATGCTGCGCGAGAGGCAGGCAGCACGCACTGGGAAAAGCCAAGATTCTCATTTCCAGCTTCCATCAGATAAGGCACTGAAACTCAAACAGATCAGATCCTGTGCTAAGTCTCCAGTAATTAACACCATCGAGGCCCAGCCAGCTGTGGGTAAGCAAAAGGCATCCAGCTAAAATACCCACCAGTCACTCCTTGTGGACCTGGATCCCAGCCCAACAGGCATGTGAACATGAATATACACAATCTTATTAAGCAAAGGTCATAAAAGCTGTCAAGGAAAGGGGATGATGATGAACCACTGGCCCCAGAAAGCATGGAAACATGAGGAGGAGCAACCTGGATCCACTGCTTTCCTGGATCCTCCAGTCATGTGCAGTAGTGGTGGGAACCTCAGAAATGAGCCAGAAAGCCCAGTGCATGGGGATGATGGAGAGAGGATTTCAGCACTGGAAAATCACTCAAGTACCAAACAAACACTGAGTAGGTCTGGCTACTGTGAGGTGCCACCAGAGAGTCCCATCCCCATCTCCATCTTCCATCTCCCATTCTGGGGTGTCACCACTCATCTGTCCCCACATACCTTGGTGATCTTGGGGTCAGTGCAGCGGCTGTTGCCACTGCTGGCGTGCATCCAGCTGCTTTCGTAGGCCAGGCAGTGCTGCCGCAGGGAGCAGCGTCTCTCCGACACGCACCAGCCACACTCGAAGCGTGGGTCAGCCTTGAGGCACAGCCCGCAGCTCTCCCGAAGGGCTGAGCACTTGTACAGGTGGGCTGCAATGGCAGGAGGAGTGCCGGGGTCAGTACGGGCCCCACAGCCCACAGGCAAAGGGTTTTAGGGAAAAGGGCACCTGTTCCCAGCCCCTCCAACCAAATCCCAGGGGAAGAAAGCCCCATAGACAGGAGGCACCAGCACCTGGACTGAACACCAAAGCAGAGCTCTCTCCCAAAGCTTCTTGGAGAAAAGCCTCTTTTTTAGAAACTTGTCAACACCATTCCCTTCCACAAGGCACTGGTGCAAACTGCAGTTGGAGCAGGGGAGAGGGGTGGGCTGGAAGCAGTGGGACTGCTTTCCCACCCTGGTCCTATCCCTTACTCACCCTGGATGTTCTGGGGGTTGTCAATGACGAAGTTCCCATTCCAGACCACAGATAAGTTGACAGGCAGGTCACTGATGTCATTCCCTTCGTAGAAATACTGCAGAAGGGGACAGAAAGAGGCAGAGCCCATTAATTGTTGAGGCAAAATGTCCCAGTGAGAGGTATGGCGAGACATACAATCTCATCAGTCCAGAGGAGAGGGATGAGGGCCTCATTAGGACTTGCTGTCTAGAAACAAACAGTTCTGACAGCCACTGGTCAAAGCATCAGACACAGTACATGAAACCAGTAGATTGGACTGGCAAAAAAAGCAGTGAAATAGAGGGTTTCTAAATAGACCCAAACCCCATAAAGTCAAAGGTCTGAAGCTGCTGGCACTGCTAGGAGAGGAGGAAACAAATGGTGACTCTGCAGCACAGACACACCTCTCACCACCAGGCACCCGAGCTCTCCCCCATGTCCTCCCCACTCCAGGGACGCTCAGTTGGATGTTTGTGGTTATGGTATGATAATGAAGCTTGGGGAGGACAGGCTGGGCACATCACAGGAGTAGATTAAGTAGAGTCACCCCTGACAGCCAGTGGGAGGATGACCCTTATGGTCCACTCCAGCCCCATCCCCCATAACACAATGATATAAAGCTGCACCCACATGGTTGTGAATGGGACAGAGCCAAGGACTATTCTGGTGTCACACTAGCCCTTAGAAAGATCTCAGGAGACAACAGTCCACCCCTCCACACTTCAACTCCAGCTGCCCCACTCCCAGCCCCACACTGTGCTCAGAGATCAGCTGCACTCCATTTCAGGGCTAGCACCACCACCCTGATCCCCCAAGCTCTCCTGTAGGGAGGTGACACCCGGGGATCCTGTCCCCCCCACCCCGCCTCCAGGGGACCCGAAACTCCCAAACCCCAAACAGCACCAGCTGCTGTCCAGACATATCCACCTCCATTACTCCTTCCAGCCTGGCCAGTGTCTTCTCTCCACCCAGACCCCTCTCCCCTGCCTCAACACCTGAGTCCCAGTCCCAGTCCCAGCAGCCCCATCAATATTCCCTGCAAAGCCCCTGCATGCAGACGGAGAGGTTTAATCGATATGGAGGCAGGAAGGCAGTTGGAACCATCCCTGACAGCTAATGACCTCCTTCGGCAAGAGATTCCCCGCTCCTCGCCTGAGAAAATGACAGGCGTGTCAGGAGAGATTAAATGAATGATTCATGGGTTGCTGGAGTTTGTTAGGGAGCAGCGGACACACTGGCAGTGGTTCACCCAGCCACAGGCGGGCCACAGCCCTGCCACCACCTCCAGCCAGTCGCAGTGCCACCTTTCACAGCCCTGGTGCCATACAGGAGGAGCTGACCTCAGCACCTCCTCCAGCACTGCCCTAGCTGTTGCCCCACAAAGACCCAGGACCACTCCAGTGGGTCTGTTCTGATCAAACCCTCCACAAGAGACAGGGATGTGGCCCACAAAGGAAGTCAGCATGTCCAGGTGGTTGGGAAAAACAACAGACACTTGGGTCCTTCTCACCTGACCATCAAAGCTGGTCCCTTCTGTGCTGAGTCTCTCTCAGCCAGGCAGCATCACCAGTCCGGCATCAGACACACCACCAAAATGGGGTACACACCCAGCGTGAGATCTTGCTATGGCAATACAACCCCTCCTCAGCCCCACAGAGTGCAAATGTGAGGCCAAGCCTGGTCCTCCATTACAGCTTTTGGCTAATGATATTTTGTCCAGGAGCCACACATCCAACTGCAAACACAACAGCTCCACCAACATCCCTCCCTTACAGGCAGAGCCCCACCAGCCCCCACCACGCAGCCTCCCAGACACAGCACCTCGCAGCATGACTGCTCAGAGGACCTTCATCACATCTCCACCACGTACCATTTACCACCAGAGCCTCTCAGCAACATTCCCGTCACCAGGCCTGGGAAGATGGAGCCAGAATGAGGATACGAGTCCAGATCTGTTCATCTTCCTCTATCCCAGCCCCACCGAAGGATATCTTTAACAGGACCACAACACAAAGGAGCCAGCCAGACCCAGAGCAGTGAGCAGAGACCATTCCCTGGCAGCAGAAGGGAGCATGTGCTGGGGAGGGCAGTGGCGATGCTGGAGCAGAATTTAGCTGTGACGAGCCACGTGGCAGCGTAAGTGAAATTGGCATTTTCAATTTGTACTCTGACATGTCTCATTTGGGGCCCTGGCATCTCGGGAAGGCATCCAGCCTGCAGCTGTCCAAAACACTTATTTGCATCTCTCTGCCCGGACTGCTTTTGGAAATTAGTTCTTCTGGGAGGTGGGACTGGAGGAAGAAGAATAGGGGGAGAGGGAGGGAGAACATTAACTCCTCATGCACCAGTCCACAGGCAGCAACAGGGCAATTGCATGAGAGACTGTCTCCCTCTGGGAAAGGACATGTGCTGAGGATGTTGAATTTCTTGTGGCACAGAGGTGGACTGGACAGTGGAGACCAGCAGAAGCACAGGACTGTGTGAAGGGAAGTGGCAGAGCAGGAGTTGCCACCCCAGCTGCTGTTCATGGAGTGCGATCACTAAAGGAACATGGATATCAATGAAAAATGTGTCACCGGCATCTGCATGTCTGTTGGCAGCCTCTCACCTGCCCTGCAGAGATAGCAGTGGGTCTGTGATTTGGATGCTGTTGCTGGTCCCTGTAGGATGCCAGAGCTGGAGTCATGACTTCGCTGCTCATGGGCAGGAGCTGTGGCTGCAGGGCTCAGCCTCCTGGGACACAGAGATCCAACAGATCCCTCTCTAATTTTCAAAGCTTCTCCTACTTTGAAGGATGTTTCTGAAACGGCTCCTCGCAGCTGCCCTTGCCATAGTGCAGGCAGGAAGGTGCCCTCTCCACCCACAAGCACAGCCACAACTGAGGAGATGGTAGCATCCAAGCAAAGCAGCAGCCACTTTCTGCCCTGAAAGCAGGGGCGGATCAGGCAAGGGTTGCTTACCAATCTGTCCATCCTATGGGATCCAGACAAGAGCCCACAGCCAGCCAGCAGGTCCCATCATGCTGGCTCCTCCCTGCTTTGAGCTAACACAGTACTAAACATCCATTAAATACTTAACTGTTATTAACTTCCCAGTTAATCAATCCCAGTGGCTGGCAGCAGTCTGGGATGAGCAGCAGGAGAGTAGGCTAGGATGTGTGAGTGAGGGCATGCACCTACCCAGGCAAGTGTGCTATCAGACCAGCTTTCAGTCTACAAAACTGCTCAAGACCACCCAGCTGTGCCAACGGATGATTTGGCTTGGCAGCTGCTACAAGAACAAGTTATGGGAAAGGGATGTTTGTTCTGGGAACAAAAAATGATAGGCACAGCTCTGAAAGCAAACCAACAGCGCCCAAAAGAGAAGTGTTCTCATGCAGCACAGTCCACAGAAGGAGATGGGAGAAAAGATGTCATCAAGTGAGTCAGCAACTGAGATATGAGCTGCCTGGCTCCTTACCTAATCCAGACAGCCTCTCTGTCCCTCTCTGGAAGAGCTTACAAGGCGAATGCGGAAGAAATGACTGCAGATTCTTCAGTCCCACCGACCTGGATACCAGTCTTACCACCAACCTCTCCCTCTGCAGAGATGTGGTTCAGGCAAGCGAACTTCTCACCAAACTGTTCTCAAGACTCTTCACCCAAAACTTATCTCAGACATCTTCCCAAGTAGCAACCAACAATACCTTATGTGCCTCTCACATCTCTGATTCCCACATTTGCTCTGTCCCCATGCAGAGGATGCCACCAGCCCTGCATACTGTGAGGGCTGTGGGTGACACCTGCCCTGAAGGTCCCACTTCTGATTCTAGCAAGCCACTGCTCACCCACCCACCAGCAACAGGCACTGAGAGCTACCCAGCTTCCCCTGAGATGAGGGATTCAGCACTTTGAAAAGGTGTCTCTAGGGTGCTGCACAGGGGACAGAGCTGCAGATCTGGGGGCAGATCACACTGAGATGCCCTTCAGGATGTTCCTGTAGGTGCTGTACCAACTAGCCAGAGCACTAGCCTTTCCCAGGCCAGGGGACACACAGCCATCGCACCCCTTGCCACAGGGCATCCATCCCCCTCCAGCCACAACCTCCACAGCCCAGCTCCAGGAAAGGCAGCAGAGTGGCTCCTCCTCTGTGAGCAAACCCACATATCCAAATTTCCTGTGCAACACCCCTCACTCCCACATGTACCATCCCCCTGGGCTGCATTTCTGGAGGAGTGCTTGGGCTGCAGCTGTGTCCTATTTTTCTGTAGTTGATGACCTCAACTCCTTCCCCGCACTATGGGGACGGCAGTAATGTACATCGTGTCTCGCCAGGGCTCAACTGCAATTCATCATTATTTTATCTGCTGGAATTTAATTGGATCCTATCAAACTCTCCTGATACTCCCTTTTCACTTTAAACACTGCTGCAGGAAAGATAAATGTAGGCACCGCTAGCACGGAGAGCACGGCTTTGTTGGCGAACGGAGCTGGGGCTGTGGGCAACAATTCTGTTTCCCTCTCCATGGCTGGTTAATTAGAGATACATATACTGGAGGTGTGCAGTGCTCAGAACAGGGCATGTGTGTATGATTTATGTTCCTCTATAAATACACCCTTGACCGAGTATACCGTCATCCATACAACAGCATAACTTGACAGTAACACTCAGCCTCTGATTCTGGATCTCCTTTTGCTCTTTTCACATGGATCTCCTCCTTTCCTCTCCCATCACACACAGGCTTCTTCACCTGGATTCCTCCTGCCTGAAACCCGGCAGGGTGTAAGTGAGAACCTGAGACCCTGGGAATATGTCCGAGCAACACGCAGGCTTCACAGCAACAAAAAAATACCCAGGAAACATAAATCTACCAGGTCTTACCTCCCTCCCCAGCATCCATACCTAGGGCTGAACTTCAGCATCTATGCCTCTTACCACTCATGGGCCCACCCCATCAGCCCAATCTGCTCTGCACCCACATCATTTCGTCACACGAATAAGCCACTCCAGGATGAACATCCCAGTCTGAGTCTGGCTGGAGGGCAGCAACCTCCAAAGCCACAGCAGAAAGAGGTGGGCAGAGTGGGCTCACCGTACCAGGCGCATGGGTGAGAAACGGGCCAAAAGGGAGCCAAGGAGGTGACACAGCTGCTCCTCACCATGCCCAGCTTTGGTTAAAAGGAAAGGGAAATAACTGAGGCATGAGGTTTAATCTAAAGTGCTGAGACAACAAGCTCATGGAAAGGAGACATGGGTTCTTCCTATTTATACATTTAAAGGAAAAGAGCGGCTCTGGGGAAATTTCACCCCTAAGAAAAACATTCTGGAGAGCAAAAGCCAAATAGTTGGCAGCAAGAGACACCTGTAGCCATTTTGCCAAGGCTAGGACTAAATCAGATCAAATCCAATGTCACAAGCAGTAGTTCAGATTCAGGACTGTGGCACTTTTCAATAGCAAAATTGTTTCATTTTTGCAGCAATCAGGAGGATCAGTCCTGTTGAGGGATGGCAGATGAGAAAGAACGGATAAAGGCAAAGATGTTTGGAAAATGAAACTCAGTGTCATTACCTGCATGTGTTAAGACAGGTGACCATTTCTCCATCCTCTGCTGCAAAACGCAAGCCTGGAAAAGTCTGCCTCCAGAAGATTAAAAGTAACCAATTAGCAAAAAATTAGTTTATTGGCAAAGAACTTCATTTTCTTAGTTAGGTTTGTCTTTCCTCTTTGCATCTTGACAATACATGTGGCAAACCTTTAGGGTTGCTTTCCTTTTGAAGAGCAGAAAGAGACCAAAGTGAGGAGGCAGAAAAGGTTCTTTTGGCTTGGTTTTTGTCCTGGGATGCTGGGGAATACCAGAGCTGGTCTCCCTTGAGTTTGCCAAAGATCTGTTGGGTGCTCCAAACAATGTTTATAGTCGACACTCAAACCCTAATGAATGGACTGCTGAATATTTAACCAGGATGTGCTTTCTTCAAAGTGCTAACAAGTCATTGGAGCTTGACAAGTACTAAAACTAAACAATAAAGAGTTTTAAGGGGCTTGACTTATTATCCTTTCTATTCACCAGTGATTCAGGAAAGCACCCCTAATTCCACAGAGTAATTAACCTCTTGTTTAGATCCCAGTGAACTCGTAGAAACAATGTGTGCTTAAATGCCTTTCAGAGGAGAGGCCATCTATTCTTCACTTGTAGGCTGGGAATATGTCATCTTTTTCCTATTTCTCCACTTGCCAGTGTCCTCCACACCAGGCATGACCCAAAATCCTAACCCCAAAGAAGAACTGCAATGGAAGAAGCTGGCAGGTCATGGGTGGGTGACGGTGCGGAGCCTGAAGCGCTTTCAATCAGCCAGATGGGCTGTAAAAGGCGCGAAGGAGACAAACATCACAGAAGTGTGAATCTGAGTCCCCCACACCATAACGAAGCCTGGCTCAGTGCCCTCAGACGTTAAAACGGGTGAGCAGACCCTGAAAGCAAAGTGGCTTCTTTCAAGCCAAAACTCTCTTCTTGTGTCTGTGAAGACACCATGCCCCTGAATGCCATGTCTCCTGTCCGAGGCTGCGGCCCCAAAGAGCTGCTGCCACCTGCTCCCCACGCACCTCACAACACCTCATACATGCCCTTGAGACAATTTGTGCTGTTTTCAGGGCATCCCTGACAATTTTCAGATCAAACATCCACCACTGTCAGCCCAGGATAAAGTTACCTCAGCGCTGTGTGAGGACTACAGGGTGGGCAGGCATGGCTCAAGCTGTCCTACCCCTTTGGAGAAGAGCTACAGAGGCCATACAGCTCATGACACCAGTCCTGCCAGCCATGGTATGCCTTGGAAAACACAGGCAGTGGGTTTTGCCTCTGTCTCTCCCTCATGTCTGGCAAATCGCGGCTTACTGGGGAGAAATGAATCCAAATCATTCAGAGTCTCTCGCTGATTTGAACCTCTGTTATGCACAGGCTCCCCTCTGACACAGGCACCTCTACCCAGCACCCTGCCATCAGACTGCTGCTGTCAGCACTGCACAGCCATGGAAACTCCCTATAGGGAGCATCCTGCAGCACACAGGTCCCAAATTGCTGTGGAATTAACAAAGCCAAACCCCACATTTCCTAACTGGGCAGGAGGGACCAACCAGCTCCAGAGAGGAGGCCTGGTAGAAGGTTGGGCTGGCCAAGGGGCTCTGGCCAGGCAGGCACTCATGAGCTGTCCCTGCAAAGTGGAGGACAAGCAAATCACTGCAAGAGATGAAGGTCTGCAAGCCAACATCTGCTTCCCTCCATGGATGCCCTGTGCCCAATGCAGATGCAGTTTTGAATCCTTGGTGCTGATGCAGCTCTGTGCCCTGCAGGCTGGGCTCTCTCCTGGGGACAAAGAGACCACACTTCCTCTACGCTCTGCAACAGGACAATGGTTCCTCCAGCCCATTTACAAGTGCAGGTGCTCCAGCAGTGGGGCCCAGCGTGGACATATCACAGAACAGCCCTCGGACAACAAAGGAAGTCCCCAGTGTAACCAGCCTTCTGCTGGGACAAGTAAGCTTCCCATGTGCCTGTGACAGAGACAGAGCAGCCAAGCTTGGCTACCAACAGCAACAAGACCCCAGTGAAGGGACTTCCTTCACTATGGTATCTATCTCTTTGCACACACATCCATCACATTTCGCTCGAAGCACCAACACCAAGCCGTGCAGGTGACAGGCAAAGACTGGGCCTGGGAGATCTGAATGACAAAGCCCCAATAAGGGTCACAACAACTCCACAGAGCAACAGCCCTGCCAGCTCCACCTGGCTTCTTTTCTTCCCCAAATGCACCAGCAAGAGGACAAACCTTTGCTTAAGCCACGGGGTTAATGGTTTCTCACAGCAGAGCCCTGCAGACTCTGCTCTGATCCTGCTGCTCCCTGGAGCTTGTGCCTTGTGCGGCTGCCTGCGCTCACCTCCAGGCCAAGCACAGAGCCAACATTTCCAGCCAGCAGCTCAGGACAGGGAGTATTTCTCATCTTCACAAACTGCCTGTCATCAAGAAAGAGCCCTGGCAGCATGGCATCCCTGTGGCACTGCCAGCACAGCATCCCCCCAGCACTGCTGCCCAGGGCAGGAGGCAATGACTCAGGATGCTTCTCCTGCCCAAAGGCTCCACAGCCCTGGGATTGCTGGAGGAGGGAGGGAGCCAGTGTTCATCTTCAATGGCCTCTAAATGTCACTCATGCCACCAAAGGGAGCAGGGATCGGCGCTGGTGTTAGCCTGCAAATGAGCTTTCACAGTATGGGAGATGAAAAACAAATTTTAAAAGGATTAAATGGGAGAGAGATGGGAGGGGATGGCTCCATGGAGATGAGGGCAGGTCGGTGCTGAGCCCAGCAGGCAGCTGAGGAACTGAGCAATGCTGGCTCCCAGTGGGGGCTATTAACACCCAGGGTGGCTTTACTTGTGAGCCAGGTGCACAGCGAGGGGCACACACAGTTCTCCCAGTGCTGCAAAACACCCTCCCACTTAGGGATAAGGTGTCCAGAGAGGGCAGAACGGGCAGAGATGCCTGCAGGAGAGAGCTGAAGTGACAGGGTTGCAGGAAGCAAGGACACAGACACAGGGAGTGATGCAGGGAGCACGGGCAGGCAAGCAGGCAGGGGAATGAGGCTGTTTGGAGTCCGTGATGGAATCATGGATGGACAGGAGCTGCATGGGAGGAGAAGTGCTTGCAGGGCTGGTAGGCACAGCTGCACATGGGGGGGTTCTGTGTGCACAGCAGGACACAGAGGTGTTAGCTCAAGCCTTCCTGTAAAGTGGGATGGCTTGGTGTCAGGGGAAGGCAGAGAGAAGGAGGAGGGAAGGCTCCAGTACATCTGGGCCAGCTGGCTCCAGTCCAGGCAACTTTCTTCAGCTTTGCAAAGCCAATTTCCTTGGAAGTCCTCCTAAAGCCTGGTGGCTCCAGCATTGATCCTATCTGGAACAATCCCAAGCAGCCTCCCCACGCACCTGGCTGAAGAGGCAGGGAGCCCACATCAACCCCACAAGCACCAGAAACCCCTGTTACCTGCCCATGGGAAAGCAAACCTGGCCATGCAACCAGCCAGGGCAGGTGGGAAGGAGCAGCCCACAGACAAGGCCTGCACAGAGGCAAACCATGCACTCACCGAGGTGTTCTGGCACTGGATGCTGGTGCTGTTGAAGCGCAGGGCAGTGACACGGGTGGTGCTGCCGGGGATGTGGAAGATGCACTCGTAGTTGCGCTGGCCAGACTGTGGCTGGGGCAGGTTCTTGGCTGTCAGGGTGATGGGTTTCACCACACCCACAGGGATGTAGATCTGGGTGGAAGGCAGGATCTGTGGGCAGTCCTGCAAAGGAAACAAGAAGCAGTTGATGAGATGGGAACACTATGCAGCCTCCCCCAGCACCTCCATGACCCTCTCCTTGGCTGGCAGGCTGGGCAACACACTGCAAAAACACCACTCTGAGCACATCCTTGAGTAAATCCTCATGTGCAAACCCCCAAACCAGCATCTCATGGCTGCTCCGCCCAAAGCCCTGAAGACAGAAGACCACAGAGGAATCTGGTGGCAGGGCAGTAGTGTTTTCCATAGCACAGGTTGATTTTGGTGAGAGGTAGGGAGAGCATTCATCTATCGAACCTGTAACCTGGCACTGCAATAGCAACATGTTTGGGCTGACTGGTAGTGAGATGGACTTTAATGCCATCTTTGCAGTCAATATGTTTCAGAGTTAATGCCCACTGGGCTATGCATTGTCATGCTACCCTCTTCCTGCTTCCCTTACAGCTTCCATCCCCCTCCTTCATAAGTGGACAAAAAAGCTTGAAGTGGACTAGCTCAAAGCAGTGTCACCCCATCCAGCCCATCTGCAGGCTGCCCAGCAGACAGTGCCTCCGGCCAAGGAATGCTGGTGAGTCCAAGCTGGAGAGGATGGCACCACCCTGCCGGCCCCCTGCACTCCCTGGGGAAGGAGACATGGGGAGGGCAAAGCACTCTACTACTCTACTTTTAATAGCTGCAGGCTCCCAGCTGCTCCAGCAGAGCTGGTGACTCTAGATGTGCAAAGCACAGGGGAGCAGGAGGGAGCAAAAATAAATGAGCTCAGGCAGCAAAACAGCTCTGCAGCCCCAGCGGTGACACTTTGGCAATAGCCTGATGCAATCCCATGTCAGCTTTGCCGATCTGGGCAGAGGTCTCACACCTACAGCAGCTACTCCTGGGAGTGTTGGCTTGAAATAACATCAAGAGGGAATAGCATGTGCTGAAACAAGCTGCTTTAAAAACAGAAATGAGGTGGATGCAGCCACTCCACTGCTCTTGCAAGGCTGCCGATGGCCAGAGCGCAGCTGCAAGGGCAGCCCTCACCCCAAGGCCACCAGCAGCCACGTGTGACCAAGGCTGCCCAGCTGCCTTCTGCCACCCTGCAGCAAGTCAGACTGGGCCTTGCACAGCACTAGGCTTTATCTCAACCAGTATGATTAATTAACTTTCAAACTATGCAGAGAAACAAGAAAGAAATTGTCTCATTTACCATATAGTAACGAAAAACCCAATTAGTTTTACTCTTCAGGTTTACAGTTCTTCACAAGTCTGTATTCCCCAAAAGCACAATTTTTAAGGGAAGAAATTATTAATCCCCAAAACATACTAAACAAAATGAAAGCAGAGAGGAACAGTGATACCAGTCCCAACCCAGAGATGGCAAGGAGGCTGGGACAGTCTGGGGACCCTCAGTGCAGCTCTGTCACTTCCCTGCTCCATATCATGGCTGCTTCTCTGCAAAGGGGGGCTTCTGTTGCCCCCTCTTTCAGAATCAGTTCAAGACTCACAGCTGGGAGACACCTCATGCCCATTCCCATTTCCATGGAGTGGCTCCACCACTGCAGTGTGGTTGTTCCCCACTGGCTCCTGGCTCAGAAGAGTTGTCAGAGGGAGCAGCTCCCACATTCTTGATCCCCCTCCACATTGCAGGGGGACCCCTTGGGTGGCACACACTCAGCAAGGATTAGCTCCTGGCTCGCTCTCCAACACTCCCACCTCCTCATTTTTCAGTAATTATTGCCACCAACCCAGTTGGGGTGGTGGGTAAGTCCATGCCCCTCAGCTGGGCTCACCACAGCAGGACTGGTGCCCAGGGAGCACAGAAGGCACGTGTGTCCCTCTCCCCACCCAGGCAGGTGGGCTCATTCTGCTGAGTCGCAATTCGAGTCAAACTCCCCTGTGATGTCACATGCTCCACATCTGCCAGCAGAAGTGTCTCATCCAGCAAAAACGTCAGCCTGTGCCTAAACAGGAAGCACCTGGTGCTGGTGGGCGCCCAGGGTGCCCGGAGGGGTGGGGGCATAGGGACAACTCATTTCCCCTATGAGCAAGTCCAACTGCTGACACCACTTGCTCCACTACTGCCCAGTACTTTCACCCCTTGGGAACACTCTGCACAGCCCACAGAGCTCTGCATCCTGCCAAAACCAGCCCCTCCTAGCACAGTCCCAGGTCCCAGGATCAGGGAGCTATGAAGGGATGGGACAAGCAGAAAAGCAAAACCCCAACACACAAATCACCAGGCATTGCATTGGATTTTCTCCATGAAAACCACATTTCTAGCTGGATGAGAACATAACATGGGTGTCCAGGTTTGTCTGGAGAGGTAAGAGCTTTAGAGTCACACTGCAAATGCTGCAGTCTGGGTTTCTCTGGCAGCTCTTGGCTCCAGGTGAAAGGCTGTACCATCAGCAAAGATGAGATGAAGGCAGTCTGGGACTGGGCCTGACCCCAGATTTGAGATTCCCTCACAAAGTCCTCAGCCATTTCCACTGGTGGGGAACGAAGAATAAATACAAGCTGAACCTGCTTAAGTTGAACACGCTTGGTCCCTGCAGTCCAAGAGCCTGCCAACCTCCACAGCAGCTCTGTGTCAGCAGGGCCTGTCACAGGAGAGCTAGTTTTTGGAATGGAATGCTCCAATGTCCATCACTGATCACCCTGTGGTCACCAACACGCAACCCAAGTGGGAAAGAATGAACAGCAGCCTGTGCTACTTCATCACCCCTTCCCCAGCCCTGCAAGCACAACAATAAAGTCACAGAGAAAGGTGATCTGTGGAGCCCAGGCTTTAAAGCCACCATAGCCAGAGAGCAGGGACATCCTTCCTGCTGTTGTATTCCCAGGCACATTTACATGAGTGGTGGCTCTACCCACACACCATTCCAGCCATGCCACCCACAGAAATCCAGGCAAATATCTCTGGCATGCTCAGGACAGAGTGCCATGGGTCACTCTGTGTTTTCCTACAAAACAGCCACTTTACCACCCAGGAAACTGTGGTGAACCACCCGTGGGAAGCATCAGAGACGGAGTTGAGCACAGTTGTTACCCTCTGTCCCTGTGTCTCCTGACCAGTGCCCACCACACTCCAGCCAACACAGACCAAATCCTACTTAAAATAACCCCTCCCCAGAGAGGATGGGGCTGGATGTCTATGATTAACTCAGCCAGTGGTGCCATGGGCTGGCAATAAGCCCACCCACCCACCACACCAGCCTGCTGGGGACTGGGATGGCCAGGGATGGGGACAGGATGTCTCATCCCAGCCTGGTCACAGAGCCCACAGCAGCGGCTGGTCTGAGAGTGTCTCATCCCTGCTGGGAACGACTGAGGCCACACCAATGTGCAAACAGGCTGAGCCAGGCGCTCCAAACCTCAATCCAGGCACTGCTCCAGGTCCCAGTGTGGCCTAAAGGTCTGCCGAGGGACACCCTGCTCATGCTCAGAAGTGACACAAGTTCCTGGGCAGCTGGTCCGTGGGAGAGCTGTGCATGTCCCAAAGACAACACCACCGTGGGGGTACAGCCAGATGCTTTTGAGTTTGCCTGGCAGGGAGGGGGACAGAGCCCAGCAGCCTCTCCATGCCCTCAGTCAATGGGCAGATGAGAACCACTGGGCCTGGACACCACGTGCTGTGTTTGCAGAAGCAACGCCAGGACTGGCTGGAAGCATGACCTCAGGAGCAGGCTTTTGGATGCCTGGGATAGGCAGATCTTCACCATACTTCTTCAGGGCATAAGCTAGGAAAAAAAAGCTTTGTCTGATCTTCTCACATTAGTGAAATCCCCTCAGGCAGCAGGACCTTTCCTGCTGGGCTCATGCACAGGCAGTGGGAGACCCAGATAAGTTCAACCGGAGCCCCCTTCCAGAATAAGGACATAAAACCTCTCCTTCCCATAACTCTCCCTTCAGGACTCAAACTGTCACTTACTGCAGAGCCAGCAGTGGCTTGCCAGACCTTCAGAGCCAACCCAAGCAGTCAGCAATGCTACCACAGGCTGGGGACACCAGGACATCCTGTAAACACCCTGCCAGTGACAAGTTTCCCCAGTGGGTGGCACGGATGCTGTGCAGGATGAACCCTCACAAAAGAACAAGTTCGCTAGCAAAGCACTTGAGGAGAAGAAAGCGGCGTGAGGTGCAGCAAAGTGGTTTGTTTTACAGATTTCAACCTTCCCTCTCCGAAAACAAGTTGTTCTGCAATGACAGTTCAAGCTTGCTCCCTTCAAAAACATCAAAGGAAAATGCTTTAGCGTCTCTGCCTTTGTTTTTCCTTTCATTCAGCCTAAAGTGCTCCCGGCTGCAACCCAACTTCCCAGGCTGCCTCTCCACAGCCACGCAGCCTCTCCCTACCAGCACACAGTCCCAGTAGCATTTCCCATTCCTCCCTCACTGCTTCTCAGGCAGTCCCAGCACCCCAGGCAAGGCAGTGGGAATGGTTTCCAAAGCAGACTAAGCCATTCCCAATAGGGCAGGGGGCCACAACAGCACTGGGACAGGGGAGCAGTCTCACGTTGCCTTACCTCAGACAGCTTGACACGTCCCTCCAGGAAAGAGCAGTCGGCAGCATTGTGGGTGCAGATGTGGCGGTACTTGCACCAGTGGCAGGGGAAGGAGCCATTCACACAGGATAGGCAGCTGCAGAGAGAGAGAAGCGGGCAGCATCAGGGCAGCACCAAAGCAAAGTCCACAGGGGCACCTCTTAGGATGCTTCAGGACTGCATCCATAGGTGATCCTGTATCTATCTGTGGAAAGGACCCCCCATCTGCAGGGCAAGAGCTGTGCACTGGCAGGCTGGGAGGGGAGATGCCACACACCCCAAACCGCCAGGCTTTGCCCATGGTAGGGTGAGGGGAAACGGTTTGTCTGACACCACAGGGTTTGTGGGTTTGTGTCCCAGACAGAGTGGCCACGCTTCCTCCTACGCTTGGCAGGCTAACCCTGCCCACCCTGCTCTGGCAGGGGCCAAGCTCCAGACTTTGGGAGCTTTATTTGGGTTCACTGAAAGGCGATTTTAGCAATAAGCAGCAGAACAAGGGCTCTGCACTGCAGGGGAACAGGGGAGAAAGGGCCAGATTAATGCACGCTCATTGAGAGAAAAATTATAACTGGCGAAAGGTTGGGTCAGATTAACATTTCGGGACTGTAGTGTCTTTCAGCTGCTCACAATAGGTTGTGTGTGACCCCCTCCCTCAGCCCCCTCATCCCCAGCCCTCCGCAGCCGCGCGTGCGTGTGTCTGTGTGCTTCCACCCCCTCCCTCCAGCCCCAGACACTTCCGTCTCTCTCCCCAGCCTCCTCTCCAGCCTCTTTGTGCAGGCTCTTGCTCCCCTCTCCCTGTCTCTTCTGGAGGATATGCTCAGGCACCCAGGGATGCCAGGAGCCCTGTGCTCTGCTCTACTTTCCTCTTACCAAAGAAACCAGTCCAGGGGCCTGATGCCTCTCCCTGACACAGGAGGGGACACACAGAGTCCCCTCCTTGTTCAACCATTCACAGGAGCAGCACTCCAATAGCCTGCCCCCTTGCTAACCCTCTCAAAAGCACACCCTCCCAGCACACAAGGCAACTCTGTTTTCAGGTGCACGGGATCCTGTAGCCCCCCAGAGCCAGAGGGCAGCTTTCAGGGTTCTCATCCCCATGAGGAGGAAAGGGGTCAAGCCCTGTCCACCACACTGTCCTGGGTGGGGACAGCAGCCAGGTCCCACATTTAGTGCACAAGCCTTCATAGGGCAGGTCTGCATCAGGCATTTCTGTGCAGTCCAAGATGCTCTCCCAAGGAGGAGATGAGAGAGCTGCTGAGGCATAAGCTAAAAGGCAGTAAAAATAATCAGCCTGGCTTGAAAAAAGGGAAAAAAAGCAGCAGTACTAGTCTTCTCCTTAGAAGACTCATACCTGCTCTCACTGATCCAAGCATCAAAAGGATCAGGCCCAAAGCAATTATATTTAAACAAAGACAGGCTTTTTCCCTGAACACAGAGCTGGCAGGAGGCAGGCAGCCCTGCCCAGCCCAATCCTGCTCCTAAATCACAGCTACCTCTCCGCCTCTACCCCTGGGAAATGACAGGAAAACACAGCATCACCCTGTGAGGCAGCAGAAACACACTCTTGGAGAAGAGATCCTTGGTAGCAGAGCCTGGCATACTGAAGCCCTCACCCTCCAGCAGACTTGTCACTTTGGAGGTGTGGGGACAGCACACAAGAGAGCCACAGGGTGAGGGCAGCCCAGGGTGCAAACACATACCCAGGGCTTCACAGGGCCACGGCTCCCGGTTCGCCCTGGGGTTTCACACACCATTGCATATACAGCAAGAGCTTCCCAAATCCATGTGCACACACTAAGGAAATATTTAATTAAGCTGCTTGCAAAGGGGGCTGGAAGTCATTTCCATGTTTCGCTCACATTTTCACTTCCAAATGAACAGCCCTTTTAGCTTTACCCACAAATATGCTAATTGAGATGCTCCTTATGCAAATATATGCAATTTTATTTCAGCTGCAGAGATTCAACTTAAAAGCAGAGCCACAACCTCCTATCTCTGCTTGCTTTGATGGAGGGAGATGCAGAGGGTGTGGGGGGTGGGGGACACAAACAAAGCCAAAGGACAGCTCCTGTCCTCCTGGTAAGGTCTCAAGCTGGACCAGTGGACAGGCAGATCCAGGATGTGGAGGGGCAGGACAGGGAACACACATGTTAATCCTCATGGGAACAGCACAGCCACAGAGGTCATGTATGAAAGAAGCATGATACAAGCAGTCACAGGCAACATGCTGGGTCATAACTACCAAACCTCCCACAAACTGTCCCCCTACCTACAAAAAGAGAGATTTTCCAGGCCCCAGGTCTTTCAGGATCTGCAAATAGGCTCCCCAGTCCTGTTTCCACCATCTCACAAGGCACCTCAAAGCAGCTGGGTGAAGCTCCTGATGGAGCCCTGCCCCAGGCACCTCAGCCCCAATAACTGCAGCTCCACTTCTTCAGCAACAAAGCCAGATCTTGGCTATTTCAGGACCCTCCACACCTAAGGGTCTCCTGTGCGATTTAACTACTGTAGGTCCCAGCTGGTGTCCTGGTCTCCACCTGTCAAAGGATCTCAGGTTATCCTCCATATGCAGCCCAAGGTGCACAGTTCCCCCTTCCTACTTCAGCCCTCCCAGTTGCTTCTAACTTAACTGCTCCATTCCTAAAGCTCCATCCTCAGAGATGGTTTTCACACTCTCCCTTCTGCTGCAGTTTTCCATCAGCAATAAAGACATCAAATGCCACCATGAGAGCACTCACCACACATATCTCGCTCCACAGCATCCCTGCTGTGTTTAGAGCCTGTCCGAGTCAGCACCGCCCCGCTGGCCAAAGACTGGTCCTGGGTGCCAGTAACATGGAGAAACCCCGTTCCAGCTTGCCTTGCTCCTGCATGGCTGTTTGACCTGCCCAGTTCCCTGAAAGGCTGCCCAAAACTGGGGAGAGGAGCAGGGATCCCCAGGTGCTGGTCAGGCTGGGCAGCACGGCTGGGGCTGTATCCCCAGCGTGTCCATACCCCCGGTGTGTCCGTGTGCCACTGCTGTCTGTTCCCAGCACAGGAGCAGGTTGCTCAGCAGCATGATGCCATCTGTGCCGTCTCTCTCCTTCCCACGGTCAGGCACTCTTCCCTCATCACTTCTTGCCTAAGAGGCTTTCATCACTCCTGATAATTAGAGGGAGGCTCTCCTTCATGTGTTAAAGTGCTCCCCCTTCCCATAGCGTGCCAGGAGAGCAAGAAGCCCAGCCAGGAAGAAAACTGATGATGGGGGTGCAGTGCAGACACAAACCCACAGCTTGCTCCCCATCTGCCTCCTCCCCAGCCCTGCAAGGTGACAGGTGGAGATGAAGCCCAGGCAAGGCAGGGGAGAGGGGGTCAAACCCACCAGCAGTGCCCCCCTTGCCTCCTGATGTCCTCATGCAAGAGTAGTGGCATCATCCTCAGAGCAGCATTTCAGGATCACTCTGTGCCAAGTGCCCCATCTCAAAACAAGTCCAGGCTCATTGCTGGCCTGCAAGCTCCCCCAGCCAAAGCAGGCATCCCAGCAGGCACCAGAACAGCTCTGCTCACCTCTAAGTGCCCCAGGGACAAAGCCAGAGCCTCCCCATAGCCCCCATGCTTGCCCACAATCCACTACACAGCTGTGTCAAGACTTCCCAACACTGTTCCCCTCCATTTCCTTAACTGATCCCAAACTTGGTAATGCTGTGCTAGGGAAACACCCAGCATGGCTGCAGAAAAGCAGAGGTGCAAAGAGGGCAAAAGGACAGTGAAGAAGCCTCTCCAGGGTGGGTGCAGGGCCACAAGCAGGATGAGCTCAGACTCAGGGGTGGCCTTGGGGACCGACTCCTTGCTGGGTGTGCACTCAGCTCTGCAAAAGCCATCTCCAGCCACCACAGAGAGGTCACAGCTGTCTCCATGACTGACCTGAAGCAAAGCTGTAGCTGATGAGAAGCATGGGGAGCCAGCAGTGCTGGGTCCAGGCTCCTCCATCACTCTCCTTCATGCACTCCCAGCCCCAGGTGTATCATGTGCCTAAAGGAGCACAGAGCTCTTTAGCACACTGAACAGTGAGGGCAGGAAACAAAAACAGTATCCACAGGAGTGAAAAAAGCCTGTGCAGCAAACACAAGAGGGACAGGAGGTGCGAGCATTGCACACACATACACACAGACACTGAGGCTATTTCCATGAAGTAGTGCATTCCTGAAGGAAGGACAAGGAGCAAAGGGCAGGGAGGCAGGATGGGGTAAGTTGAACGGCACCAAGAGCAGAGCAGGGGAGGTCCATTAAAGAAGGGAAATTATAAACATCGTGCTGATGAAAACAGCATCTGTGCAGGCAAAGCACAGCCGCCTGTGAGCCCCCCAACTGCTCCTCAGACCTCCTCTTGGCAGGAGGATGCATCCTTAGTGAATACTCAGCTCCTGCATAGACTGCATCTGGAGCAGCAGCTGTCAGGGCTGAGGGGCTGAATTGCAGTGCTTTGGGCTTTATATCCATCTCTCTGCCCCAGGGAGAGGGGGAAATCCTGAAGAGGAGCTGTGGGAAGAGACAGTCGGTATTCCCCCAGCCCCCACAGCCAGCTTCCTGACTGGTGCCCAAACCCAAAGTCAGGAGAGGTATGAGGTGGGAGGTCAGCTCTTGCCTCCCTCCATCCCTGCCCATCTCAGTCCATTTCTGCCCTTCATTTTGTCATGAGTCCAGTGCATTTCCATCCCTGCTGGGTTTTGCCAAGGTCCTTACTCACACGGTAATGGCTGGGCATGCTGACCCACCACAGGGTGGTCCAGATCATCCACCATCATGCTGGACGATTCAGGATCATGCCCTGGCATTTAAGGTAATTCTCTTGAAGCATCCTCAGCTGCCTCCCCTCACTGAAACACAACACCAGGCTGTACCAGCCCTCCTCATTCACAATAAACATGACATAAACCAAGTTATCCCAAGCTGTCTCTGGGGCCATTCTACAGGATTTTCCACCTGCCCTACCCCAGGAATACACAGGGATCTGTTACCACCATGCAGCTCAGCCATGCAAACTCAGATACACTCACTCAACTGCTTGCAGCCATCTGTCCATGCCTTTGAAAGGAAAGCATCTGTAAGCATCTGGAAACGAGCAGCACCAGGCCAGCAGAGAAGCAGCCACGCCATGTGCGGGCAGATGGAAAGGCTGTAGTGAGAAGCACAGTGGCACAAGGACTGGCATCGTCCCACAGGTGCCAGCGGGTGCCTCAGCCACCAGAGCAGCCCAGCTCTGCCTTACTGGCACAGCCCCACTGCTCCCAGCCCTTGGGACGTGCATTAAAATCCCATTTACTTAATGGAGGCTTATAGGGAAAGCCTCACCTGTAGGACAGAGCCACGGTAGTGCCACATCTCTGGCCTGAAGGAGTTAGAACCATTTGAGAAGTCTGCCCTTGCTCCAGCCTCGGAGAAATTCAGCACCCCAGAGATGATGGGGCCCAAGTGTCACAGCTGTCACATTGCAATGGCTGGACATGCTGGCAGCAAGTCTGATGATGCACTGGGCATGCTGGTGCTTGAAAAGACAGCAGCACTGCAAAACCTGCCCACAAAATTTAAGGAAGCACCAAAGGCTCTCATCTTCTTTCTCATCCCACTCCACTTGCCAGCTCCCTTCCCACAGCCGCACTCTCCAAAAAGCCAAACCACAGCAGCATTTATGAAACAGAGTTTCCAGAGGATAAATCCAGAAAGGAAACATGGGAAGAACAGGAAGACATATATCTTTGTATTCCCTGGAATTGCTCACTGGCCTTCAGTGAGGATTCCCCACTCACCCACCTCATCAGCAAGTGTGGGTGCTGCCGGAGGCAGGCGGAGAGCCTGATGTTACATCTTTAGCTTGAAAGGGGACTCATTTCTCCACACGCTTTGAAGAGGGCGTTGAATACTGACAAAGACGACCTCAACATCTGCCCACGCACGAGTTGGACTGGCTGATTCATTAGACAATCAAAGGTGCTGAGCGGTCTTTGCCTGCACTTGATCGGTGTCCTATCGGAAATCCCCAAGAAAATCCACCCTGGTCCACGCCATGGCGGTTTTCATCCTGTCCTCCATGGCAGGAACCAGAGCCTGTCTCTAGGAGATGCAGGGGAGCCTGCGTGGACAAGCCTGCTACCTTGCCATGGGCTGGCAGTGACCCGCAGCCACCCACGTCCCCTTTCCAAGGGCCCCATTTCTCTGCATCAAACTCTTGGTTTCCACTCCCACATTCAGTTCATCTCCCACAGCTCAGCCAGAAGCATCCCCTACCTGATACACGAGCCTTTAGCAGCAAGATGCCCAAAAGATGCCACTGACTGGAAACACCTGCCTGAGTCCCACGGGAACCCTGAGTCTGCTGAGGTGTGGTACACAAAGCTGGGACCCCCAGAGGCTTCCTAGGTGACTCTGCTGGAAAGGAATGGAGTCCCAGAGAAAATACAAATCCTGGATCAGGGCTTCCAGGGACCCTGCACAAAGTACCCCAAGAGTCAGTGATGATGCCAGCCTGTGAAGGGCACAATCTCACACAAGTGACACTATTTAGTCCTGCTATAACAGATAGGACATCTGTGGAGCTCTACCTGGAAGGTACCCCCTCAGTCTAGATCATCACAGTCAAACATACAGGCAGCACAATCCCTTCTGTACCCTCCTTTACTGTAAGAGAAGGGATCAGATGTATCTTCCCTTCTGCAACCCCTCCCTGGACCAGGCAGGTTCCAGAAGCCCTTGAAAATGCACAGGAAAGAGAGTTTTGCAAAGTGATGGGAAACGAGAGCTGGGATGATTGCACAGCAGCAGGACCAGCCCCACAGCCCGCAAAAGGGCTTCAGCAGCACGTTTTGCTGATGTCTTTCCAGATGTCTGCTGAAAATAAGAGGGGTCAGACTCTCCCCAGTGCACACGGTGGAGCTGCGTTGGCTTCCCTGGAGCTACCCCAGCTGACATCAGCAAAGAGCTGCCTTATAATCCTCCCATCTCTCCACGACCATCTGAAAAATCTCACCTAAACATTTCATCCTCAGCTGAGAAATGATTCGACACGCAGAGCTCTGGCTTCCAACCAAAGCAAAACTGCACAAGTATAAAAAGAAAACGTAGCACAACGCACAGTGATCAGAGATCTCCAAAGGAAAAACATTAGCCTCATGGAAAAGCATATTGTTCCTAATACAGAATTTATCAGGCTGACGTATAGATTTTCCTCCACAAAATATGAAACCTGGATCTGAAAGGCTATTAACTCCAGAGAGATCCACTAAAGACGCCTGTCTGCAAATGGCATTTAAAAGTATTGCATCATCCCAGGAGATATTGTCATATTCTTTGGCTATGATTCGACTGCAGGTCATATAGTTAAAACCATCTTCAAACCCTAAAACTCTTGACATTAAAAAAAATAATAATAATGTTCACCAGCCTAGAACATGGACTTTTCTATCAGCTCCAACTGAAACCCATAAATATTAATGCATCCATAATTAGCCTTTTTAAATAATGCACCCAAAATTAAACATCAACGCAGTAATAAATCAGTCAGTGTCTTTGTTGTAGGTTTGTTTGAGGGGGATAGGGTTTTTTCCTCCCCTCCGTGTCAGGCACATAAAATAAAATGCCAATTCCCTTACCACCTCTTCCCAATGGACTGCTGACTGGACCAAATCTGATACCATTTTTACTTACAAGTCATCTTTCTTTCATTTAGAAAAATAAAAGTCAGATCCGCTTTTTGATTTGTAAAATAATGACATGCAGCCAGCTCGAGCCAAAGCTGAACTAATGTTATTGAAACTACAGGACATGAAGGGAGACAAAGCTCATCTCAGAGTCAAGGTGAGGGAGAAAGTCAAGTTTGCAAACTCCCTCCGCCCTCTCCAGCACAGTGCTCCCAGGAGCAAGGAGAGGGAGGGCAGGAATCCCAGTGATACAGGAGGTTTGCAGGGACTCACCTCTGACACCTCCCCCCTGGAGCTCACTGCAAACGCCCAGTCAGGGCGCCCACATCTCACCTGCTTTTCCCTGATCAAAGTGCAAACAGGCTTTGGAGGAGCAAACTCCAGCAGAGCCCCTGAGACAGGCTTAACACTTTGCAAAAAGCGGGTCCAAAAGAGATCACTCGGCATTTGCTTATCTATAATTACTGATCTGCTGGCGTGTCACCATCCACGAGAGGTTTCTGGCAGAGTAATGAAATCACTTGCATTCTTGAGCTCCAAATTCTTTGCCCAAACACACCCCAGCATCAACTCCAACAGTCCCACAGCACAGGCATCGCCCACTGCTCAAGCACAGTGTCCACAGTTCCTCATCAGAAACTGTGGTTTGAGACTTTACACACTCTGCTTAGAGAGCACATCAATAATCCACACCTCCTCTATTTTATCAAACGCATATATCAAGCTGCCTAAAAACCCTTACAGGAGTAGATTTCACAGCAGCCTGACAAGAAAGCAAATTCACAATTACTTCCAGTTAGGAAATTCTTGTGTAAACGCCCCAGGACATGCAGCATGTTCCATCCCATGTTGCTGTAACTTTCCAGCTCCCTCTCCAGCAAGTCTGGGAAGCAGGTACCGTGGCAGGAAAATACAGGCTTCTCCTTTTGCATTGCCAAGCCACTCCTGTTAACTGTTTCCAGGAATAACAAGACGCTTGGCATTTTCAGTCACATGGACTGATTGCTACAGCCTGCAATGCAGTAAATTCACTTTTTCTTTCAAAGTTTTGCCAAACCCAAAGCCCCAGTTTTATGTGAGCTTCTGCCCGGATGCTACACATTCCCACACCCCCAGACCAACTGTGGGTGCTCTGGTCACCATTCCAGCTTACGTAGGCAAAAGGAGGAGGCTTCTCACTGTAAACACCACTGCACTCAACTGTCCTTTCCTCTTGCAACATCAGCACCCAGAAAGCTGAGAACTCTCTCTCCCAGTTTCACACCATCCCACCAATCTGTTCCCAGAGCCCTCCCACAAAGTCCAGGCCACTTACGACTGATGGACGCTGCAGTTGTAGAAAACAAAATCCACGGAGGCAAATTTCTTCCCTGTCTCCTTGGATTTCAGGTAGAGCTTCACCACTCGCTTGTCCCCTTTGAGAGACCCAGGCAGAAAAAGGCATCAGAAAGGATACAGTCCACAGCACAGGCTTCAGCCCAAGTTTTGTGATGGGCTGGAGAGAGCTGGGCATCCCCGCTCAGTCCAGTTAACTAACAAAATCCCCCAAATGTGGCAACAAAAAGAGAACATTCATTCACCCCCCACTCAGACACCAAACAGGACAGCAGAGGCTAAGTACAGGTCTGAGCCCCTATAGCTAAACACAACCTGCTGGCATAGAGACTGCTACCTTGGGTTGTACTGGTGGTACTGAAGGGGGACTTAACAGTTTTGGGGTCAGAAGAATGTCCTAGAGCCTAGAGCCACCTACAGCACATCTGCCCAGGAATTGCCCACAGGTGGGAATGGGGCCAGGGTACCCAGGAGTGATCTGCAAGTAGAATCACAAAATAGGTTGGGCTGGAAGGACCTTAAGAGTCATCTAGTTCCAACTCCCATGCCGTAGGCTGTGCTCAAGTAGCTGTGTGCATGGCTTGGAGGAGACCAAGGATGAGCCTCCCATGAGCAGCAACTCTTTCTCCTCCTACACCCTGAGAACCCAACCTGGTTCCAGATCCCAAGACTGGGATTGCAGTCACTGGAGGACTGTGCTCCTCCACATCTCCCTATGGGGGGCAACACATGGGACAAGGTTTGACTCAAGCTTTTTTCCCAACCCCCAGGCACAAGCTCACCGCGGCCCCTGGTGATGGGGATGACATCCTTGGCAGAGGGAGAGCTGCAGTAGATCTTCCCATCCTCAATACGGCTCTCCGATTCAGTGAAGTCTTCGAAGGAGCAGTTGACTCCTGCCGAGAGGTCTGGGACATTCCAGGCCTGCAGGACCAGCTGGGGAGGAGTGGCAAGAGCATCAACACAGAAAACTAGCAAAAAACCTCCTCTGTGTCTATGTGTAAAACTAGCAAAAAACCTCCCCTGTGCTATGTCTAAGTCCAGCAAAGAGAAAAGACCAGGAGTACAATCCCTCCTTTGCCACCACACATGGCAGGGAGACTTGCTCTGCCCCTTTGCAAGGGAGCCCTATCCCTGCACCTCCCTGCTCAAGCAAAAAGCATGGATTTAAATAGGTTAAGAGACAGAACAGCTCACAGCCTCCATCCTCTGCCCTTGCCATACCACAAGCCATTACATCTCACCTCTCTACAGAGACCAAGAGCAGCATCAGGGTTGAAGTGTGTTTCACAGAAAGGCACCCACTCTGCAAGAGTCAAGGAGGGGAGGAATCCACCTCTTCCTTCATAAAGTCATCCCCAGGGTCAGCAGTTCTCACTTTACAAAATGCTTGCCTTATTTCTAATTTGAATTTTTCACAGCTTCCAGCCATTAGTTCTTGTTATGCTTTTCCTTGATAGATTAAAAAGCCCTTTAGTTCCTGATATTTGCTCCTTGTAAAGGCACTTATACTCTGTAATCAAGTCACCTCTTAATCTTCTTTTTGATAAGCTAAGCAGATTGAGCTCTGGAAGTCTCTCACTGCAAGGCATTTTCTTCAGCCTTCAACTCATTTACATCATGTTTACGGGAGGTTTTCAGTCTCCCTCTTTGAAAGCTGGACTCCAGCCCAAGCACAGCATTCCCATGTCAACCACCCCAGACCTCCGTGCAGCATCCTGCCATCAGTAGGGAGAAAACTTCCCCAGGGGAAAAACACTGCCTGGCTCCCAGCTTTACTCAAGGAGCATCAAGAGCTGCACAGTGAAGGCTCAGTCCTGGCACCACTTTCCAAGACACCAGGTCAATCTCCATTCATGTTTAACTTTAGACTTGGCAACATCAAACCCCAATTTCTCTGCTAAACTAGCCACACTCAAACCCAGTCACTCTGAAGGACCTCTCACCTATTCCACCCTCCAGCCTCAGAATCTCAGCAGGTCCCATCTGCATCTGTATCACATTTATCTTCAAGTTACCAAAGAATATTCACCCCTGCAGAAGTGCTTTCCAAACCGTTTCCATCCAGTGACAATTCCCCTCTGACAAGGACTTTTTAAGATCTGTCACGAAGCCAGTTCTTAATCCACTTAACACATGCTTTATCAATATTGTATAATGCTAATTTTTAATCAGAACGTTGTGTTGTACCGAGTCAAATGCCTTGTAGGAGCCCAAAGACATCACATCCCCACAGTCCCTCTTCTAATTCAAGTCATAAATTCATCAAAGAGCAAAATGTGGTTTGTCAGACATAAAACCACGTTGACTGGCATAAATTATATTCCCATCCTTAAATCTTTATCAGGTGTATCCTGCACCTGTTCCTTTTCTGAAATCCAACTAAAACAGTCCCTGACCATTTGGTCCTTTCTGCATCTCAGAAAAAAAATGAGCACCTTTTCTGTTTCTAGGGCTTTTCTCAACATTCAATTATTTATTACAAAGTCATACTATTACAAATATCCTCAGGCCATAGAACTCCTTGGCTAACTTTTTTAGGATTCCTGAATGCCAGATATCCAGACCTGGCAGTTTATTGCTAGTGTATGCTGTTTCTTATTCTCTTCATGGTGCTAATGGCCTGGAAAATACTTCAGGGAAGTCCATCATCCCTTCTGTCTGCACAGAGAGAGCGACAAGTTGTGCATCAGTCTCATCCCAAAATATCTACTTCAGGCCAGGGTCAGAGACACGTTATTGAACTAGATAGATCTCTGGCCACGAATGGCATTTCTAATGGTCGTGCTTGTATTACAGAGAAATATTTATTGCTCAGTTGTGTCTTTTCTGAATAATCATCAACTGGTTTATTATCTCCATCAATATGGAGCCAATGGTCAGATCTCATCAATGCCCTGCACTTTGCTGTGTTTTATTTGTCTCAGACCTCTCTTTCCCTTTCTGACTATTTGTCACATAGTCATTAGTTATTTTTAATTGCCACCTCCCTGACCAGTGCCTCCAGAGGGTCCTGAGGTGGCTGTGGTGGGAGTCTGAGGGGAGCAGAGGTGGCTTACCGGGACCTCCGACATGGTGACCGAGATGTTCTTGGGCTGCACCGTGAGCTGGACGCACTGGCGCAGGTCGGAGGCGAAGCGCTGGGGCTCGTCCGCCCGCTCGCACCGGTCCTTGCGTGAGCATCTGGAGAGGGATGACACCACAGCAGTGAGGGTGAGAATCCCTCAGGATCCTGCATGGCTTTGGACACCACAGCAAACAGACTGTTTGGCACAGAGACAATGCCCAGGTAGGCATCTTGGGTGCCCAAGGCCCATTCAGGAGCTCTGCTCTACCCTAGGACTTCTGGAGGTGTTTTATATTCAGTTTTTCTTATAGGCACAAGGATGGTGAACCCAGGAGCCCACGGGCAGGATTAGCAGGCCCTGTCAGCATCTTTACCATGCATGGATGCTCCTAAGCACAATCCAGGCACTGTGGGAGGAGATGGTAGACCCCTTGGACCACTCCACCCCCGTGCATTTCAGGAACAAAGTCCAAGGATGGGATATCCCAAAGATACCAGCAGCGGGGACAGACACATTTTGCCAACTGTGGAACACTGGCCTGGCTGCAGGGACAATCCTGTAGTACTTACATGTTGTGGAGGACACACCAGCCACAGTGGGGGTCCCGGGAGCCCAGGCACAGCTCACAGCTCTCATACTGCTCACAGCTCTCCACTGGCACACGTGTCACCTGCAGGGCACAGGCACAGAGTGAAGGGGAACAGGTTGTATATTTCCCTGCTGTGCCTACACCTTGACACCACAGAGACAAACCCAGCAGAGATTCACTCTGACCTGTTAGTGGGGAGGCAGGAGAAGGGAGCAGGCTGACCCCTCAGACTGTTGCCCGCTCCTCTCCCACGCCCAGGCAGCACATTTCAGGCAACACATCCACCTCAGAGATGCTTTTACTCTAACCAAGCTCCTTTCAGTGTTTCATCTTTGCAGGGTTCGGGAGTGGGCTGTGCAGGCTCAGCTCCCAGTGCTGGCCAGGCACCCCAGAGCTGCTGTAGCCCTGCTCTGAAAGGGTTACCAATCCTTTATTAATTGCTCCTCCAGATTTGATTAAAATACCCTCATTCTCCGAGCCCTTCGAGCTCTGTTACAACTGTTCATTTAATTACTTTCCACCAGCACTCTGATAACACCAAGCATAGTAGGGAAGCGAGTGGGCTGTATTAAGGACAGGGGAGGAGAAGAAGGATGACAGGGAGCTGGTGCAGGGAGCTGCCTGTTCACCTGCCACAAGGAGCCAGCAGCACTGAGCAGCTGCTCACACTCCCCACACCTGTGCCTCAGTTTCCCCACTGCTCCCACAGGGCAGGACTTGCTCCTTAATTAAAACCTGCAAACTCCTCTCCTGAAGGCTAAACCTGGAGTGCTGTCCCTCCTCACAGCCCAGCAGGACTGTGTGATGACTAAAGGGCTGGGATATGCCGGCCAACCAGTCCCCCTGGGGTGCATAGTGATGAGGATATCTGCAGTGTTCCCTTTTATTCGTCCCTGACATTCCTTCAGGCAGGTGGTGACAAGGGCATCGGCAGCAGGTCTCCTTCAGGCAGACCTTGCACAGGCAAGTGCCAGCTCCCAGCAACCATGGTGGTCCCTGGGGTAGACGCCCAGTCCAGGGCAGCAAAACTGTCCCCTCAGCATCCACTTCTCCAACATTTCTCCTGCAAAGGAGAGGCTTAGCTGAGCCGTAGTGGGACAGAAACACAGCCCAGGACAGTGGCATGAAGGAGGCCAAATGCAGTTTCTGCCCCCACCCCTGCCCTGGAAAACCACAGGTGTCCGGCAGCAGAGCACTGAGTAGAGCAGGAAAAGGGCTCTGCTGTCCCCACAGGGCTGTCTAGACAAACCCACGACCCTGCTCCAGCATCCTTTCCCCTCCCAAGCCCCCGGGCTGGCAGCCAGGAGAATCTCTGAGCTCTGCTTGCCATCCCACTCGCACACAGCTCTGGCTGGGCAGAGGAGGGGAGGTGCTGTGAGACACAGGCACACCATGTCCCAGCATGGCCACGCTGTGTCACCCCACCAGGCATGGCGTCTGTCCCCACTGACACCAGATCCAGAAAGTGCCACCATCATGGCATGAACCCGCTTCCAGTGCAGCCTACAGACGGATGAACTCACACCAGCAGCCCTCCCACAGGTCGTAGATCAAGCAAATGCTCACAAAGACAACTAAAACTTCCAACATGAGCCCAAATTGTGCTGCCAGGATGGCAGGGCTGGATCCAGGTTAAATCTGTACCTCCAGTTGGCTCAGCATGTGCAGAGGCAGGGACCAAGAGATGCACACAAGGGGTCTGGTGATGCACCATCCCATGGCCTCTCTGCCTTGTCATGCAAAAGCAACTGTTCCAGAGGAGAAAAAGTCCTTGAGAGCAAGGAGCTCCTGCTAACCTGCAAAACCCTTGCCCAGGAGAGGATGGTCGGAACAGGGAGGAGGTTTATGGGCAGCTCCTTGCAGCAATGGAAGGGTCAGGAAGCCCTTGGGCCCCAGGGACCATGGGAATTTCAGGCAGCTGCTGCTAACAATTAATGCCTCAGGACAGTGTTTCTGCAGAGAGGAGCAGGGAGGAGCTGTCCCAGGGTCCTAGGCATTCCCAATCCCAGGAAGTAAACGATAAACCCCATGAGGCAGCTGCCCAAGAGGCTTTCCGGCACACAGGACTGCAGGCTGGGGCTGTAGTGTGAGCTGCCAAGTCAGGAGAGCAGAGAGGTTGCTCTCCCCTCCCCTTACCTGTTTCTCAGTCATGGCGTAGATGTGCTGGCGGTCAGGGCTCAGCACCAGGTCTCGCAGGATGGAGCTCCCCTCATGGGCCACAACATTCTCATACTGCAGAGCTTGGTGCTTCCTCTCAGCTGGCAAGTCCACCAGGATCTGTAAGAAGAGGAAGGGGGGTGAGCATGATCACACACACACACCTCCATCCCCACCAAGGATGTGGGATATGGAATCTGCCCCACTAAGGATACCACCCGCTGCCCCACACCAGTGTGGCCATGCCACAGTCCCTGCAGTGTAGCAAAGTAGCAGCTGCTCTGCAAACACCCCAACCCTTTCCCAAAGATCAAACTGCAGTATCTTCTTCCCTTTACTGCATTTGTCTGGTGCATTTGCATCGCATTTGTGCTGATGGCATTCATCTCTCTCCAGGGAGAGGCCACAATCCCTTGTTCTCATGCTGCACCCCCTATCTGCTGTCCTGCTCCCCCACTGCTGCTCAGCCCCAAAGCCCCTCCCGCTTGTGGTACAGAGCAGATGCGTCCCCAGCTTGTAGCAATGCAACAAATCTCATCTTGCCACAGCAGTACCAAAAGCAGCTTACACACTGCAGACAGGATGCTGCGGCGCACGCAGGCAGGGCTCACATCTCCCCATCCATCAGGGAAACACTTGGGCTCATGATTGGGGAAGAGGGTCTCAAGGAAGTTTGGGGTCAACAGAGGTTCAGAAAGCGCCTTTGTTCCCTGAGCAGGAACACGGTGAAGGATTTAATCCCCTTATGGGTCACAATTACGTTAAAGCTCTTCCTAAGTACACCAGTTCCTGGCTGCACCAGTGATAACCACATCAGGAGGCACCATGGGGCTGGAGGCACACACCACACAGAGGCTAAACTCAGCTCTGCTACTTGACATAACCCGATTGCCACCTCTGTGAGCCGGAGGTACTTCCTGCTTATGCCATTGATTCCGGCTGTCTCAAGGGAGGCAGTGCCAGAGAAATGGCCCACGGGGTCTGGTCTGCTCCCATGAGATGGGATGGGAACCATGCCAGCACCACATTCTGCAAAAAACCCAGCAGCAGGCAGCAAAGCATCATGCCCAGCAAAACAGAGCAAACTCTGCCCAGGATCAGCTCCATGCTGTTGCTGGTACACACAGGGACCTGGTCCTGCATCCCCATCTGCAGGACTCGGGATCCTCCGGAGCAGAGGGGCAAATCCACTGTTCTGTGTATTCCACAGCCCTGTCCCGGTCACTGCACCCACTTCCACTGCCCAGTACGGCCATGCCCATACCTTGCACCCCCACAGCAGCTACTCCAGCATCCTGGCCACCTCGTCCCTCTCCTGCCATAAATTGCTGCCAGCATTTGCACAGTTCCCAATCAGTGGGATACGGGTCGGGAAAGCAGGATCCCGGTGTGCAGCTGATTAGCATGGAAATGTATGCGGCTCACAAACAAACCGGGCCCGTTTAATTAGAGCGGCGCCTTTGATTCACTGCCAGCCTCCTGCATGCACCAGACCCGGATTATTTTTAGGCAGTTTTACAAAACAAATGTATTTAATTAAGAAAGAGACCCCTGAGCAACCAGAGAGCGATGAGTCCTGCATAGCAGTGAGCAAAGGGGCCGCCCTCTCCCCAGGGATGTGGCAACTGGGCTTGCAGGGCCAGACTAACTCTTCAGAACCCACAGCACAGCCAAAAACACCCTGTATATCCTGTCACAGGACTGAAGAGCCTTCATCATAACCCAAAATGGCCCTGGTACTAACTCACCTTCTCAGCACCCTTTGCTACATCCTTACACAGACTGCGCTCCCCATTACCCCCACACTTGATACCACTGTATGCTGGGGAACCCTGGGGTGCCTAAAGCCTCTGCCTGTCCTTTGTGTGGCGGTATTTTTCTGCCCACATCTATGACCATGTTATCTCCTACTCCAAACATCAGAGGAGGTCAAGCTCCAGACACCTGTAGTACAGGGCCATGTGGCACACCTGCCCAGCAGTGTCCCTTGCTCAGAGGTACCCAGCATCACCCCAGAGGCCAACCCTGCCTCCCCACATCTCCTCACAGGATGCTCCCTTCCCAGCTCTCAGTTTCTCCCCTACAAAGTCCTGTCCAAGCCAGCTCTCTGGGGGAGGGTAAGAGAGAATATCTGCACCCCTCCCAGCAAGGCACCATCTCCCCACCTCACTATGGCAATGTGACAAACACACCTTTCTAATCCTTTTATGGGCCACAGTTGCGGCACTGAATAATCGATACAGTTTTACCCTGGTTCTAAAATAGATCTATGGCTGGATGTCGCGCTGGCAGTAATTTTTAACTAGCGGGGTAATTTCCCCATTACATTATTGCACTGTGCAGTGCTGGGAAAGAGAAAGAGATGTATTAAAAAAAAACCCAACAGACATGAAGCACTTCCAGTTAATTTGAGGCTCCAGGAAGAACCTAAAAATACTCTCAGTAGTCAAACGGGGCTGGAGCCCAGCCTGACACACGTCAGGATGTTCAGGGGTGGCCATGCACACTCAGGAACCCCTGTCTCTAGAACCTCTCTCCCCATTAAGAATACTCTGGAGGTGGGTTTGGAATTCAGGAAAATTAAACTTGGAAGACTTGGTAATCAAATTGTTTTCTGGTTGGCCAAAGTGCAGGGCACAGAGGGATATTCTGAGTTAGCTCACAGTAGGGAAACGCATTCTGATGCTCCTCCATACGCATGAGGAAATCAGAATGGAAGAAAGACTAAAAATCATCTAGTTCTAACTCCCATGTTCCAATTCCCTGGTTCTGCTACACCCAGTTGCTCCAAGCCTCATCCAACCTGACCGTGAACACTTGCAGGGATGGGGCACTCACAACCGCCTTGAACAACCTGTGCCAGGGTCTCACCACCTTCACAGAGAAGAATTTCTTCTTAATATCTAACCTATACCTGCAATCTCTCAGTTTAAATCCATCACCCTTTGTTCTATCACTAGATGCCCCTGTTAAAAGTCCTTCTCTGGGTCTCTCATAGGCTCTTTAGGTACACATAGGAGCTCTAAAGTCTCCCCAGAGCCTTTTCTTCTCCTGGCTCAACTCTCTTAGCCTGTGTCCCTAACAGAGGTGGTCCAGCCCTCTGAGCATCTTCATGGCCTCCCACGGACTCACTCCATCAGTCCTTATGTTGGAGGCCCCAGAGCTGGACACAGCACGGCAGGCAGGGTCTCTCATAAAAGCAGAGGGGCAGAATCGCTCCATGGATCTGCTGGCCACTCTGCTTTTGATGCAGCCCAGGACATGGTTGGCTTTTTGGGCTGAGAGTGCACATTGACAGGTCACACTGAAATTCTCATCATTCAACAACCCCAAGTCCTCTGCAGGACTGGTCTCAATCCATTCTCTGCCCAGCCTGTGTTTGTTTTTAACATTGCCCTGACCCAGGCGAAGGATCGAGTACTTGGCCTTATTGAACTTCATGAGGTTCACACAGGTGCCTGCTCAAGCCTGTCAAGGTCCCTCTGGATGGCATCCCTTCCCTCCAGCATGTCAACCACACTACACATCTTGGTGTCACCAGCAAACTTGCCGAGGGTGCACTCGATGTGACTGTCCATGTAACCAACAAAGATGTTAAACAATCCCAATCCCTGAGGAATGACACTCCACCTACAGCACACAGAACCCAGCATTATCCCACACCAAGCAGGACCCAACTGCTCAGAGTGCCCATTGCCATGCAGAAAAGAGGTGGAAACCCAAGGATCAGGTTCAGGGCCCTTCCAGCAGGATTAGCCCAATGTGAACTTACCCATCCTGGCAGGCAGGAACAGGATGGGCTGTTTGGATTATAACATGGAAGGGCAGCAAAAGGGATGCACAAGGTGCCTGCCATCTCCTACAGACCAGGAGGGACCACTTTCCTCCCCCTCCCTGCAGTTGCAGGGTAGCTGGGGGCAGGGGAAGGGGGAGAGGATGCTGTTTAATCAGAGCAGCCCCTCTCGGAAACACAGTCCTTCCTGCCCACCCTGCCTGCCTTCCCACTCAGGGGAAAAGACATTTACCATAAATAAATAAATAAATAAACATATTAACCTTTCTCCTCATCCTGACGCTGATATAATTACCCAATACTAATAATTACTCACACTAATTTCTCACTCACAATTCCTGCCCTTGCTCCTGCCTGCCTCAGGCTGGCTTTAGGCAGCAGCTCTATGGTGCTGCCTCCTGCCAGGGGCTGCAGGAGGCCCAGGGGGCTCCTGGATCCCAGGGCTGTACCAAGGCAGAGGAGCAGGAGTAAGGGTCAACTTGTCAGGCTGCTGCCTTGGTAAGTACACGGAGAAGACCAGAGGCATGAAATTATAAACTCCCTGCTGGGGTGAATTGTCTCAAAGCAAGCGGGGGGCTGCTGTGCCAGAAATCCATGTGCATATTTTCCTTACCCAAGCCAGGAGCCCAAGGGAGGGTGCACTCAGCACAATTTCACTCTGAGGAGGGAAGGGTTTAAGACCTGGACCCCTCTAAGCTGAGAACTCTGGCAAAGGAAGCATGAGGGAAAGGATGGTGTGCAACACTCCAAGCCCTGGGGACCCCGGTGTAATGAGTGACCATGCACAGTGTGCCCTAGCTGGGCAGATGCAAAGTCCTGTCCCAGGACATGCAGAGAGGGTTCCTGGGGATGGTCTTGTCTTGTCTGGAGAAAGGAGTTGCCATTCCACATAAGATTTTGGAGGAGAGTATGTCACCTTACTAAAAAACAGCTCCTTCCATTGCAGGACACTTCTCCCCTGGGAAAGACACCTTTAAGGTTTGTCCAGGTGAGAAGGCACCTCCCCACTGTCATAACCACTGTCCAAACTGCCACGGGGAAAACCTCCCGATGTCCTTACTGCCACCAGCAATGGGCACAAGGCAGAGAGGAACATCTCCCCAGGACCGACTTTTGGAAAGACAGGCAGGAAGACAGGGCGGCAGGCATGATCTGGCAGCCACTCAGCACTGGCAGCAGGTCCAGAGAAGGGCGACAGTGGAAGACAGGGCTTTACAGCTCACCCTGGGCCAGGGACACCAGGTGGAGAGGGAGGAAGCACAGCCGGAGAGGGAAAGCAGCTGCAGACATGCCAAGGCTGCTTTTGCATTTCACATGTGCCAGCTGAAGTCTGGCTGGGGTCTGGGGCGTGCTGGGGTGGCCACTACCTCCTGCAGGAGCAAAACCACATGTTTGGGGGGCACAGGGAAAAGGTCCATCTCAGCACAAGGGACACTTCCTAAGCCCACCACCAGGAAGAGGGGGCTCTTCACTGCCCTGCAGCCACAGGCTCTCCCACCCTGGTCTTACATCTCCTCACCTCCAGGCTCTCAAGCCCCCACCCTGGGTCCCCAAGCAGTCCCCCGCAGACCCCTCCTCTGGGCAGGAGAAGTGCTCAGTCGGGCTTTGTACTCTTATCTGTGCAAGGCTGTGATTAATTCGCACCGGCTGGCAGCAGCTACAAGAGGAGGGCGCTTTTGCCCGCCTGCCACACTTCAAAGGCAGGGACTTATCTGCCTGAAACACACTCTGAAGCCTTTTCACGGGGACCCTTTCCAGTTCCATGGGGCTCGCACGGTGCTGGCGAGCAATGCGAAAGAAAGGCTTATTTATGGGAGTGCATTTCAAAGCCTCCCCTCTTCCCTCTAACGCACACCAGAGAAAGTGGAGTTCCCCAGCACTGGGGATGTCCACTGGGGACAGAGATTGAGCAGGCAGGGACAAGACAAGGCTGTGAGGAGGAGATGCTGAAATGAGCGTCCTGACCCATGTGCACCCAGCTCCGTAGCACATCCCTGAGCTGGGAGGAGGAAAAAGCTTTGATATCAATGGAGTGCAGAGTCCAGCCCTAGGATCAAAACCTTCCCCCCCCCATGCCACTGGGGCTCATGGCTGAGGCACCCCCACAGGGTCAGGCTCCTGCACCCAAATCAGTGAGTGCACATCCCCTCTCCACGGCAGTAGGGCCCTGCTAATGTTCCCAATATTCTGCTTTGATTTTTGGCACCATCCACCCAAAAGGCACAGGACAGGGAAAACGTATCCAGAAGAGGAGCGGATCCCAGCAGAGCTGACCCCCAGACCATGAGGTCACCTCCCAGAGGCAACAGAGGGCCCAGGGCAGAGGTGACAGCTGCCATGTAGTGTCACAGAGCACCAAGTGTACAGCTGGATAAGGCACCACCTGTGCCCCGCCTGGAGGACTGGTGGGGAAAGGGACCCTCATTTCCAGCCTGCACAGCCCCTCCTGGCACATGGCCTGGGCTCACCCCAAGGCAGTAAGTAGTGTGGGGACAGGGACACCGGCAGTCCCTCCACATGCCTTCCCCCATCAGCCACCCTGCCAGGACCAGCAGCTGCCACCCACACACCCCTCTCCAGTTTCCAAAGAAGGCAAGGGGTTTAAATGAAATTCCTGGATCAGCTGCTCTGGGGGAACACACACTTCTCTTTTCTACCCTGCCCAGGAAGATGCAGCGAAAGGCAGGGCCAGGAGCAGCTGTGGAGCCATGGCATTATCTGCCCTGTGGACACAGCCAGTGGGGACAGGGAGCTGGGTACTCTTGGAGAGGGGGGCACCAGCATGCCAGGGGTCAAGAGCAGGCAGGAGAAGAAAGTGGCTCCTGCTCCCTTCCCACTGTATTGCTACCAAACTTTGGTGTCCAGGGTGATAAGGATTCGCCTCCAGTTTTGCTCAGGTAACCAGAAACTCATCCCCAGGACTGCCTGTGCCACGCTTTACCAGGGCTCACCCTACAGCCGCTCTGTGCCACAGGGCAGCAGCCACGCACCCAGGGGAAGGGCATGGGCAGCTGGCAGCAGGGGCATGGGCAGGGCTTTGGGGATGCATCTCCCACGGGCAGCAGGATGGGCCCCACAGAAACATCCCAGCTATGCGGGGCAGGCTGGCAGCCGGCACCCCGGCTCCCACTGTTCCCCCAGCTGGCTGGCTGGCCACTCCCCTCCACCAGCTGCCTGCACAGGAATGTACCAGGATCACATACATGCCTCCTGCCAAACAGGCAGGCAGCTGCTGGCTGCTCAAACCCAGCAGAGCTGGGTCCTGCCCTCCCAACCTCCTCTGCAGGAGAAGGTTTCAGTGGCCCCTCACGCAGGGCTGGGATGCTCCTGCCTCATCCCTAACCTGCCAATGAGCAAAGTGAACTGCCCAATTCCATTCAGTGAAACCCATTCTCTTGATAAAGATGAGCACAAGCTAGGTTTTTGGCCTGGGTCTGACATCGCCCTGAGTCGGAGAATATTGGGGTTTTAATCATATCAGTGTAATAAAGCAAAAAACAAGGAGATACTTAATCTAAGTCAATGCTCATAACAGCAACAAATGCCAGCTCCTCACCAATACTGGTGAGACATGAGTTCACCCAGCCAATTTCGAAGCACACATTATTGCTCGTGTGCCATCCCTGGGCAGGATCCTGAGCTTGGCATATGGGCTGAGGACAGATGCACTCACTGCACCTCTCCAGGGAGCTGGGGTGGGAAATGGGTGAAGGCACTGGGGTTTGCCTTAGGAAAGAGGAGAAAAGAGAAAGAGAGGCAGGGGGGCAGCTCTGCCCAGCAGGCCCCCAAAGCACAGCACCATCTTCCCCAAAACTCCTCAGGCACCTTCTTTTTTCATTTAAACTCATTTCCATCTTTTCCTCTTGTTCAGCCACCCACAGGAGTGATGCTCCCCTAAGCTAAATAGGCTTGCAAGAGCCAGCCTAAACAGCACCAGCCCAAATGGCATGACATGGCACAGCACAGGACTGACCAGCTCCTCACCCACCATCTGCAAAACTTCCCAAAATCCCTCCTCACCAGGTCTGCCAGCATTGCTCCATCAGCAGGACAGGACATACAGCCCAAGACACTGCTGCAGCAATTCTGACAAAACTAAGAATACGGTCAGAAATACCCTTCCCATCTTTCTGTATCAAAACTGAACTGCTGGAAAGAGGGAGTGCGTGCAAGGGTACTGCATAGGAGAAGCACCTTTGACAGAGCCAAACCCGGGTGCAGGAGGGACGGATGGATATAATGAAATGGTGGGAGGAATTAAAGGCACCCCCTTCTCTGGGAGCCACAGGAGTGGGGATGGGTTAAGGCACTTGCCCCACTTCCCTCCCCAGTAAAGCCCCAAGTCCCATCCCCACCCATATCAGCCCCCAGCCCCACGGCTGCTCCAGCAGTCTCGAGCCATTGATTTCTCGGCTTTGCCCTTCAAAACTGTTGGCTCAGAGCCCAGTTCATATCGTCTAGTCACTCAGGAGCAAAATATCTCTATTATTATTGCAATTATTTCCCAATCAGCATCGCTCAGGGCTGAGGCAGTCAGAGGGGGACCCGACAAGGAATCAATGGGCAGCTGCTGCCCCGGGGGCTCCAGGGACCAGGCAGGAGGCGCTGGCAGCTGCCCAGTGGCACAGGGAAGGGCAGGCAGAGGACAGGGGACCCCGGGGACCCCTCCATGTGATGCCACGGCCCTGCAGGGTGGCAGTCCTTGGTATTTGCTGACTGTCAGCCAAGCAACCGTGTTGCAACTTAACCTCTGCACAGACCGTGCACGCTCTGGATGCAAGGCAAGGACTTTACCTCCAAGGCTAAAGAGAACCCAGGGGAGTTCCAGGGTGTCCTTGGGAGCAGCACAGCAGCTGCCAGGGCATCAGTTCCCTGGGGTGAAAGCAACAAGAGCATCTCAAAACTACCCCACCAGCAGCTTAGTGCCTGCACTTGCCTGTGCCCAGTCCAGTATAAATGTCTGGTGAAATCCCAGCACCACATCCCACCACTGGAATGTCCCTCTCGAGGGAGGGGAACTCAGGCAGGTAAAAGGGTCCTGCTGTTTCTCAAGCCTTAGGAAGAAAGGAGAGAGCTGTGGAGGTAGGACATTCCCATAATGGATCGGCAAAGAATTTTAGCCTTGCAAAACGGAAGGTAAGGGAAAAAAAAGCAGAGCAAAATGTAATGGGGATCTTCTCACTGCATCCCACTGCTCCTCTTCATGTCAAAATAAAGCCCTGGGTGACAGCAGTGAAGGGCAGAGCACATCACAGAAATACTGGATTATTTTTTCCCCTCATTCATTAATTACTGTAGGCATCCCAAGTGTCCCAGCAGGCCCCAGGCATGAATAGCATGAATGAAGTCATGGCAATGTGTCTCCCTCCTGGCTCCCACAGGACTCAGACTGCACATGACCAGCCTGGGGCGAGTTACTACCTAAATGTTCCAGAGAAAGCTCTGGGAAGAAAGCTCTCACCTGAAGGACTCAATACTGAGTTTTCTAGGCAAAAGCCATCTTCTCCACTGCCAAGGCACTGTCTCCACCAAGGAAATCACATCCTTCTGTCTGAAGGGGACCAGCCTGAATCCTTGGCCACTGGTTTCCCCTGACATACAGCCCATCACCCCAGGCAGCAAGCACATCAGACCCAGAGATGTCTTCCCTGGCCTCTCCACAGCTTAGAAGCTGGTATTTCTTCTGCAAATCCAAAGCATCACTTGTTTACCTCTTTAATGATGCTGCTCAGCTCTACAGGGCAGCATAAACCCTCTTTCCTGAGCCTCACTGAGTTTCTGCCTATACAGCCAGACCAAAATAACCCCAACATGAATGCCAAAGGCTTGTCCCACCACCCTCAACTCTTCTGGCCACTGGGGGCATTGAGCAATGGCCAGGGGCTCAAAGCCTTGCTGCCTGCCAGCAGCGATGGGGACCCTCCCCTTTCCAGGGGAAAAAGGCAGGGAGGAGGTATCAGGGCTTCACAAGAGACACAGCAGGGAGGAAGTGTAATGTCCCAGGGCTGCAGCACAGCTGGAGATCAGCTGGATCCTTCCTCCCCTCTTGGCTCCAGGAAAATAGCTGTTTCCTTCCTGGTCCCTAAACAACACAGCAGCAAGAGAGGAGCTGCCTGAGGACTAGGCAGGGGCTGTCAGTCTTGCAAACAGAGGAGCCAGTGGCAGGAAAAGCCAACACAGGAGAGGCTGTGGAAAGACACACCCCATACGGGGATCTCTTTCAGGGTACTCCCCCTGGTCAGGTCCCCTCCCAGCCCAGTAATCCCACACACAGAATCAGCACAAGTCAAGCCCCTCTTTCAGTGGGGCTGCCTGTGCAGAGCACCATGGCTCATGTCTGGATTTACCCATCCATCAGACTCTAATGCCTTCTGCATCCCCATCTCAGCAGCTCCCCACTCATTCAGCTCCAGCCACATAAGTGCACCAGCTGCTATTTCCACGACATGAGAGCCAAAAGCCATTTGCTGCAGCAACACATTGCAGCAAGGGGAGGTATAATAGGAAGGAAATCCACTGCCCATTCACCTCCACCTAGGGAGAAGAACAGTACTGACTGCATGGCGAAGATTTGGCTTCACCTGTTTTACACCAGCTTTGATCCCTTCCTACTGATCATGCCTCTTTTTGCTGCAGCTCTGGGCTGTCCTGGTGCCTTGTCTCCATGGTCAAATCACACCAGACTGCCCAGGAAAAGCTGATAAGCAATAAACTTTCAGGGTCCAAATATCACAGGGCACAGTGATATTAAACACTAAGAACCCAACACAGTCAGCAGGACTGGGTATACAGAATCTCTTACAGGTTCAATGACAAAATTATACACTGCACGATCTACTTCATGCAAATGTAACCCATGGCATCAGGAGAAGGCAGAAAGTTACAGCCACACCTTTCTTTATTACCTTTTTAGAGCAACAGCTCCACTATCGACATGCCATGATCAAAACTCCAGGTTCTACTTTTCCTCATGAAACAGTCCCTGCTGCAAACACAAGCACCTTCAAGATTAAAGAAAAAATCCTCCAACATTCCATGGCCAGTGATCCTGGCGATAACAGCCAGCTAAGCTTGGCTTGGCATTGAGCACACCAGAGTGCCTGTAAATATTTTGCTTCCAATTGACTTAGACCCTCTCACTCACTCTGCTGTGAGCTCTTGATGTGTTTGCTAAATTCCGTGTTCTTACCTTTCATTCACATTTTAAGGTTTCATTCCCACACCCTAAACCTCTGGCCCTCCTACAGTATTTCCAACCTGGAAAGCCACATCCCTGGCTACACTGCAGCCTCCTCCACGTCTCCAAAAAGCCAGGAGAAAGCTATGGGGCCATGGCTTCCTACTATGCAGAACCCAGAATGAAGAAAACCACTTCTCTGCAGTGAGCATTCTGTTCAAAACCAGGATGGAAATTAGGCTCTTCATTCTGCACATTGGAGTAATTTTGAAGGAGAGATTGAGAAGATTTAAATATAGAGATTGCTTTCCCTAAGGATGCTGCTCAAGATATTTAAGAGCTCAGGTTTTACACGGCATGGATTTACCTTGGCACCAATGCAGAACTCCCTGCCCTGCTTCTGCAAGCAGCAATCCCTTCTGCAGGCTGTCAGAGAGCACAGGGTCCTGTTGGCTAACACAGGACTAGCAGCAAGGCTCACCCAGGCAGGTAAGCTGGGGTACAGAGGGGCTGGACTCCACCCTCAGCTTTCCAGATGTGATAGCACTCACCAACAAGAAGTTATGACCTCAGCTCTTGCAATGGGAAATGAAGAGCACAGCTAACTCCTTAATGAATTACTCCTGGGAATGCAGGGCTGCTCTGTGAAAGCCCAGCTCTTGGTAAGACCACACCAGACCACAAGCCACATTCAAAAACAAGTTCTCAGAAGATTTTTAAGGAACACCTACCACCGTCCCCACCATTCCCACTGTTCCCAAGGGATCTCAAGTGGGATTGCTACACACCAGAACTCGCCAGCACAGTGGCCAAGGAGCAGCTCCCACATGGGAATGCAAGTTGGCGCTTGGGAGCCTGAAGAAAGCCAGGCAAGGGTCACCAGCCCCATGCTAGAGGGAGTGGAGATGGGGACAGGCAAACAGTCCCCGGATAAAGAGCCTTATCCTGAGATGCAACCCTGGCAGGCACCCATCACATGCCTGAATATCTGTAAAGGGAGGCCAAGGGGTGGGAAATGATGTTAATTAAAGTTTTAATTACTGTAACCAAACGAGTAGTATAATTACTTTATTCTCACAGAGACTTCAAACTGATTAAGGACCACGTGCACAATCTTCGGGTTGATGCGGTTTTTAATTAAATGTGCCATCAAAGACGGTGAGAGGGGTGGGCAAGGGATGGTTCAGCCCTTTCTGAACCTCCAGACATCTCCTGCAAGGAGGAAGCCCAGGCTGGCAGCAGCAGCAGGCAATGCCAAAGGCCAAAGGTAACTGCTTTGGGAACACTGCAGCCAGCGGGGTGCACACTGGTGTCCTGAAGCAAAAGCTCCTCTTCTATACATCAGACCTCAGCTTCACATTCCCCCAAAACATCTACCTTTACAAACATTTCCAAACAGCCCCACATGGGCACTGAAAATATTAATGAACTGGTGCTGCCAACTGGAGGGAATGATTAAAAAACAATTTTGCAAAGGTATCCTTTTCAAATAATAATAATACTAAAAGACAAAGCCGTAAAAATTAAATTCCCAGTCCCCTACCTCAAATAAATAGTATCAGAATTTGAAATGAGACATAATTACCCCGGCAAGGTTAAAGCCGCTAATGCACATGGAATACAGAATCACCATCCATCATAATCATATCTCATATCGCAGCCATTATTTATAATTAGGAGGCACAGTTTAAAAAACACATAAAGACGCCCATGCAATGCAGTAATTCTTCTGTTATTGCTCCTGGAGGGCCAATCCTGCTCCGATGTGTAGAGTCCAGGATCAGGCAAAAGTAATTCCCCAAAACTCATTCCCAAAAAGCTCCTCTCTGGGAAGGGAAAGCCACCTTAGCCCACCTGCAAGCCCTGTCTAAGCACCATGCTGGCAGCACTAGGGCACAGACAGGCTGCACTAGGTCCCTCCCAGCCATTTCAAATCCAAGTGGGTACACAAGTCATCCAGACAGTTCTTTTCCCTTGACTATAGTGAATTTACAATTTTTTTCCCCAAATGTCAGTGCAGGAAGAGTGGAGTTGAGCAGACAGCAGGGCCACAACCCAGCTCAGTTAGGCAGGAACATGCAGGCAGTGACTGGCCTGGTGGGCTTTGCCTGGGCTTTCTGCACTGCTGGGTGGTTGTTATTTTTTTACCTATTTTCAAAACCACAGAACGAGTTATAGCAAGAGCTGGAAAAACCAAAAGCTAACCCCAGAGCTGCTGAAAGCTGCCCTCCTTTGAAGCGTGGGCTTTGCAGGCTGCCCCCGTGCCCCAGTGAAATATTAACAAGCTTCCTACGAAGCAGGAGGAAATTACGCTTAATATATTCTGGGGAAGTCCACAGACGGCAGTGCCTACACTGCAGAGCCTGGCTCTAGAGGGACCTACCTCCACATCCCTTCTCCTGCCAGCAACCAGGAGGAGTCAGTCTGCAGCCCTGCAGGGACAGGCAGCAGCTCCATCACACACATAAGCAATAAGCAAAGCCCTTGCCCACATAAGCACAAACTCCCAGACATGGCAGGATACACAGCTGATTCAGAGCCCCGTGAATCTTGGAGAAGCAGATTTGCATCTCTGGTGACAAAATAGAAAGCAACAGTGATTGGAGTGCATGTCCTGGGGACACACAGCCATGATGGCAGAGGTGACAGCAAAAGCCCAGGGATGAGATCACGGAAAGAACAGACACACACACACATGCATGTGAAAATCTAAGCTGCAGTGTTTTCAGAGATGGAAAAGCAAGCTGGGAGGAGGACAGGGAGGAGCTGAGGCATGGCCAGAGAGGCACAAATCTGCAGCTCAAGCAGCCCCAAGAAGCAGCTCAGCTCTCAGCAGCCTAAGGGGAACAGCTGAAGCCAGCTCGCCCCACCAGTCTCATGACTCTTACTCACAGCAGAGCTGCACTTTCTCAGAAGTTTCACCAAGCTGTAAAATGAAAAAAATAACAAGGGGGGGGGGAAGCCAAGAAAAAGACAGCTTGCAGATGCACGTACACACTCTGCAGAACCCAGGAAACACGTTTCCAATGAAGGCTGCTGCAAAGAGAGTGAAACACCAGCTGAGTCTCCAGCCAGGATGCCCTTACTGGGGTGCTGTGCTCCTGTAGCACAGCAGGACAAGGGACATGGGGAGGAGCTGGAAGAGGGGCACAGCCAGAGAGAGGGGGCTCTGTGCACCATGTCACTGCCACCATGAAAGTGAGGGATGAGCCTTTTTGAGGTCAGCTCTCCAGGACAGGTGGGTACCAGCCTATGCACCTCATCATGAGTGACAGCTCTGACCACTGGAGCTTCACGGAGGGGATGTAGGGCATCTCTTGGGTCTGCCCAGGATATTTTCCAACTCCTCCACTATTTCACACAGCCAGTGCACTGCCCAGCATGCCAAGGATCTTCAGTTTTGTAGGACTGGACAAGTTTGGAGAAGACCACCCTGTGGATGCTCACCATAGGGCTATGGAGGAGTATTGCAAAGTCAAAGGGGAGTGGATCATCCCCCCACAGGCAGTCTCCCCAAGCTCTGAAATGGTCATCAGGGCCTCACCAGGGCTCTGGCTGCTTTCCTTCAGCCATCTCAGCCCTGACAGCACAAATCAGAAGGACTTTTAACATCAGGGGCAGCTGAGTTTACCACAAGCAAAAAAGAAGCAGAGAGAGGAGGAGGTGCTTTGCAGGCTTGGGCAGAGGATCACTATTTGCCCTTCCAAGTGCTGAAAACTAATCCCCCCTTCCCCCTTTTTATCCCATTGAAAACTTGACAGAACCTCCTAGCGCTCTGCAGTTGAAATTGGCAGGTCTTAAATTAATTGACTGCAATTTTACACAACAACATGTTTAGCTGCGAGCTGGCCCGCGGCCCGCTTGGCTCGCCACCGCTCCCCAGACACTTTTCAAGCAACCTCCAAAACTTCATAACACATCGAAGGCGAGGCGAGCAGGCTGCCAACGTGACCCGCTCCCTGCCAAAAGCCAGCCCTGCCTCCCAGCGCCCCCACCCCGACCCTGATCCAGCTCCTCCGGTGTTTCCCCCCCCGCCCCGCTCTTGTTAATGGCTCGTTAAATTATTCTTGTCGTCTCCAAGGATTTTTGCTCCTCCAAACTACGAGGAGCACAGGGCGGGCTGGGTTACGGGCCCGCTGCTTTGCCATGGAAACAGCAGCCATGGGACCAATGCACGCAGCAACAGGAGTGAGAAAAGTCAGGGTGGTTTTTTTTAATTTCAATCCATCCTGACGAACTTCTGTTCTACTTCTGCTCAATAACCCGAAGGACAGAGCCCAAAGCAAAAGACGACTTCACAGTGGCAAGTCTGCAATGTGCCCATCTGGGACTGAGTGCTTCAGGTAATGCAAAAACATAAAACCCCAGAGCCCAGCAGCAAGATGACGCCTGCAACCCACGTCCCACCCTCCCAAAAAACAGCCAAGTTTGTCTTAAGAGAGGGTTCAAGAGGGCACTGCCACTTTCAGGGCGCCTGCCTTCCACCCAGCCTCCAGAATTCAGGGCTGGTCCCAGTTCGAGGTCTCCCAGCTCACGCGAGAGATGCTGTCGCTGCCTCGGCCAAGCACAAGCCCCAGCGATGAGTCAGCCCCAGCTCCCAACCCTAATCTAATCCCGTCCCCTGTGCTGGGCAGCTTTCCAGGGCATGTCCACAACATGAAAGGCGTGCTCTCACCCGCACTGCTGGGTCGAGAGCTGGAGGAGGAGAGGGGAGGATTGCTCCAGCTCCGCTGAGGACTTGGGTCGAGCAGCTGATGCTCTGCAAAAGCCAAACTGGGGGTGGGTTGTTTGTGTGATTTCATTGCTTGAACAAACAGAAACATCCTGTATGTGATTAAGAGCCTTTATGAAAAACACACCAGTGCTGAGCCCCACAGCTGGGGCTAAAGGTATGGCTGAGGCTGGAAGGCAGCACACAGCAGGGTTCTGCCTCTCTGGGGCGAGCAGTGCTCCCTGGCAGACTCACACAGCCACAGCACCCCAGGGACATTTCAGACCACGCACAGAAACAGACATCCCCACTAGGAAATCATCTCCCCTATAAAATGTCATTGTTTTCATGCCAAGCTCCCCAAGCTCTAGGGAGCAAGAGGCACAGTGGGGTTACCGACAGCCCACAAGCCGCAGGCAATGGCTGCTAGGGGAGAGGCAGCCAAGGCTCTAACATCACTCTGCAGGTTTCATTCTTTCCTTTATCACCTTCTGCCCCAGGATATCAAAGTATTCCACGCATGCCTCGAGCTTGCTCCTCCTTTTGGCTGCGGGCATCACCATCCCCAGATGGCACAGAGGAGAAACGGACGATCCAGGCAGGAGAAGGGAACTAACCACAATCCACCCCCGCCCCGGAAAAAGGGAGAACTCCAGCGCCTGCCAAAAACCAGGACTTGCCTGGACTTGTGCAGCCATCACCTCCACAGCCTCTGCCCTCCACTCCAACAGAGTTGCCTCGAGGGAGCCACGCCAGGAAAACACATGCTTTTGTTTAAGGAGCACAGGCTGAGCCGGGAAAAAAGCACTTGAATAGTACACACTCACACAAAAATAAAAAAAATATAAAAAAAAAAGAAAATTGAAGTTTTGTAGTTGTTTCTCTGGCAAGGTTCAAAATAGGGCAAGGTTTCTGTTTGTGCTGGGAGGCTTTAAAAAAAAATGTATTTCATCCAAACCATCCTTGAAACATTCTTGACATTTATTACCATAAACTTTTCCTCCAATTAGTCGCTCCTATACGACTATCATTTTCCTGATGAAAAACAACACCAGAAACTCGCAAGCTATTTAAAAAACGCTCGCTCTCTCTCCCTGCTCTCGAGCATAAACGGAATTAGGGAGGTTAGGGGGGTCAAAACCAACAGTTTCGACTCAACAGCCTTGGCCGGCGAGAGCCACAACCCGCAGCAGGGACACTGAGAGTGATACTGGGAGCTCACCAGAAGGTGCAAAAATACCCCAACTCTGCAAGTATGCACTATCACCTCTGGCACTGACTCAGAAATGCACAGTGGGCCAAGTCTCAGACAAAAAATCATGTTCTCAGATTTGGGCTGGGTTTTATAGCCAAGTCTCTCACAGCACAGCGGTGAGGATGCTCACACGAGTGTGACAGTACATGAAAGGGGAGAACCAAAGCCAAGCAGAGCTGAGTGGAGATACTTCCATCCCAGGAGGGATTTAAGGATCCCACCTTAAGGAGCAGATGGGCAGCAGCACAGAATCATCACACTGATGTGTACCCTTAGTCTCCAAGGTGAACCACACTTTGAAGCCCAAGTAAGCACACCTTCCCCCCTCATTCCCTGTTCCTTCACTCCCAGGCTGAAGGTAGCAATTTTTGCCCTCTTTTAAAACAAAAAGCCCTTGGAGGAAGAAGCCGAAGTTCACACATTCTGTATTGAAGTTGACTCATCCCCCTGGGAGAGCCCAGGAATCTCATTCCCAGGTTATGTTCACAAGCCCCAGGCTCACACTTTCCCACCAGCAGACTGGAGGAGGGAAGGAGAAGCAGGAAGGAAACCCCCAGCTGAGACAGGGAGTGTTCATCTCACCTGCTAGAGAGAAACACATCTTTAATTTTAAACGTTGAGCATAAAAATAAGATCCCTCGAGGTTCATAAGCATACTAGAAAGAAAGAGAGAGTAACATAGAGAAACCCTGGAGACATAAATGGAGAATTCAATTTGGGAAATTCCCATCCCTGGTGCAAGGTGGGAATAAGCTGGCACAGGCCATGCAGGCGAGGTGTGGTTTTCAGGGTTTTGTGTCTTTTTAAAGGACTTTGCTTATTTCTTACATAAACCATCACATGCATCACCTCCCCCAAGAAACTAAGTGTGGCAGTGGTAATCCCAACCCCACACAGCATTTCCATTCAGGGGGCAGAGGCTGCTCCCCTCCCTCTGCCAGGAAAGCCGCCGGTACCGATACCTCCAAGGTCCCCCATCCCGACATCCTCACCAGGGATGCTGAGCATTTCTGTGTGGCTGCCTACATGCCAGCCTCGCCAAGTCACCCACTTTCCATAGCTCATTACAGATGCAGTCACCCTGGCCAAGACATAGGCCTATTTTTGGGAACTTTTAAAAGAAAACAAATACATACTTATATATAGAGAGAACAAGTGAAACACACACGAACATCAAAACTGCATCATATTTTCCCTCTCTGAATTTTTTCAGTTGCATTCTGCTCAGCAGCTACCAATTAATTTTTGACCACTGTTAATGGAAAGCAGAAAGACAGAGGAACCCAGGCACAGACAGGCACTGACCCAGCCTCCAGGACCAGCAGAACTGCTGTTTTCACAGCTTCCAAGACTGCAAACTGCTCTACAGACCTCAAGCTTGCCCACGAATACCTCTGCTGAGCCCAAAATCCATCCTCAGAAGGATTTTCCTGCATCTTTTAGTAAAAATTTAGCTTTACGTCCTGGCTGGGAAGAGCACCACCAGTAACAAGAGTTTGGTGGAGCTCAGGTTTTAATAGGGGTTGCTGCTAGGAGAACTAGGAGGACGCAAGAAGGACAGGGAGGGCATCTGCAGGTGAAAAGAGTCCTGATGGAGACATATGTATGCTGTCTCCTTCAAAGTGGGAAATGGGACCAGGGTCCTTGAAGGAGGTGGCATCCATGTGTCTCCAGCTCCCTCCTCCCTGAGCTCCATCAGAGAGCAGCCACAGCAAAATCACATGTACATTTAACATCATCCCTCTATTCACCACTACCTCAGCTCCCCCTCACATAGCTCCAGGGGTCCATCATATCCAGCAAGGACTACGAGCTGTCCTTATAAAGGCAAGGAAGCCCCTTACCTCAGGAGCTGCCAGCCCAGCAAGCAGCATTACCAGCATTAAGCCTCCAGCTATAGCAGCACCAGGTTTGCTCTGCAGATGCCAGCACATAATTAAGATCTACAGGGCTCTGTCAATCAAGAAGGGGATAGAAGTGACAGGGAAATCTCTCCTAGGACAGAAGCCTCCATATTATTGGTGCCAGGGTGCCCAAAGGATGCTGGTGGGATGGCACAAATCCCATCTACCTCGGGAGCAAGCAGCCAGGGTCTCTGCCTTCCAAACTGCCTCTTCTCACCTGCTTCACGAACTGCAACCCTCCCAAAGCCAAGCCTGTGCTCTCCCAGTGCAGCATGCTTCCTATCTCTTGCTCCAAAGGGAACAGCCTCACTTAACAGCCCAGTGGACATTGCAACCCAGGGTGGCCCTGGAAAGAAGAGCCAGAGCTGCATGTCTGGGAGATGGGGTGCTATAGCATTTGAGGCTTCAATCTGGCCCTCTAAGGAGGCTGAGGGGGAAAAGGACCTTTCCAGGGATCCAAGCAAAAGGAGGAAAGGTCCAGAGAAAGCAGAGGCTGTAGAGAGTAAGCACCCTCCTGCTCCAAAACGTTCTCATTAACTCCTCCCCTCCAGGCTAAACCAGAGAGCTTGGACTGCCAGCTCTCAGCCCACACTGCAGCAGCATCAGGGAGCAGCATGGGAAGGCTGAATCCCAAGAGCACACACAGCCTGGAAGGCAGCAGGACAACCTCCCTCCTTTACCCTGGAGCATCAACCTTTTCCAGCCTGGTTTTCAGAGGGACTGCCTGCCAGGGTGGAGCAGCATCCCCACTACTCCAGAGCCACGCACAGCCATGCTAGTGCACAAATTGCTTCATTAAATGTCATCACATTAAGCCAGTTTCATGAATTTAACATTGTCCCCGGACTATTGTTTGCCTGAAAATTAAATTATGGCAACATTTGTTGTTTCAACAAGTCTGTCTATCAGGGAAGGGGCTGGAGGAGGAGATGCAGACACAGGCAGGGGATGCCACTTCAGCAATGGGACTCCAGTGAAGATAGGAAACACAGCCACGACTTCCTTCACAGGGGTGGGAGAAGGGAAGAATTAAGCAAACGTGTTGTTTCAACAAAAGCCAACCATGCCAGATGTGGAAAAGCAAGCCAAGCTGTTCAGAAATGGAAAGCATTGCTGTTTTGGAGCAAATAGAGACTCCAATCAGCCTCAGCAGCCACTGGCCAGCACCACAAAGTATCATTCCATACCCCTCGAAGCACCACAGACCCAGGCTACCTTCACACAAGTAGCTCAGGGTGGCAGTCCAGGGCTTTTTGATCTTTCCAGATTACAAAGCTTTGCCGCATACAGGAACACTCTCAGAAATTTCTCATTTATTCTTCCTTTTCCCTAGAGCAGCTCCTCTCTGCAGTATCAGAAACAAAGGTGACAACCTTTCGCTTTGTAAAGAAAACCACCAAGCGAAGCGGAATATAAATAGCACCCAAAACTGACCCGCATCCCCAGCCGAGGGGAATGAAATGAAGACAAGTGAACGAACAGCTTCAAGGTCAGAGAGACTTTTTTATTTCCCCTTTGTTCAAGGTCTGGTAATTTTTATCCACGCAGGAGAGCAATCCAAAATACATCATTAGGGTTGTAGCTAATAAAACCCACACTGGCTTTTTTCAGCCCAGCATTGTTTCCTTTGCCCATATGGGGATTATGGTGGGAAGGAGATGCTTTCTCCGGCACCTGCTCTACCAGCATGACCCCTCGTTGTATCCCCCTCCTTGCATCCCTGCACTGAGCACCCCGGTCATGCCAATCTGTCCCAGCACAGAGCAACCGACCAATGCTGCCCTCAAGAGCACGAAGTGTGGACAAATTAAAGTGCTATCACATTATCCTGCCTTTCTCTGCCAGACTGTAGGGATGCTCCCCACTACTTCAGCCCATTCTCAGTCTGCAGAGAGCCGGCTTGTCACACAGCACTGGCTCTCTTCCTTCTCTCCAGCTGCTAAATGGCATTAAAAGAACTAAGCATCCATTAAATAAAACTTTCCCGCTTGCTTCCCATGTAGACAATTGCTCTCACTGCCACGGGGAGGTTTCATGCCGGCAGCTGGTCCATGGGCACACAAAGAGCAGGGAGGTGCCAGGATCAACTCTAGTATAGCACAGGTCACCCAGGGAGAAAGGGAAAAGCATCCAGGAAGAAACAGGAACGTGGCCTCAGGGGTCTGCATCCTCACCACCACCCAGCACCCACCCCGGTTCCATTCCTATTTCACCCCACAATGCCGACCCCATGGGGCGCCTTCCTCCTGCCTTCCCCATCAGTACCAGCCTGCCATTAGCATCTATTCTCCTGCTCCACTTCAGAAAAGCCCCTAATTAACAAGGGCAGGAGATAACGGAGGGCAAACAGCAGCTCTTCCGAGGACTGAGCACCATCCCTGCCTGGACCTGGAGACAAACGACTCCTGCCATGTATCAAAGTCTCAGAGATGGATGACAGGTTCCAGCAGCCACTAAGGGGCAGCTGGAGTCCACATCCTGCATCCCCAAGTGCCATACCACACCTCCACCCCGCTCTTGATTTATGATGGATTTTCCTCTTAGTCTAGCAGGGAAAAGCAGGCATGTCAACCCATGGGGATATCTGACCTTCCCCACAGTCACGTCTCTACCTGGGGCAGCACTGGGATATGCAGAGACCCAGACAACAGTGACAGTAACTGAGCCCCTGCTAAGTACACATCTTGCCTCCTCCAGCAGGCCAGCGGCTGAGGGCAAATTCCTCAGGCACCATTAAATCTGGGTTAATGGGGTTGCACAAAGGGGAAGCAGGACACCAGCACTGTCCCTTCCCACCAGGCATACCGACAGTCCCTGCCTCCCAAACCGACGCCTTCCTGATCCTCCCTCTTCTCAGCTGCCTTTGGTGGGAGGCAGGGGCCATTCTCCCACCTAAAAAGCCAAAATTAGTCAGTGTTTGTGTCGGTGAATAGGCACAATGGTTCCAACAGGAGGGATCCAACAGAGCTGGGCCCTCCCAGCTCATTTCCATCTCTATGGGGTGGTTTTTCCCCCTACCCTATCCCCATGGGGGCCACCACAAGGGTCCCCAGCAGGAGGCACAGTCCAAAGCAAGAGTCGTGCTCCCACTCTTCCCAGCAGAATAGAGGTCACAGACAGGGGCTGCAGCCCTGCATTCAGCAGCAGAGAAATGTAGAAGAAAATGCTCAGCAGCTTCACGCTTCACCAACCAAACCAACTCCACCAGCCAGGAGGGAAAATCCAGATCTCACTGCTGGCACTGCACAGCCCCAGCAAGCCTACACACCCCTTTTCCTAACGCTAGCCCCCAGTGACTCTCACCCAGATGTTTACAGGGGCTCAGCATCCCCACCAACAACTCCAAAGCATCACTTATCCACCTTGCTCTCCCAGTGCTGCCAAGCCATGGCCACCAATGGCTTACAGAGCCCTGCAGTAACAGGGGCAGGACCAACGAGACATGCAGCCACAAACCCACAGGCTTCTTCCTTTCCCAGCCCTATTTCCACATTACTTTCAGGATGGCAGCCCCTGCCAGGGCATAGGATGGTCTGCAGGGACCAGCTGTGAAGGTGATGCTGCCGTGTTTGGCTGGAACAGACCTGCCATCTCCTGACCACACCCTGCAGGTAAGCACTAAGTTGTCTCGAGGAGCTGCCAAGAGACGTTTTGCCCCCAAGCCCCTTCCCAGGGTGATTACAGGAGCCAGGTTTGCACCTGGTAGCCCTTTTGAAGACATAGGATCCTTGGGATCCACCTTGACCCCTGAGCCTCCTCTAGGTATCACAACATACTGTTCCCCTAAAGTCACTTTGCCCGGCACCAGCAAAGTCCAGCAGCAACACTCCCTTACCGGCAGTGGCTCGGGAGTGGGCTGATGGATGGGGTTAGGTGGCATGCTGCCTGCGGGCGCCCGGCGCCAGGGAGAGGCGAGACGTGCACCGTCAGCGCTTTCGGCAGCGAAGGTTGGAGCAAGGCTGGCTCCTGCTGCCTCCCGACTGGCCGGGCGCCAGGATCCCAGGCCTCCCTGCTCACCTGCCTGCTTTGTGTGGAGAGCAGAGCAGACTGAAGGGGGATGGAGGGGGGGAGTAGGGTTATGGCTTGGGAGTCAAAAAGCCTGGGGTACAGAGGGTGGAGGGAGCCTGGTTTGGGGGAAGTGAGCCCCCTGACTCTTCCTATCTTTCTCCAAGGCTGTGTGAGCATGCTTGAGCATCCCTCGGAGAGCCATGAGCCTGGAAATGTTCATCCCCATCCATCCTACACAAGGCAGGAGCGGCAACCCCAGTGGCATTCCCCTCCAGGAGTCACTCGAGGACGGATCTGGCAGCTGCCTGCAGCCACGGCCTCGCCACCCCGGCAGATCCCAGAGGCCAGCGGTTCACGATGAATTTCTAATTGTTTCCTCCAACAATGAGACATCCTGTTCAGAGCCAGGCGGCGCAACAAAGCCCAACGCTGGCGAGCAGGGCCCCTTCCTGCTGAGCAGGAATGGGGCGATGTGGAGTGTTCCCTGCCACGAGCGGGGAACAGGAAAGGCTCTGCCGCCCCCTCCCCATCACCCCATCCACTTAACATGCCAGCTCTCCAGCCTCCACCTTGATTAAAACAGCTTAACGACTCCAGCGAGAGCTCTCGAGGGGGTGGGGAGCCGCCAAGAGGTATTTGATGGATTCACTTTGGCAACCGTCGGCTACCTTGTCATGCCAATAAAATTATTTCCATTGATTGGGGAGAGGCGCGGCCGCATGCTCCGAGGAGTGCATCTCCCTGCCGGGGCTGGGCACAGGCACCCATGGGGGGCTGTGTGCATGTGGGGAGAGAGCAAGGGGTCTCCAGAGGATGGGATGGGGATGGAGCGGGCGGGAGAGGGCAGAGGGAAGAGGCAGGAGGAACAAAAGGCCCTTGTGCCGGGAAGCCAGCTGGGAAGAGGCAGCCACATGGGCAGGAGAGGATTTCCAGGGGCTGTGCAGGGGTCGATCCTCAGGGAATCCTCAAGAGTCACCGGCTCACACCACCAGGGCTTCATGCAGGCTTCATGCCCCAAACCCGTCCTGTCTCCCACCCCCACTCCCCACAAAGCAAAAGCCATCCAAGGCACAGGCAGTAAGTAGGGTAGCCAGCAGAGGGTCACGAGGGGGGCTGAGCCCTTGCGCGCGCTTTGGGAGCCGGATTTCACGCGCCAGGACACAAAGGGCCCCTTTTCAGCCGGAGCTGCTTACCCTGAGCACTAAGCAGAGGGTGACGAGAAAGGATCCGTGGGGACAGGGACCAGCAGATTGGGCAGGAAGCCTGACAGCTTCTCCCCCCAGCTCACACAGACCATGATCAGGTCATGCATCATATCCAAGAGGCCAGCACATGGGAGCTTTTGTGATCAGAAGGGAGCCAGCAGGTGACAGGGAAATCCCTAAAAGGCTCCCCTCCCCATGGCACCTATTTTCTGCCCAGACACACCAAGGGTTTTGAACACACTGAAGCCTCCTCATTCAAAGCTTTAAGAGAACTGAGAGGGGGGTGTTTCCACAGGCTGCCAAATCTGCTTCCCTAAAGCACAACCATCCTTGGCAGGACAGGAGGCTGCAGGGGAGGACTTCGACCCTCTCCAGGACAGGAGAGGAGCACCATGTCCTGCTCTGTAGGGATGGGGATAACCCATTTAGTGTGAAGAGTTTATTATTATAATTATTAAAGCAGAGAAACCAAAGCAGGCAGACACAGAGCCAGTTCAGCTGTGCTTTCTGTAGAAGAGAATAAACAAGCCGTGGCAAGCGCAAGCCCCAGGGGAGAGCAGATTCCCGACGGAGACACATTCTGATGCATTCATGCCCAAGGCCAGACGGTTTCAGGACAGGGCAGGGAGCTACAGGGATTGCAGTGGTGACTGGGCAGCCAGATAATACTCAAAAAATGAGAGCCCAGCTGGCTGTGAGGGATGTGTAGTTCAATGCTATACTGGCTGCACTGTCCCACAATCATGCCTGCCTCAGCAACCTCCAGAACCTGGAACCCCAGTGGTGCTGGGATTCTCCTGCAGGGCTGTGGCAGAAGGGGCAGCTCTCAGACTCCCTGCTTCACAGCAGCTGGGGATGGCTGTGGGCAGGGAGCCACCGGTTGTGTTGAGAGAGAAGCTCAGCTCATTCCCCCAAAAATAACCAGGCAGAACCCAAAACTGGGTCAACCCACAAGGGCTACACCATGTTCTGCAGAGCCCCAAGGCTGTGCCATGTTTTCATAACGAGGAGCAGATGGCAGTGAAGGAGGGCAGCAGGGTCTGTGCTGCACCTCCCAGAACGTCCCACCGCTCCAGCTTCCATCCACCAGCCCAGCATGGTGCTGTTACTGAGAGGGGGTTGTACTACCAGCAGACCCCCTCCGGTACCATCCTTCTTCCCTCTCTCCATACAACACTTCAAGCACACCCAAAATCAAGTCCTTTGCACACACAGGTCAAGAGATGACACAGGTGCAGTGTCAAATGTGTCTGTTCAGCACGTGACTGAGCACTCCCATTGCAATCACACACAGCTTTGTGTCCGCCCAAAAAACAGAAAAGACGACCTGGGAAAATGATAACTGTCCAATAAAAAGACTGCCAAGTGAGGACAGGTGGTTTACAGGAAAAACCCAAGCATTAGGAAGCAAGTCTCATTTCCCTTGCACAAACATCCCCTGGACATTTCTGCTGCAGCATGCTCATGGCTCACGTCCCCATGTCATTTCCCCATCCACAGAGCCCTCAGATGACAGGGTACAAGGCCAGCTCCCTGTTGTGCCAGCTCAAGAGTACATAGGAAGTGGCTCACTGCCAGCCCCAGCAGCGTGGGAAGCCATCCCCACACTGCTCACCTGGGCATGGCAGGAATTCCCCGAGCGCCCCAGTCCCATGACTGCTGGCACCAAGTACAGCAAGCACGTGGGACCAAGAGCTTTCCAAGCCTGGCCTCTCCACATAACTCGGGATCAGCCAAAGATGGCAATGCTGCAGGGACAAGCTGAGAGTGGGTTACCATGGGTTCCACTGCTGCAACCCATTCAGCATCCCAGGGGTCATGATCACCATCCCTTCAGTGCTTCCCCAGCCCAGCCTACAGCCCCTGTCACACAGACAAGTTTTGCAAATCTGACATTGCTAGCAAGATCCTTCCACCCACCAAAACTGGGGTCTCCCTGCAGCTGTGGCAGCAGCAGGTGCTGCCCAGCACCCTGCCTTTACAGTGGCAACTGTTGGTGGCAGGGCTGTGGAGAGGCTGCAGGTCAGCCAGAGGCTCGTGTGGCTTTTTGGGGGGACAAAAGGAGGCTCTGTCTGCACGCAACAGCCTGGACAAATGCTGGGCATGGGAGCTGCCATCCAAGGAAAATCCAGACGCGGCAGTGACTCTGTCCTGACCTTAACCCAGCCCAGATGGCGAGATCGGTGCCCCTCAGAAGAGCAGCATCTATTACAGGGCTCCTGGGGATGGGGAGGGGGGCACCCAGCTGTCGGCACAGCCCTTCCTCTCCCAGAGGAGATGCCAGGAGTTCTGGCAAGGGTGGGGGGGCCAGCAGGAGGGCAGAGAAGCCACCACGCTGCACCAAGCCTAATGTGAGTGTTTGCCAAGCAGACAGTGGGAAACACCAACAGCTTAAAAGCAGAGGGACTGCGACTGCTGCTGAAGGATGTGCCCCCTCCCCCTGCACCCTCTGCCTGGAGGAGCCACCCTGGCTACACTCTGCTCTACCCCTGCCAGGCACTGCATCCCCTGGTTGCGGACACAGTGGTGCCACTCAGAGACAGGTCAGCAGCCCCCATCTCGCCCTTCCCTCCCTCCGGCCCTGGCAGCCAGGCGGCAGGATCAGGTAGCTGCTGAGGCAGCGCTTTGCTGAGCAGCCAGGCAGCCCCTGCCGCAGGAAGGCTGGGCTGCCCACCTCAAGGTCACCGTAGGGACAAGGAGGAGACCTCATGGCGCAGGGCTTGGAGCCTGCAAAGTGTTCCCATGCTGCCACTGGAGAGCTCTGCAGCCCCAGGGGATTTGGGGGGCCCCAGGTAGGATAAGCCTACAAAACCTGCCCAGCATTCCTGTGCTGGGATGGGGCTGAGACCCATCTCTTCATTCTCCATGGAGTTGCTCCATGTCCTCATGCCCTGCAGGGCCAGAGAACCAGACCAGCTCTTTGGGCCACCAAGTTTAAAACTAGGAAAAAGAAATCTTGGGAAAGCCCTGCAGGAGAGGACAGTCAAACCACACCTGGGCTTCAAGTTCTGGCCACAGTCATGGCTGTAGCATGTAGCCCACACTGTAGTTAGGCACTCCCCCTATACCACCCCTTGCAAATGGCTCTGAAGATGCAAAGACCAGAGAAAAACTGAATAAAGGAGGAAGAGGAAAAATCAAATCTGCCATCTAAAAACCAACCACAAGCCCCTCCAGATAAATGAGGAACTAGAGATGTAACACTCTCCGTGGCTTTTTGAACTCTCCTCCCACATGCTCCTTCCTTCCCATCCCCATTTAAAACCCCATCTGGAGCCCAGAGGCAGGAGAAGCTGACAGCAACATGACACCAGTCTCTTTGGATCCCTCATCGATCTGGAAGGGAGGATGAGCTGCCTCCATCAGCTCCCCACAGCCCTGTTCAGTCCTAGGCACTAGGCACCCCTCCAAGGACCACAGAAAGCCAAGCATAGGATGTGGGGCTGGGGTGGAACCCTCCATCCTGCCCCTAACTTCAAAACATGCTGCTTGTGTACCCACAAACACTACTTATAGGCAGGGGTGCAGGTGGATTTGTCAGGGGTCCAGGGGATGCATGGGCAGGGTGAGCAGGACATGGGGGACTACCACCCACAATGGCACCCTGCTCTGGATTCCTGCCAGGGAGGCCACCCTGCCATTTCTAGGGCACCCTGAGCAACAGAGTTAAGGAGATGTAATAAATGTGCAGGATGCTGTGCCCAAGACAGGGTGTGGAACATCTTGCAAGTCACAGAGAGATGGGCCAGACCCCTCAGCCAAGCTCTTGTCCATAGCAAGGACCCTACCAGGACCTTCACACAGCCTTTCCCTGGCTGAGGATGTGTTAATGGAAGCTGTGTTTATACAGGGCATGTACAGCTATAATTACAGGCATGATGTTATGATAACAGGAAATCCGTGCCCTGTGGAGATGCAGGCAGAGAAAGGCACGCACAGAGCTATTTGCTAATTGCCACCAACAATCAGCCTTTTGTGCCATGGCGGGGTACGGGAAGTGAAGTCTCCCCATGGCCAGGCTGGAGTCATCAGCACCCACCCTGCCCAGGCCATATGGATCCAGACGGACAGAGCCCGCCTCATGGCAGCTACAGAGCAAACCCGCCTGTCCTGAGACATAACAAGATGGGCTGTGATCCATCAATGGCAAGGACTCAACCTCCCTATGTTATAAACCTTCCAAAAGGCAGAGGTTTTGTAAATTTGGTTGACAGACCGAAGCAATGGGAAATTGTCCCTCACTGGCCCTTTGCATGTTACCCCCAATATATCAAGTCACTCTGCTATGGAGACATAGCCCTACCTGTACCTCCCAAAGGGCCAGTGAGGAAAGCAGTCATCCCTCCCCTTCAGCATCACTGAGGACTTTCCTACCTTTTTGATCTTTCCACTCCGTGTGCCTGCAAAGACAACAGTTTGTCCTCTGTAGTCGTAGGCAGCCACTGAGGTCATCCCGTCCTCCTTATCCACAAAGAGTGGGGTTCCCTCAATGGTGACAGTCCCACCCAGTGGCTGGTTAAAATCCTGGCCACAGAAATTGTCGTCGATCTGCAGCGGCTGTCGAAAGAAAAGAAAGGAGAGATGAGCTTTTTTCCAATGCCTCAACATACTGGACCTCCTAGATGACCATCAGCCATCTTCCACATTCACCCCATAGCTACTGGCACCTTCAGCAGCCCCATCCCTTGCCCTCCTGTCCCAGCCATCCCACCTCACCAGCCAAAGGAAGGCATGAGTTGATGCTTCCCTAACATTCCCTACGCACTGATGTAAGGCATTTGGGACAGATCCACTGCATGGAGGCCCTCTCTACGTCTGAAAAATCTCTGCAGACCAACACTAAGGCTTTCTGTCCTCTACATCTTACAGAGCAGCACTTACAAACCCAGCGGGAGCCAGCGCAGCATCCCTGCTCCCCCTCCATCCCTGCTGCTGCTATCTCAGACACGTGGGATGCCAGCACAAGCTCCCCAGCACACACACATCCCTCTCCTCCTCATTCCGGCGCTAGCTTCAAAAAGAAAACAGCTTGGCAGCAAGGCAGGAGGGGCTGAATCCTGTGCCCCAGCCTTCCCCCGGAGACAAAATACTTCCCAGCCAAGGCTGTGCCAAGGCAAACGAGCCGGGGCTCCTGAAAGAGCCTCACTTCACATAGCAGAGCCTCCAGCAAACACACTACCCACCTGCCAGCCCTGTTCCACCTCCCGCAGGAACGTCTCTGGGAAATCCCCGCATTTTTTCCATGCTGCCTTGCCCCAGACAAGGCGCCTGGCTCAGCCAGCTGCCTCCTCACTTCAGCGCAAGCCCGTGGGTCTGGGAGAAGCTTCTGCAAGCTCAGCCTGGGCAGAGGCAGAGCTACACTGGCCCCTCTCCACTCTGAGGGCCATGACAGCAGAGACCTACAGCAAGAACAGTCCTGAGGATGGGCCAGGCAAAGTCAGAGGAATTCCCCCTGTGAAAGCTGAGATGCAGGCAGTGGGGTAGGACCAGGACCAGACCCACAGTATTCACCACTACATCAAGCATCCTTGACACATCACCCGGGCCTGCTGAGCAGGACAACAGAGCCTGGCCACAGTTATCTGGCCTGGGGGGCACATGGGTCTCCCAGAGGTCCCACACAAGGCAACAGCCTCACACAGTCACATGGCACCAGCAAAATCCCCATCCTGTCCCATGCAGCAAGGGGCTTTGGCCAAATCTCCATGGGTGGCAGCGAGCCTGTGTGCAGGAGGGCAGAGTGGCAAGGCAGGCATGGCCGATGGGGAGACAGCCTGCTCCAGTCACAGGATTTTTCCGCTTCACAAGGTTCCTTATATAACTTTGAATTTAAAGGGGAGAGAGGTTTTTTGGCAAGCAGCAGCCTCCAAATGCATGCCAGTCCCCAAGGGGTTTTAAACCCATACAGCATGTGCACGGAGCATATGGGAAAACGCCGAGCTCCCGAGCTCCACGTATACAAGGGCAGTACAGAGCTCTGTAATTCCCACTCATCACTGCCTGGGAAGCAAGGGTCAGCCCAGACTGGCTCCCACCAACAACCCACAGTCACCCACATGGAGGAGGGAAAACACAGTACTTTTCGTGCCCCAGCACAATACACTTGTAGCTACAATGGCATCAGCCTCCCACAGCCACAGCAATGCTGCTCACCCTCCTCACTGTGCCACCATGCCAAGGCCAGTGGTCCCACTCCTGGCTGCAGTGGGAACTCAGTGCTGTGCCAGCCTTCCAGCGGGGGAGGACAGGAAACGATGCCAGCCGGTCACATTCAGCCTCCCTGGGCAGTCTGGGGATGCTGGGCTGCTTCCTCAGTTACTCTTAACTTCTGGTTTTGCTGGATGCTGAGTTAATGTGCAAAGATCAGCTCCCTTCCCCGCCTGACTGTTGCTCACCCTTCCTTGAACTGGGGGAACTCCTACAGCCAGGCATGAGAGATGCGGGGATCCCCAAAACAGGAACACGGGGTACCCACGCATCTCTGCAACCACAGGAAAAGGAGGGAAGTCGAACCAAGACCTCTCCACTCATCCTCTGAATTGCAGCCTTGCCCTCTTCAATCCATTGGCCAACATACACATTAAGCATACTCTTCAGCATAACTAGGCTAGGAATTTTAAAGCAGTAGATGAAAGAAAATTATCTTCCCAATCACGCAGTGAGATGTGAGTGACGCTTAAGCCAATACACAGCTCCTTATCCAATATCTGGGATCCCTCAGGTGCTTTGCTAAGGAAAAAACTCTGTCTCCAACACCCTAAATAAATCTCATCACCTTCTTCACACACATGTGCAGTAGCAAAAGGGTTACAGGCAATGCCATGAAGGTATTTAAGCCCTGACACACCTGGGTGCAGGTTCTACTCTCTCCAAGCTCAATCTGCAGCTTCCCCAACCCCTCGGCTGCTGAATATGCAAGAGGAGAGATGTTTACGGTGTTTACTGCTCTCTGCTTTGTCTCAACGTACTCTCTGGGAAATGACAAATACAGCTGCGCTCCGGGACCCGGGGAGCGCCCGCTGCCGCCACGCCGACACCACCTCGATAAATAATTACGCCGACAATTAGCTCATTAACAGCAAACTGCCTCGTTAGGGAAGCACAGACAGCACAGCGAGGTCGGGCCAAGGGCAGCAGTACCGGGGTTACGGCACCCACAGACAACCCTGGCAGATGGGGGCTGCGGGGAGAGGCGAGGTGCAGGGATGGAGGGGTGGAAGGACAGCGGGACAGCTGTCCCCCGGCCAGTGCCAGCAGGGACAGACACGTAGCACGGCAGGCGAGGGCCAGTGACCTTGCAGCGTTCCTGCCTGCGGATGCTGGGACCCGCAGGAGGCATTGGGATCTGCCTGCTCTTGCATTTGCACGGGTGTTTGCAGGAACCACGGCCTCAGCCCATTGCAAGGGGGGGCTGTTTGTTTTGGGGGGTTTTGTCTGTTTTTTTGATTAGTTTCTCCTTTTGTCTGTGCTTTCCTTTGACACCCCTCTCAGTTACCCCAGGACCCAAGCCACCCCAGGCCACCACCTGCACAGCGCAGCAGTCTTCCCTCTCCCAGCACTAACCTGCCTCCCCAAAATAGGGTCAGGAAATTTGGATTTCCTGGGGAAAGGGGCCTGAAGGAGGGGGAAAGCAGGCCCACAGCACTGAGCGAGCAGGAGCGGGCGTCTCCTTGACATGCCTTGTCTCATTGCCTCCCTTCAAACCCACTTATGAAAGCAATGAGGGAGCAGACAGCAAGGCAAGGCTCGCATCACTCAGCATTATTAATTAGCCAATAATTCACCAGTTAGCACCATTATAGGCTCAGCCCATCCCCCTGTGCTCCTCCAGGGGCTGCAATGGAGGATGTGGGGGGATGCAAAGAGCCAGGGAGGAGGTTGCAGGAGGCTGGTACCAAATGCCAGGCTGGGATGCCAGGCATTTTGTGCGTTAATCACTACTCAGGAATAATCCCAGAGTGGTACAGTTTGTTACCACCTGCATTTCTCTGGCTGCTCCGGAAAGAATTTGGCTTATCCCAGCCCACATGTCACCAGCCATTGCCCCGTGCCAGCAAGCTGGGCAGCAAGCCCCACTGAGGAGTCAAAACTCATTTTCTCCCTGGGGCAGCCCAGGGAAAACTGATGCCCACATCCTGCATGCTCCAGGCACTGGCTCTGCCCACACTGCCAGCCCAGGAGTCAAGGACTCCAAGAACCGTAAATAGCTCTCTGCTGCAAAATCTGCACTCCAGCTCCCGCTCGCTGTCCTTTCCCAGTCCTGCTACACCCAATGCTCATACCCCCATTTGGGGATGGGCATACTGGGCAGATGTGCTGAGCACATCTGGCCTCAGACACAAAGAATTCCCAGCCCTGCATTGCACATGGGAAGAAAAGAGCACGGTTCTTTTCATACAACATCAAACCCGGCTCAGTGAAACCTTGAGAGTAGCAAAGCCTCAGGAGGGGCTCAAGAGTGGCTTAGGTGCAGGGGAATGGGCTGGGTGGTTCCACACGGTGACTCTGCTGTGTGTGTGAGCCCATGCTCAGGTCTGAGCACAGCATGAGGGGTATTGCTCCTGAGCCAGTGCCACTACCCTTCCAGCTGCCCGATCACTGGATCCCAGGAGAGGAGAGCGAGAGAGAGAGATGGGAGGCAGGAATTCACTCTGCTCGCCAGCATCGGAGAGGAACCACTAACACCTCCTGAGCTATGTGCCAAGCCTGGCAGCCTCTCCTCCTGGCTCTGACACCAGCTCTGGAGAACCAGAGCCACCCTGCAGCGCTGGGATGAGCATCCCCTGGCCCTGTACTGCTCGAGGTCTGGGAGTGCAGTGCTGGCAAAACCTTCTCCAGCATGGCCAGCCTTAGCCCCTTGCTGCCGTGAAGGAGCAGAGCAAGAGAGCTCCTTGCACATTTTCCATATGAATGGGGTGTAATTCCCAAGCAACCACTGACTTGAGCGATTATGTTCCGCCTCCTTAAAAATTAAATAAACGTGCCCTTTATTTTCTGGCCAGCCCTCACCACTGAGAGGCTGTCTCTGCCATCACCCATCCCAGAGGTGGCTTTATTTTATTAGGGGCTCAGAAATTCCTGCCAGAAAGAGGTAACATGCTCCAAGGGGTCTGTTTTGGTTTGTGCTCCGCACAGCAAGGAGCTGAGGGCTTGACTCATGATCCAGTCATGTCTTTCCCAGCTCTGCCTGTCAGCCAGAGCAGGACAGGGACAGAAAACACCACCTGGCTCCCCTCGGGGAGGGTGGCACTCTCCAACCCAACCCATACAAAAGTGAAAGCATCCCCATCAAGGCACACGTCCTTCCACCCCACAAGAGCCACATCTGCAGAAGCCAGAGAGAGCACCTTGGGATCCACCTGCTCACAGGGACTCTCCAAGCTTAAAACCACTCCCAAAATGCAGCGGGGTAGAGATCCCTCCCCAAACCCCAGGGACATGGCACCAGGAGAGGTGAGCCATGAGTGCAGGAGGAAGGAGCGAACAACTCCACTGCCAGAGCCAGCATCTGCACGCCCCAACAGGCAGCAGTGTAACGATTTCATCATTTTCCAGCAAAATTGAATTAGTTCAAAGCCAAAATCTGATTTGCGAGCCCAGCGCTCTTGACAGCAAACCCTTTACTTTGTCAGGCAGCTGTTAGCTGTCTCCTCCAGAGCTTGGGGAGGACAGTGGGAGCGAAGGCACGGCTGCTCCACAGGGACCCCCTGCCTACCTGCCAGCACACAAAACCCTGCTTGAGCAGGACTGGGGGCTTGGTGATGGGTGCCAAGCACCAGCAATCGGGCCTGGGGGAGGTGGGCAATAGCAGTTGTATCAGGACCTCCACCAGGCACTCCCGAACACTCACATCACACCCCAAAACCTGCCTCAGCCAGGCATCTGACCCTGAGTCGGGACTACCCAACCCAGCCTGCTGATATCCCTAGCATGACCTCCCCATGACCTGGAGCCTCCTGCAACCACTTGAGGGTTATAACATTGCCAGGGAAAAAAATCCAGTAACAGTAACAGTTCAACTAGGAAACAAACCCTGAGAGCCAAGCAGGGAGGTCCCTTCCCCAGCTCTCATAGGTCCCTCACAGAATAGCTGAGCCACCAGCAGGGACTAGACATGCCCAGATGAGCACTAGGCAGGAAGACACCTCTCTGGGGACAGTGGGGAGTGCTCCCTCAGGAGGGAGTCACTGCCCTAGAATAGCAACACTCACCTCCTGTACCTGTGGATGACAGTTTGCACCGGCCACTCTCAAAACCCACTTTGCTGACACCGCTTTGTGCCTTCTGTCTTCCTCTCCAGCACATCATGGAGAGGATGTGGTCCCTCTGTGCTGAACATCTGACCAACTTCTGCTGGGATCGCCAACCTCCTCACATCCCTCCATCAAGTGTCTGCTCCCTATCCCCCAAATCCTACTGCCTCCAGCACCTTCTGCTTGGCCAAGCCCCAGGTGACATGACCCTTCCAAATCCACATGTGCCACCTGCAAGGGACCCCACGGCGGAGCTGCAGCAGATGGCCTGAGGGCTGAGACCAGATCACTTACACTCCCCAAATCCACAGAGAAGGGACACCACAAACAGGCACCTGCATCGGCATGGGCCCCCTTGCTTGGGCCTCTCCACAGGCACCAAATGCAGCCCAAATCCAGTTGGCTGCCCGGCCAAACTGATCACAAAGCTGTGATCGCTGCACGGAATGCTATCAGGCAAACTGAGCACCCTGCCCCCATGGCACCAGTCCTCCCACTGGGAAAACAAGGTCAGGACACTGGGAAGGGTCCAACCAGAGAGCACCACCAGGAGCCAGAAACAATCTGGCTTGAGTACAGACAAGTGGGAACTTACCGAGTTGATGCAGCCCAGCTCCTTATTCAAGAGCCAAGGCAGTGAGAGTTTCCCTTCCCCTCTGTAGCATGACTGGATACGTTCCTTGATCTTATCCTTGATCTTCTTCAACGTGAAGAGGCAGAGCACAGACTCCTTGGGAGGCTTAACCCTGTTTTTCTGGCCCTGGGAGAAGATGGTGAAGAGGATATCCTCCTGCTCTGAGATGCCCAGGTATTTGGCCAAAGCCTTGCCAGGCTTGGTCAGGTAGGCGTCCTGGATTAGGCGATACTCGATGCCGTCCTGCACACAGCCGATGGGGAACTCCACGTAGGAGTAGAACTTTGGGTCGTCCACACAGAGGCGGACAATCTTGGAGGTGAAAAACTGCTCTCCAGTGGAGTCGGGAGAGGTGAGCTGGGTGTCCAGCTGCAGGGTCAGGTAGTAAACAAACTGCTCGCTGCTGAAGCTGTAGATATAGTAGATGTCAAAGGTGGGGAACTTGGAGAGTGTATCCGAGGGGATTTTAAGCTGTGACGAGACAAACTCATCCTGGTAGACAAAGCCAAACATCTCCGCATTCTCCTCATTGGCCATCAGTTTGCGACTGGAGAGGGTGGGGAAGTACTCTGACTTCCCATCAATGGGCGTCCCAATGAAGAGCTTGTTCTGCCCGTTGAGCACCTCAATGATGACCCCAGACATGGTGCCCGACTCATTGACGCTGGAGAGGTAGTGCTCCTTGCGGTGGTGGGGCTCACCCAACTTGAAGAGGTCGTCCAGCCGCAGGAACTGGCAAATACCCTGGGAGGCACTGCCACAGGCGATCAGCCGATTCCCCGAGTAGTCCACCAGCAGCAGTTTGTTCACATTGTTGGTGGTAACCAGCCCATGTGGGCAGGACTGAACACTGGGCGGAGGGTAACACTTCTCATTGTCCTCCACGGGCCCCGTCACGTGGGTCCGCAGGAGTGTGAGGTTATTGGAGAGCTTGTAGATCCGATTGACAGCCCCCACATAGACCTCCCCGGTTTTGTTGTGGACCACCAAGTGCGTCAAGCTCCAGTCTGTAACCGGGAAAGTCCTAAAGGGAGACTTGGGGCTGCCTTCCGCCAGCGGTAGCCAGGTGCTCCCCAAGAGCAGCAAGGTCCAAATGTGGATGGACAAGTGATGCTTGAGCCAAATGAGCCACATTGCAGCAGCCTCACATCCAGCCAAGGCCATGCCCAAACCCAGCCACAAAATAAATAGAAACAAACCCAAACTAAAGGGATGAGGGAGGGAGGGAGGAGGAGCTAATGGGACACAGTCTCCTCTGCTTCCGCTGCACTCGGCATTCAGGGCATCGTGGGCACGGCCGGTCCAGTCAGCCCTAGAGGGAGAAGGACAAGAAAAATGCGGTTAGGAGGCTTTCTTGCAGTGTCAGGCCTGTTCAACCCCACCCAGCAAGGACTGATGCCTCACCCTATTCTAGCAGGCAGTCTAACAAAACAACCCCCACCACCTTCTGTTCCAGAAAGACACATCCCCCAAGTACAGGGACCAAGAGAATCCACATGATGCCAAGGGCAACCCTGCCTGGTCACACACCACATGGAGCTGCCATGCACTTGGTATCGCCATCCTAGACACAACCACCAGCCCCACCAGCCAGTGGCACCTCCAGTGGGGACACTGCCCTCACCCCTACCCAAACCCCCTTAGGAAGAGCAACAGCTGTTTGAACATGCTGGTAGCTGCTGGCTGGAACCACAGTGGCTTGTGATGTCTGGTGATGTGGTCCAATACACCTACCACATACAAACACCCCAGTGGGACATAGTTGGCCCCAACCCACTTTTAAGAGCATTAGCAGCACCAAGGTGTTAGCCAGGGATGGCTGCTAACAAGCCTCAAGAGATGCTCCTGGCCTGCTGCCCTTGCCCCACTCTACCACGGTGCTGGGAGTGGATGAAAAAACCTGGGTTCGCAGCAAGCACAGTCCAAGTCCTGCACAGAGGAGGATTTCAAAAGCACCTTTTGGAAGAGCTGGGAGAGCAGAGAGCCCTGGCATGCTGCCCATCATCCCTGCCACCTGCCTGCCTGACAAACCCCAGGAGGGTCATAGGCAGGAGGGGTTGGAGGGAGCAAACAAGCACAGCAAGGAGAAGCATATCCCTCTGGCATTTCTGTGCATTATGAAAGGCAGGACCAGCCATCAGGCAGTCAGCTTGAGAAGCTCCAGAGAGATGAGGAGGCATACACAGGGAGGATGGAGAGCTCTGCTTCTTGCTGTGCCACAGCTCAAGCTCACCAACATGGAGCACTGAAGCAGCAGGGAGCCAGCCAACTATACCACACCAGTATGAGCTTTGCATCCCAGCAATGGGGAGGACATGGCCACAGAAAGCCAATGCACAGCTCTGCCCTCCCCATCAGCTCAGCAGCCCCTTGGTTACACCCCCTTCCTGTCTTCTCCATCCATCCTCCATGTACAGTCACAAGCACCCCTGGACTAACACAGTGTTGTACAAAACCTCCTGCCAGAACATGGCCGATCCTACCATCACAACCTACCCACCCAGGGTGGGAACATCATTCCCAAGGTCTGTGGTTGGAACACCAGCTCAGTTCTCCAGCCACTGCAGAAAAGCTGCTCCAAAAGGGAGTGGAGGAAGAGAGTCTCACTCTCTCCTCCCTCTCGTTATCGTCCATCTCTGACTCAGTCCAGAATAACTTTCAGGGAGGATCCCCAGCAGGGAATGGCAGAGGTAGGAAATATGGCCTGCAGGGACTGGCAGCTCTGCCAGCATCCCAGACAGGGCAGGGCAGGTGTCAGAGGGCAGCTGGCTGCACACATTATATCAGCAGGGCTGCATGGGGCTGAATGGCTGCCCCAGCCTCAGCAGCCTGCTCTTGGCAGAACTGTGGGACCCACCAGGCAGGCCACATGCAAACTCTCGGAGGGCTCTGCCATCACCTGGCCAGCAGCTGGGCCATACAGGTACCCCAACATCCCACACAGCATCCTTCAATTCTGCCACTCCCTTCTCAAGACATGCAGCCAGACATGGAGAAGTCTGAGGGAAGAGAGAGCCTTTTTTTGCCCCTTTTCCTTCTCCCAGCAAACAAAAGACCCCCCCGACCTCCTTCTCCAGGATAAATCCAGCCTTGGCCACCCCTGCAGCCCTTCCAGTTCTGCTGAAACCCCAACACACTGGACAAAGCTTCCTTACCACTTCCAAACCTTCCTGGCAGATCTGCCATCTCCACCAACACTCCTCTGCCCACATACTCCCCACCCTGCTCCCTTCCACCCTCCAACACATCCACCTCCAAGGTAAGAGCCTCAAGGGATATTTGGACAATGGCATATGAGCAACACTGAGACCAAAGCCAGCTGCCACAAAGCTCCATGGGTATGGAGACAATCAAAACACCAGCCCTGGAAATCATCTCTATGGTCCTAATCCCCCATTCCTACTACCTTTCCCAACACTGGGAGCCTCCCAGTAAAGAGCAGATAGTCACAACACTGCCAGAGCAAGGGTGCTCCCAGAGGACATGCACACTGCCCAGCACCTTCATTTTTCTGAGTTTGCTGGCATGAGCATAACCACAAGAACCCCAGATCAAAACTTATTAGCCCCAAACCACACTGAGGTGTGGGACCAAGTGGCATTGTCAGCACAAACCCACTGGTTAGCTCAGAAAGCCACCGGCCTGGCAGCAGCAGGCAGTGCAGTTTCCTCACAGGAAGGCAGTTTCCCACCCCAAGAAACTGGCACAGCTCTCACCAAGCCACTGCTCCCGTGTGCTGAGCCCCTCCAGGAACAGTATGTCCGGCTGCCTGTCAGGGAGCTCATCAGGAAAACCAAACTCACACTGCAGAGAGGAGTGGGGAAGGCAGTGGAGGCGAGAGTGGGAACTTGGTGCCGTGTGAAGATGTCAGCTGGAGCATCATCCTGCCATGGTGAGAGAGCAGGACAGGGAACTTGCTCTCTTGGTGCGTTTCTGTGATTCATTGCTTCTATTTTAGGAAGTGGGTGAGAGAACTAGAGATCGAGCTGCTGCCACAAAGCAGGGCTAGAAAGCCCAACAGGAGATTCCCAAATTAATGTAGGGAACTGCAACTCAGAAGCTGGAACGAGAGCAAAGCAAGGCAGAGCTGGGGCGAGCCGAGAGATGACACTCTGCAGAGCTCCTCTGAGATTTCCTAAATATACTACAGCAGCAACAACTCGTCCTAGTGACCTGACACCAGTGGTGGTTTTGTCCAGTCCTGCTTAAAACCATCAGCAGCAATTATCAAAAATAAAACTGCACAAATGGTTAGTTTGTCTGCTTTCTTTGGGATTCAATGATATGGGTTCCTGAAATTTTTATTGAACCAAGGCAGGGCTTAAGCCCACCATGGTGGAGGCAGCAGGCAGCCCTGCACCAGAGCATGGGTGTCTGCACAGCCCCAGCTCCCTGCCCACAGGAGCAGCGGCCAAAGTGCATTTCCCTCCTGTCACACAGACTCCAAGTCCCATGGAGAGGTCACTGTACAGCTAACGGCAGGGCAGCTCCTCTGCTGGCACACTCTTCAAACCACACAGCACCCAAACCCCAGGGAGCTGCACACAAGTAGCACCTCACCCCAGGGAGGACCCAGCCCAGGGCCACCAACACGAGTGCTGCTGGGAAATGAGACATGCACCCCACACACCTCCACTGCAGTCCAAAGGCATGGAAAACCCCGGGCAGACACCCTGGAGCCGAGCCCTGCCCTGAAACAGGCTGCAATAAAATAATACATCCCAGTCCAGACACATGCGTGCCAACCGGGAGAGTAGGACCAAAAATACACTCTGCTGGGCTGCCTGGGTGCAGAGCATCCTGCAGGGCTAAGCATCCCCAAAGGCTCACCCCACAGCAGGGCCACGCTGCCAGTAAGACAGTACCACAGGCTTGTGTCTTGTTTTCCATGCACACACACACACACATATATATATATATACACACACATATATTTATAGCAGGAAACCTGCTGTCAGAAACAAAGCCAGCACAAGGGCCCAATCCGCCCCAGCTCCTTTCATCCCACACTGGAAAGGATGTTTGCTCATGATTTCACCTCAAAGTGGCCACACTGAGATGGTCACAGCTGCTGTATGACATGGATAAGGCTGCCCACCTCACTGCACCCAACACTCACACGCCTCAACTTTCAAAGAGGCTTTCAGCAAAAAGCCATGGACATGCCCCACAGATGCCTGTGCCCCACTTACTGGCTGCTGAAGAGGTGGCAAAGGGCAGCAGCACTCTTCCTCTGAGGCTGCGAGGCTTCCTGGTCGTGCAGTATGCCCAAAAACCTGGGTTTGGGATGGGAGATCATGCTTTGGGAAAATAATCATCACTTTTGATAGAACAAAGCAGGAGTACTGGGATGGAAAAACTAACCTTAAAAGGCAAAGACTGGACAGAGCATTAAGGACCAGCTCTCCACACATCCAGGCAGCAAGTCCAAAGTACTGAGGATGCTGAGTCGGCACTAGCTTATAAAGCAACAGCCCTTGTGGGAACACACAAGACAGCGTTTAAAACATTCAGACAAACACAGAGGTGCACTCACAGACCCGCCTGTCATCCCTGCTACTGTATCAGCAAGATCCCACCGGGTTCACCCCCCGAAAAGCTCTAGGGGCTTTACAGCCATGCACTTTGCAAGGGAGGCTGGAAGAGGGAAGGCATGGCATTGAAAACCCCAGGCCCCAAAACTGATCCCAAAAAGGCATCTAATGAGCCTTCACCTGTAATCTCCCAAGTCACTTGCTGCTCTCAGCAATAAGAAACAGTCGAGAAGGGACCAACCCTGAGCTGCCAGTAATTAGCAAAGGGGAGAGAGGGGAGACAATCCAGGGGAGAGAAAAGCCTGCAGGCCACAGGAGAGGCAACCTCACCATACAGATAGTGTATTTTTAGGTTCATCTGCCTGGGAAAAGCCTTGCAACAATGAGGAAAGCCTGGTGGTAGTACGAGTTAGAGCTGCGCTACATATGCAATCACTGCAACTAAACTTTAACTCCTTCCGTCACCACACAGAGTTATTGAAAACAATTTGCCTGAGGTCTCTCCCCAGCCATCGAGTTAAATCATTACAAATCTTATCCCTGGCTCAAACCACACCCTGATGAAATGAATGGCAGGCTCTGATGTTGTCCCAATGCTGCAATCTCCTTTACTATCAGTCAGTCAGGAATATCTTTAGCATCTTCAGTTTGCCCCAGGCAGGGGCTGAGGATGCTGTCCTGCCCTGTCACTGCAGCACATAGGGGCACAGCACCTTCCACTCCTGCCCTGCAAGGATCTTCTGGGCAAGGAATTCAACCTCTTTTGTCTTGAGAAACATGACAAGTAGAAGGAGCCATCTACTGCCCAAGGGCTCATGAAGCTTGACCCTCAGCAGAAAGGATCGTAAAAGAACAAGCAGTGAGGAAATTAAAGAGCATTTTTCAAGCACACAATTCCCCTTCTCTAGTCCTGTGCAAGAAGGTATGTCACACCAAGGAGAATAGCTCTGGAGCCACCATGTGCTCTCACCATCAAGAGACTGCATGTTGTCCTGCAGAGAGCGCTTCCAAAAGGGGTTCACAAGCATTTTCAATATGGAAATGGAGGCTTCCCGCACCACAAAATCCCAAGGCAGAGAGTCACGCAAGGACAGCCTCACCAGGACTGCTTATCCCTGCCACAGAAACCAGGCATGACCAAGACCTTACACATATTTCCCAACTGCATCCAGCTATTATGAAAGTGAGAACTGATGGCTGTCCTTTGCCTTATCCCTACAACTCACTTGGGTATCACAGTCCATACGGGGTCCATACAAGGGCTGTTGAGGGGCTTTCTATATGCAGCCCACATGCTGCATATAGAGTGCACCCACCCTTCCCTTGCACTCCTACAGCCAAGGGAGGAATATAAAGACTTGGATTGAATGTTGCCTGGGATGGAGACCAATGCACAGCCCACAGGTGATCACACAGGACACAGCCTGCTGCCTCCCCATCCTGCCTCAGGAAGTTTGTCCATCAACATACACAGAGCACACCACCTCACCCCAAACCCTCTGCACCCCTCACACCGCAGGCCCCAATTCAAGGCACCAGGACACAAGAAGGACGGTGGCTTCTTACTGTCAACACCCACATCAGCTCAAGGCTTCAAGCCCCACACTGATGAGAATTTTGCCATCTGAACCAGGATTTCGCCACCAGCTTCAGAACAAAGAAGTCCAGACCAAGCGCCCTGAAGGCCACTTTCCACTTTGGCTTTCATTCATGCACTCCCAGACCTTGGTTCTCACATGCCATCAGTCCACTGCCCCACCTAAGTGTCCCAAAAAACAGCCCTGCTGGCAGAGGTCAGCTTGGTCCAGTTGGACCTGCAGAGACCCAGGAGGTCACCCACAAGCCAGGTCTTCAAACAGCCAGCAGAAAAGTCCAACGAAAAGTCCTCTGGCCATCCTTCCCTTTTTTGATCGCACTCCCTGTGGCATAATGCATCACTCCTCACTCCCAAACCTATTGCTCCACATCCCTCATTGAGCCAAGGCAACCACAAACACAAGCTGATGGTCTTACTTCCCCCCCAAGATCAGTGCACCTCTTCCAGTCCAGCTCTCCAGGCCGGATTTTCCTCTCTCCAACACAAGTGCACACCTTTGCACCCCTTGCCCACCCCCACAACCCATGGGAGAGCTGTGCTTCCCCCAAATCTCAGAGGGAATCCAGAGAGCTCCCACTTAGCAATGAAGCACTGCCACAGGAGCATTCCTGGTTGCTGGACACCCCCTGCTCTCAGTAAAGGGAGGTCATTCTGGGGCTGGTTTAATCCCTGCTGAGCTGAAATTCCCATGCTTCCGCCCAGCCTCGTGCTGACACCAGCACTCACGCTGTCCTGTGGCGAGCTGAGCACAACTGCCGCTACAGTTCTGATTAAAACACACCACAAAACTTCTCCAAACGAGGTTTCCCAAGCCATGTGTGCCTTTTCTTCCCCTCTCAACCTCCAGTCCTTCCCTCTCTGCTATCCCACTCATGCTGCCCCAAGCACTACAGCTGGAAATTACTCAGGTTCTGGCTCTGCTTCCCCTGCAGAGATCCCAGCTCAGCATGGCCCCATGTTTTATTTGCCCAAGGTGGAGCTGACCCAGGAGAAGCAAGACATCCAGAGAGTGAGCGCAGCCTTGCTTGGCAGGGGGACAGGTAGAGGGGGGAAGGGGAAGAGCTCAAAAGAGGGGAAGGGGAAATTGCTCTGAGAGTCCATCAGGGGCTTCATTTGCAGCACAACGGGCAAAGGGCACCTGATATAAACAGGGAGGCACCAGGGCTGGGGCTGTGCCTGCCCTCTGCTCTCTGATAGACAGCGTCAGCACAACCACCACCCTGGCACACCCCCACCCCACTGCCCACAGCAAGGGGGTCTCACCACCTAGCCTAGGCAGAGCACACTCCAAAGCATGGATGCAGCTGGCTGGGAGGGAGAGCAGAGCAGGGCTGCTCCTCTCCCCGCAGATCCTGGCTGCAGCCCCAATCCATGCTGAACACAGGCGCTCTGCTATGGCCTGACGCCGTGCACAAGAGGCTGAGACTCCAGCAGGCACCAGCATAATGGACCTGCTCCTTCGGCACAAAACCAAGAGGAGGCAGCTGCCTGTCTGTGCTGGGAGGGCTGTCCAAGCAAAAAAAAACCCACTTTCTTCTAATGAAGATGGCTGGATGGCAGCTTCAGCAAAGTGCCATCACCCTGCAGAGGACCAGGGAGCTACACAAGGCACACCCAACAGGCCAAAAGATATCCCGCTCTGGTTCGAGCTGACACAGTGCCCTGGCACGGTCACATCCCTCCCTCCAGCCTCTCGCCCACACAGGCACAAGGCCGTGCAGAGCAGGAGCTCTCCTGCGTGTGCCGGCAGACCCGAGGGCACCTCCGCCGGGCTGATAAGGAAGAATAGCGGGTGGCGGTGGAAGCTGCTGGAGGCGTCATGGGGCTCGGTGCCGGCTCTCCTTCGGAAACGGCACTGCCTTCCTGCCTTCCTCCTCCCCCATTTCTTCCCGATGACATCAGCCTGAAAAACAGGTTCTTGACTTCAGCAGGGTTCATCAAGCCGATTCTGGTCCCGCCAGAGATGGGAGAGCCCCCCTTGACTCCCGAAAGGAAACAGCCGTCCAGGAGCCGGACACGGAGATAAACAGCAGCAGGCAGGCAGGGACCCTGCCAGCATGCCAGCACTTCTAGGAATAAAAGCCATAGAGAAGCAGATGGGGGTGGAGGGAGCGCGACACTGGGGAACAGATTTAGATGTTCTACGGCTGCCTCGGCGGCTGTAAACTCGGGCTCACACCCCGTCTCTGACACTGCTCTGCTACACAGCAGACAGACCCACCCAGCCCAAAAGTCAAATCCCAGGGCCGACTGCAGCTCCCAGAGCCCGAGAGCAAGCCCTCAGACTGGCCAAAATGACAAGACTTAACACTATCCAGTAAAGCCTTCTGAGGGACATAGGTCTGGATGTGGACCAGTGGGGAACACAATACGGCGAAACATCCTGCCCACCAGCCAAGCTCCAAGATTATTTTTAAACTCCTCCTAAAATATTTTTGGGTTTTCCTCTTCCCCTGTTGAAACTAACAGTCTGCACAGGAAGAGCGAAGCAGCCGCCCGTACACAAAGCCCGGCCGAATGCACAAAGCAAACAACTTATTGCCATTATAATTACCTGCGATGTTATCGGCAGCTCTGACGGGGTCGGCATTCGCAGAAGGAAATGTGGTTTTCACATCGTGTCATTTGAAACGTGTGTGACCATCCTTCCTCCCACCCTGCCCAAAGAATCAGCTGCCAGAAGCACCCACTTGTGCCAGCACAGTGTTAAAGCAAGGGAACAGCCCTTGGACACGGGGCTACATCACACAGGAAATTTCATCCCCTAACACAGGAATCTGCCTCTCCTCTTGCCAGGAATTCACTTCTGCAAGAGCGCTTGAGTATTTTGACATGCAAACAGTTGTTTAACTAAGCACGTAAAGCAAAGGGACTCGCAGGGCTCATACAATGAAACCAAGACTTGCCTGGATGGGGGTAGCATCAGATGTGAATCCTCAGAGGATCGGGCCCCAGACACAACTACCACTACCCCAGAGGGGCTCGGAGCATCCCAGCTTCCCAATAATTGTGGGAAACCGGCCCTGCTCCTAACCCCTCACATATCGGACCATAGCTCTGCCCCACCAAACTCCCAAGAAAACACAAATCACTCAACATTTATCAGTTCAAAACACCCATGCAATTAGCACGAATTTTTTTTCCTCCCTCCAGTACAATTATCTATGTTTTAATGCAATTACCACCCCTGTATTTTGTACTATTAAACAGTAGGCAACCCAAGGAACAGAGAGGCTTTTATTTTTCTTGGCTTTGCCTTTCTGAAAATAATAGCATGTTGCAAAATAATGCCAGAGAAGAACTTATCTTTACCCAAAAAGAAGGAGAGCAGATAGAAAGCGGGAAGGAGAAATCTCCCAAAGGGAAAGTGGGGATTCCAGTGCCCCTCCATGCTACCCTCACCCTCTGGTCCCTACACATACCTACAGCTGGAAACTCTCCCCAAGACCAGAGACAGGACTCGGAAACAGCCTCAGCCTCTGTCCTCCACCACCGACAGAAAGGAAAACTGAATCAAGCAAATGGTCGTGGTTACTCAAGCCGGGGTCATTAGCCGGATTAAAGCTCCCGAGCTCCGGCCAGCAGCACGGAGAGCAAAGTGCAGCTAAACTGCCCAAATTGGATTACTAACACTCCCAGGTCTCTATGCCAAGTTGGCCAGCAGATTGCAGGATGCTCGAGATGGGCAGGTGGGCACTGAGCCCTGGGGCCGATCCACAGGCTGCCAGTAAGGAGGAGGAGAGATGACAAGGAGATGGTCTCCACAGAGCAGATCACCCAGACCCATGCAGCCTGTCCCTGGCACCTCGGGCATGTTCTCATCCCTAGCACTTTCTCCACAAATCCCTCACAATCTCAGCTCAAGGAGCAAAGAGGATATCATGCCCTGGCTCGCACCAGGCCCTGAGCTGACCCCAGCAATAAAAAGTCTCCTTTGTAGTTCAGGCAGCTCACAAGGGTCTCAGCCCCTGCACACAGACCAGCACAGAGTAGCCCACAGGGCAGAGGTAAAGCCTGACAATCTGGATATGGAGTTTTTCTCCAGACTCAAACCCCTTGGCACACCAACAACAAAGAGGAGGTGTGCCAAGCCTTGGCTAAAGGAAAAATAAACTTTGAAATGTTTTTCATACAGGTTTTTGAATGGCGGCTTCCACCTGGAACAAGGGCTGGAGGCAGCCACAGACATGGGATGCTCAGGGAAGCAAGGCAAACAAGGACACCTTTCCATGCCTGGCCACACTCTGATGAACCCGTGGGAAGATGTGTGCTTTGGCTACACCACATGCTCAGGGCAGGGGAGAAGAGCCAGGCCTGCCCAGCATGGAAACCAAAACTTATTTACTGGCTGGAGCTTTTTTTCTCCATGACAGACGAGGTGTTTGCTCAAACTTGACTTTCGAGCATAGCTGGAGGACCATGCTGGGGAATATACACTGCCTCCATGCTGCATCCTGGGCAGGACTAAGAGGGTTGAGGCTGTGGGTCAGAGACAGAGTCAGAACAATGTGTTCTCACCAAGTACCATATAGTCATGGTGGGATGTTCCCCACAGCACTGACTGGAACATTTCAAAGGCTACAGACAGAGAAGAAGCTGGTTGTCTCCATCCTAAAGCCAAACCAGCCACCTCAGCACTGGATGGTGGCAAACACTCATTCCTCCTCATTTTGCACAGAGCCACAGCACTCTGCACCTTGCTGGGAAAAGGGACTTCAGTCCAGACTCAGGAGAGGTAAGGTGATGTGGCCCATGCTGAACCAAGCTCCACATCGCCTGTGATTTCTTGCCCTTGGGCCTTCCTCCACATACACAGGCACACCTCCAAGACATTCACTGGTCAAACACTGGCCAGGAGCCCCCTGCCCACTGGTTTCTTCCATATAACACACCAGCACTTAAGGACAAAAGTTGGAAGAGACATTCATGGATCACAGACAGCACCAAACCAAGGTCCCAACACATACATCCCATCAGCCCAGGTCAATACCAAATCTAAGCTTACAGGCAGCGAGGATGGCATACAGGCATCAGGGTGACCCATGCCCACCTTCCTGTTGTTGCACATAGGGATGGCAGCACCTCTGCTATCCTGGCTCTTCCACGGTCCCCCTTCCTTCTGATGAGACAGAGGTGCCAAAAAACACGACAGTCCTCATTGCAAACACAAATAACCAAAGCACTGAAACACCTTACACGGAAAGGCAGTCACAACAAAGCCCAGTGGGACTCAGCAAAAACCCGATGCTGCAGGCAAGGCTCCCCCTGGTTTGCAGGCAGCCAGCAGTGCCAGCATGGCAGCACCAGATACTCCTGCTCGGAAATTCCCAGCTCAGGGCTGAGTCCGGCTCTCGGCAGCACTTGGTGCTATGGCCAGGAGCAAGGCCGGCAGCAACAAAGGCTCTGACCCGCACTCAGCCTAGAGAATAGAACACGTACAAGTTCCCTTCATTAAGTCCGATCCCAGGGCCAGATCCTTCCCTTTGTTCAGCAGATGTCAAACGCCAGCGAACCCACCGAAATAAACGGCGTGGTGTGACACCTACCCCAGGGAGCAGGGCAGGGGCCAGCCCCGGCTGCTGCCGCCATGGAGGAGGGGAGGCAGCCCTGCCAGAACGCAGCAGCGCCGCTTTATTACCCTCTTCCATTTCGGCTGCGCAGAGCTCCGGCGGAACAGCGCTCGCCGGGAGTTGCCGACATGGCCCTCGGCCCCGTCTCCAGCGGAGTTCGGAGGAGTTTGTTTCTCCCTCGCAGGGCACTGCCTTACTCGGGGACAGGGCTTTGTGTGGCGGAGCACAAGGGCTCTGCTCCGCAGCTCCGTGCACAGCCTGAGCATGCACGAAGGCGGATGCCTCCGCTCTGCTCCAAATCCGATGCTTCTATTAAAAAATAAGCCAAGAGGGGAAAACTCTCACCGATGCCGCTATCACCGTGCTAACAAAGACAAAAACTTTAATCTTCAGGGTAGCAGCTGCAGAAAGCCCAGCCACCCAGCAGAGCAGGAGCCAGCCATCCCCCGGCGCTGCCTCCCCGCAGCCCCTCGGGAGCAGAGAGCGCATCCAGGCTTGCCGCTCTCCGAGGAATGGCATCGGCAGCCAAAGCCGCAGGCGGATGGGAAGCACCAAATCACACACATGATCGGGTATTTTGAATCCAAACTTCCTTACCAGCCTTCCTTACGGCCCCGTGTCGCCACACCGCTGCCGGCACCGGCATCCACCGGCACCAGCAGATCGCGCGGCGGTGAGAGGGAAGAAGAAAAAGCCTTCCCTCCTTACAGCCACTTAAGAAATTACCCGTGCATCCTCCCAGAGGCTTCTGCCCCACTGCTTTTCCTTGGCTTCTCCACCTTTCCGCCCTGTTCGGTCACCAGTGTCTTGAGAGAGAGACATCGAGTCACTCATTTTACCCACTGAGTATATACAAAAGACCCTGGGATTGTTCAGGAAGCAATTAGCCGCTGTTCAGAGGAAAATGGTGTTTTCAAATGGATAACCTTTGATGTACTCAATAGCCTCAGCTCCTCTTTTTTTTTCTTTTTTTCCTTCTTGCAGCCGCACACAAAAGAAATGAAAAAATAAAAAATGGAAAAAAAAATCCAGCAAAAGGTTGGTAATTCCCCCCGACACAGCTCTAGCTCAGCAAAAAGCGATTTTCTTGCAAGCTGGAGAAAAAGCAGCTTCGGGAGGCAGCTCATCTGCCCAACTTTTCTCCCCTCCGTGTCCCGGAGCATACGGGAAGAATCATGAATATTCATCCCCCCGTTAGCAGGTTCTGCTTTTGTTTTGTCCTCCCCAAGCAGAAGGCAGCGGGGAGCTAACAAGTGAGGTTAATGCATGTCTTTTCTCTCCCATCCGTCTCCTCTTTAACCAGTGACCTTCATGTTAAACCCTGTTTACACACCAGCCCCCCTCCCCTGGCTCCCCCCACGCCGGCGCTCGGCCAGGGGCAGCAGGAAGAATTCTCCCGCAAGGAAGATAAGGGAGGAGAAGGGATTGCGGGATTTCGGGATTTATTTCAGCATGCTACAGAAATTTTGCAAATCCCTCCCCGATCGCACGCGGGAGCTGCCGTGTGTGTTCGCCGGGCAGAAATGGGAAAGGGCTGAGGGATACAGAGCGCGCAGCCGGCTTTATTCGCCCCCTTCCCCATTCACACGGGCGGCGGGAGGCGCGCACCGGCGCTCAGCCCCGCACACAGGTACCGCAGCCTCCCACGCCTCGCTCGGAGGTGCTCAGCGCTGCGCTGCCAAACTACGGCTCGATCACAATAGTAGCGATCATAACGAGGGCGACGGCAGCCATCCCACCCCAACCCATCGCATCCCATCCCACCTCGCAGGGCACCGCCGGCATCCTGTGCGCCCGTGGCTGAGGAACCGGGAACAGGGAACGCGGAGGGCACGGCGGCGCTGCGGGCTCCGGGGCGAGCCCAGCCCGGATGCCGCTCACCGCGCCCCGGCGGGATGCGGGGATGCGGAGCGGCGAGGATGCGTAAATGGATGTGGGGTGGAACGATAGGGGAATGGCAGCGGCAATGAATGTGGGGCAGCGCGACGCGGAGATGGCAGCAGGGACACGGGGCTGCGCGGACACAGGGATGACAGCGAGGATGTGGGGTGGCTGCAGGGCAGGGCAGATGGGAGATCCGGGGCAGGCTGCGCCCCGCTCTCATCCCCAGCGGTGCCGGGCACGGGTGGGCAGCGGGGCTGCGAACCCCAGCGGGGCCGGGGCGGGCGGGAGGGAGGCGGCCGAGCCCCGCCGCTGCA